>CM040239.1:159034214-159642157 GCA_022545495.1 Chrysanthemum lavandulifolium | reverse complement strand
GGTGGGTAAAGCCTTAGCTTCAACCCATTTTGACAAGTAGTCAACGGCCACGAGTATGTATTTGTTTCCGTGAGAAGAAGGAAATGGCCCCATAAAGTCAATGCCCGGATGTCAAAATCTCACACACTTGAATGGCGTTTTGCGGCATTTCATTCCTTTGTGAGATATTCCGTGGCGTTGACAAGCGTCGCGGTTTTGACGAATTCATGGGCATCCTTATAGATCGTGGGCCAATAGAATCCCGAATCAAACACCTTCTTGGCGGTGTAGTTGGGGCTATGATGTCCCCAGTGGGTCCGAATGGCAAGCCTTGAGAATGTCAGCGGCTTCGACCATACACACATCGCCGGATGACTTGATCCGCACAGATTTTAAACAAGTAGGGTCGTCCCGAAATAATGTTTCACATCCTTAAAGAATTTATTTTTACGTTGGGACGACATCCCTTTCACCACAAAGTTACCCGCATGGTAATTTGCAAAGTCGGCAAACCATGGGGTAGAAGAATCTCCATGAAAAGAAACCACATTGAGTGTTTCGAGAGGAAACGTTCATTGATTTCCTTTTCTCGAACACATTTGGTGAGGTTCTCTAATCGGGAGAGATGATCGTGACCGTGTTCTCGACTCCTTTTTATCACGAATGATGATATCAAATTCTTGTAGGAGGAGAACCCAACGAGCAATCTCGGCTTTGCATCTTGTTTTGCAAAGAGATATTTGAGGGCCGAGTGATCCGTATACACCACGCATTTGGTCGGGATAAGATATGGCGAAACTTCTCAAACGCATACACCACCGCTAATAATTCTTTTCCGTAGTGGTGTAATGGGTCCGAGCTTGATCATAGTTTTGCTCGCGTAGTGGATCGGTGAAAATGTTTGGTTTTGCGTTGCCCCAAGGCGCACCGATTGCAAAGTCACTCGCATCGCACATGAGCTCGAAGGGTAAGTCGGTCGGGGCAACTAGAATGGGTGCTTAGTAGCTTTTTCTTAAGCGTTTCAAAAGCTTGATGCACTCGGGAGAGAGATAAAAGGAGCATCTTTTCGAGAAGATGGGTCATAGGTCGGGCGATTTTAGAAATCTTGAATAAATCTACGATAGAACCCGGCATGACCAAGAAAACTCCTAATACCTTTGACGGTAGTGGGATGAGGTAGTTTAGCAATGACATCAACTTTTGCTCTATCAACCTCGATCCCATTCTTAGAAATCTTATGGCCGAGGACAATGCCCTCTTTGACCATAAAGTGGCTCTTCTCCCAGTTTAGACATAGATTGGTGTCTTCACACCTTTTAAGCATTTTGTCTAAGTGGGAGAGACAAGTCTGAAATGAATCCCCAATGACCGAGAAGTCATCCATAAACACCTCCATAGTTTCCCCGATCATGTCGTGGAAAATGGCCATCATACAACGTTGGAACGTGCCAGGAGCATTACATAAGCCAAAAGGCATACGTGCAGAGGCAAACGTCCGTATGGGCGGTGAATGTAGTTTTCTCTTGATCCGGCGGATCAATGGGGATCTGAAAGTAACCGAGAAACCATCAAGGAAACAATAGTACTCGTTCCTGCTAATCTCTCAAGCATCGGTCCATGAAGGGTAGAGGAAAATGGTCTTTACGGGTGGCTTCGTTTAACTTTCGATAGTCAATGCACACACGCCACCCGTAACCAATCGAGTTGGAATCAACTCGTTTTCTTCATTATGACAACGATAATGCCACCCTTTTAGGAACATAATGAATTGGGCTAACCCAAGGACTATCGAGATCGGGTAAATCAAGCGGCATCAAGAAGTTTGAGAACCTCTTGTTTGATAACCTCGTGAATCTTAGGATTCACCCTTCTCGACTTTGAATTCTTGGCTTGAAGTCATCCTCCATTAGGATTTTGTGAGTACAAAATCCGGGGTTGATACCCTTAATATCGGAGAGTTTCAAGCAATTGCTTGCTTGTGTGACTTCAAGACCTTTATGAGCGGTTTTCTCCTCCTCGGTCAAGTCTTTAGCAATTATGACGGGTAATTTATCATCACCCTCCAAAATGCATACTCGAGATGAGGAGGCGGTCCTTAAGTTCAACCTCGGGAAATTCTTGGTGGAAGATTGCACCGATTTGATTTCCTCAATCGTGATTTCTTTCGGAGGGTGAAGGTAATGGATCTTCATTAAGCAATTGCTCAAGATAAAGAATATCCCCTCGAATCATACACACCATCAATTCGGTGAATTGATTCATCGATAACCAAGAATTCATCGATCTCTTCCGAAGGAAGTCACCTCCCTCAAGCGGGTGAGAGATGGGAAGAGTCGGCAATGATAGGTGAGAAGATGTGGTGGAATTCCACCACGCAATTATGAAGATAACCAAGAAACTCTTGAGTACTCCTCAAGCAATATCAATTAAATCGACTCGATTAAGCGATTCGATATCATAATTTGAGGAGTACCTCGAAGTCGATCGAGGTTAAAAGTAACGACTTCGTTACCCACACGTAGAGTGATCTCTTGCTCAAATACATCGATAAGAGCACGGCCGGTTCTCGAATCCGCCCAACAATGAGGGAACTCGAGGATCGACATCGAAATCAACGACCACAAAGTCGGTGGAAATGGAACTTTCCTACTTTCACGAATACATCCTCGGCAATGCCAAGAGGACGCGAGATAGAACGATCCGCAAGCTCAAGAGTCATGCGGTAGGAATAAGTTCGGAAGAGGCAGATTGCTTCCACATCGAATCTGACATCAGTTGATGCTTGCACCAAGATCGGCAAGGGCAAAGCATTCAATCATCCCAGGAAAAACACAAGGAAGAAGAAATTTTCCGGGATCTCCTAGCTTCTCGGGAAGCTTCTTTAACAAGACTGCTGAGCAATTCTCATTCAAAGGAGTCTTAGCCATTTCAAATAGCTTTTCTTTGTTGCTCAGCATATGTTTTAGAGTAGATGCAAACTTTGGCATTAACATGATGGCATCCGCGAAGCTTATGTCAAAGTGAAGTTCTTGGAAAATCTGAAAGAATTTTTCCATCTGATGACTAGCTTTCTCGCGGAGCTTTTGCTCATGTAACCGCGATGGGTAAGGAAGAGAAGATTTGGATTTCTGTTTCTCAACAGGAGCTACAGGAGGTTCAAAAACAACTCCTTGATTCGTCTTGGGTTGCTGGACCACTTGAGGTTGGACTACCGAAGGTGGGACGTGTGCGGTACCTCTTGGGCTTGAATAATGCACCTTGTCCGTTGTCTCCTTGGTAACTTGACTAAATGCCACAGGAGGAGGGGGCATTGGAGTCGTAGGTCCATTGTGTTTCGGAGGTTCACTTTCCACTACCTTTGGGAGAGAAGAAGAAGGGGTAGTAGGAACAGTGGGTCCATAATAAAGCACCACTTGGTTGTGATCGCTTTGCATCGCCCCTCGGATTAGCGATCGTGTTGCTAGGTAAAGTACACGAGCCCGGGGTCGATCATTTAAAGACTTCTTGATGTCGAAATCGGCTAACCAACAACCGATTCATTTCCTCTTGGGATTTCATGAATTGTTTCAACGACTCATCGGATGATGGTCCAGTTGGAACAATAGCTTGAGTTTGAACAGGAAATTCGGCCTCTATTGTTAGGATTAGGGCCTTGATTCGAAAATTCCTTGATTGTTTCCATGAAAATACCGTGGTTGAAATTTCCACGACACAGGTTTCTATTGTAATTTCCTTGATGTTGGAAATTTTGATTCGATTTTGAAAACCGTTGTTTTGATTGAAATGACCTTGGTTTTGAAAACCTTGGTTTGGTCTATTCGATTACGATTACGGTTTTGGTTTTGATTGAAACCGGAGGTCCGAGTAGTGGTTAGGGCGGTGGTTGGTCTCTGAGGAGCACGATATTGATTGCCTCCTTGATTAGACATCCGCCCACATTGGCTTCAAAGGGTTACCATCGGTGGCCATACGATTATAGTAAGCATGGGGCCACCACGGTAACACAGACTTCCACTTTCTTAACTTCACAGGAGGTGAAGTTTGTGGAAAAAGACTTTCTTCGATTAGAGAACCAAAGCTTGAATAGCTTCCGTGAGTTTATCAATCTTAGCATCGGTGCTAGGCCGACTCACGGGCGATGAAGAAGAAGAAGGACCAACACGACTTGAGAAACAACCGGCTTGCTTCGTGCGGTCGGACTTTAGACTTGTTTTCGATTATCGCCAAAGCTTCTTTGGCAGTTTTGCTCGGAAATTTCCTCCGCGGAGGAATTGAGAGAATCTTGATCGATTGACTCACTCCATTGTAGAAAGTATCGAGTTGCATCAACTCGGAGAAACCGTGGTGAGGACATTTGCGAAGCAATTCCTTGAAACGATCCCACGATTCATCAAGGATTCATCAAACTTACGAGTGAACTTGATGATTTCATTTTTAAGACTCGTGGTCTTGGAAGGTGGATAGAATTCATTCACAAATTTCTTCACGGATCTTCCATGTCTCTATTGACTTAGGGGTTGTTTTCAAGCCAAATCCGGGCTTGCCCTCAAGAGAAAACGGGAATGAAGAAGCTTAACAAACATCGGAAGGGACATTCTTATACTTGATGGTAGATGCAATCTTGTTAAACCATCTTATATGAGCATGAGGATCATCCCGCTCAAAACCGTAGAACTGATTTGAAGTTACAAGATTGATAACCCGGTCTTGAGTTCAAAATTTTCACCACGATGGTCGGTACAACGATAACATCTCCATACCCGTCGATGGGTGCACGGAGAAGCTCACACATAGAATCTCATCCGCCATGATAGCGGAAGTGGTGTGAGCGATCCGGATCTCGGATCCGATGATGGAGCGGAAAGTCTCTGAACACGCCTTCTTGGAATCTTGACAAGCTCACGAAATGGGCTTACGGATCTAGAAGAGCGAAAAGCATACAAGAAGTTAACCCTAAGAAAACTCGAGTTAAGGAGAGAAATGGAATTATGAAATCTCTCACATGAGAATGAGAATTATGAAGGCGTTTTGTAAAAATCGGGGTGAGAAGAATCTTTATGGGTTTTACGGTTCAAACGTCGATATCACAACAAAATCAATTAACACAAAATCGAGGCAAAACAACGATGAACTTAACCAATAATCCAAGATGAATGGCTTTTTGAAAAGGTACACCAATCACAAGGACACAAAGGCAAGTTTATATCTTTAGTTCGGGAACTTATTATGGTCGCACCCCGCTTAGGTAGTGCAACGCCTTGGTTTTCGGTGGTAATCTTTTAAGTTGTTAATATTTTAGAAAGCAGCGATTCTTTTGTATTTTTATTTTTGATACATATATAGAAACAAAAGAAAAATATTTTGTGTTTTATACGTTTTGCTTGTTTTGGGTTTTGGATTTTTAGAAGAAAATATGGATATATATATAGATAGATATGGATGATATAAACAATGAGTGAGGATTCAAACAACTAATCGCTAAAGCGGAGATAAATCGACCTGACTCCGGCGTGGCGCCAAAATTTGATCGGTGCTAAGCGGTCAAGTCTAAAAGACTAAAACTGCTCAAACACTAATACAATTAAGATCGAGGAGGATAGAGTCTCCCGGGTCGTTATGTCCCAATGAGCTATGCAATGGATCAATCAGCGTTTAGTGATCGAGGAATTTGAGCGAAAAATGGATCCGAATGATATTATAACTACGAGAAAAGCCAACAAATTAAAAACGCCTTAAATGCAAATTAAAGAAAATAAAAAGATAAAACCTATTAAATAAACGCTATCACTATAATTAAAGTGATGAGCGTTTAAAACCTAAAACGTCGTTTAAATTAAAATCTACGCGACGTACAAAATAAAAAGTGAAACTAATTCAATATTAACCCTAAAAATATGAAAATGATGTTTTACAAACCTAATGATATAAGAAAATATTTAGAAAAAGAAAATTATTTTAAAACTAATTATCTAATTAAAAACTATTTTAACTAATAATTAATTACCTAAAATACAAGAAAATAGGAAATTAGGCTAGAAAAATAAGATTAACACTTGGAAAAGTCTAAAATATCAAAATAGACTTTTAAAACTATTTTTGTATTTTTGTGACTATTTTTCTATTTTCTAGGATTTTAAACTATTAAATACTAATTAAATTACTAAAATTACCAAATAAGCTATGAAAAATCTAGAAAATTACTTTTCTACTTTTTATATTTATCTAAGCCTGAGAAAAATGAAAACTTATTTTTGAACTTTTTCTAATTTTTGTATTAAATGCTATTTAAAAGTATTAAAAGCGATTAAAAATAGGAAAAATAGCAAAACGACTTATAAAAATCTGAAAAATTCGGGTAAACTCTAAAATGATGTTAAGAAGCTATGAAAATTAGAAAAACAGGTACTTGTGTACAAGATTATGGGTGATGAGTGCTTATTGAAATAAGCACTAAATAAGCCAAATGATTAAAACAGCAACCCCACGATCACGGAAGCACTAATATACCAAATTAACTAGATTCCAACTAAAAACAATAAGCTCTAAACACTGGATAGCAGATTAACACATATTTGATGTTATTGATATTAAGCTAAAAGAAATTGGTATCACTGCGGACCAAAAATAAGCAACCAAATAAGCTACAAACTAAAATCCAATGATAGATACCTCAACTAGACCTAGGTGACTACCTCGACCAAAAGACCGACTTCTAAAAGCTTAAATAAGCTCTGTGCAAGCTTGGCTAAAAGCGAGAAAATCACTCGGTGTCACCGAGCTTGTCTTGAGGCAAATGGGGCTGTTTGAGCTTGTACCCAAGCTTATCCAAAAAGCTTAAAGCAAAACAGATATTAGAGCTTAAAGACAACCAAGAGGACTACTTATAAACCAAAAATCAAACCTTAAAACCCTATAATGAATCCTGTGCAACTGCTGCACTTTCTGCATAAACCCACTTTTTTGGCATTTTGACTTTTTTGAAAACAGACACCAGTTTGACTTTGGTGAAGTTTGATCCAATTTTTATGATTGATTATGGTGTGTTATGATGAAATGAACTTAGAACCAGCTTTGTTTAAGACTTTTAATCACAAAATGATGATTTGCTCTTTTAAAAATCACAACAGTGGACTGTGAGAAGGATTTGAAAGTAATTTTGACTTTAATGGTTGGCAAGGACAAGTTTAAGACAGATATTAGTGTTTATGACCTAGACAAGCTAAATACAACAAAAGTTACCCAATCGAATGGACCTTTAAGGCGGTACATCAAGAATTCCAAACACCCACTTAGTCAACAGTTTGTGACTAAAAATGATCAAACTCTAAACTACCACATGATAATGATCCAAATCGCTTATATAAACTCAAATACACCCTAATAAACGACTTAGAACCAAGATTAACTTCAAATTAAGATTATGCAAGAAACTTGAAAATTGCTTACAAGGGGTCCAAAGTCGCTATAGCTTGCAACAGCTTAACGAAGGACCTCTAACCTATCGAACCCCTAACCTAGCTCAATATCAACCCACATCCATAGTTGCTTCACCCATTTCCATTTCCTTTGCCATTTTTTGACCTGTTTGACTTTCTTTGACTTTAAGCACTTTTGATTGAAATTATTTGAAACTTAAAATGAGCTTCTGAAACCAATAATAAGTTCGTGTGAACCTGTTTGAGCTTATAGACAAGCTTATTAAAGCTTATTCATGGGACTTGGACTTTGCAATTTTCAACAGTAGACATAAATGATGAATTGTGATCAACAACTGATTTTGATGCTTGAAAATAATTGAAATACACTAAAACACATAAGTTTGATACGATTTAACAAAATGATACAAGTTTAATACTGAATTAACACTTTTACATAAAAAACGACATAAGAAAGAAATTTAAAACTAGAAGACTCCTTTTCCTGCTCCCATTGCTATCTTTTTATATCCCAAGCTCATTTTCTCTCACTTCTGAATGTTTCCCAACAATTTCTGGCCATTGGATGCTCTAGAATCAATCTCAACCGTTTAAACACTTTTTTGGCGCCAAAATCCTTATAACACTTGGGACAGGATTGAGATGGTGGGAGGGGGCATTTAATGCATTTGGAGTTTGGTGGAGGCTGGGGGGACATGGAAAGGTGAGAAGGAGGCTGGTGGGTGGAGAAATGGTGGCTGGACATGGTGGGCAGACAAGGGAGAGGGAAAACGGGGGAGAAGGGATGGGTTTGACTGGTTGGGTTGACTGACCAGATATTATAAAGGGGTTCACAATTGATTTTGTGGGGTCCAAAGGTGTGAAAGGGTCATAATGGGTTTAAAGGGTTTTAAATACCAAGGGACCTTTTATGTAATTTCTGAATTTGAGGACCTAAAGCGCCAATCTTGCAAAGTTGCTTCAAGGGACCATAATTGACAATCTCAATAAGTATAAGGACCAATGTTGCCATTTTGCAATTTTAGGGGCCATTTACGCCAATTTTGAAAGTTGAAGGACTAAACTTGTAATTTCTCAAACTTTTGATATTTTCCACCAAAGGACTAAATTTGATAACTTTTGATTTTAAAAGGACCTTTGGTGACTTTTGCTTTGAAATTATGGCTCGGGGACTATTTTGACAATTTATGAAACTTGGGGGTGAAACGCAATTTTGCAAAATTGATATGTTTTCATCGATTTTGATATTTTTGAATTTGAAACACATAAAACACTGATTTGTGATATTTTGATCATTTAGATGTGTTTCTGAGTATTTTCAGATGAATTTGCAGTTTATTTTATACAAAAATGATGAGTATTTACACACTCATCAGCCCCCATTCTTATTAAACTTGAGTTCATTTTGACTTATGGGCCTAAGCCCAGTCTTGTACCCATTTCTGCCAGACGCGGCCCAACCGTGTCAGTTTTGTACTCTAACGGTAAGACTAAAAAATGTATGCTCGAGAGTTCAAATATAAACCAAGCTCGTTCCCGTCTAAATCCTTTCCCTTTTATTTCGTTACATATGATCATAACGTCAAATGTATATAAGATTTAGTGCAAGTAACCAAGTGTAAAAGTTTAAATATAAGAATAAGTGCTCAAGTCGCAATTCACATGATAAAAACCTCGCCAACATTTTGACATCAATAAGTGCAAATAGACATAACTATGTCACAAAAATTGGTTGTCGAAAATGATAAGCGTGAGGAAAACTTTTGATAAATAAAGGAGACCACTATATTATTTTATAGTTACTAAATTTTGGGATACTTCAAATTTTAACTCAAATATTTTCTAAATACAATTAGAAAATAAAACATAAATTCGACAAAACCATTTGTGCCAACTTAAACGAGTATATACACATTTATATACTTACTAGTGGAACATTGTGATTAATTGTTTTGAATCAAATTTTAAATTTTAAAACTATATTAATGTCAACATGAAAAGTATATATACTTCGTATACTTACTAGTAAAAATCATTTTTTTTATAAAAGTTTAGTTTTATTTCAATTATAAAAACAATTGAATTAATTAAGTAAGTGATACTTAAAACGATGAACTAAATATTGCCCTCCTTATCTAGGTCGGCGTGTCGGTGCCATTTCACAACAAACACTAAATCCCGCTTTTGATTTCATTTTGCTAAGGTGAGTTTCATAGCCCACTTTTACTTGATAAATTGTTTTATACATTTTGGGGTGAGAAATATGCAAAACATTTTATGGACCAAAACTATCACATGATTACTATTACGTGGTTTAGCCTAAGCCCTTATGTCCCTAGAGAATGCCCTTTTTCATGAACCGTCAATTCCCTATTGGGAAACGCGAATGTTATAAATAGATCTATTGAGGGTGACTCCTCCGTTCGGTTGGCCATACTTAGGCCAAGGCGAAACGTATACCATGTCGGAATCAAGTGTTGAGGACAAAACACTTGCTATGGGCCCCTATATTGTATGACATCTTTTAGCATCTGAAGCGTCGTAGTATCGGTTGCATGAACTTCGAGCTAACGTAATAGACATTCATACATATATCATTATATTCGTTGTAATGATTATATGCTTTTGCTTATGGTTCAAGCTTACTATTTTAAATCTAAACCTATGAACTCACCACTTTTAGTGACCTTTTAGCATATTTTCTCGGTGTTTAAGATTTGTCATGAAGGCAAGGCAAGCGGATGTATGGTCGTAGTAGTATTAAAGAAGTGTTTGTACACAAAATGATGTTTTACATTGGGACCACTAAATCTAATGGGATGTACCCATTTATTTAAATTATGTTGTAAGACAAATGTTTTAAAACTATTTTATGAAATCAAGCGGAGTATGTATTCCGTTCTTTATTACTTGTGTTATGATTCACCAATTCGTAGCGCTCCCGAATAACACGTATGCTTCCGCTAAACAAATTTGGGGTGTTACTGATTGGCATCGAGCCTAAGTTATAGAGAACTAGGTACATATAAACCCTAAACTATAACTACTTTTCACCAAAACATCATACTACGACCATGGATTGCCGCTTGCCTTACTTGCCTTTTTACTTTAAAGTTCATTTAATAGGATTACATGTTCTATTTCACTGTTTACTTATGCACTATTTCATATCCATCATGAGCATATTTTTCCACATACTTACACATATGCCGTCTTGTCACAGACTATGCCTTCCCACCTTTCCTCACGATGTTCGGGAGGACATCCTACTAGCACACTCACCGACCATCCATGACTTGCACACTCGACCAGCGATCCATACGTCGAGCCACATTAGCGATCCGGCCGGCTATTGCACCTACTCCACTTATACCTACCTCACCACCACTCCATCGGCTGTTGACGCTGCAGCAAAACCCCGTATGATTGTGAGTACACGGATATCGAGGCGGTATTCATATGTGCCTGCACTAGCTTCTCGGATGACCAGCGCTTACATGGGTCCTTCTACTACTTGAGTCACCGACACCATCACCCACCGAGTCGCCACCTCGCCGAGACTCGGAGATCTACTAATTCCTACTCGGAGGAAGACCCGAAGAAGATCCGGAAGAGGATCTGAGGAGGAATTACGAGAGCCTATCTGGGCGAGAGTGTCCTGGACATGTTAGCATAGCAGCAGATATGAGTACACGAGTGCGGAGATTGTCCGAGTATCTGAGGAGTTAGGGCGAGCTCGGGATGGCTCGAGATTGGACGATGACATGGATATTGATGCACCATTTGGATTAGGTCGAGAGCCGCTTTTCTCCACATCGGGAGGAGGGTAGTGAGATTGATTGGAGAGATATTGATTGCTGATCGATTCGGTACCACTTATCACTAGTCCGAGCTATAGTCCGTCATCACCTTCGTTTGTACCATCTGCGGCGGACATGGGCGCCTTGAGCGCACCACTAAACGACTTGAGACCATTGAGGAAGCTGCACGGTTGAGGCACGATCGAGCGGACTGTCGGGATCTCGGTGATCGACCTCACCGAGAGGATATTTATCGATTAGACTCTCGGGATACTCGTTAGAGTCCATTCGATCGGCTAGAGAGGATCGATCCAACACGCTTGCAAGCTTGCGGCGGCGTGTTGAGGTTTAAACCGAGTTCTTGATGTGTTGTTTGAGAGCATGGGGCTCGAGAGACACGAGAGGATGCGATTGGGATTTAGGGTTGAGACTCGGGTTGAGGGCGTCGAGAGAGTTGGACAAACAGGTACGAGCCTTGGGTAGAGGTCGAGACTCGGATACACGACGACTAGAGGAGCTAGAGGCGTCCGGTGGATTGCGAGAGATCTTGTCGAGAGGGATGGCGGAGGACTCTTGGTTTAGAGTCTATGTTAGCATCGCAGATGAGGCGTGTCGAGAGGTTGGAGGATACACGCGAGAGCGATTGCTACCATAGGCGATTACGTACCGATCATGGACATTCTTAGATTCCATTGCATGATGTATTACACTAAAGCGAGCTATAACGATTAGTGTTAGTTATTATCCTCGTATTTCGCTTGTATTTTCCATTGTATTTCCTTTGTATTCCGTTGTGTTTCGGTTGTACTCCGCCTAGTATCTCATCGTGTCTGGTAGGAACCTTGTAACCGAAATTCTATCTATGACAAACTTATTTTCCTACCCAATTGTCTTTACTTTTATAGATTGCACATATGATCTATCTCGATAACCACACTATTACTTGGCACTTACCTTGTCTAAAGGTCATATATCTTATCACCCTTCTTCTTTGCAAATGCCGCCAAAGCGAAGATCAAAACATACCAACCACGGTGGAGCCTCCAATGCTCCTATCCGGTGAGGGTTACTTGCAACCAAGCCGCAAACACTTGCTATTCAAACAGAGTCACACACGATCGGTTGTTGAAGCCACTACTCCTGCTAGGGCTACTCCAATCCAACCTATCATGAATCAAGCCATGATCGACCAACTAGTCAATGAGCGGGTAAACGCCGCTTTAGCCGCAAAGAAATCACTCGTCTACTAATCTTTGGAACTTCAAGACCACCCACTCACAACCGCACTTGTACTTATCAAGACTTTCGTAAAACCATGATGGAAGCTTTAGTGGAACCGAAGGAGTCGTCGGTCGACTAGGTGGATCGAAAAGCTCGAGGCGTGTTCGAATCGCAATTGTGAAGAAGATTCTAAGGTTAAGTATGCATCATTCACTTTCACGGATCTTGCTTTGACACAGTGGAACAATTTTACGAAATCCGCTAGTATCGATGTTGCCTATGCCATGCCATGGGAAAACTTCAAAGAAATGGTACTTGAAATCTTGTCCTCGTAATGAGATCAAGAAGCTCGAACATGAGTTTTGGAACCTCAAGGTTCAAGGCACCAATATGGTCGCTTATAATCAACGATTTCAAGAACTAGCCTTATTGTGTCTGAAATAGTTCCCACCGAGACCCGATTGTTGGAGAGATACATCTGAGGATTGCCCCAACCTATCAAGGGCAATGTAACCACTTCTAAAATTGTTGATCTTCATGAAACCATCGAAGTAGCCAACAAACTCATGGACCAAGTGATTGAGGATTCCATGGACAAAGTGGTTGTGATGAAGAGAAATGGGATGACCATTCTCGTGGTTACAACAACTATGAATACCGTGGCAACAACAATAGGAACAACCGCAACAATCAAAACAAGAGGCAAAATGTTGCTAGAGCTTATGCGATGAATGTCGGGAAAGAAAACCGTACTCGGGGATCGCACCATTGTGTAATCGATGCACACCGCATCACAAGGCGATGTCTGTCAAGTGCCGTAATTGTCGAAAATCGGACACTTAACCGAGCTGCGGTCCAAATCATTGGCGACAGTTCAAGCGACTCCACTCGGGACCCAAAGGCTAATGTTGTTGGATCGATATACTTTAATCAAACTAACTTAACTAGCTTGTTAAGTTTTAATAACCTCGGATAAATCCTAAGTTATTAACAAAGAAACACCGAGCAATCTTTATTAAGTGCGAATTTACTTAACAAAGCTAAGAAGAATAACTTTATTATAAACTCTAAATCGCTTATTATGCGATACTCTAATACAACTCTAAGATAATCGAACTTTTCTCTAAAACACTAATTCGTAAACTCTAAAACTCTTTTTACGAAATCGTACCTCTAATGCCAATCTAGGAGTCCTTTTATAGGCTCAAGGATATCCTAGTCGGTTTACAATTGATAACCTTGTACGACAAGTAATCTAAACATGGAATACAATTCTTTCCATAAACGAATATAACATTTATTTGTTCTAGCGATGCTTTGACTTCATCTTGCGATGCTTTGACTCTGTCTTTAGCAATGCTGACTCTTTGACTTCTTCCAAGATTTGCGACTTACAAGACTTTCATATCTTGATGCTTTCATATCCCAACAATCCTCCCTAACTTGAATTATACTTGCTTGACTTCAAGTTCCTTTGTGAATATATCTTTAACGACTTCATCTTTAAAATGGATTGTTCTTTAGTCTTTAGATAGTATCTCCGTAATATCTGTGCTTGTCAAAGTATCTCTTAGAATTGTTTTCTTCACGAATGACATCCGGCAATCTCCATCTTTTCACAACACGGCAACATATGACAACAGATACGATAATTCGGTTTAAGTTGCATACTATTCTCATCACATCTAAGTGAATCATTGAAAATTTAATGGATTTAGAACTCTTTACCAAAGCCATTATCTCTCGAGTAGCCAAATGTTTTGGTGTGTAAGACCATGGTACATTGATAACCATATGATTTTTAGCAAACCACCACTATCAACAGATTTGTTTTGTCTTTACCAAAAGTCGCACCTTCCGGACTAGTTAGTTCTTCTATCTAATGGTGAACTAATTACCAATAATGGTTTTCCACGCCCTTTACCACAAGCCATTTCTTGTGGGCTAGCCAACTCTTCACATTCTCGATATGGTGAGTTGATGGCCATCCAACTTATTAGCAAGTTGTCAACTAAAAGCGGATTTGATATATCTTTACCGGCCGTTTGCTCATGGATTAGTCAATCCTTTTGTAACCATGGTGGATTGATAACCTATTGATGTTATCATCACAAAAACCATTTATTCAACCTTTATTTCAAAATATTTATTACTTAGCAAAAGGTTTCTTCTAAAATTTATTTAACTGGTTTAGTTCAAATAACAAGACTTTGATGAAAGTCTTGTCGATCGACGATACTTTGAATAAAAGTCTTGATATATCAAAAATATTTATTCAAATAAAATTCATACCGCTTATAGATCATTCTCAAGAATGGTAGTCCGGTCTATAAACAAATTGATGACCATGCAAGCGGTTTCATTATCCTCTTCTACTTCCAATCCATGCTCTAGCATCCTTCTCATGAGCTCAACTCAGTAAGAGGTATCTTCTTTCTGCAAACATGTGTATCATTGTTCCATTTTCTAGCTCCAAAACATGAACTCCAGATTCTTCAAAGAATCTCCGACAAACTATTTCCAGCTTTCTTGATCCTTCCAAATATCATCGATTTCTCTTCATCGATTTCCCACATGATTATGAGATCCCCATGTAAAACCAATCCAATCCTTCTAATGGATTATCTTCAAAATAAGCCTTCACAACATCATATAAGTAGAATAAATCTACTCTATCTATAATATGCAAGAAATCCCATAGCCTTTTGAAAACTTTGAAACTTTCATCTTCTTTGTGAAAAACCATGTAATCGCCATTCTTAGATTTCTCAACTTTGAAAACACTAATCTTTGATCCGCTCATCTTCATGTCATTATCTTCATCGTATAATCAAAATCTACCACTCGAGATAATTCTTCAATTCATCACTAGTCTCGGATCTTAATTCAACCTTTTCTTTCTTTAAAACCGAACATCCAGTAACCCGGTTTTCTTTTTCTTTAAGCTTTTCTTCCTTTCGACTTGATCCAATAAGCTTCTTCTAAAATCTTTAATGCTCGCAACATCTTTCTTATAAGCTTCTCTCTCAAAGATCATATAATCTCTTCATATCCACATAATTTAGCTTCGCAATCCTTTAAATCCTCTGCTTTTTAGATATGCCATCATTGCATTCCTTTCTTTAGCTAAATTAGGTCTTCTTGACATAAATCGGCAGTGTAGGAGGCTGTAATGGTTCAAATTGACATCCAATTCATCTTGCACCTTTGAGTCGCTTCTCTATTTAGAGCTTCTTGAGCTTCTTGTTCTTCTCTATCTTTAGCATCTAACTCTTCTTGAACTTTTAAATTGCAGACTTCATTCCTAGCAACTTCAATTGTTCTAAGTTACGCAAAGTAAGTTTCTTCTTCTTAGTTTCAACGAATACCTTTCCTTTGTCTTTTGGATCAATTGCGGGTTGATCGGTTCTTGGTTGTTCTTCTTCTTGTACATCTCTAATAGTAACTCCTCCTCTTGGATGTGACAAATCTAGAATTGTAGCAACTAATTCATCATCACTCATGAGAATGAATAGGTTTGAATCTAGGTTCCTCCTCTTCTTCTATACAGTTGTTGAAGGACCGACTTCTTCTTCAAAATTCAATACCCTTGGAGTTATTGGAGTTATTACTAACAGCCTAGATGTATCAAGATTTTGATGTTCAAGACCTTGATCATCGATACCTTGAACATCGATACCTTGAACTTGCACTTCTTCTTCTTGTTCCTCTGAAATAATCTTTTCTGCGGACTTACGATTCTTTCTTCTTTGTAATATCTTCTTGATTCTTTACGCTTCATAACATCTTCTTTCAAATTATCCTTTTACGAATTCCTCCCCAAGTTGATGTAAGATGATTTAGGAACCTTCTTTCTTTTCAATTCCTTACGAAGTGCTTTACGACGTTTGTTTTCCTCTTTAACCCATAAGTTGAAACCTTGAATATAGGGTTTAACAAAATTTCTCAACCAGAAATAGTTACGCTTCAACTTCCTAATTGTTTTAGCTTGACGCTCAACAGTCTTGTTCAACCTAGCTAGCGCCTTTGTCAAAGCGTAGTTATCCATAGTTAAACCTTCACGAGGTATAGATCGTTGAGGAGATGGAGTAGGTGTTCTCTCAATCTCTGTAGGAGCCTCAGGACTTAGAGAAACATCACCCTGTAAAGATGCAGTACCTTCAATAGAAGCAGTACTTGCGGATCACGATACCTTAATGAAGCGGTGCTTGCGGATGCGATTACCTTGTCGTAATCGAGACCTTCATCGTCTTCATCTTCTCCGGTGCATCACGAGCAACTTGTACAACCTCCATCATTGTTGTAGTTAATGGAATATCTCCACCTCCGAACAAATTACTTCTCTTAGCCATGAATGTATAGATTTTGGCTTGTTGCACAATGATGTAGTAAAGTAGCGGGTTTTGGAACATCGACCAATTGCTTGTTTAAGAAAACCTGTATAAACCTTGGATACATCAACCAAGTTTCCCCAGATGATATATGCGATAGCATCCCATCCAAAATAAGCCTTGAAAAATTAAACATCCTATCAGTAGCTAAGCCAACCACTGCAGATGCAATATTCGACCCAAACTGCTCCCAAGAAGTGCTTTTAGAACTTATGCAATGGAGCAAAACATGAATCAAAAACTTCCATTGAGGAAAGAATAAGGCTTTCTTGAAAGTTTGTTCAGTCAAAGAACCTTCATAACCCAAATTTCTAAAAGTATCCCAAATCAGTTGCTTATCAAATCTAATAGCTCCATCTTCATCTTCAAATAATAAATCGGCTCGAATAGATGCTTCTGTAATCTTGATAGTCCTTCCAGCAACTGAAGATCTAATATAATATTCATCCTCCTCCATATTATCTCTAGCATTAGCCCAAAATTCTTGAATCCATAGTTCAATTATATCCGGCTCAACTAAAAGAGCATAACTAATAGGCGACCCAATAAGATAATCAATGATATCATAGAAAGCCACATTCGTCTCAGTCTTGTCCAAATTAGCCACCATATTGTGCTTCGAAACAGTTAAACGATTCACCATTGTTGTAAAAGATGAGCACAATAAAGATTGTATAGAATAATAAGGAGATGGTAAGTGGGAGATAAGTATGGAAAGGATTTTAAAGTAATAATATGAGAGGGAAAATCGGAAAGTAGTTTATTTATAGGTGGGATTTGAAAAATCACAGCCTAAATAACAAAGTTACCGTTACTACCAATTGCCCATCAATATTACCGTTGGAACAAGATTTAATACGACAAACAAGACTTTCCACATAAGCGATACTTTCCCAAGCAAGATTTCCCAAGCAAGACTTTCGAAATACAAGATTTTGCCAAAAACCTTCATATAAACTAAGTATAAGCGAACATCCTCCCTCAAGCAATACACACGACTATACCTAACATCTTATAGTCCTCCCCTTAAACATAGCTTAGTAGTTAATCATTCCAATGCTCACGACCAAGTGATTGAATCGTGACACATCAAAACCTTTTGTGAGTAAATCACTACATTGTCATCCGTGTGAACTTTAACCACATTAATGAGCCTATGCTCATAGCAATCTCGATAAAGTGATGCCTAATCGAATATGCTTTGTCGTGGAATGATACACTGGATTCTTCACAATACAAATAGTACTCTCATTATCAATATTGATAGGAGTATTCTTAAAATTGAACCCATAATCCAAGAGTTGATTTTGCATCCATAAAACTTGACCACAACAACTTACGGCAGACTACATATTCGACTTGTAGATGATGTTGCTTCAATTGTCTCGCTTCTTGCATTGCGGAGACTAACCTTCTTCCAAGATATTGGCATCCACCGATGTGGATCTTCTATCATAATTATCTCCCGCATAGTCACTATCTCAAAAAGCTTCTAAGTGAAAAGGTGACTCTTTAGGATACCACAACCCCAACTTAGGTTGTTGTTTCAAATAACGTAAAATTCGTTTCTTGCATTCGGTGAGAAATCTTTGGTGAGACTTGATATCTTGCACATAAGCAAACTGCAAACATGATATCAGGCCTTGATGCAGTAAGATACATAAGAGAGCCAATCATAGATCTGTATAACTTGACTTCTGTCACAATTCTCAATTTCCGGTCATTTCTCAAACTCCATATTCATCATTTCATATCAAATTATTCATGATTTTTTCATTTCACCTTAAACGCGTAAATTTCATATTAAATAAACGTTATCGCGTGAGTTATTATTTTGAAAATTTAATCCGATACTTCCAAAAATGATCTCAATATATTTTTATATTTACATTTAGTTTATAAAAACTATATTTTGAGTTTACCTAGTGTTCTAAATTTATTTTGTATATAAATCGTTAAATTTATATTATTACGACGTTTTTCTTAAAAATTACACGATAATTATTATATCACTCAAATTTTACAAGGAATGTATTTTTACAATTTTTATGATTTCATTATACTTCATTTTGATCCATTAAAACTTATTTTTAGTCCATACTACTCAAAGTTCACAACTATATACAAGTTTCAACATCTTTCACTTAACTACATTTTTCTTACAATAATTACACAAGTATATACAATATAAAAAAAAAAAAAAAAAAAAAAAAGATTTTTGTTGACACAATCCCCCCAAAACCGGTTCTAGGGGGGATGTATGCATTTATTGGGTTGGTACTTGTTTTCTTTGATTGTATACATTTACACTCCAAGGTCTAACTTCACTTCATTCATTTCACTTCATTTTCATCAAGTCTAGTAAAAATCTTCTTCCTCTTTGTTTCTTCTCCACAAACCGGCCATATAAGGTGTTACAAAGGGGTCATCCAAAATTTTTCTCAAGTTCAAGTAATTACAATCTAGATCACACTCTTTATAAGGTTTTGAAATAAAAACCTAGAGTGTTTAGGCTAAACCTTGTTCCTTGCACCTCATCATATTAACTTGTAAGCATATCATTTATATTTTTCATATCTCCTTTTCATTTCATAAGTATCTCTTCATTTTTGGAGCAAGCATGCAAGACTTATGTTGATTTGTACCATTTTTACATGATTTTTAGAGTTATATATATATAAAGTCATCCTATAATTATTCCCTTGGTATATTTTGGTCTTGATGATGTTTAGGAACCCATGACACCCTAAGAAGGTGTATGGTAGGATTAGATTAGCTTTGGAGTTGATTTGAAGGGATTGGAATAGGTTTAGTACGATAAAAACTATTTTCGACAAGTATATAAAAGTGGTCTGTCCTTATTTTGATTTTCTGGAAAATCCGACAGTAGGCACGAAATTTTGGCCTTGATATTTAGAAAATATACTTTAAAACGAATCCGTGGCCGCTTGAACGGAATAAAACGGAGTTATAACGAAGAAGTTATGAATTTTTAAAGTTTGACGACGAAATATATAGTTTTCAGAAATTTCAGCATACTATTTTTATCTTGTACGAGTAAAAAACGAGCCTTAAGCTTTACAAATTATTTCGACTTATCAAAAATATATTAGTATACTTTGATACGAAGCTAAGGACATATAATACGTAGAAAACGGATTTGAAACGACTAAGATATACACGTTTTCATAAAATTGCCGTAACTATTATATTTAGAAAAACTATATTACTTCTACGAGACAAGTGTTACGGTAACTAAAACGACGATGTTGAAGGCTGTTTTTAACTATGATGTAGAACTTTTTGTAACGAAATGTCTTCTAATGAAATTAAGATCACCAAGCATATTTTCTAAAACGACCAACCGTTTGTATAGCGGAGTTTTAATAAATTATTTACGGATGCTTAAACTTGGCCGAAACTCACTTTTTACACAACATTTAGACAAAATCACCATCTTTAACCCTTATTATCTTTATGTTCGAGACCTTTATGTGGAAAACTCCTGAACTGAAACTTTTAGATTTTGATACAAACTTTCCAAAACCGTCGACTTCGTTTCCTAACGCTCGACGTACACCATTTTACGACTAGTTTTTCGAAGCCATTTTTGTCAATTTCACGAAATTTCCGACAACTTTATTTTACGACGAAAAGTGATAATTTCACTATAAATCATTACAAAACCATTGTAGGATGACATTTTGACGTAAATACTTGTAAAGTAATTTAAGAATGGTCAAGACGTCAAAAGAGTATTTTTCGACGATAAGTATTATTTTCAAAACTCGTAAATGGTATAAATAACATACGAAATGCATGCATAACATAACATCATAACTCATTACATATCATAACATTCATTCTAGGTCGCGGATAGTTTCCGAGTCTCACTTTCGTACACTTCATTTTGTTAGCATATCCATCATACCAGGTGAGTTCGTAGCCCCACTTTCTATTACTTATTTGTCTTACAAACTCTTTGGGGGAGATACATGCTCAACTACTTGCTTTTACTATCACAAATATTCTAAACTTTGACATAATACTATGAGTTTTCATAGCCCCACTTTCTATTAATTGTTTACATACTTTTGGGGGAGATACATGCTCAAACTATTTTCATTTACTTTCACAAGTACTTTAAACTCTTACATATTACTTTCCTTGTGAGTTCATACCCCACTTTTACTCGTTTAAATTCTAAAAACTATTTGGGGGAGATACATGCTCAAACTATTTTCATTTACTTTCACAAGTACTTTAAACTCTTACATATTACTTTCCTTGTGAGTTCATACCCCACTTTTACTCGTTTAAATTCTTACAAACTATTTGGGGGAGATACATGCTTAAATACTTGTTTCACTCTTGCGAATACTCAAACCATTTATACAATTGTGTTACAATATACTTCTTATACACTTTGGACATTATGTGTGGTTTATTGCGATATGTGCCTTAATGTGCTAAACTAGTTTTCAATTATGCATCAACATACAAACTTTAGCAATGGTTAACTCTGCGGGAGCCATGGAGAGGTATTGATAGTACTATCGGTGACGCCCCACCCTGGGTCCTTGATGACGTGACCTTGGGTGAATATAATCTGTTATTCAATGAAACATTACAAACAAGTTAAACTCGTCAAGAGGTTCGGTTGGTGTGATTCTTTGCATTAAGTACATGTATATATCGTATGCACCTATGTCCTACTTACAAACAAGATTGACAATTCTATATTTTGGCAATGGGTTGTAAACACACAGTTGCAAGTTTTGTATGGGCGGAACTTGAACCGAGTGGATTTACAATGCCTTTGTTGCATAAACAATTTTTGAAAGGCTTTACATTTCAACACAAACTCTATGAACTCACTCAACCTTTGTGTTGACACTTTTAGCATGTTTTATCTCGGTATCTAAAGCATTCACTTCATGGCACGCATATGGACATATCATAGAGTCGTGGTGACGACGCGTCTCACTTGGGATTTACAAACTTTAAAACATCGTTTGTCTTGTAACAAACTTATTTCCGCACAAGTTGATTTTCATTTGGGACCAATACTTTGTAAACTCGATTGTTTTAATAAATTAAGCGATGTGTTTTCCAAACGACACTTTAGGTCGCTTCGATATAATCAGTAACTTTGATGCTATAACGGTCCTCCCAAGGTATTCAATTCACCGCAAAACAGGTAATTTGGGGTGTGACAGATTGGTATCGAGCATCGGTTATAGAGAACTAGGTTGCATCATTGACCCTAGACTATAACCACATCATCATAGCATCTCATCATATCATTACAAGTGCATATTCTTTATACATGCGAACTTATGACTCAACACCAAACATCATATGAGTCGATTAGTCCAAGCATTGCATAGTTACTCCTAAATTATACATAGCACGATCACCTATGTCTAATTCGGAAGAATCATGCAATGAAGGGAGTAGTAGTCTCATATGAGTAAGCAATCAGAATCGAGCCAAATTTTCAAAAGATTTTCTTCAAACCACTTGTTTCCGCTTTGATCCGCGTGACGCTTCTTGTTTGATGAGTTGCAAAGATCAAGCTAGAAACAAGTTGTTACCTAAACCGATTTAGCCTAATCGTATGACGCTTCTTGTTTGATGAGTTGTGGGATTAAGTAAAATCGGTTACCAAAAGTTTTTAAAATTTTGCTCGAGAATGGGAAAGCTTGCCTCATCGAGCCTAATCATAAGGGAGCATGTCTTTAGAATGGGATATAGTCATGACATATGCATGAGCATTGACATAATCATTTAAACCATACATGAGCATAAACTTTTAGAACCCTTGTCGCGTTTTGGGCCATAGTATCATTAATCGAATCGCGAGGACGCGATTCCTCTAACATGGGAAGAATGTCACAATTCTCAATTTCCGGTCATTTCTCAAACTCCATATTCATCATTTCATATCAAATTATTCATGATTTTTTCATTTCACCTTAAACGCGTAAATTTCATATTAAATAAACGTTATCGCGTGAGTTATTATTTTGAAAATTTAATCCGATACTTCCAAAAATGATCTCAATATATTTTTATAATTACATTTAGTTTATAAAAACTATATTTTGAGTTTACCTAGTGTTCTAAATTTATTTTGTATATAAATCGTTAAATTTATATTATTACGACGTTTTTCTTAAAAATTACACGATAATTATTATATCACTCAAATTTTACAAGGAATGTATTTTACAATTTTATGATTTCATTATACTTTACATTGATCCATTAAAACTTATTTTTAGTCCATACTACTCAAAGTTCACAACTATATACAAGTTTCAACATCTTTCACTTAACTACATTTTTCTTACAATAATTACACAAGTATATACAATATAAAATTAAAAAAAAAAAAAAAAAAAATATTTTTGTTGACACAATCCCCAAAACCGGTTCTAGGGGATGTATGCATTATTAGGTTGGTACTTGTTTTCTTTGATTGTATACATTTACACTCCAAATCTAACTTCACTTCATTCATTTCACTTCATTTTCATCAAGTCTAGTAAAAATCTTCTTCCTCTTTGTTTCTTCTCCACAAACCGCCATATAAGGTGTTACAAAGGATCATCCAAAATTTTCTCAAGTTCAAGTAATTACAATCTAGATCACACTCTTTATAAGGTTTTGAAATAAAACCTAGAGTGTTTAGGCTAAACCTTGTTCCTTGCACCTCATCATATTAACTTGTAAGCATATCATTTATATTTTCATATCTCCTTTTCATTTCATAAGTATCTCTTCATTTTTGGAGCAAGCATGCAAGACTTATGTTGATTTGTACCATTTTTACATGATTTTTAGAGTTATATATATATAAAGTCATCCTATAATTATTCCCTTGGTATATTATGGTCTTGATGATGTTTAGGAACCCATGACACCCTAAGAAGGTGTATGGTAGGATTAGATTAGCTTTGGAGTTGATTTGAAGGGATTGGAATAGGTTTAGTACGATAAAAACTATTTTCGACAAGTATATAAAAGTGGTTTGTCCTTATTTTGATTTTCTGGAAAATCCGACAGTAGGCACGAAATTTTGGCCTTGATATTTAGAAAATATACTTTAAAACGAATCCGTGGCCGCTTGAACGGAATAAAACGGAGTTATAACGAAGAAGTTATGAATTTTTAAAGTTTGACGACGAAATATATAGTTTTCGAAATTTCAGATACTATTTTTATCTTGTATGAGTCAAAAACGAGCCTTAAGCTTTACAAATTATTTCGACTTATCAAAAATATATTAGTATACTTTGATACGAAGCTAAGGACATATAATACGTAGAAAACGGATTTGAAACGACTAAGATATACACGTTTTCATAAAATTGCCGTAACTATTATTTTTAGAAAAACTATATTACTTCTACGAGACAAGTGTTACGGTAACTAAAACGACCATGTTGAAGGCTGTTTTTAACTATGATGTAGAACTTTTTGTAACGAAATGTCTTCTAATGAAATTAAGATCACCAAGCATATTTTCTAAAACGACCAACCGTTTGTATAGCGGAGTTTTAATAAATTATTTACGGATGCTTAAACTTGGCCGAAACTCACTTTTTACACAACATTTAGACAAAATCACCATCTTTAACCCTTATTATCTTTATGTTCGAGACCTTTATGTCGAAAACTCCTGAACTGAAACTTTTAGATTTTGATACAAACTTTCTAAAACTGTCGAGTTCGTTTCCTAACGATCGACGCGCACCATTTTACGACTAGTTTTTCGAAGCCATTTTTGTCACTTTTACGAAATTTCCGACAACTTTATTTTACGACGAAAAGTGATAATTTCACTATAAATCATTACAAAACCATTGTAGGATGACATTTTGACGTAAATACTTGTAAAGTAATTTAAGAATGGTCAAGACGTCAAAAGAGTATTTTTCGACGATAAGTATTATTTTCAAAACTCGTAAATGGTATAAATAACATACGAAATGCATGCATAACATAACATCATAACTCATTACATATCATAACATTCATTCTAGGTCGCGGATAGTTTCCGAGTCTCACTTTCGTGCACTTCATTTTGTTAGCATATCCATCATACCAGGTGAGTTCGTAGCCCCACTTTCTATTACTTATTTGTCTTACAAACTCTTTGGGGGAGATACATGCTCAACTACTTGCTTTACTATCACAAATATTCTAAACTTTGACATAATACTATGAGTTTTCATAGCCCCACTTTCTATTAATTGTTTACATACTTTTGGGGGAGATACATGCTCAAACTATTTTCATTTACTTTCACAAGTACTTTAAACTCTTACATATTACTTTCCTTGTGAGTTCATACCCCACTTTTACTCGTTTAAATTCTAAAAACTATTTGGGGGAGATACATGCTCAAACTATTTTCATTTACTTTCACAAGTACTTTAAACTCTTACATATTACTTTCCTTGTGAGTTCATACCCCACTTTTACTCGTTTAAATTCTTACAAACTATTTGGGGGAGATACATGCTTAAATACTTGTTTCACTCTTGCGAATACTCAAACCATTTATACAATTGTGTTACAATATACTTCTTATACACTTTGGACATTATGTGTGGTTTATTGCGATATGTGCCTTAATGTGCTAAACTAGTTTTCAATTATGCATCAACATACAAACTTTAGCAATCGGTTAACTCTGCGGGGCCGGCGGAGAGGTATTGATAGTACTATCGGTGGACACCCCACCCTTGGGTCCTTGATGACGTGACCTTGGGTGAATATAATCATTATTCAATGAAACATTACAAACAAGTTAAACTCGTCAAGAGGTTCGGTTGGTGTGATTCTTTGCATTAAGTACATGTATATATCGTATGCACCTATGTCCTACTTACAAACAAGATTGACAATTCTATATTTTGGCAATGGGTTGTAAACACACAGTTGCAAGTTTTGTATGGGCGGAACTTGGGCCGAGTGGATTTACAATGCCTTTCTTTGCATAAACAATTTTGAAAGGCTTTACATTTCAACACAAACTCTATGAACTCACTCAACCTTTGTGTTGACACTTTTAGCATGTTTTATCTCGGTATCTAAAGCATTCACTTCATGGCACGATATGGACATATCATAGAGTCGTGGTGACGACGCGTCTCACTTGGGATTTACAAACTTTAAAACATCGTTTGGCTTGTAACAAACTTATTTCCGCACAAGTTGATTTTCATTTGGGACCAATACTTTGTAAACTCGATTGTTTTAATAAATTAAACGATGTGTTTTCCAAACGACACTTTAGGTCGTTCGATATAATCAGTAACTTTGATGCTATGACGGTCCCCCAAGGTATTCAATTCATCCACCTTTGCAAAGCACATGTAATTTGGGGTGTGACAACTTCAACAGTCCCATCTTCATCTTTACCCAAAGAATTGATAGATTTAATTGGTGTAGTGTGACCTTCATACCATCAAATTAAACTTCTTAAGTATATCTCAAAACATACTTGCCTTGGCTAATGAAAATTCCTTCCTTGGATTGCTTAACTTGAAGTCCTAAAAGAATGTTAACTCTCCCATTGAACTCATTTGAAACTCCTTCGCATCACCGCTCAAACTCCTTAACCATAGACTGTTTGGTAGCCCCAAAGATAATATCATCAACATACACTTGAACTAACATGATATCCTTCTTGTCTCTCTGATAAACAAAGTCTTGTCAATAGCTCCCTTTTGTATCCATGCTTTAATAAGAATGTGAGAGCCTCTCATACCAAGCTCTAGGTGCTGATGAAGACCATATAGAGCCTTAACCACCTTATAGACTTTGTTTGGATGCTTAGGATCTTCAAAACCGGAGGTTGTTTCACATACACCTCTTACGTAATAGTGCCATAAAGAAAGGCACTCTTTACATCCATCCGATAGACTTGAAAACCCATAAAAGAAGCAAAAGCAAGAAATATTCTAATAGCTTCAATCCTTGCCACAGAGCAAATACTTCATCATAATCTACCCCTTCCTCCCATCTTTATAACCCCGAGCAACTAACCTTGCCTTGTTCTTGATAACATTGCCTCTTTCATCTCTTTTAACTCTAAAACCCATCTGGTTCCAATAACTCTCTTCCCATCCGGAAGATCACATAAAACCCAAACCTCTTGAAGTTTAAATTGAAGAAGTTCTTCTGCATAGCTTCAACCCAACTTTCTTTAGTCAAAGCTTGAGCAATATTCTTGGGTTCCTCTTGAGAGATGAAACAAGTAAATAAGCGGTTTGATGGTCCTTATGATTTAGCTGTTTTGTTTATACACAAAGCTAAGTAAAGCATTATGAGGTTTTGTGAAACCCTTAGCTTTGTGTCTTGTCATAACTCCGGATGTAGAAGGACCAATGATTTGATCGCTTGGATGATTCTTATGAATTCGTAAGATTGAGACGTGGAACTTCATATGTATCATCTAGGTTAGTATAATCAAGACCTTCATTGGAATTTGTGAAAATACCTTCATCTTCAAGCTCATCATCGCTTTCTTCTAACCCGGGCATGGTAGGATCATCCAAATCATCTAAAGCATCATCAACTGTGTGCAAGAAGATTTTGGTTGAAAGTCTTGTCCAAATCTTGTGAGAGTACTCTGCCTTTGTTCTTCTTCTTTGCCTCTTCATAAGCTCTCCTTTGTTCATCGAATAAGAATGTGCTAATACATCTTGAAGAAGCATCCGATTAAGTTCCTCTTGAATAGATTGATCCTCTGCAGATAATGAGGATTTTGGTGCAACAAGACTTTGGTTTGGAGAATCAAGACTTTGCTTAGGAACATCAAGATTTTGTTTTGGACTTACGCATCTTTATCGAACAATAGCATCGGTCGAATATGAACATCATGAACAACATATTGAATATCTTCTTCATGTGCAAAGGTTGATTTTCTTCTCTAACGGTACATAATTCATTGAAGGAGATAAAATCTCAAGATCAAACATCCAATCGGGACCCTTCCCTTTCTCATTGTCTTGATCCTCTAAAACTCAACATGAAGACAATCTTGAATCTTCTTAGTAACTCATTGTAGACTCTAAAGCCTTTCTTGTTAGTGCAATATCCCAATAAGTAACCTTCTTCGGACTTGCCATCAAATTTCCCAGTTATCAATGGTGTTCAAAATAGTAAGAGGGCATCCAAAAGGCTTCATAAAACGAATGTTGGGTTTATTGCCCATCGCCAATTCATAGGGTGTCTTCATCGTGGTTTTGTGACGTAAACCACACTGTTGAGTACATAGCATGCGATTTACTTACGACACGCCCAAAATTGAATAGGGAGATGAGAATCGCTAACATGGTCCTTGCTACTTCAATCAAGGTCCTATTCTTCCTCTCTCGCAACACCATTTTGTTTGTGGTGTTCTAGCAATACTAAACTCCTTTTATGCCTTTATTTGCACAAAAGTCATCCATAGGCTTGTTCCTAAATTCGGTTCCATTGTCACATCTAATACCTCTAACCTTGAGTCTTAATTGGTTTTCAAGTGCTATTATAAGAGTTTGAATAGCATCAAAGGTATCATCCTTAAAGCCCAAAAGAAAACCCAATGAATCTACTACAATCATCAAGAATAACCAAACAAGATTTCTTCTTATTTAAACTTGCCACAGAGACAGTCCAAATAAATCCATATGTAATAACTCCAATGGTTCTCTAATAGTTCTTTCATCAAGCTTCTTACAGAAGCTTTGTGTTGTTTACCCTTCTTGCATGCCAAACATGATTGATCATTCTTGTAAGTCTTTGAAGGTAAACCTCTAACTAAATTTCCTTTGACCAATTTGTTGATGTTCTTGAAATTCACATGGCCCAATCCTCTATGCCATTGATGTGCCTCTTCAGATGTTGCTTTAGCCACCAAGCATGTGGCTCTTCCATAAGAATGTAGACTCTTCATGTCTAAACTATACACATCATTTGTCCTTGGTACTCTAAGTACTACCAAGTCATCATCAACGTGTTTGAAGTCGAAGCAAGAATGAGACATTCCGTGTCGTGAATAACACAGATGCTTTTATCACAGATTTGAGAGACTAACAACAAGTTGAACTTAAGCTCCTTCACATATCCGACGTTCTCAAAATCGATTCTCCCAGCTTTAATTGTTCCTTTCCCAAGAATCCTTCCTCCATTGGGATCATTCCCAAATGCAACTTTTCCTCCACTAATATTTCTAAAATCGACAGATCTCTTTATCTCTGTCATACTTCCAGAGCAACCGCTATCCACAATAAGATGATCTTTAAGCTCCTCTTACGGGTTGCCACGCACAAAAAGAAAGAGTTAGAAACTTTTAGGAACCCAAGCCATTCTTGACTTGTGTTCCCTTGAGAAGTGACAAACTCAAATTCTTTGAGTATGTAATTCTCACTATCTTTCACATGATGATCCAAAATTATATTATGTTTAGCATGTGGATTTTCAAAACTCTCGGTTTTTCAACATAAATTTCTTTCACCGGATTATTAGCATTTTCTTTTGACACAAAACATCGATTCACTTTTGTTGAACGTCTTGTATGTCTCTCAAGATTCTTCTCTTTTAATCCATTCGGTTTTAACAGTGGTTCTTGTGATCTAGATCCCTATATGAATTGTGATACCTTCTAGGTTGATAGTGAGATCTCCTAGAATTTCTATCCCAAGTATGGTTTTCAAGACTTGTCTCGAGCGAGACTTTGGAAAGTCTTGTGAGATACTTGAAGGTCTTCTCGATGTGGGTATCTATGATCCGGTGTGAAGTTTCGTGATTAACCCTATTAGAATTAGTCCAAACCGGTTTGTGCTCTCTAGGTCTCGATTGTTAGACTTATTCCTTGAAACTTGCTTAGATATTCGAATGTTTGTCACAATCTTTGATTAAGTAAGTAGGACTATAACACACAAAACACGCTTTTGACCCATATGACCAAAGTAATTTCTTCTAAGTCTATGGCCAAAATTATTTTGCCTTCTTGATGACTGATAAAATTTGTTTTGACCAAAATTATCCCAAAAGGTTTAGCAAGATCTTGTTTTGAAAAGGTTTTGCGAAGGTATCGCTTGTTGAGCAATACTTTGGTTTGAAGGTACCGCTTGATTTTGAACATTGTTTTCAACGCTTCTTTGGGTTTCTCGGACCGGATTGAGCAACAAGCTTCTTCCTAAACTCTAGACTATCTACTCCATAGCGAGAAACATCGGGCCTAGAGGATGATGACTAATGGGATGAGGAACGACATGATAACCATTGTCTTTCTTATATTCATGAAGGTGGTTCACTTATCGAGCCCTCATTACTAGATGAATCTATATAGTTAATGAGCTCATCATCACTAGTGGTTATGTCCTCAAAATCACCATCATCCCGATCACTAGGTTGGTTTTCATCTATGTTACTAAAGTCCATTCCAAATCCTAAGCCAGTTCTATTGTAAGCCCTTCTCTGTTTTTCAACATAAGCAACATGGGACAAACCGACTCTCCCCAAGCAAAGAAACTTAGCTAACAAATCATCTCTTTCCTTAGTTAATTTCTCAATTTCAAAATTTTACGCTTTAGTTTCCATTCACTAAGTTTTAACCGGTAATCCTGTTGTTCATACTTTTCATTGACCATTTCATTATTTTCATGTGTTATGATTTTAGCTTCTATAGACTCTAAAGTGATTTGGTAACCTCGCTACCTCGCACCTAGCCCTAATACAATTATCTCTTTCAATCACATAATTATTAAGTAATTTTGATAAAAATCATACAGCTTGAGCATACCTCGAGATAGGAGGCGAAGTTGGTGAAGTAGCCACCATAGCAAGAAGAACATGATCATCTTCACTTTCTTTGCTCCAATTAAATCCTCCAAAGCCATCATCGATTCCAAAGCAAAGATGTTCAGATTCTTCATCAAAAGCAATGCTCGGTCAATGCTTCCACCGTGTCTTCAATCGCATCTTCCATCGCTACCATACAAGAAGTCAACGGTTCATCATCAAACTCTTCACTCCACCAACCTCGATAAATTCTATTGAGCAACCAAAGCCTTTGTTTCGATTATTGGAATTTCCTTGAGCTCAAGTTTAGGCTTCTCGGATGTTCTGCTTGCTTGATACTTAGCAAACCCGCACTCCTTGCAAAGTGACCGGTCTTTTGACAATTGAAGCATTCAATTTTAGATTTGTCAAAAGTTATTCCTTGTTTTGGTTTGAAATCAATATTTTTGCTGTCTTCTTCATGTACTTTTGATCCTTGCGTTGATCAAAGCAACTTGCCACCGATATCAATTTCTTCAAGTGCATCCTCTTCAACTGTGCTAGATCCTCTTCATAAGTGATGGTAAGCTTGCTTGTTGTGCAAAGAAGGAGCACACAACTTCATCCGAGTTCAAAGTGGTAGATGGTGGGGCCCATCGAGCATATGATGGGGATTGTAAACAGAAGATTTTGAGAAACAAGATTTGAGGAGAAGCGAGATTTTGAAAGTCTTGCTCTTCTTTTCATGATAGAAAAGCAATACTATGCGATTTGGAATTTGGTTGACCACTCATCTCATGTTCATACACCTTCGATTGATGATAGAGATCATCAAAGTCCATAACATCCAATCCTTGTTGTCCTCGATCATAGTAGCAATCACATGCCATGAAGATGGCAAACTCCTAGAAACTTCAAATTAGCATCCTCAACTCGATACTTGAGCCTTATATAATTCCAACATGTTGAGGAGATTACGAAACCTATCATATGCGACATCAAGACTCTCTTTCTCCCTCAAGGAATGTTTCAAATTGTTGTTTCAAAGAAGTTTCGTGCATCTTTTAGAGGCTTCATTCCTCCAATCTGGTCTTGAGAGCAGACCCAGTCGCTTGGCATCTTTAGCATCATGAAACTTGAGAAGATGTCCATCTCGAATGGCGTACAAGAGAATGTTTAGAGCCTTCTCTTGATTCCTTATAGTTGCTTGTGGTAAACCGCCTTTGGTCTTTGAGGTTGTCCAGAACAACAATGGGATCTCGAAACTACTTCATTCCCATTCACAATTACATTCCACAAAGCATGGTCTATAATGGCAATATATTGCCTCATCTTCATGCACCGTAGATCATATTCTCCTTTCTTGATTATTGGAATTACGAGTGAGGTGATTGAGGGTGGTGGAGCGACTTCAATCGACATCTTTGAATATTGTTGAAGTAGGGTTTCTTCCTAGTCGAGTTTCCACACAAGCTCGATACCACTTGTTGGATCGATATACTTTAATCAAACTAACTTAACTAGCTTGTTAAGGTTTAATAACCTCGGATAAATCCTAAGTTATTAACAAAGAAACACCGAGCAATCTTTATTAAGTACGCGAATTTACTTAACAAAGCTAAGAAGAATAACTTTATTATAAACTCTAAATCGCTTATTATGCGATACTCTAATCTTACTCTAAGATAATCGAACTTTTCTCTAAAACACTAATTCAGTAAACTCTAAAACTCTTTTAAAATCGCACCTCTAATGCCAATCTAGGAGTCCTTTTATAGGCTCAAGGATATCCTAGTCGGTTTACAATTGATAACCTTGTACGACAAGTAATCTAAACATGGAATACAATTCTTTCCATAAACGAATATAACAGTTTATTTGTTCTAGCAAGATTTTGACTTCATCTTGCAAGATTTTGACTTTGTCTTTAGCGATTTTTTGACTCTTTGACTTCTTCCAAGATTTGCGACTTCGACTTTCATATCTTCAGATTTCATATCCCAACAAATGTAACTTGCTTTGGTTATGGTGAAAAGGGCATTATAAGAATGAATGCCGAAAGACCGTAAACCAAGGCCATGGAGAAATCAAGGAAACCGAGGGAACCCGTAAGCCATAGGAATGGCGGTCGAGGAAATGTTGGACAAACAGTAATCGTGAAATGGAGAAGGAACTCGTGGGAGAGTCTATCTCAGTAACCAAAGTGGAAGCTCGGAAGACCCGAATGTTGTGACGGGTACGTTCCTTATAAATAACCGTTATGCATCCATATTGTTTGATACGGGAGCCGATAGGAGTTTTGTTTCTAATACATTTAGTCCACTACTCGATATTGGCCCAACCGCATTAGGAAATGCATACAACGTGGAACTAGCTAACGGTAACATAGAAAGGGTAGATACCATCATAAGAGGCTGCACCCTTAACCTGTTAAACCACCCATTCAATATCGATTTGATACCAGTAGCATTGGGTAGTTTCGATGTCATTGTCGAAATGGATTGGTTAGCAAAATATCATGCTGCCATCATTTGTGACGAGAAACTCGTTCGAATACCCTACGGAGATGAAGTCCTAACAATAGAAGGAGGCAGTAGCGGAAGAAACGCTTCAAGACGCATGTCATTTCTGTACCAAGGTGTTAAGGTGTATCGAGGAAGGATGTCATATCTTCCTAGCATAAGTCACCGAAAGGACGAAGACGAAGGGAAGAAAACGTCTGGAGGATGTGCCGATAGTAAAGAATTCTGAAGTCTTTCCGAAGACTTGCCGGGACTTCGCCGACCGACGGGTTGAATTTCGGATCGATTTAGTGCCGTGCCGCACCGGTGGCAAGAGCACCTTATCGATTAGCTCCAACGGAACTTCGTGAGTTATCAAACCGGTTAGCCGGAACTTGCGGAAAAAGGGTTCATCGGACCAAGCTCATCACCATGGGGCACCATCTGTTCGTCAAGAAGAAAGACGGAACCTTCAGGATGTGCATCGACTATCGTGAGTTGAATAAACTAACCATTAAGAACCGTTACCCACTCCCGAGAATCGATGACTTATTCGATCAACTTCAAGGTTCGAGTGTTTATTCAAAAATCGACTTAAGGTCTGGATACCATCAACTAAGAGTTCGGGAGGAAGACATTCCCAAAACCGCCTTCAGAACTCGTTATGGACATTACGAGTTCCAAGTCATGCCTTTGGGTTAACCAACGCACCACCGTGTTCATGGACCTCATGAACCGAGTGTAAACCCTACTTGGATAAATTTGTGATCGTATTCATTGACGATATCCTAATTTATTCCAAGAGTGTGAAAGAACACGAAGAGCATCTTAGATTGATCTTGGAATTGTTGAAGAAGGAAGAACTGTATGCGAAATTCTCGAAGTGTGAGTTTTAGATACCCACTGTGCAATTCTTAGGTCATGTAATCGACAGTCAGGGCATACATGTAGATCCCGCTAAGATCGAGTCAACAAAGGATTGGGCGACACCCACAACTCCTACTGAAATACGCCAATTCTTAGGACTCGCTGGATACTACAGAAGATTTATTGAAGGTTTCTCAAAGATTGCCAAATCTTTAACCAAGCTAACCCAGAAAAACGCCAAGTTTGACTGGGGAGAAAAGGAAGAAGAAACTTTTCAACTCCTTAAAGAGAAGTTGTGTAGTGCACCTGTTCTGGCCTTACCTGAAGGTAGTGAAGACTTTGTTGTTTATTGCGACGCTTCACATAAGGGGCTAGGAGCAGTGTTAATGCAGAGAGAGAAGGTGATAGCATACACCTCTCGCCAATTGAAGACTCATGAGAAGAACTACACGACACACGATTTGGAGTTAGGAGCAGTTGTGTTCGCACTCAGAATTTGGAGACACTACTTGTATGGCACAAAGTGTGTCGTATACACTGATCACAAAAGTCTACAACACATTTTGGATCGAAAAGAATCGAACATGAGACAGTAGCGATAGTTGGAATTACTCGTGATTATGGTGTGAGATTCGTTACCATCCGGGTAAAGCGAATGTAGTAGCCGATGCTCTCGGAGGAAAGAGCGACCAAAACCTCTTAGAGTCGATCCTTGGGTATGACAATTAGTTCACCTCTTCCAACCAAGATTCTTGAGGCTCAATTGGAAGCACTCAAAGAGGAAAATCGTCCGAATGAGAACCTTTACGGAATGCCGTAAAGTGAAAATGGATTCGTGAAAGGTCGGATGGAACTTTGTGTTTCAAAGAGCGAAGTTGGATACCACTCTACGGAGGAATTCGCGACATCATTATGCATGAATCCCACAAGTCTAAATACTCCATCCACCCAGGATCCGATAAAATGTACCTTGATTTGAAGAAATTGTACTGGTGGCCTAACATGAAAGCCGACATTGCAACATATGTCAGCCGGTGTTTAACTTGTTCAAAGGTTAAAGCTGAACATCAGAGACCCTCAGGTCTACTAGTACAACCCGAAATCCCCGAGTGGAAATGGGAACGTATAACAATGGACTTTATCACCAAGTTACCTAAAACCTCTAAAGGCTACGACACTATTTGGGTAATAGTTGACCGTCTCACCAAGTCAGCACATTTCCTACCGATGAAGGAAAGTGATGGAATGGAAAAACTTGCACAACTATACCTGAAGGAAATCATCGCATGCCATGGTGTACCAATTTCCATCATTTCAGACAGAGATAGCCGTTTCACCTCGAATTTCTGGAAATCACTTCAAGATGCTTTAGGGTCTAACCTCGACATGAGCACCGCTTACCATCCTCAAACTGACGGACAGAGCGAGAGAACAATCCAAACACTAGAGGATATGCTAAGAGCATGTGTGATAGACTTTGGAAATGGTCGGATAAACACTTGCCATTAGCCGAGTTTTCTTACAATATGACTATCACACAAGTATCAAAGCCGCACCATATGAAGCACTCTATGGTGGGAAATGTAGATCACTGTGTCTTGGGCGGAAGTTGGAGAAAGTCAACTTCATCGGTCCTAATTAATCCAAGAAACTACCGAGAAGATTGTACAAATCAAAAGCCGACTACAAGCGAGCTCGTGACCGTCAAAAGAGCTACGCGGATAAAGGAGAAACCACTGAGTTCCAAGTGGGAGATAAAGTTATGCTCAAAGTTGCGCCATGGAAGGCGTAATCGTTTCGGAAAACGTGGAAAGTTAAATCCTCGTTATATTGGACCTTTCAAAATTCTTGCTAGGATCGGACCGGTAGCATACCGCCTTGAATTACCACAAGAACTCAGCTCTGGCACAACGTGTTTCACGTGTGCAACTTAAAAAATGTCTTTCCGACGAAACTCTTGCTATTCCTTTGGAAGAAATCCAAGTCGACGAAAGATTGAATTTTGTCGAGGAACCCATTGAAATCATGGATAGGGAAATCAAACGGCTTAAGCAAAGCCGCATCCCGATCGTCAAAGTCTGTTGGAACTCTCAAAGAGGTCCAGAATACACGTGGGAACGCGAAGACCAATTCAAACGCAAATACCCACACCTTTTCTCTACTTCACCAAGTAATCCTAACTGAAAACCGAGGACGGTTTTCTCTTCCAAGACGGGGAGGATGTGACACACGGTAAATTTTCACCAAAATTTAACTGATAATTAGTAATTTATTATTACTAAGCCTAAGTCATTAAGCATACACAAGCTTTGCACGATCATTTGAGTAGTTAACTCGCATCTGATGAGTAATCGCATCACTTTTGCATTCATATCATTTCATGAATATTATCATTTTGTCTTATAATTTAAATTGTAAGGCGAGAGGTTATCTCATTTTCCCAAAGACCGACACTACACGCTGCATCGACACTATGATAAGGACTCACTAAAACAATTAACAAATGTCGCGACTTGGAATATTACAAAGATAAAATATTTCGACACGTAACAATAAAATACCACGGATAAAAGTTGTCAAACAATGATACCTTGGTCACAATATGACTTCACGGGACACAAAATACTTAAACACATTATCACTTAAACAATGACTTTATAAGACTCAAGTGCAAACATACATAACTATAATGTAAATGCATACATCTTATACAATAATTATTCCACATACAAATACTTACACAAAATAATCATAAGTATACATTACACCTACCTTACTTACATTTACTTACCTTACCATTTTAGACCTTTTATTATTATTGCACTTATAATACATTTACAAGAAAAGAATTTATAAAAATTAAATATACCCTCCTTGTTTTTCTCTTCCACTCACGACAAAAGAGGTACAAAATCAGAAAAGAGATATCTTCATCTCTTTCATCCAGAAAACCTGCTCCTCCATCTTCACACGCCTCATAGGCGAATCTTTCCCAAACAAAGTAAACCGACACCCCTCATCTTAATATTCCTCATCTTCCATACCATATTCATGTAAGAATCTCTTCCCCAACTCTATCTTGATGCGCCACTACCTCCAAAGAAAATCCATGAAGATCAAGATAAATCACAAACAAATCTTTACACTAATCCAAGAAATCCTTTGGTTTTGGAAGTATACCATTTTCGGCTTCAAACAAAGAGGCAAGATGGAAGGACTTGGTCAAAGACTTCCTTTTTACTTTCTTTTTATGCTACTCGAGAGACTAAGGGCTCACACAAAGCAAATCTCAATCCACCACACAAGAAAAGTGCTCTTAAGGGTATTGTGAAACAATTGGGTTTGTTGCTCGGATTCGGATTTGGAGGTTTGGTTTGTGTGGAGCTCTCGAGTTAGCCTTCATCCTTGTCATTTCGCCTCACTTACATAAGGTTCATCCTTGTTTCTCTTCCTTGTAAATTGTGATGCTATAATCGTGGTTAATGTAATGTAAATGGTGAAACCTTGTTTTGATTTTCGATGTCTAAATAAAGTGTTTGGTGTTACCTAAATGTCACTTTTATATGATATAAGTCACTTGAGTTTTGAGTTAGTCATTGATTTGGATGAAAACAGTTTTTACGTCGAGGTAAGCGAGCCAAGAGAATGAGAGTTAAGTCTTATAGAAACTTGGTAATTTGACTAGGTAACTAAGTACTCTCGATGTGATAATACTTGTGTGTTGGTAAACAAACTATGTAAACTTAAGCTTAAGTGGTCATTTGCGAAAAGGGTCCATTTGGTTTTGTCAAGGCAGAACAAGAACAAGATAGATGAGTCAAGCTTTTACAAGTCTACTAGTAACCCATGTCGAGACTCACATTTTCCGTCGACATTCATGTCATTTAAAAGTATGTCGAACCTGGATTTTTAACTTTGCTTGAATATGAGAAACATGTTAGTCCTTCATTGTCTTGAGACTCAAAGCTTAGAGAGGAACCATGTGTCTAAGCCTCTATGTACGCCTAGAGAGACACCCAAGTCAAGAGTGCTCATAAAACTTCAAGAAATCTATTCTTGTCTTGTCCGTAAGAGTAAAATGGTTGACGGTTAGAACCAAGTCGAGTAGTACTCTACTAACAAGAGGTACCTTCACCCCTTTTGCTCTCATGTCCTAGTTAATGATTGTAAGATATAACTTTTCACATACACATCAAACCATAACACAAGGTGGCGAATAAGATGGAATTCTAGAGAGAAAGTTAGAGGTTTAGGGAACTTAGTGAGAGAAAGTGAAAGATATTATTATGAGCTCCAACTCTACCTTAAGGTAGAGAGTATTTATAGTCTTACATAACTCGCCACACTTTGGGTGTGGATCGTGCATACAGTGGGTAAAGACCGTCTGTCCTCCACGGTGTTACTTAACTAAAATACTACTTAACTTAAAAGAACTACGACTACGAGCTTTCTAACGATTACATATACTTGAGGTGACCGACTCTTTAATACCGGAATTTCTAATTCCTAACAATCTCCCTAAGGAGGTCACCTCAATTATGTACCAAAATTACATTGAATACAAATAGATATAACATTTAACAATTGATCTTGCATTCTTGATGTAGTCCTTTGCTCTTAAGCTCGTAGTCATTGATACTTCACAATGCATGTTTGGTTACTTCAAGTGGAGGTCTTTATCGATCCACGTGATGATGAGTTTGAGCCATCTTTGGAGATCATCGGCTATCAAAAATCTCGAGACATCCATTGTGGTGTTGTGACTTTGGGACCGACATGCTCACATTCGGATCATGATATCTTCTCATCGAGTAGCGGAAGCATTTGTTGAATCATGATATTGGCGCAGAGTAGCGAAGCATGGAGTGAAAATATCGAGTCATTGATGCACTAATCATGATTTCTTTTGAGATGAATGTGTTAAGTGAGCATGCGGCTATGGATTGACCGCTTCATTACGATCACCGCAAACGCCGGCGCACTCGCATACAACAGCTAGCAATAAGTCGCACGAAAGTGTCTTTGATCACTTCGTTGAATTGAGGTACACGCCCACTTTCCCGCTGATCGAGACATGTACCGCCTGTGATCGTATAATTCAAGAATTTCCTTGACAGGGTTTCGCAATGTTCTAGCTGTTCTCAAACCGAACATCTCAAAGAAGACAACACGGAGTGAGTGAACCAAATAATTTTAAGTCCACCGATTGATGAAAAGAGATTTGAAAACAATCGTATTGCTCAATAGAAATTGTTTTTGCAATACAACGAAGGTTTTATTGAAAATCAATTATCAATCATAAAAATACCTTTTGGTTTGAAAAATGAGTACACGGTCGATGTGCTAAAGAAAAGAGTTTATAAGCACAAAGACCGGTTTTCAAAGGTATCCGTCAATCCATAACTCGAACCGTGATTGATTCAAGAAATTGAATCGCCCATTGTTTCTCGCTCGGTTGTCACATGGTTGATCTATATAATAGATCTCACATGCCACCTACCAGAGCTTGTTTGATGTTGGCTCGAAGGCTTTCCATCTTCATTGTGAATATGTAAACACATCACTCGGATGTTCGGCAATACCACAAGGATAATGCGTGGGACTCAAGATATAATCTCTTTCCACATTGTGTGAAACAGAGAGTCTTCATTGAAAGTGTCCTAATGAGATTTATTGATGATCTCGTGGCTCTAGACTCAATTTGTGCACATTTGGATCCTATAACGGAGACTAGGGAGAGGTCTCCTTCTTCAATATCAACCATCTCTAAGAGAAAGTCGATAGATAATGTCGGTTCCCGTGAGAATGAAACAAGCCCTTTAATAGGAACTTGAGTGGTTTGGAAAGTTGAAGTGCAAGGCGTCCACCGGGTCCATGACGTCTTGTCTTCAATACCGATGTTACCATCGAGAGTATATGAATTGAACCCGGTTTCGCCCTAAGGTTGAATAAATGGAGGCTATTTGTTTTCACCCTTTTCTCATTCAATTCTTTTAATTCTTCAACCCTTCAAGCTTACCGAGACTTCATAGCTAGAACCTTGTTGGGTTTATTCCAAGACTAGCTCGGTCTTAGTCCGCACTCTTCCCATATCTCATTTTTCTCCTTTTATCATCATACCTAAGGACTTCTACACTAACTAGTGGATTGTCCTGGGTAGATTCCTCCGGTTCGGCGGATCATGGGAACACATACCTAACCTTATCATCCTTATATCACCGTACATAAAGTAAAGTTGGTCGGTCTATTTGGTATTGTTCATCCGCCATTGGATCAAATTGAAAACCATTTGAAAATCAATTCGGATACTTGTGATATATAATCAAAGCATTTTGTACCGAATTGTTTTGATATTTTAGAACGAGAACTCCCCTCAACATGTGCATCAAGTATTTGAAAATGTTTTGCACACGGAGGCAAGAGAAAGAATTAACTTCTTTGATTACCATTTTCTAAAGATATCAACATCACTTCCTCAACAAATCAAGTAGATATAGCATTTCGGGAAGGATGAGGTTTCCATGAATTTGCTCCCCTCAATATGTGCCTCGAGGTTTGAAAAGAGTTTTGCACATACTAGAGGAACCCGCACATTGGGATAAATGATCACGCTTTTAAATCAAAGGTTTTAAGATAGATGCTCCCCTCAACATGTGCATTGAAAAATTGAAATCGTTTGTCACATGTGGGCGGGATAGCATGTACATCCTATTATAACCATTTACCTAATTATCGCTTTAAATCCAATTTAAATCACACATTCTCCCCGATCACAATTATCAAATCATTTGAAATTTGTGATCTCGTATAGATTTAAATTGATTTGAAAGCTTTTAAGGAGAATTGTGACTTGATTGTGAAAGCGTTTGAACCGATAAGGATCGGATTTTAAGACTTTAAACTCCATTTATAAAACATGCATGTATATCTTTTGAAAACAATTTTAATGCCAAATAACTTTTTAATTTAATTGAAATCATTCTCCCCTCAATCAATGACGAGGTTGTTGATTGAGAGATAGAGATTTTGACAAATAAGTCCCGATGATTATCAAAAATAGAGATTGAGTTATTTTTCAAAGCATTTAGTTTTCAAGAGATAGGAGTTTATAGAATCGAGCATAAGATTTGAAAACTTGGTAAGATATGGCTCGTTCTTTCTTTAAAACCGGGTTATTGCCTCAAGATGACAATAAACCATTTTTCTCTTTCTCCCAAAATTTTTTTTTTTTTTTTTTTTTTTTTTTTTTTAAAAAAATTCGAACAACATCTAAAGACCCGTGTCATTCTTTGAATGACAAAGACAAAGACCGTAGATATTATCGAACCGGAAGAAACATGACAAAATGACAATATTTTTTAAGAATTTTCGAATTTTTCAAATTTTTATGGATTTTGAAAGTTTTATATTTTTCTATTTTGTTTTTCAAATATATATGTACAAGAGATAGATGAAGATAGACCTTTACTCCTCGCCTTCCTCCTCAAGACGTTTGAGAGTTTCGTTGAAGGCTTTTCGCACCAAGACGTGGAAGAATAAACTCAAACGTTCTCTTGGAAGAGCTTTGGTGAAAATGTCCGCTAACCGATATTCGGACCTCACAAAATATAGTTCCACCACACCTTTTTCAACTTGTTCCTGATGAAATGATGTCGAATGTCGATATGCTTTGCTCTTGAGTGTTGAACGTTGTTGCATGAGAGAGCAATAGCACTTTTATTATCACAAGATGAGGGATTTTGTTGAATTCAAAGCCATAGTCGATAATTGAGATCTCATCCATAAGATTTGAGCACAACAAGATGACATGGCTATGTATTCACCTCTGTAGAGGAAATAGAAGTACTCATTTGCTTCTTTGAAGACCACTCACAAGCTTATCACCCAAAAATCGAAAGCACCTCCCGACGTATTGACGTGTATCTTGACACCGCATGATCAAGATCCGCATAGGTCGTTAGTGACATACCGGTGTCCTTCGGGTACCATAGTCCCATATTGATGGTACCTTGAGATACCGAAGACCCGCTTAATCGCTTCAAGGTGCTTTTAGTAGGCTTAGCCGGTATCTAGCACACATGCACACAGAGAACAAAATGTCCGGTCTACTAGCGTTGAGATACATCGTGATCCAATCATACTTGATATTTCGTTTGGTCAATCATGATCCCCGAGAGGTCCTCATCTAGTTTGGTTCGGTCAATCATGGGGGTGTCAACAGGTCACATGAATCAAATCCAAATTTCTTTAAAATCTCATTGCATATTTAGATTGATTTATGAAGATGCCTCCGGACTTTGTGAAATTTGTAATCCCAAGAAAATGACATTTGTCCCATCATTGACATTTGAAACTTTGAACTCATTTCATTAGAAAACGATCACATTCCATTGGGTCACGAGGCAAAATAATATCATCAACATAAATTTGAACATGAGTTAAATGTTTGCACGACTTCGGTGAACAATGTAGGATCAATCGCTCCTTTCTTGAATCCGGTTGAAAGAAGAAACTTTGAGAGTGTATCATACCAAGCCCTTGGAGCTTGCTTTAAACCGTAAAGAGCCTTCTTCAAACGATAAACGTGAGTAGGATGCTCTTGATTCACAAATCCTTCAGTTGGTCGACGAGACGACTTCTTTAAGATCTCCGCTCGTAAATGCCGTCTTTACATCCATCCGATATACCACCATGTTCTTACTTGCAAGATTAGCCAAAAGATTCGATTGCCTCGATTCGAGCAACTGGAGCAAATGATTCTTCAAAGTCTATACCCTCCTCTTGACGATATCCTTTAGCAACCAATCGAGCCTTGTTTTTCAACACATCACCATGCTCATCAAGTTTTACTTTGAAGATCCATTTTAGAGCTATAATCATAGCACGCCTGGAGCGTGTACTAACTCCCATACATCAAGACGATCAAACTCATGAATTTCATCTTGCATAGCATTGAACCGCCTATCTTCATTCATGGCGCTTTAACGTCTTTTGGTTCGATCTTAGATAGTACGGAGTTGAAGAAGCACCATAAGGCATCGGTTGCGAGTTGCTTCCGGGTTGATACAGACGAGAGGGATTACCAATGATGTTGTCTAATGGATGATCGTGAGTCCATTTTCGAGGTGTTCATGTGGCATTTGCCGAGGAACCGAGGTAGTCGAGTCGATGTCTCAAAGAAGATGGTTCTCACGATGATTCGGAGTAGCAAATATGTTTTCAAATGGAGCATCTTCGTGAGTCGCAAAGGGATTAACTTCATCATTGATGCGAAACATTTCCATGATGTACATTTGAAGAATGATGATTTGTTGATGAGATCAAGGATCGCAGCAGTGCTTCTTGACTTACGATATTGAAACCGATGGATTGACTTCATTTATCGGAATCGAGCATCCTCTCGTTGTAGGATCAGACTTCATTAGTAGTGGACTCATACAGTTCATCAAACATTGGATCAAACAATTTCTTTACATCATCTTCGATGGAGGTACATATGGTGTTTCTTGAGAGGAGTTTGGAACAAGGGATGAACCAATAGGGTCATTATGAAGTGCGGGTCCCGAATGGAGTGTCCAGAGCCATTTGACCGGTCACTCATCAAACGTAACGTGAATTGTTTCCATGATATTTCGGGTTCTTTTGTTGTAGATTCGGTATCCCTTTTGTTTGGTGCATATCCTACAAATACTCCAATGTCGCCTTTAGCTCTAAGTTTGCCCAAGTCTTGACCTCATTAGTTGGATAGCACAAGGCACCAAACACACGAAGGAAAGATAGATTGGGTTTCTGTTGTGGACAAGTTCATATGGAGTTTTTCCATGAATGGTGTGAATCGTGAACGATTTTGTGTGTAACATGCAAGGGCAATTGCTTCACCCGTAGAAACATTGGAACCTTTGAGTAAATCAAGATTGTTCTAGCAATTCAACAAGAGTACGATTTCGTCTTTCAACTACACCGCTCGTTGAGGGGTTCGTGGAACACTTCTTTGATGGTCGATTCCAATGCTTTCATAGAATTCACTAAGTTGTTTGTTGACAAACTCGGCCCATTGTCTGCTCGATAATTCGATAGTCTTGTTTAGTCTAACTCGCAATGTTTGATGAGTTTGATGATGATATCGGAGTTTCATCCTTTGTCCTTAAGAACTTGACCTGTGAATCTAGAATAATCATCAACCACAACTAACACATATTTCTTCCCAAAGATATTCTCACCCTCATTGGTCCACATAAATCCATATGAATCATATGAAGAACTTCTGTGACAGAGTTAGAAGGTTTGGGTTTATGGGCATACTTCTTGCTTTTTCCCAATTGGCAAGCTGAACAAAGATGATCCTTTTCATACTTTAGTCTAGGTAAACCTACAACTAAGTCCTTTCTGGAAAGATCGTTGATGGTGCCGAAGTTCAAGTGATTGAGACGACGATGCCATAACCATGACTTTGTTTTTGAAGCCTTTGATAACAAGCAGATTGGTGATGCTCTCATCATGTCATCGATAGAGATAGTGTAAAGGTTTGAGCCACGAGTTCCTTTCAACAGTTCCTTTCCATTAAGATCTCTAACAAAGCAGGTATGTTTTCTGAAGGCTACTTCTAGATCCGAATCACAGAATTGACCAACAGAGAATAGATTATGACCTAAACCTTCCACATAATACACTCGGAGATGACACTATCGCCAACAACATAATCTCCATAACCCATAATAGCACCGAAATGATCATTACCAAATCTAATAGTCCCGATGAATTTGCTCACGGTTCATGAGCGTGACCGGTCTCCAATCATATGCTTGGAACAACTGAGTCCGGTACCACGTAATCGATTTGAACGATCTGCAGTTGAACACGCACAAGAATGGATAATCGGATATTTGGGATCCCCATGCAAGAATGGGTTCCATTTGGTTAGTAGCAACAGTTGGACCACCCACATCGTAAATAGAAGCATTCATGTCGATGGTGAAGTAGTGGAATCATTGTGAATAGATGCAATACTAGTGTCTCAGATAGCCCTATTTACAGTGTGACCACTTCTTAAGGAATAGTTCTACCAAGAGGCATCCATTTTCTAGTGGGCATTATCTCGATTAGTTTTATGACCAACGTATCCAATAAAAGCCTATTCTCACGAATGTTCTTCCCGTGGGTTTCCATTGTTTTCTAACTCTCTTCGCTTTTGCCTTTTAGCCTTTTTAGCATGAATTTTAGCATTAATAACATTAATCGGACAATTAACATCATTAGGCGTAACATTAACATCACATTCATGATTAGAAATGAATTCAAGCAATCATCGACAAGGTTTGCAAATAGTATCGAATTGAATTAATTACAAGACGCCTATGGCTAATACTAGAATCAACACGATTCGTTTTATTCGATTCAAACTTAAGGTTCCTAGATTGTTCTTCTACTCTCTTCCAAAGGCACATTCTTAGCTTGAGAGGTCCTATCATTCCTTGTATTGTCTTGAGACTTTGACCGCTCCCTTTAATGTCACCGATTACTCTGTAGAGGAATGGGAACATTAGTTTGTTTTACTACTCTTTGCACCACCTGCTTAGATGTGGGATCTCGAACTACATGCAGTGCACTAAGGTTCACTTTCTTAACATTAGAGGTACCGAGATTAGTACTCCTAGAAGGCACATTTGAGTTCACTTTCCTAGTATTGATGGATCTAAAATCGAACTACTCACCGTGCACTACTCCTCACATTCAAACCATTGGGAATCGAGTGCATGTCATGTTTGGCCTTAGGCATTGAGCATGGAATCAAGGGTTAACTCTCTCACCTAATGTTTTGGGCATATAGTGATCAAACATTCTAAGATTTCTTGAGATCGTTTGGCATATAGGCATGCATGTCCAATTGCATTATCATGAGGTTTCTCTAGCTTATCCTCTTCAACAATCTCACGCAGCATTCTAAGCAATCCTTAAGGGATGAGAAATATGTTTGAATGGCAAGTTTGTTGTTCCTTAGGTGAGGGGACATATGTCACGATAAAGTAGATTTATTCCCGAGTGAACCTTAGATACAACATTCTCCTCATTGATCATTGGCATTTTCCCTTTTACCCGACTCTTGATTCTCAATTTCCTTTTGCAATGAAGTTATTTGTTCGTTGTTTTTGTTACGAGTGACTTTAATTGATTCAAACAACTCATTGAAATGACGTTTAACCTTTTCATTCTCTTCTAGAAAACTTTCGCTTTCCTTTTGTAAAACATTTACTAGGTTTTGAAGATGAAACGTTTGAGAATTCGAGAATCTAAAGAGGAGGCATTTGGGAGCCCGTCATATTGTTCGTTTGACCCTTTAATTGAGAGATTTGGGCTTTCAACTTTCTCGATCGTGTTGGACCGAGCTTGAATCTGCTCATCACGCTTGTTAATTTGAAAATCGCATCAAACTCGAGCATCTCAAGATGTCTTGATATTTGAAGTTTTGACATTTTCTTTGAGATGTTGATATTTTAGTTGTAAATTAAAATACTCAACTTCTAGTTTAGAAAAGTGTTTAACCAACGTGTCGTGATCATCCGGTTCAATTTTCTCGTTTAGTTTAGAATTAGTTTTTCAAGCTCAATGACACGATCATGGGAGACTTTCAGGCCACAGATAATTCATGAAATTTTGAAGCATTAATGGAGCAATTTGAAGCGGTGAAAACACATCTTGAGCAACACATTCAAGAATAAGATTCTCATTTAATGTATGCAAGTTCTTTCTCTCAATCTCATTATATTTTAGTGCACGCCATAATCACTAACTTCAAAGAACCATTGCATCAAATTCCTTTTCCATACCCTTAATATCGCCTTCTACCCCTTTTAAGACTCTCAAAGTGATCTTTTAGAAGTTTAAAGAAAGGCATGACCTCGTTAAATAACATTCTTTCATTTGTTCAAAACCTCTTTCACCTTCGCTATACCATGGGAGTGATCCTTTTCTTGCAAGTTTTTCAAAATCAACAAATAGTTGGAATATAACGATTGGCTAATTAATGTCTTGCTTTTAGTGGCAATTGTTCTAGGTACAAGATGCATAGGTGTATTAGGAGGATACACAGTTGCTCTAGGCATTTTCCGAAGGGAGGGTTTGTTTCTACAATATTTTCGCTTTACTTATCTAAATCCATTTTCCGAAGACTTGTTCGGAGTCAACAAAGTCCGAGGCTTAAACTTGTTTAATGCAATCCAGCTTTTCCTTTTGTAATCGTGAGGAGAGATAATTATTTTTTCTCTTTGCATTTAGGGTCATCTAGTTTTTGTTCATCCTTTCCTAGTGACTTCATCGATTTCTTATCTTCCTCGGTGCACTCAACGCAACTAGGTTTCGCCTAGGCTTAAGAATTTCATTACCATCATAAATCACCTTATGAGCATTTCTAGCCTTTTGATTACCTCTGATTTGGTTCCTCAACAAGGGAATGCTATGCTTATCGCTTAAGACTCGATGTTTGGTGACCATGTGAGCGATCGAATGGTGTTTCCTTGTATGTACAACTTGTTTTCAAGTTTGTTTTCAAAGTTTTCGATTAGAAAAATCTCTTAAGAGCTTTGATTCTTTTACATTAAATTCTTGCTTAAGCATTTTCACGTTTTCTTGAAGTTCTTGTTTTGCTTAATTGTTTTAGAAAGTTTTTCTTGCAAAGAATTTAATTCTTGTTTCAATACTTCTTCTAAAATTACTTTTTCTAATTATCATGCGCACTTGGTCATCCATTTCACGCTCACGAGTGGTCAACTCAAATTTTGCACGTTGTTCATAAATGGCAACACGCCCTTATAGGCATTAAGTTCGAGATAATGGAATCATCGAGAGCACATGCGGTGTATTCATCAAAGACATAGTCATTGTTGACGCAGAAGATGCATCACTAGGTACAACTTCACTTTCACTTTGTTTCACGTATTGATCATATGGGACAATATTGATATTACCCGTATTTTCAATATTTGATTCAAAAGTTTCGGTTGGTTGTACTTTGTCATGCATCTGCTGCACATCAACATCATCATATAGCTTTAATACCTCGAGATGAGTTTGTCCTTTGATGGGCCACTTGTGGTGAAGAAGTGACCTTGGGAGACACCATGGGAGAGATGCTAGCCATAAATATTGTGTGTGCGAGGGTCCATCATCCACATCGTAGTCGTAAGCATCGCAGCCACCGACTTGAAAGGCATTTTGATGATTGTGACCTATCTCCGAATGGGCCGCTCATCTACATCTCGCATCATAGGTCTTGGCATTGCCTTCAAAGAAGAAATGCAGCCTCTTCATTCAAAGTAGCACCATTGTCCCGAGCTTGAGCCAAGAACATCTTATCTCTCAAGTATTCGGCATTTTGTGGACGCTTTGGAGATGTGCGCCTTGCAAAGTGTCCTCACCACCACGCTTAAAGCATTTGATTGGCTTAGCTTGACCGGGTTACCATTCCTTCCTCGATTCGGTTTCCAACATAACCTCTCCCGCCCACCTCGTCCTGTTCATACTGTCTTTCCGAATCGGTTGCACCACGATCCTTCCATCTTTAATAGTGGCTTGATTATGTGGGTTAGATGCGCCCGAGGTTGTTGTTGGTTTGTGGAAGAGAATTCATGTTTTGACTAATGAGAAGAGCAAGTTGATTAATGATGTTACCCACGTGTGCATCAAGATCGCCTTGTTTGAACCGAGGATCGTGGATGAGTTTGTGATTACCATTACCCAAGGGTATGACTTGTGATGCTTTGGTTGTGATTCCAATGTTTGAGTAGAAGGCGGTTGAATCATTAGACGAGCTTGTCTCTCCCAGGTTAGTTTTGAACCGATTGAGAATCAATTTTTCAAACATGGCATGTCTTTCATTCGAAGGAGGAAGGCATAGAGTTGCTCATAGTTTGTGTTCTTCAATCCTTTAGTGAGCTTCACAATGTAACAAACTTGTGCCATTCGGGATTCATGTTGTTCACAAATTTTGAGTTCAATCGAATGTTAGGCATAGTCATCTTGATGTTCCTCATGTCATTCACTAACTTATGAAATCTCACATAGTACTCATAGACACTCTCATCCGGTTTCATCTTGAAGTGCTCAAATTCATCATAGAGTTGGGATTCCCTGCCTTCCATAGTTAATTCGACCCGAGAGAAGCATCTTAACGTTATCCCAAACGACCTTTGCATCGGTGTTATGATTGATCGACTTGTAGATGTCTTTAGGAAGACCTTGAAGAACAATGTTTGAAGCCCCGATATCTCGCATCGAATCTCTTTTCTCCTCATTATCAAGCTCATTGTACATCTTAGGTCCGTCCATTCCGTAGAGCAGAGTACCATCTTCATTAGTATCAAGTATGTCTCTAGTCGTTTCAACCCGATATGGTCCTTCATCAATGGATTTGAGAATGTTTACACCATTTTCCTTTCCAAGGCAATACAATCGATTCGTTGAGCCCAAGAATCGTAGTCGGCCTGTCAAGCATTGGTGGGCGAGTATCCGAGCCACCGCTTGAACATCCTCGACAACAGATGGAGATGACAATGGGAACAGTGGGAATGTTGGTAGACATGTTAACAGATTATACGGGATTTTATAACTCTATGATTAAACCGGAAATAGATTCTTTCACGGATTTTACTAAATCAAGAGAAAACCGTAAACAATCACTCAAGTTGCTAGATGATAAAGTGCTAACTCGCTACCAAATAATGCACTAAGTCGCTAGAAATTAGTGCACTAAGTCGCTAACCCTTAACTCGCTACACGCCTAAGTCGCTAGAGTCCCAAGTCGCCAATGTAAAAGCAAGTCGCTAAGTAGTAACTCGCTCTGGACTAAGTCGCTAGCCAAATTTGTGCAAGAATTAGCACACAAGTCGCTAGATATGCAAGTCGCTAAAGAGCAACTCGCTATGCACTAAGTCGCTACCATTAGTCGCTAACCGTAGTGGAGATTCCACTACTTGTACTTTAACTCGCTAGCTCTAACTCGCTAGCTTTTATAACTGTAAGTCGCTACAAAACTATGAAGTAAGTCGCTACCAAGAAAACAAGTCCGAGAGCTAAGTCGCTAGCTTGAAAACCAAATAACCTTCACTTTTCAATCCAAAACAACCCAACCAAGATGATTCAAGCTTACCAAATGAAAACCTAAACACTTTTGATGATTCTAAACATAAAAGTACCAACAAAATTCAAACTTTAACACAAGAAATCAACCAAATGATGCAAAACCACTAAACTTTTCAAACTCAAAACCACCTAAAACCACTATAAATCCAAAGATGTGCAAGATATGATCTAACCATGGCTCTTGATACCAATTGTAAGATATAACTTTTCACATACACATCAAACCATAACACAAGGTGGCGAATAAGATGGAATTCTAGAGAGAAAGTTAGAGGTTTAGGGAACTTAGTGAGAGAAAGTGAAAGATATTATTATGAGCTCCAACTCTACCTTGGAAGGTAGAGAGTATTTATAGTCTTACATAACTCGCCACACTTTGGGCATGGATCGTGCATACAGTGGGTAAAGACCCGTCCGTCCTCCACGGTGTTACTTAACTAAAATACTACTTAACTTAAAAGAACTACGACTACGAGCTTTCTAACGATTACATATACTTGAGGTGACCGACTCTTTAATACCGGAATTTCTAATTCCTAACACAAAATATTTCATGTCCGCTCTCTGTTTAGCCGATGGGCCACAAATTTCATTCTTATTAAACTTGAGTTCATTTTGACTTATGGGCCTAAGCCCGCCTTGTACCATTACGCGGACGCGGCCCAACCGTGTCAGTTTTGTACTCTAACGGTAAGACTCAAAAATGTATGCTCGAGAGTTCAAATATAAACCAAGCTCGTTCCCGTCTAAATCCTTTCCCTTTTATTTCGTTACATATGATCATAACGTCAAATGTATATAAGATTTAGTGCAAGTAACCAAGTGTAAAAGTTTAAATATAAGAATAAGTGCTCAAGTCGCAATTCACATGATAAAAACCTACGCCAACATTTTGACATCAATAAGTGCAAATAGACATAACTATGTCACAAAAATTGGTTGTCGAAAATGATAAACGTAGAGGGAAAACTTTTGATAAATAAAAGGAGACCACTATATTATTTTATAGTTACTAAATTTTGGGATACTTCAAATTTTAACTCAAATATTTTCTAAATACAATTAGAAAATAAAACATAAATTTTGACAAAACCATTTGTGCCAACTTAAGCAGTATATACACATTTATATACTTACTAGTGGAACATTGTGATTAATTGTTTTGAATCAAACTTTAAATTTTAAAACTATATTAATGTCAACATGAAAAGTATATATACTTCAGATACTTACTAGTAAAAATCATTTTTTTATAAAAGTTTAGTTTTATTTCAATTATAAAACAATTGAATTAATTAAGTAAGTGATACTTAAAGCGATGAACTAAATATTGCCCTCCTTATCTAGGTCGCGTGTGTGGTGCCATTTCACAACAAACACTAAATCCCGCTTTTGGATTTCATTTTGCTAAGGTGAGTTTCATAGCCCCACTTTTACTTGATAAATTGTTTTATACATTTTGGGGTGAGAAATATGCAAAACATTTTATGGACCAAAACTATCACATGATTACTATTACGTGGTTTAGCCTAAGCCCTTATGTCCCTAGAGAATGCCCTTTTCATGAACCATCAATTCCCCATTGGGAAACGCGAATGTTATAAATAGATCTATTGAGGGTGACTCCTCCGTTCGGTTGGCCATACTTAGGCCAAGGCGAAACGTATACCATGTCGAATCAAGTGTGTAGGGACAAAACACTTGCTATGGGCCCTTATATTGTATGACATCTTTTAGCATCTGAAAACGTCAGTAGTATCGGTTGCATGAACTTAGAGCTAACGTAATAGACATTCATACATATATCATTATATTCGATGTAATGATTATATGCTTTTGCTTATGGTTCAAGCTTACTATTTTAAATCTAAACCTATGAACTCACCGACTTTTAGTGACCTTTTAGCATATTTTCTCGGTGTTTAAGATTTGTCATGAAGGCAAGGCAAGAAGCGGATGTATGGTCGTAGTAGTATTAAAGAAGTGTTTTACACAAAATGATGTTTTACATTGGGACCACTAAATCTAATGGGATGTACCCATTTATTTAAATTATGTTGTAAGGCAGTTTTAAAACTATTTTATGAAATCAAGCGGAGTATGTATTCCGTTCTTTATTACTTGTGTTATGATTCACCAATTCCGTAACGCTCCCGAATAACACGTATGCTTCCTTAAACAAATTTGGGGTGTTACAGGTTTGCAACCCTCTTACTCAACGAGTTGTTTAGTAGGTTAACTCATCCGCTTACCATCGTGGGTTATTAAGTGCATGCACGCCATGTAGGCAAAAGATCAAGAATGTTAAGACATAAAGTATATGGAAATAACAAATTGAAATGTGTCACGGAGTTAGCTAGAAACATGACGTTTTATTAATACTTGCAAGTTGTTACGAAGAAAATAAATAAGACATATGCCTAAGTAAAACAAAAATAAATACACGGATATTTATTGGGAACTTCACTAAAGTCTTTGAAGTGTCCGTCTGTTGGTCAGTAGCCATTCCTATAGGTAACACCTTTTAAGGTTGCAGATGTTCCATGTGCGTGGTAATTCACGACCATCCATGTCTCGTAGCTTATGCGCTTTGTTCCTAATGCTTGGTGACCTCATAGGGTCCTTCCCACTTTGGTCCAAGTTTGCCCGTGTCTTCTGCGTGGCTTGCATCATTGGCGCGATAAACGAAATCACCGGTCTCGAATGAAACACTTCGTACTTTAGCATCATAGTATCCTTCATCTTTGACTTTGATCTTGCTTAGCGTATAGCTGCGCATTCGCGCCTTTCGTCCAAAGCAGTGTCTAAGTCGATCGCCGCTCGTCGTTATTGGTAGCCACATTGATTTCCGCAGTGCTAATAGTTGGCATCCTAATTTCGGCCGGTATGACGGCCTCGATCCATAGACTAGAAAAGTGTCCCTGTCTTGTTTTGATTGAAGTGCGGTGCGCCCACAGAACATGCGATAGTTCTTCCACCCACCTTCCTTTGTGCTTGTCCAGGCGTGCCTTAATTACTTCACCCAGGCTCCGATTTGCCCGCTCTACTAAGCCGTTGGTTTGTGGGTGTTTAACTGATGCGAAGTGCTGTGTGATTTTTAACTTCTCACACTAGTCCTTGAACGGGTTGTCGCAGAATTGTTTCCCGTTATCCGAGATGATTTCCCCAGGTAGACCGAAGCAGCATACAATATTTTCCCATACAAAGCGTTTCACACGGTTGCCGTGATTGGTACCACCGCCTTTGCTTGATCCACTTAGTGAAGTAGTCAATGGCGACTACGAGGAATTTTAATCCTCCTGCCGCAACAGGGAAAGGACTGCGATGTCAATACCCCACTTGTAGAATGGCCATGGTGCCGTGATTGGTGTTAGCTCTGTTGTGGTTGGCGTGAAGCGGGTGCTGTACTTGGCGTCAGCGCACTTTCTTATTAAGTCCCGCGCATCGCGGTGCATGGTGGGCCAATAGTATCCTCGACCTTAAAGCGCGCCACCACGGACCGTGGTCTGAATGCATCTTGCATGAACCTTCGTGGATTTCCGCAGACATAATTTGCTTGTAGGGGCCAACACAGTGGAGCCATGGTTGCGGGAAGGAGCGTCGATATAGTATGTTGTCAAAGTTCAAACCTACGTCTTTGTCGCCGTATCCTTCTAGCTTCATACGCTCTTGGGTAATACTCCTTGCTTATGAATTCCACGTAGGGCCGTCTTCTTCTATTACTGTAGATATTTCCATCTCTGAAATGGATTTGTTTTTTAACGTTTCCACCAGCACTTGTTTTGACAGGTGTGCAAAGCTTGTCGATGCGATCTTGCTTAGTGCATCAGCCTTTCAATTTTCCCCTCTAGGAACCTACTTGATATTAAACCTGTCAAAGCCTTGGATTAGTGCCTTGGTCTTATCGAGATACTGAATCATATTTTCTTCTTTGACCACGTACTCGCCCAACACGTGGTTGGCCACTAGCCGGGAATCTACATTCGCTTCCAGGTTACGTACACCCATTCGAGCTGCTATGCGTAGTCCGTGATTAGGGCTTCATACTACGCCTCGTTGTTTGTTGTCAGTGAATTCAAAGCGCGGTGCGTGGGTGAATTCCATTCCTCTGGATTTGTGAGGATGAGGCCTGCTCACGACCCATCAACGCATGAAGATCCATCCGTAAACAAGATCCATGGATCTTGTAGTTCACTCTGCGTGGTGCGGTGCATCATCGATGTCGGCTTTTCGATGATGAAATCGGCTAGTATCGCCCTTTTACCGCGGTTAGGGTGCAGGGAGATATTGTGCTCACCTAGCAACACGCCCACTTCGTAGTCGTCCCGATGCGTCGGTTTGGAGATGATTTGCTTGATTGGTTGGTGCGTGATTATCATTATCGGGTGAGCTTGGAAGTACTGCTTGACCGTTTGGCGGAGAATACTAATGTCGGGACCAACTTTTCCATTGCGCTATAATTCATCTCCGTCTTCTTGAGCGCTTTGCTTACAAAATAGAGCGGTGTTTGCACTGAGTCCTGTCCGTCCACAAGAGCATCGCACCGACGCCTCCCCGTGTCGTGATAAGTACATAATCGCCTCTTCCCAGTCGGGGTGCAACTAGCGTGGGAAGGTCTCGCCAAGTGTTGTTTGAGCTGTAAAGGCTTCTTCCTCTGTAGTAGTCGGTGAAATCTCCATTCTTTATACACTTCTTGAGTGCTTTGAAGAGGGTAATGACTTGTCTGTGACTTAGACAAAAATCATTTAGGCCGCCAACTTTCCATTGAGAGATTGGACTTCCTTCAATGCTTGTGAAGGAAGTTCGATGACGGCCTTAGTTTTTCTCGGGCATGGTTTAATGCCATCCGGTTCTATCGATATCCAAGAAACATGCCTTCCATGGCGCCAAAGTGCATTTTAGGATTGAGCTTCATGTTGATCTCTTTAAGGGTCCTAAACGTTTCCTCGATGTCGCGCACCATCCTCTTCAAGATTGCTTTTGATGACTAAATCGTCGACATAAACCTCTAGGTCATGCCCACTGTTTGGCAAATGCATTATCTACTAACCGCTGGTAGGTGGCACATGCGTTCTTCAAGCTAAAAGACATTTTGGTATAGCAGTAGACGCCTTGGCTTGTATGAAAGGCCGTTTTTTCCTCATCTTCTTTAGCCATCTGGATTTGGTGATATCCTTTATATGCGTCTAAAAAACATTTGAGTGGATATCCACATAGGGACTCGACTTTCCAATCTATCTCCGGTAGTGGGTAGCAGTCTTGTGGGCATGCCTTGTTGAGATCCGTGAAGTCCACGCACATCCGCCAGCTACCGTCGCTTTTCTTTACCATTACTAGGTTGGAAAGCCAGTCATGGTAGTAGACTTCTCGCATGATTCCTGCCTCCACAAGCTTGTGTACTTCTGCCAGGATAGCTTGCGCGCGCTCTAGAGCTTGGTCGCGCTTCTTCTGGCGGATCGATGCGTATCCTTGTCGGATTTGCAGCTTGTGTTCTATGATTGAGCGTGGTACCCCAGTCATGTGCTTTGGTTCCCATGCAAAGATATCCAGGTTCTTTTGCAAAAGTGCACACACGGTGCTTTACATTGTCGGACGGTGATCCTCCCATCGATACTTCTGTTCGGGTATTCGGGATGAATGCGACCTTCGTGTTTGGAACTTTGGTCGCGCACTTTGCTCAGAATGGGTGGGGTTTCGCATGTGACCGCGTTACATTCTTTAGGTGGTACAATGGCGTTGTAGAGGGTAACAATACCTCCTTCGATGGGAATTTAAGCATCCGTGTCTTTGTAGATGGTGCTGCGGCGCATTGTCGATATCCCAGTCGTCCGATAATGCCATTGTATGGCGAGGGGATTGATCACCATAAATTCATCCAGTGTTGTGTAGTGGTAGTTATTACCCACTCGACTAATAGTCATAATTGCCCCATAGGCCATATCTTTTAGCTGTGAAGCCGATCGGTCTTTGTCGTGGCCGGGCTCAACTGATCACGTATCTCCGGTGCGAAGTCGCCAGCGATGTTCGTACATTATATTCGCAGACGCCCACCATCAACATACATGCGGTGGATGTCGTGACCCCGCATTGATTTCGATGATGGCGGCTCTACAACCTGCGTTATCGTAGTTAAGGTAGGAAAGTGATTGCACTTCCGTGGGAAAACTTCCGGTGACCTTACGCACGGTTACTCATTGCCATGATCGTATCATGTAAATGGTGTCGACTTTGTCTTTGGGTCCTTCCTTCTTATTCCCGTCTTTTGTCTATCTTTCCTTCTTTGATGTTCTTGACCAAATGGTCCATCTACCTCCTTGACTAGTTTGTCGATGAGTCGCACGGTGGACACATTCATTAGTAGTGTGGCCCTTCCATGCGTGATAGTCGTGATACCCACCTCCTACACGCCGATCCTCCGGGTGCGCATTGGTGGAGGTCTTGGGAAATCGCGCTTACATTGCGAGTATCTCTTTGGAGTCTTTGTCGTGGGATATACTTGTCGTTGTCCCGTCCGGCTCCCAGGCTGCGATAACTCCTGTTACGGTTACTACTCCGGTCGGTGGATTGTCTCCCGTGTTGTTCACTGTGACCGTAGTTCGAGTAGCTTTTCTTGCTATCCGCCGCGGCCTCTCCTCGACGAAGGACCGTGTGCGTTTCATGAGTTCATCAAAGGATTGGGGAATCTTGTCATTCAACCTTTTGATGAGTTACGGGTTATTGACCCCATTCATGAACCACGAGATTTTTAGCACTTCGGGACATGCTTTAACTTGTATGCATTCGTCTTTGAAGCGCCCATATAAGCGCTTGTACATTCCCTTGGCTGTTGTTTGACCTGGCGAGTTCAACGGGTTCTAAGCACACTTCTTCCGTTGAGTAAAGTTTAGGCGAACGCCTTTCTCAACTCTTCAAAACCATTGATGCTTCGCGGAAGCTTCTTTGAACCGATTTAGTGCATTTCTACTAGTGTAGAATTGAACATGTGGCACCATCTGGTGTGGCGCCGTTTTCAATTGTAGCGGTGATTCAAAAATTTTAGGTGATCATCGGGATCACATGTTCCGTCATAGGTTTTACGTTGGCGAGCATGCGCCTCCTTTGTTCTCTCGAGAAATCAGCGATGCGCCGGTGAGCGATCCACTTTTGACGGCGCCACGGGAGGATATATCTTCATCCTCCCAGTTACGATATTTTTTCGGACTTCGGTGTCGGTTCGCTATCCTCGTTGTCCGAGGAATTACCAGAGGACAAACTTTCCCTTTTTCGACGTTTGCGCCGACTATCCTCGGAATCTGCACTTGAAGGACTTTCACTTGGGGAGTGTCGTCTCCCAAGTCTGTCCTGAACTCTACGGCTACCAAGCCTGGTGTGGACATTGGTACGCGTTCATCTTCCTCGCTTTCTTCAGATCTCATGAGTTAGATGTCTCGTCATCCTCAACTCTCCTCCCAATTACGTTAAACACTGGGGTCGGCTATCCTTTCGCTTCTCCTTCCGGCGGCGGTAGGGATGTTTCGATTCGAGTCGAAATTGAGTCGAGCATGCGGGCTCGAATCGACCTCTTTTGCTTCTTCTTGCATGAGGGCGCCAAGGTTTCGTAATTTTAAGATACGAAATCTCTGGTGCGAGTTCCGTGCAACTCCTTCCGAGTGAGGTGTCGCTTCTACCACCGGGCCCTTGTTTACATCGGTGCATCTTGTGCCTTGAGAGGCCGCCTCTAATACCGATTGAAGGGAGTAGCAAAAGCATGCGTGGCGGATCTCCCGTGGTGGTGGTGGTAGTCGCACAGGTTGTCCCGGCGTTGTTCCACCGTAGGGAAGATCGTGTCCGCCTAACCTTTATTTTTAGCGACACCGGTTGTCCCGTATGCCGCTTGGAAGTTGATCCGTGTGCGACTTCTTTCCCTGTAAGGTCCGCTGCGATCGGCGGTTTCCGTGTTTCGTCATTCTAGTTCTTAGTTCTTAGTGATGGGTCCCACGGATGGCGCCACTTGTTGATACAAAAGTTGGGCGTTCCTTATTCGGGCTCCGCTCTCGTACCAATTGAGTCTTGATTCTTGAGACACTGCGCACTAAGTATGAGAAAACACCGTTAGGCTTATCGTGGGATTGTTTCCCGATTATCCTCCGGCGTGAGTAAGTAATCGGTTTAGGGTTAAAGGAGAGTTAGGGTCTTTAGATCGTACCTTTAACGAGGATAGGATTCCCTTTTATACACACGGAAATTGGTTCCGTGTTCCCCAACCTTCGCGATCCGCCTAAGTCGGTTAGGGAACGATTATCTCCAAAGATAGAAGATATCGATATCGTATTCCATAAATAACTTCGGATTGGGCCTTCAGGGCCCACACACTATCGGCTTAGCCCGGTTTGTCTTTGGGCTCGTTAGTATTGGAACTTAGTCGGCGCGTGACCGAATATAGACTATACGTCATCAATGTACAAGTTGCTATCCCGATTAAGCATGTAAATAGTTACCACCATTTGAAGAAGATCCGCTTGAATGTTTTATGATTAGATCGTGTTCCTAGAAGCTAAATATCACCTTTTTGGTTTGTGAAAACCGCTTTCTAATGTTATATGGAAAATAGATCTACAAGTTAGCTATTGAATTTATTTATACACTATCTAGATATTTCATGTAATCTGGATTAGAATTAAAGATGTAGAACATGTTAGCTATCGAAATTAAGATACATGATATGTGTATGGATTAATGACATTAAGAATGAAGCTGAAAAAAGAGTGTTTTGATGTTTAATGATCAGATCGTGTTACTAGAAGCATAAAAAATTGCAACCGAAAATCTTGCATTAAATATACTAATTTAGGATCTCCCTGCCTTGAACCCTCCATTAGCAATGCCAACCAACAAAATTGCGTCCAAATATCGACATCCGTGGATAAGTACCTCCCGAGATACTTCTCTTGGGCGTAACGGATGCATGCTTCTTGCATGGAGCATTGGATCCTTCCGGGCGGTTTTCGGGTGTGCGGGACGTCTGATCGCACAGTGGCCTCCAAATTTTGGGGCCCCCGATGTTCTAACTGTAAGGCTGATTTATGTCGAGGTTTAGCGAAAAATGATATGAATGTAATTGTAACATAAGATTTTGACGATGTTCAAGTGAAAGAAAGATTATTTCAAGCGTATATAAAAGAGAAGAAAAAAATAGATTTACAGAGAACTGTTATGTTGGAGAAGATGATAACTTTAAGATATATTTACTTTACACCCTCAGGTTTATCTACTTTTTACACTTTTATCCTAATCATTTAGTTTTATACCTCAACCGCTCAACAAGTATAAATGGGTTCACCAAATTTAAACTTTCACTCCATGTCTAAATAAAATTATTATAATCGGTCCAAATTGTTTTTTACCTTCAGAATTTTCAAAACATTCTCTATTAGAAAACTTTAATTGTTGCCCTATAATATTTATGTGATAAATGCATGTTATACATAGTTTCTTTTATGTTTTCATATACGTACCCTTTTCATAATATGTTTTCATATATTTAAATTTTTCGTTCGAAAGATCGTATTGTAATAAATGGCACAGGGCCTCCAAAATCCACGGACGCCCTGGATCCTTCATTGTGTCAAACATCTCCTGATAATTTGTTCTCATTTTTTACCTTAAAATCAGTAAACAATTAAATTTTTAGTGAGGTGATCTACAAGCTGTAATTAAATAAAGGATCTATACAAATTAGCTATCGAAATTACGATACAATATATACACGTGTATGGATCTATGACATTAAGTTGTGATTGGTTGCCTTAATTTTTAGATTGTGTGACTAAAAGTGTAAGAATAACCTTATTGCTTTTAATAATTTATTAGCTTTTGCATCTTCTTTGTCATTCATAAATAGTCCTTTATGGGATATTAGGTCCTTTTTTGTTTGTTAGACGCGAAGGAATTTAAAAATGGTGGAAGAACCTTCATCTATATCGCACTTATAATAGTCAGTAGATTATAATAGATGTGATCATATGCGTTTTTCAAGGCCGGATACTCACATTATGGATATAATTACATACAAGACTTGTCTCTACAACCCGTAAGTATTTTTATATCTTATCAATTTAAAACTTGGTTTAGTGTATGTTCTTTATTTTTATATTTAATTTTGTGAGCTCTTGTTCCATTAATAGTTTTTTAGTTTTAAAATTAACATGACTTACTCAAGTAATGGTGGATGTTCTAATTTCAACTGTTGATTGTCACAAATGTTAGTTTCTTTATATAACGGCTATTGATGGGAAAACTAAAGTATGGGCATATGACAATTTGGATTAAAGTTCGAGTATGAATCACCCAGTTATACTTCTACAAGAATGGCTTACTCAACTGATGGACTGAGGTAAATTACCTATATTTTTTTAATTTAGTAACCGACTAACGGAGCCTTATGTTTGAACGACTTAGTGACTAGCATCAAAATTGTAGGCTTGGTTCCGACCATAACCTAGAATCATACCTCGTAGAATGGATTGAAGGCGACGGTAAATGTCAAACAAAATTACCTCGGTCTGGAAAAGCATTACGCAAGAGTTGTGAAGTTCGACACAACCAATAGGTTCTTAGTTGTTGTTGATGTCTTCGCAATCAAGTTCTGGAATATGGATAACAAAAATCTTTTGTTTAGGACACGTGCAGAAATCTTCATAGGTCTGTTAATTCGTCGTTCAAATTAGAAAACATATGGAGGTTTTTTAACATGTCTATAAAGATGTTACCGGTAATCCACCGTCTGCGCCTGTATTAAACAAAAGTTGTCTTCATACTCAAAACTTGTTTGTGAAGTCATCAACAACAACTAAAACCTATTGGTTGTGTCGAACTTCACAACTCTTGCCTAATGCTTTTCTAGATGATGTAATTTTGTTTGACATTACCATCACCCTCATTCCATTCTACAAGATATGATTCAAGGTTATGTCATTGAACCACATGAGAAAAGCCAAAGATTTTGATGCTAGTAAATAAGTCGTTAAAATATAAAGTTTGGTTAGTCGGTTACTAAATTAAAACAAAAAATAAAATAAAACAAAATAATAGATAATTTACCTCAGCCTTCCGGTGTTGTAAGCCATTCTTGTAGAAGTATAACCGCATAAATTTTACTCGAACTTTAAATCCAAAATGCCATATACCCATACCTTAGTCTTCCCATCAATAGTCGTTGTATAGAGAAACTAACATTTGTGACGACCAACAGTTCAAACTAGAAGAACTTCAACTATTATTTGTGAGCTAATCTTTTTTTAAATGAAATTGTTGAGTATCATTTGATGACGTGATGAACAAAGACCATAGAGAAATAAGGGATTTCATATGCTCTTCCCTCATCACATCATTATAATGATTTTCAACATTTTTCTTGAAACTTAACTTGTGTAGTTTGGTTGTAGCTGAATTTACCGATACGCCCTTATGCTTGTTAACATTTTTGGCATGTTTATAAGAAGATATTTTAGAATGAATATTTTCTTTACAAACCTACTTAAGCTGTGTGATGTTAGAATTTCAAAAGAGTAAGGAATTTATTCATCATATTATAATGACCATATATATGTTTTTTAAAAGGATACTCACATTGTGGATAAAATAACATAAAGGCGCGCCTCTACAACATGTAAGTATTTCAATTTCTTATATTTATGTGCTATTGTAATACTAAACCTTCTTTTGGATCATTGGGTTTCAAAGTACAAAACAGGTGCCTAAAACATTCATTTTCTCAAAATGTATAGTTCATCAAAATAAAAAAAAATAAGTGTTTTTTTCTTTAGCGATCCAGTGGTGGTCGAGTTGATGGTGGAGGTAGCAAGCCTGCCAATGGTAGCCGAGACAATCGTGACCGATGCAATGGTGTCTTTTTTGCTCGAGCTTGAGGAGCTGAAGGATCTTCTTTTGGATCATCGGGTTTCAAAGCCCAAATATGTGCTGATCACGTATGAAGAATTTCGTATTTGTCTCTTTTTTCATTTCCCTTTGATCTCAAGCGTCATCATGAATTAATCTTGCAATATAAATCATTCCAGTGATCTTTGTCAAACTTATATGTTCTCTTGTGAATTCCCTGAGATACAAAAGAAGCTTATTACATCTACCTTGAAGCATCAGGTATTTTATAATAAAAGTAGACACTCAATTTAAACGTGTCAGTACTAATGAGGTTCATAACAGTACTAAAAGGGCGTCTGTATTAGCTTAATTTCCAGGCTTAAAGGTCTATATGAAATTGGAAAATCTCATAAGCTTGCTTTTTTCACATATGACATTATGAGTTTATCCACTTGTGCTTATTGCATATTTAAGTCCATAATCACAAATTAATAAGCTCATAACTCGGAAAAAAGTGGGTTTATAAGCTTTTCAAAAATCAAATAAGCGCATAAGACTAAGAAATAAGCTAATCCAAACAACACTTGAGCAGTGGTCGGTACTAATTCTCTACATGTCACAAAAATTCTGTTAAGTAACAATGATCCAATATGGTTTTATCTAGCAATCAAATAACATCAGAGACATAGGTATACATGACTAAAGATGGTGTAGTTACATATCATAATTTCTCACAGATCCAACACAAAATGAGCGGTAGCGAAAAGAAAAAGAGACAAAGCCATTTAGTTGGACACCTTTACTAAATATCTTAACGGACCTATACCACTCATTATATCCTTGTACATGCATAAACAATATAGCTTATTAAAACTTGACAACGAGCATCCGAGCCAACTTTTAGTTTTATTACATTTTTATCTTCTTTGGTTAGAACTAACATTGTAAGCTACATACGTGTAAAACTCGGTGTTCATCAACCAATGATCATATCACCTTTACATAACACACATACCAATCAAAATTTATGTCTATTGTACATTAACAAACATTTGTGTGAAACCTTAAAACCAAACATAGACACTAAAAGTCTAAAGTCTATCTCTACATTGTAATAAATAAAATGAAACCAACTTTGTTTCAAAGAGTTCACTTGCATAGAAAAGTATACATAGGAAAACCTAAACTATTCAACTTTACTCGAAGAATGTATCAAATTTTCATTGATTGCTCATATCTTATCTTAATAGTAATAATTAGAAAAAAGAAATACATACCATCTCTCATGTGTGATTGTAAGGACACTCCTATTTAAAAATATAAAAAAGATATAACTCAAATATATCAGACATAGTGTAATATGGTTAGAGACAAATAGTTCCAAATGTTCCTTTTGTAGTTTACATCAACACCATAATAAATGTAACACTTTCCCAGTTCAATATTGTTCAAGCCTAACTATGATATATGTTGAAGCCTAACAGAGGAGTCTATCTCCTCTCCCTTCGCAAAGTTGATATTACCAAGATAAAAAATTGCAGCTGCAACCCTGAAAATTGCATCATGAAAGATCTAAGCACCGTAAGAAACCTAATAATAGATAGCCCCACCTTTCCAACAAACTTGGGCCGCCTAATCGACACCTAGAAGAAGTTAATACTCTTCACCACAGCTAAGATTAAATTTAAGTATCTTAAAGGCTAAACGACACATATTCACCAATCATATCTTCTCAATGAATCATGTAACGCAGAATCCACATATCATGGTTACAAATGATAAATCACTCTATGAAAAAAAAAAATAGTATCAAACCAATAGCTATCAAATATTTTAACATCATATACCTACATAATCTAAACACAATTACATATTGTATCTTGATTCACCTTTTCGCTTTTCTACGACCTAGCTTGATCATTTATTAGCAATCTAAACATAGCAACCAATCAAACGACAATCTTAAAAACAACTAACCTTTATTTACCAAAAATAACTAACACATCAAAGAAACAATAATTCATAAAATATACCTTAAAGTTGAAACAAACAATAGTAGTTCAAGTTTTAAAGTAACCAAATTGTTTCACCCCTTTTTTCCTCAACATATCATTCATCCTACACAAATCAAAATTGAAACCACTTTGTAGTACATCCACTGATTTATTCAATATCTTATTTAACATAATAGAACTCAATCCAATAAAAATAAATAAACCCCTATAAACCCTAATTTTGAATATTAGGTACCAATTCAATGATTATAGAACAAATGAAAAAGAGTATATGATGAGAATATGAGCTTACAATTGATTGAAAATGAAAAGTAATTGATTTATAATCTTGAATCGCCCATGGATGGATAAGAATTTGTTGGTGAGGTTGATTAGGATGAGTCTTGACCCAAATTTAGATGACAAAGGTGGATTTTAGGGAAAGAGTAGCCTAACCGTTTATCATCTTCATCATTGTTGGGGTTTGTTTCTTTGGGTTTCGTGAGGTTGAAAAACTTACGATACTCTTGTTTTTGGAGTTTCAACTTTTTATTTACGCTTTCCCAAAAGTATTAACTATTGAATCTTAAGGGCATGTGTATTTTGATTTTTTCTATATCTAATACAAAACGAATTTTTAAAGTTTTAGCTAAATGCGGAAATATTCAAGGTTTTTTTTATTAAAAATACATAAAATAAATAAAAATAATTAAATTACTAAATAGGGTATGAATTAATTTTTTAAATAAAAATTCCCACTAAGGGTTTTGTTTTATTATATAAAGATTGATCGGATGAATGAACAAGCGATGATTGATTACACATTCTAAAATCTATTTATACACTTTGAATCGGTACCTTTGGAAGAGAGGAAAACCGATTCACAAAAAGTAATCGTTACTTCAATTCTAAACGTTATAACCATATAACAAAACGGTTATATTTGATGTTTCTAACCCAGCCCATATTAAGTTCGGTTATTTACAGATAACCATAATATATGTACATTTAACTACCATTAACTCTGATTCTTTAACGTTAATGCTCCAACATTCACCCCTTAATGTTATAGAATCTTTTCGACTTCAGGAGGTTTCTTTAAACTTCGATGTGCTCGCCTTTGATCTCGATTAGCCCTTGATCACCATCCATATCATAATTGTTTTTGCTCGCCATCATACTATCTGGTTTTCTTTGAAACACACTTCCTTTGGTCGGATGGATGTTTTGATTACACATCTTCTTGCCATAGTTCCTCTGATGATCACCCTGATCATAAACACTCTTCTCCTTGCCTTTCTGCCTTTGAGAAGTGTTGAGGTTAAGAAAACATGATATACAATAATAACATGTATAACACCACAGAGTACACAGCGGAAGACTTACATATAACATCAATTAATTAACTGAAAATATAAAAGCATAACATACCTCTTGCAATTGGTTTGATCTCTTCAACAAAGATGACAAAGTGGTTTAACGAGTTGTCCACACCTTTTACAACTCAAACCAATATGGTGTAAGAATAATGTCTTACCACCACGTTTTTGTACACACGAATTAACCACAAATCAAGTGATTGCTAGATCAAACACAAACCAAAACACCCTTGTGAATAGGGTCGGCCGAATAAATGTAAGAGAGAGAATGAGAGATTTAGGGTTAATTAGGTGGAAAAAGTTAACCTAAAACATTAACCCTAAGCCTTGCTTATATAGTGAGATAGAAACTTAGGAAAAAGTTAGGGTTTGGGTTAGAAAACCCTTCCTCGCCGTCGATAATGACAAGAAAAGGGGCACCGAATCTTTTCCATTTTAAGTTATTCTCAATATATTTTCTCCTTTTACATTTAACGATCGTTAGTTATTTCCATTAAATACTTAACGATCATTAGTCGGGTTTTGTGTAATAATTAATTGTAAACATTATACATTAATTATTTAACTTGATTCTCATTTGCTAATGTGTGCAATCCCATGGTCACGAGTTCGAATCCGGACATGCGGTTTATAAATATACATATTCCAACAAGTACCACGGAACAATGATGATTCTCCACATCTTACGGCCTTGTAATCTTCACGAACATATTCCCTTCTTTTCCTTTAAGGCATCTCTTCATCGAGTTGAGTGGCTCGATTAGGGTTCTTCCCAATCCTAATTGAGCGTCGGTGATGGTGGTTCGTGAAGCTTGTCTTCTTGGTGATATGAGTGTGTGCCTTGCACTTTCCCTTTTCTGGGTTGAAACCTTCAATTAGGTTTCTAACTGATTTTGGGGATTTTTTGGGTTGAATTCTTCGATTAGGGTTCTAACTGATTTTGGGGATTTTCTGGGTTGAATTCTTCGATTAGGGTTCTTCCCTAATCCTTCTATCTTCTTTCAAAAACTTGAATCAATTCTTGTTATCTTGCCACTTGGCTCTCATACCAATGTAGCGAATCTGAGTGCCTTTAATGACATATCAGGTTCATGTTCACAGGTTCCTTAATTGGTTTCTAGGATCGAATATAAAAGACAAGATTAACAAGCATGATTCATTGATAATCACAACATGTAAGTATTTCACTCTCTTGTATTCGGTGTGCAGTGTGCCCTTATTTTAATAAACATTTTGTAGTTTTAACGTAAAGAGGGAATTAGATATTATATCCGGTGAATAATTGCATATATATCCTTGATATAATTTTTGGATGCATATGGTACAATGGTTTTTATGCATACAAAAGATATATATTCAATTTTGCATTTTTGGAAGGATATATACGAAACGCCTGTTTGTTGTCTTTTTAATACGATATGGTGCAAAAAATCTAAAATAAAATATCAAATTTACTTAAGGTGTAATAAATTGACATTGTATTCTACCCACTTATGACTATAAGTCACCGTCAACCAATTTGATCTTATATCTACATAATATTACTCGTTACCGCCTCTATATCGCCACAACATCACGAGGGTAATCTAAAGTTTTTATGTATAAGTTAGTTTGATATTGCTTAATATTATTCAAATGTATAATTATCGTCATTCGTAAAACATTTCTCATTGAAAAATTTAATCGTATAAGACTACCGCATGACAGCGTGCATCTCTCTTAGTAGATGTTAATATATTCTACATGTTATCAATTCAAAGTAAATGCAAAAACATATACGTTTGTAAACAAATTTTGGTCAAATCTACAAAAGTTTTTAACATATTCTACAACATGATGCACAAACAAATGTGTCTTAAGAAAAGAAAAAAAAGATCAAAACCGGTATGGTACTTGTAACTTCTGCTTATATGCACTAAACTCCAATCAAGGCTCAGGCTCGGGCCATTTGACAAGTTCTCGAAGTTTTATTGTTCTACCATAAAATTGCTGCAAGAATGGAGAAATAAATTAGTGACTATAATAAGTGAATTGGGATATATCATATATGAAGCAAAACAAGAAAAGAAAATGGGAATGTAGACTATACTGTGCCATCCAAAGACATTGCAGCTTCAAGTTCTGTAGATGATGAGAATGAAAGAAACCCGTATACACGATTCTTTCCACCTTTACGATCATGCAGCACCGTGGTGCTAATTACAGTACCAAACTGACTAAAGTGATTTCTTAAGTCCTCTGGTTTGACACTCCAAGCAAGATTGCCGGCATACATCTTGTAAGGTGACTCAAATACCAAATTCTTTTGAGGTCTTGAACTTGAAACTGTGCTTCCCATTTACTATTCATGTCAATTGAGAACCTGACTCGCATCTCACGTCCATCAACATCCTTTTACAAAGTGCAAAATGTCTCAGTTCTAAAGTTTTTGAGATAGTGTGCAATTATGGCACACATTAATTACAAACATCAAAACCAAATTGCAACATACTTAAGGGTTACTTCTCCTGATGACCATGATATTTGAAACACCTTTGACCTGATTAGTGTCACCTCCACATCGACCAAGCACCTTGTCAGGCATTCAGCCTTCCAGTTTGTGGGTGTGACCCAAAAGAACTGATTGATCTTAGTGATAATCAAATTTCTAGCTTAGTGGTGGCAATTTCGACCCATTTACTTATGCATAGGTAGATTTGGTACATTTGTCATCTCTAAAGTTTCATAGGTGAAACGAAAAAGTAGCTAAAAGTGATTTGGCTGAACGGGTCGAAAACTCCCCCTAGTCACCCAAAGTGTATATTTATTGCATAAATCCACCTAAGCGTTATACCCATATAATTAGAATATTACTATGTGATCATATTTAACAAATATATAATAAGAAATTGAACAAAATGTTCTCTCAACTGACTCGTCTTGAATCGACTTGTTTTGACTTTTGACCCATTACCCTACCCGCCTTTTGTCACCACTACTCAAGTCTGTTTCACGAGGTGCCAAGTACCTTCAGGTGATTTCTCAAACTAAAGCACTAAGAAAGTGATATTTATACAAGGGTTAATTTCATATATCCCTCCTAAACTTCATAACTAATCTCAAAATCGATTTATGGAGTTGTTGTCCCTGCATCAAGGATCTGGTTATGATGTTCATAGCTTTAACACACTAAGACACTCACCAGTTTCAGGTATTGATTATTGAGGTGTATGGTAGAACAATGCAGACACTACCCTGTATCAAAACCTATGAACTTTCTTTCTTTGATACTATGATGGGCCCCCAAGTTGAAGAAGATTCTAATCTGAAATATTTTTTAATGTGATAGGCCATTTAGGCCCCTGGAACACTTAACTTTTAAGTAGAATTTACATATAAAAATGCAGACCAATACATATTTTCATTTCTATGGTGCAAGTTAATGTGAAAATCGATAAGAACCACGATGTCATAAGTAAAGTACAAAAAAACTCACAGATCCATCTAGAGCAGCAATTGCAGCTTTGGCTTCGTCAGGTGAGCTCATGGTCACATACCCACATCCCTTGCTTATCCCAGTCTCTGCATTTCTTGGGACCTATAAAAACCCCACAAACTAACACATTAAACCCACATTATGGTCAAGCGAGTAGTAACTACGTTATAATCGCAAGTAAAGAATCATATAAGTCATGGTAAACCGAGAAGATTGAACCCAAAAGTGTTACGCTCACACTCACCCTTGCAGGAGTCAAACCGATTACCTTCCTATTCAAGGTATACACTAGATACGGGCTCAATATAAAGCCATTACTCTCCATTCAAGTATTAGTATTAAGGGGGGATTTGTGATTGCTTATTAAAACCCGTTATACTTTTCAAGAAAAAGCAAAAGCAAATAATCATCTGTAACAACACAGAATGTGAAAGATAGTTTTTAGGTGAGCTTTTTTGTAGTGAAACAGATAAACAATAACAAGTAACTCCTAAACTGCTTATCAAGAAAAGAGCTTACATCACTTTCAAATAAGCATATAACATAAGCACTTGGCTTCTATTTTAACACTAAAAATTGTTTATAACATGATAAGCAGAATAACATTTATAAAGCAATCCAAGCAGTCTAATTCTTAACCATTGGGGCATTGCCCCAGTGGTATATATCACTCCCTCAATTTCCTTTTGCAATGAAGTTATTTGTTCGTTGTTTTTGTTACGAGTGACTTTAATTGATTCAAACAACTCATTGAAATGACGTTTAACCTTTTCATTCTCTTCTAGAAAACTTTCGTTTTCCTTTTGTAAAACATTTACTAGGTTTTGAAGATGAAACGTTTGAGAATTCGAGAATCTAAAGAGGAGGCATTTGGGAGCTGTCATATTGTTCGTTTGACCCTTTAATTGAGAGATTTGGGCTTTCAACTTTCGATCGTGTTGGAATGAGCTTGAATCTGCTCATCACGTTTGTTAATTGAAAAACGCATCAAACTCGGAGCATCTGAAGATGTCTTGATATTTGAAGTTTGACATTTTCTTTGAGATGTTGATATTTTAGTTGTAAATTAAAATACTCAACTTCTAGTTTAGAAAAGTGTTTAACCAACGTGTCGTGATCATCGGTTCAATTTTCTCGTTTAGTTTAGAATTAGTTTTTCAAGCTCAATGACACGATCATGGGAGACTTTCGAGACCACAGATAATTCATGAAATTTTGAAGCATTAATGGAGCAATTTGAGCGGTGAAAAACACATCTTGAGCAACACATTCGATAATAAGATTCTCATTTAATGTATGCAAGTTCTTTCTCTCAATCTCATTATATTTTAGTGCTGCGCTCATAATCACTAACTTCAACAACCATTGCATCAAATTCCTTTTCCATACCCTTAATATCGACTTCTACCCCTTTTAAGACTCTCAGTGATCTTTTAGAAGTTTAAAGAAAGGCATGACCTCGATTAAATAACATTCTTTCATTTGTTCAAAACCTCTTTCACCCTGGTTATACCGATGGGAGTGATCCTTTTCTTGCAAGTTTTTCAAAATCAACAAATAGTTGGAATATAACGTATTGGCTAATTAATGTCTTGCTTTTAGTGGCAATTGTTCTAGGTACAAGATGCATAGGTGTATTAGGAGGATACACAGTTGCTCTAGGCATTTTCAGAAGGGAGGTTTGTTTCTACAATATTTTCGACTTCGCTTATCTAAATCCATTTTCCGAGAAGACTTGTTGAAGTCAACAAAGTCGAGGCTTAAACTTGTTTAATGCAATCCAGTTTTCCTTTTGTAATCGTGAGGAGAGATAATTATTTTTTCTCTTTGCATTTAGGGTCATCTAGTTTTTGTTCATCCTTTCCTAGTGACTTCATCGATTTCTTATCTTCCTCGGTGCACTCAGCGCAACTAGGTTTACGCCTGGGCTTAAAATTTCATTACCATCATAAATCACCTTATGAGCATTTCTAGCCTTTTGATTACCTCTGGTTTGGTTCCTCAACAAGGGGAATGCTATGCTTATCGCTTAAGACTCGATGTTTGGTGACCATGTGAGCGGTCGAATGGTGTTTCCTTGTATGTACAACTTGTTTTCAAGTTTGTTTTCAAAGTTTTCAGATTAGAAAAATCTCTTAAGAGCTTTGATTCTTTTACATTAAATTCTTGCTTAAGCATTTTCACGTTTCTTGAAGTTCTTGTTTTGCTTATTTGTTTTAGAAAGTTTTTCTTGCAAAGAATTTAATTCTTGTTTCAATACTTCTTCTAAAATTACTTTTCTAATTCTGACGCACTTGGTCATCCATTTCACGCTCACGAGTGGTCAACTCAAATTTTGCACGTTGTTCATAAATGGCAACCACGTTCATATAGGCATTAAGTTCGAGATAATGGAATCATCGAGGCACATGCGGTGTATTCATCAAAGACATAGTCATTGTTGACTGCGAAGATGCATCACTAGGTACAACTTCACTTTCACTTTGTTTCACGTATTGATCATATGGGACAATATTGATATTACCCGTATTTTCAATATTTGATTCAAAGTTTCGGTTGGTTGTACTTTGTCATGCATGTTGCACATCGGCATCATCATATAGCTTTAATACCTCGAGAGATGAGTTTGTCCTTTGATGGGCGACTTGTGGTGAAGAAGTGACCTTGGGAGACACCATGGGAGAGATGCTAGCCATAAATATTGTGTGTGCGGTGGGTCCATCATCCACATCAGTCGTAAGCATCGCGATCACCGACTTGAAAGGCATTTTGATGATTGTGACCTATCTCACAATGGGTTGCTCATCTACATACGCATCATAGGTCTTGGCATTGCCTTGACAAAGCAATGATTCCTCTTCATTCAAAGTAGCACCATTGTCACGAGCTTGAGCCGGCAACATCTTATCTCTCAAGTATTCGGCATTTGTGGGCGCTTTGGAGATGTGCGGTTCCTTGCAAGTGTCCTCACCACCACAGTTAAAGCATTTGATTGGCTTAGCTTGACACAGGTTACCATTCCTTCCTCGATTACGGTTTCCAACATAACCTCTCCCACTCCACCTCGTCCCTGTTCATCTTGTCTTTCTGAGCTGGTTGCACCACGATCCTTCCATCTTTAATAGTGGCTTGATTATGTGGGTTAGATGCGATTACGAGGTTGTTGTTGGTTTGTGGAAGAGAATTCATGTTTTGACTAATGAGAAGAGCAAGTTGATTAATGATGTTACCCACGTGTGCATCGGCATCGACTTGTTTGAGCGAGGATCGTGGATGAGTTTGTGATTACCATTACCCAAGGGTATGACTTGTGATGCTTTGGTTGTGATTCCAATGTTTGAGTAGAAGCGGTTGAATCATTAGGCGAGCTTGTCTCTCACGGGTTAGTTTTGAACCGATTGAGAATCAATTTTTCAAACATGGCATGTCTTTCATTACGAAGGAGGAAGGCATAGAGTTGCTCATAGTTTGTGTTCTTCAATCCTTTAGTGAGCTTCACAGCGTAACAAACTTGTGCCATTCGGGATTCATGTTGTTCACAAATTTTGAGTTCAAGCGAATGTTAGGCATAGTCATCTTGATGTTCCTCATGTCATTCACTAACTTATGAAATCTCACATAGTACTCATAGACACTCTCATCCGGTTTCATCTTGAAGTGCTCAAATTCATCATAGAGTTGGGATTCCATCTTCCATAGTTAATTCGAACACGAGAGAAGCATCTGCGTTATCCCAAACGACCTTTGCATCGGTGTTATGATTGATCGACTTGTAGATGTCTTTAGGAAGACCTTGAAGAACAATGTTTGAAGCCACGATATACGCATCGAATCTCTTTTCTCCTCATTATCAAGCTCATTGTACATCTTAGGTCATCCCATTCCGTGAGCGGTACCATCTTCATTAGTATCAAGTATGTCTCTAGTCGTTTCAACCCGATATGGTCCTTCATCAATGGATTTGAGAATGTTTACACCATTTTCCTTTCCAAGGCAATACAATCGATTCGTTGAGCCCAAGAATCGTAGTCGGTTCTCAAGCATTGGTGGGCGAGTATCTCGAGCGGTTGCTTGAACATCCTCGACAACGATGGAGATGACGATGGGAGCAATGGGAATGTTGGTAGACATGTTAACAGTTATACGGATTTTATAACTCTATGATTAAACCGGAAATAGATTCTTTCACGGGTTTTACTAAATCAAGAGAAAACCGTAAACAATCACTCAAGTTGCTAGATGATAACGTGTTAACTCGCTGCCAAATAATGCACTAAGTCGCTAGAAATTAGTGCACTAAGTCGCTAACCCTTAACTCGCTACACGTCTAAGTCGCTAGAGTCCCAAGTCGCCAATGGAAAAGCAAGTCGCTAAGTAGTAACTCGCTCATGGACTAAGTCGCTAGCCAAATTTGTGCGATGATTAGCTACACAAGTCGCTAGATATGCAAGTCGCTAAAGAGCAACTCGCTCTGGACTAAGTCGCTACCACAAGTCGCTAACCGTGGTGGAGATTCCACTACTTGTGCTTTAACTCGCTAGCTCTAACTCGCTGGCTTTTATAGCTGTAAGTCGCTACAAAACTATGAGTAAGTCGCTACCAAGAAAACAAGTCCGAGAGCTAAGTCGCTAGCTTGAAAACCAAATAACCTTCACTTTTCAATCCAAAACAACCCAACCAAGATGATTCAAGCTTACCAAATGAAAACCTAAACACTTTTGATGATTCTAAACATAAAAGTACCAACAAAATTCAAACTTTAACACAAGAAATCAACCAAATGATGCAAAACCACTAAACTTTTTCAAACTCAAAACCACCTAAAACCACTATAAATCCAAAGATGTGCAAGATATGATCTAACCATGGCTCTTGATACCAATTGTAAGATATAACTTTTCACATACACATCAAACCATAACACAAGGTGGCGAATAAGATGGAATTCTAGAGAGAAAGTTAGAGGTTTAGGGAACTTAGTGAGAGAAAGTGAAAGATATTATTATGAGCTCCAACTCTACCTTATTTGGTAGAGAGTATTTATAATCTTACATAACTCGCCACACTTTGGGCATGGATCGAGCATACTGATGGGTAAAGACCGTCCGTCCTCCACGGTGTTACTTAACTAAAATACTACTTAACTTAAAGAACTACGACTACGAGCTTTCTAACGATTACATATACTTGAGGTGACCGACTCTTTAATCAAGAATTTCTAATTCCTAACACAACTATTATGGCTCTATCGTTTCCTTTGCACTAACATGTTAAGATTTACATGTTGACCTCGAGTATCATTCGGATTACCTTGGCCTAATCAAGTGGTTAAGATGTGTGTCGAGCACATCAGTTCCGAAACCCTTGGTTCGAGCAAGACTCCGAGTTGAAGGCATATTACTTGAAGTGCTTAGTTTTCTTTTCTCCTTTGGCGTTCAAGATAGATACACTAGCATTAAGGTTATGTAATGTGTTAAAATAAATATTTCATGTCTGCTCTCTGTTTAGCCGATGGGCCACAGCCCCCATTCTTATTAAACTTGAGTTCATTTTGACTTATGGGCCTAAGCCCAGTCTTGTACCATTACGCGGACGCGCCCAACCGTGTCGGTTTGTACTCTAACGGTAAGACTCAAAATGTATGCTCGAGAGTTCAAATATAAACCAAGCTCGTTCTCGTCTAAATCCTTTCCTTTTATTTCGTTACATATGATCATAACGTCAAATGTATATAAGATTTAGTGCAAGTAACCAAGTGTAAAAGTTTAAATATAAGAATAAGTGCTCAAGTCGCATTCACATGATAAAAACCTACGCCAACATTTTGACATCAATAAGTGCAAATAGACATAACTATGTCACAAAAATTGGTTGTCGAAAATGATAAGCGTAGAGGAAAACTTTTGATAAATAAAAGGAGACCACTATATTATTTTATAGTTACTAAATTTTGGGATACTTCAAATTTTAACTCAAATATTTTCTAAATACAATTAGAAAATAAAACATAAATTTCGACAAAACCATTTGTGCCAACTTAAACGAGTATATACACATTTATATACTTACTAGTGGAACATTGTGATTAATTGTTTTGAATCAAACTTTAAATTTTAAAACTATATTAATGTCAACATGAAAAGTATATATACTTCGTATACTTACTAGTAAAAATCATTTTTTTTATAAAAGTTTAGTTTTATTTCAATTATAAAAACAATTGAATTAATTAAGTAAGTGATACTTAAAACGATGAACTAAATATTGCCCTCCTTATCTAGGTCGCGTGTCGGTGCCATTTCACAACAAACACTAAATCCCGCTTTTGGATTTCATTTTGCTAAGGTGAGTTTCATAGCCCCACTTTTACTTGATAAATTGTTTTATACATTTTGGGGTGAGAAATATGCAAAACATTTTATGGACCAAAACTATCACATGATTACTATTACGTGGTTTAGCCTAAGCCCTTATGTCCCTAGAGAATGCCCTTTTTCATGAACCATCAATTCCCCATTGGGAAACGCGAATGTTATAAATAGATCTATTGAGGGTGACTCCTCCGTTCGGTTGGCCATACTTAGGCCAAGGCGAAACGTATACCATGTCGGAATCAAGTGTGTAGGGACAAAACACTTGCTATGGGCCCTTATATTGTATGACATCTTTTAGCATACAGAAACTGTCGTAGTATCGGTTGCATGAACTTAGAGCTAACGTAATAGACATTCATACATATATCATTATATTCGGTGTAATGATTATATGCTTTTGCTTATGGTTCAAGCTTACTATTTTAAATCTAAACCTATGAACTCACCAGCTTTTAGCTGACCTTTTAGCATATTTTCTCAGGTGTTTAAGATTTGTCATGAAGGCAAGGCAAGAAGCGGATGTATGGTCGTAGTAGTATTAAAGAAGTGTTTGTACACAAAAATGATGTTTTTACATTGGGACCACTAAATCTAATGGGATGTACCCATTTATTTAAATTATGTTGTAAGACAGCGTTTTAAAACTATTTTATGAAATCAAACGGAGTATGTATTCCGTTCTTTATTACTTGTGTTATGATTCACCAATTCCGTAACGCTCCCGAATAACACGTATGCTTCCGCTAAACAAATTTGGGGGTGTTACAGTTTGCAACCCTCTTACTCAACGAGTTGTTTAGTAGGTTAACTCATCCGTTTACCATCGTGGGTTATTAAGTGCATGCACGCCATGTAGGCAAAAGATCAAGAATGTTAAGACATAAAGTATATGGAAATAACAAATTGAAATGTGTCACGGAGTTAGCTAGAAACCGCGACGTTTTATTAATACTTGCAAGTTGTTACGAAAGAAAATAAATAAGACATATGCCTAAGTAAAACAAAAAATAAATACACGGATATTTATTGGGAACTTCACTAAAGTGCTGGAGTGTCCGTGCGCTGGGCCGTAGCCATTCCTATAGGTAACACCTTTTAAGGTTGCAGATGTTCCATGTGCGTGGTAATTCACGACCATCCATGTCTCGTAGCTTGTACGCGCCTGTTCCTAATGCTTCGGTGACCTCATAGGGTCCTTCCCACTTTGGTCCAAGTTTGCCCGTGTCTTCTGCGTGGCTTGCATCATTGGCGCGGTAAACGAAATCACCTGGTCTGAATGAAACACTTCGTACTTTAGCATCATAGTATCCCTTCATCTTTGACTTTGATCTTGCTTCGCGTATAGCTGCGCGTTCGCGCCTTTCGTCCAGCAGGTCTAAGTCGATGCGCCGCTCGTCGTTATTGGTAGCCACATTGATTTCCGCAGTGCTAATAGTTGGCATCCTAATTTCTACCGGTATGACGGCCTCGATCCATAGACTAGAGAAAAGGAGTGTCCCTGTCGCTTTTTAATTGAAGTGCGGTGCGCCCACGTAACATGCGATAGTTCTTCCACCCACCTTCCTTTGTGCTTGTCCAGCGTGCCTTAATTACTTCACCCAGTTCGATTTGCCTGCTCTACTAAGCCGCTGGTTTGTGGGTGTTTAAGCGATGCGGTCTTGTGTGATTTTTAACTTCTCACACTAGTCCTTGAACGGGTTGTCGCAGAATTGTTTCCCGTTATCCGAGATGATTTCCCCAGGTAGACCGAAGCAGCATACAATATTTTCCCATACAAAGCGTTTCACCTGGTTGCCAGTGATTGGTACCACTGCCTTTGCTTCGATCCACTTAGTGAAGTAGTCAATGGCGACTACGAGGAATTTTAATCCTCCTGCTGCAACAGGGAAAGGACCTGCGATGTCAATACCCCACTTGTAGAATGGCCATGGTGCCGTGATTGGTGTTAGCTCCTGTTGTGGTTGGCGTGGAACGGGTCTGTGTACTTGGCAGTCGCTGCACTTTCTTATTAAGTCCCGCGCATCGCGGTGCATGGTGGGCCAATAGTATCCTGACCTTAAAGCGCGCGCCACCACGGACCGTGGTCCTGAATGCATGCTGCATGAACCTTCGTGGATTTCCCGCAGTACATAATTTGCTTGTAGGGGGCCAACACAGCGGAGCCATGGTTGCAGGAAGGAGCGTCGATATAGTATGTTGTCCCAAGTTCAAACCTCGTCTTGCGCCGTATCCTTCGAGCTTCCTTCGCTTCGGGGGTAATACTCCCTTGCTTATGAATTCCACGTAGGGTCCGCCTTCTTCTATTATCGTAGATATTTCCATCTCTCAAATGGATTTGTTTTTAACGCTTCCACCAAAGACTTGTTTTGACAGTGTGCAAAGCTTGTCGATGCGATCTTGCTTAGTGCATCGCCTTTCAATTTTCCCTCTAGGAACCTACTTGATATTAAACCCGCAAAGCCTTGGATTAGTGCCTTGGTCTTATCGAGATACCGAATCATATTTTCTTTTGACCACGCACTCGCCCAACACGTGGTTGGCCACTAGCCGAATCTACATTCGCTTCCGTGTTACGTGACACCCATTCGAGTGCTATCGTAGTCCGTGATTAGGGCTTCACACTCGCCTCGTTGTTTGTTGTCGTGAATTCAAACGCAGTGCGTGGGTGAATTCCATTCCTCCGGATTTGTGAGGATGAGGCCTGCTCCGACCCATCAACGCATGAAGATCCATCCGTAAACAAGATCCATGGATCTTGTAGTTCACTCTGCGTGGTGCGGTGCATCATCGATGTCGGCTTTTCGATGATGAAATCGGCTAGTATCCGCCTTTTACCGCAGTTAGGGTCTGCAGAGGAGATATTGTGCTCACCTAGCAACACGCCCACTTCGTAGTCGCCCGATGCGTCGTGTTTGGAGATGATTTGCTTGATTGGTTGGTCTGTGATTATCGCTATCGGGTGAGCTTGGAAGTACCTGCGCAGCCGTTTGGCGGAGAATACTAATGTCAGGACCAACTTTTCCATTGCGCTATAATTCATCTCCGTCTTCTTGAGCGCTTTGCTTACAAAATAGACAGGTGTTTGCACTGAGTCCTCGTCCGTCGAGAGCACCGCACCGATCGCTTCCCTGTCGTGATAAGTACATAATCAGCTCTTCCCCTGGTCGGGGTGCAACTAGCGTGGGAAGGTCTGCCAAGTGTTGTTTGAGCTGTGTAAAGGCTTCTTCTGCCTCTGTAGTCCAGCGGAAATCTCCATTCTTTATACACTTCTTGAGTGCTTTGAAGAGGGGTAATGACTTGTCTGCTGACTTAGACAAAAATCTGTTTAGGCCGGCCAACTTTCCATTGAGAGATTGGACTTCCTTCAATGTGCGCGGTGAAGGAAGTTCGATGACGGCCTTAGTTTTTTCTGGGCATGGTTTAATGCCATCCGGTTCTATCAGATATCCAAGAAACATGCCTTCTGTAGCGCCAAAAGTGCATTTTTAGGATTGAGCTTCATGTTGATCTCTTTAAGGGTCCTAAACGTTTCCTCAATGTCGCGCACCAGTCCCTCTTCAGTATTGCTTTTGATGACTAAATCGTCGACATAAACCTCTAGGTTGCGGCCCACCTGTTTGGCAAATGCATTATCTACTAACCGCTGGTAGGTGGCACATGCGTTCTTCAAGCTAAAAGACATTTTGGTATAGCAGTAGACGCCTTGGCTTGTATGAAAGGCCGTTTTTTCCTCATCTTCTTTAGCCATCTGGATTTGGTGATATCCTTTATATGCGTCTAAAAAACATTTGAGTGGATATCCGATAGGACTCGACTTTCCAATCTATCTCCGGGAGTGGGTAGCAGTCTTGTGGGCATGCCTTGTTGAGATCCGTGAAGTCCACGCACATCCGCCAGCTACCATCGCTTTTCTTTACCATTACTGGGTTGGAAAGCCAGTCATGGTAGTAGACTTCTCGCATGATTCCTGCCTCCACAAGCTTGTGTACTTGCCAGATAGCTTGCGCGCTACAGAGCTTGGTCGCGCTTCTTCTGGCGGATCGATGCGTATCCTTGTCGGATTTGCAGCTTGTGTTCTATGATTGAGCGTGGTACCCCAGTCATGTGCTTTGGTTCCCATGCAAAGATATCCAGGTTCTTTTGCAAAAGTGCACACACAGCTGCCTTACCGCTGTCTGACAGTGATCCTCCTATCGATACTTCCTGTTCAGGGTATTCGGGATGAATTGCGACCTTCAGGTTTGGAACTTTGGTCGCGCACTGTTCTGTAATGGGTGGGGTTTCGCATGTGACCGCGTTACATTCTTTAGGTGGTACAGCGGCGTTGTAGAGGGTAACAATACCTCCTTCGACTGGGAATTTAAGCATCCCGTGTGCTGTAGATGGTACTGCGCGCATTGCTGATATCCCTGGTCGTCCGATAATGCCATTGTATGGCGAGGGGGATTTGATCACCATAAATTCATCCAGGCTGTTGTGTAGTGGTAGTTATTACCCACTCTGACTAATAGTCATAATTGCCCCATAGGCCATATCTTTTACACGTGAAGCCGCGGTCTTTGCCGCGACCGGGCTCAATTGATCGCGTATCTCCGAGCGCAGTCGCTGAAGCGATGTTCGTACATTATATCTGCAGACGCCCACCATCAACATACATGCGGTGGATGTCGTGACCCCGCATTGATTTCGATGATGAGCGGCTCTACAAGCTGCGTTATCGTAGTTAAGGTAGGAAAGTGATTGCACTTCCGTGGGAAAACTTCGGTGACCTTCTTCGCTCGGTTACTCACGCCATGATCGTATCATGTAAATGGTGTCGACTTTGTCTTTGGGTCCTTCCTTCTTATTCCCGTCTTTTGTCTATCTTTCCTTCTTTGATGTTCTTGACCAAATGGTCCGCCTACCCTCCTTGACTAGTTTGTCGATGAGTGGCACGGTGGACACATTCATTAGTAGTGTGGCCCTTCGTGCGTGATAGTCGTGATACCCACCTCCTACACGCCGATCCTCCGGGTGCGATTGGTGGAGGTCTTGGGAAATCGCGCCTTCATGCAGTATCTCTTTGGAGTCTTTGTCGTGGGATATACTTGTCGTTGTCCCGTCCGCTCCCAGGCTGCGATAACTCCTATTACGGTTACTACTCCGTCGGTGGATTGTCTCCTGTGTTGTTCCTGTGACCGGTAGTTCGAGTAGCTTTTCTTGCTATCCGCCGCGGCCTCTCCTCGACGAAGGACCGTGTGCGTTTCATGAGTTCATCAAAGGATTGGGGAATCTTGTCATTCAACCTTTTGATGAGTTCGGGTTATTGACCCCATTCATGAACCACGAGATTTTTAGCACTTCGGGACATGCTTTAACTTGTATGCATTCGTCTTTGAAGCGCTCCATATAAGCGCTTGTACATTCCCTTGGCGCTTGTTTGACCTGGCGAGTTCAACGGGTTCTAAGCACACTTCTTCCGTTGAGTAAAGTTTAGGCGAACGCCTTTCTCAACTCTTCAAACCATTGATGCTTCTGCGTGAAGCTTCTCAACCGAGCCAGTGCATTTCTACTAGTGTAGAATTGAACATGTGGCACCATACTGGTGTGCGCCGCCAATTGTAGCGGTGATTCAAAAATTTTAGGTGATCATCGGGATCACATGTTCATCATAGGTTTTACGTTGGCGGCATGCGCCTCCTTTTGTTCTCTCGAGAATCACCGATGCGCCGGTGAACGATCCACTTTTGACGGCGCCACGGGAGGATATATCTTCATCCTCCCAGTTACGATATTTTTTCGACTTCCAAAGTCCGGTTCGCTATCCTCGTTGTCCGAGGAATTACCAGAGGACAAACTTTCCCTTTTTGACGTTTGCGCCGACTATCCTCGAATCGCACTTGAAGGACTTTCACTGGGAGTGTCGTCTCCCAAGTCTCGTCTCCCCGAACTCTCGGCTACCAAGCTCGGTGTGGACATTGGTACGCTGCTCATCTTCCTCGCTTTCTTCCAGATGTCATGAGTTAGATGTCTCGTCATCCTCAACTCTCCTCCCAATTACATTAAACACCGGGGTCGGCGCTATCCCTTTCGCGCTTCTCCTTCGACGGCGCGGTAGGATGTTTCGTATTCTGAGTCGAAATTGAGTCGAGCATGCAGGCTTCGAATCGACCTCTTTTTTGCTTCTTCTTGCATGAGGGCTGCCAAGGTTTCGTAATTTTAAGATACGAAATCTCCTGGTGCGAGTTCCGGTGCAACTCCTTCCAGAGTGAGGGTGTCTGCTTCTACTACCGGGCCCTTGTTTCTGTCAGGTGCATCTTGTGCCTTCGAGAGGCCAGTCTCTAATACTGATTGAAGGGGAGTAGCAAAAGCGGCGCGCAATGGATCTCCCTTGCGGTGGTGGTGGTAGTCGCTGGGTTGTCCCGAGCGTTGTTCCACCGTAGGGAAGATCGGTCCGGCCTAACCCTTGATTTTTAGCGACACTGGTTGTCCCAGATGTCTGCTTGGAAGCTGATCCGGTGTGCAGCTTCTTTCCTGTAAGGTCTGCTTGCGATCGCTGGTTTCCGTGCTTCGTCATTCTAGTTCTTAGTTCTTAGTGATGGGTCCCACGGATGGCGCCACTTGTTGATACAAAAGTTGGACGTTCCTTATTCGGGGCTCCGGCTCTCGTACCAATTGAGTCTTGATTCTTGAGACCTGCGCACTAAGTAACAGAAAACACCGTTAGGCTTATCGTGGGATTGTTTCCCACGATTATCCTCCGGCGTGAGAGTAAGTAATCGGTTTAGGGTTAAAGGAGAGTTAGGGTCTTTTAGATCGTACCTTTAACGAGGGATAGGATTCCCTTTTTATACACACGGAATCCTTATTTCCGTGTTCCCCAACCTTCGCGATCCCGCCTAAGTCGGTTGAGGAACGATTATCTCCAAAGATAGAAGATATCCGATATCGTATTCCATAAATAACTTTCGGATTGGGCCTTCAGGCCCAAACACTTATCGGCTTAGCCCGCTTGTCTTTGGGCTCGTTAGTATTGGAACTTAGTCGGGCGCGTGACCCGAATATAGACTATACGTCATCAATGTACAAGTTGCTATCCTGATTAAGCATGTAAATAGTTACCACCATTTGAAGAAGATCTGCTTGAATGTTTTTATGATTAGATCGTGTTCCTAGAAGCTAAATATCACCTTTTTTGGTTTGTGAAAAACCAGTTTCTAATGTTATATGGAAAAATAGATCTACAAGTTAGCTATTGAATTTACGATACACTATCTAGATATTTCAGTAATCTGGATTAGAATTAAAGATGTAGAACATGTTAGCTATCGAAATTAAGATACATGATATGTGTATGGATTAATGACATTAAGAATGAAGCTGAAAAAAGAGTGTTTTGATGTTTAATGATCAGATCGTGTTACTAGAAGCATAAAAAATTGCAACCAAAAATCTTGCATTAAATATACTAATTTAGGATCTCCCTGCCTTGAACCCTCCATTAGCAATGCCAACCAACAAAATTGCGGCCAAATATACGACATCCCGTGGATAAGTACCCTCCCAGATACTTCTCTTGGACAGAACGAGATGCATGCTTCTTGCATGGAGCATTGGATCCTTCCAGGGCCGGATTTCAGGGTGTGCAGGACGTGCAATCGCACAGGGCCTCCGAAATTTTTGGGGCCCCCGATGTTCTAACTGTAAGGCTGATTTATGTCGAGGTTTAGCGAAAAATGATATGAATGTAATTGTAACATAAGATTTTGACGATGTTCAAGTGAAAGAAAGATTATTTCAAGCGTATATAAAAGAGAAGAAAAATAGATTCTGAAGAACTGTTATGTTGGAGAAGATGATAACTTTAAGATATATTTACTTTACACCCTCGTGTTTATCTACTTTTTACACTTTTATCCTAATCATTTAGTTTTATACCTCAACTGCTCAACAAGTATAAATGGGTTCACCAAATTTAAACTTTCACTCCATGTCTAAATAAAATTATTATAATCGGTCCAAATTGTTTTTTACCTTCAGAATTTTCAAAACATTCTCTATTAGAAAACTTTAATTGTTGCCCTATAATATTTATGTGATAAATGCATGTTATACATAGTTTCTTTTATGTTTTCATATACGTACCCTTTTCATAATATGTTTTCATATATTTAAATTTTTCGCGTTCGAAAGATCTGTATTGTAATAAATGGCACAGGGCCTCCAAAATCCACGGGACGCCCCTGGATCCTTCATTGTGTCAAACATCTCCTGATAATTTGTTCTCATTTTTTACCTTAAAATCAGTAAACAATTAAATTTTTAGTGAGGTGATCTACAAGCTGTAATTAAATAAAGGATCTATACAAATTAGCTATCGAAATTACGATACAATATATACACGTGTATGGATCTATGACATTAAGTTGTGATTGGTTGCCTTAATTTTTAGATTGTGTGACTAAAAGTGTAAGAATAACCTTATTGCTTTTAATAATTTATTAGCTTTTGCATCTTCTTTGTCATTCATAAATAGTCCTTTATGGGATATTAGGTCCTTTTTGTTTGTTAGACGCGAAGGAATTTAAAAATGGTGGAAGAACCTTCATCTATATCGCACTTATAATAGTCGAGATTATAATAGATGTGATCATATCGTTTTTCAAGGCGGATACTCACATTATGGATATAATTACATACAAGACTTGTCTCTACAACCCGTAAGTATTTTTATATCTTATCAATTTAAAACTTGGTTTAGTGTATGTTCTTTATTTTTATATTTAATTTTGTGAGCTCTTTTTCCATTAATAGTTTTTAGTTTTAAAATTAACATGACTTACTCAAGTAATGGTGGATGTTCTAATTTCAATGTTGATTGTCACAAATGTTAGTTTCTTTATATAACTGCTATTGATAGGAAAACTAAAGTATGGGCATATGACAATTTGGATTAAAGTTCGAGTATGAATCACCCGGTTATACTTCTACAAGAATGGCTTACTCAGTGATGGTGAGGTAAATTACCTATCTTTTTAACTTAGTAACCGACTAACGGAGCCTTATGTTTGAACGACTTAGTGACTAGCATCAAAATTTTAGGCTTGGTTCGACCATAACCTAGAATCATACCTCGTAGAATGGATTGAAGGCGACGGTAAATGTCAAACAAAATTACCTCGGTCTGGAAAAGCATTACGCAAGAGTAGTGAAGTTCGACACAACCAATAGGTTCTTAGTTGTTGTTGATGTCTTCGCAATCAAGTTCTCGAATATGGATAACAAAAATCTTTTGTTTAGGACACGTGCAGACATCTTCATAGATCTGTTAATTCGCCGTTCAAATTAGAAAACATATGGAGGTTTTTTAACATGTCTATAAAGATGTTACCGGTAATCCACCGTCTGCGCCTGTCTTAAACAAAAGTTGTCTTTCATACTCCAAAACTTGTTTGTGAAGTCATCAACAACAACTAAGAACCTATTGGTTGTGTCGAACTTCACAACTCTTGCCTAATGCTTTTCTAGACAGATGTAATTTTGTTTGACATTACCATCACCCTCATTCCATTCTACAAGGTATGATTCAAGGTTATGTCGTTGAACCACATGAGAAAAGTCAAAGATTTTGATGCTAGTTAATAAGTCGTTAAAATATAACGTTTGGTTAGTCGGTTACTAAATTAAAACAAAAAATAAAATAATAGATAATTTACCCCAGCCTACCGGTGTTGTAAGCCATTCTTGTAGAAGTATAACCGCATAAATCATACTCAAACTTTAAATCCAAAATGCCATATACCCATACCTTAGTCTTCCCATCAATAGTCGTTGTATAGAGAAACTAACATTTGTGATGACCAACAGTTCAAACTAGAAGAACTTCAACTATTATTTGTGAGCTAATCTTTTTAAATGAAATTGTTGAGTATCATTTGATGACGTGATGAACAAAGACCATAGAGAAATAAGGGATTTCATATGCTCTTCCTCATCACATCATTATAATGATTTTCAACATTTTCTTGAAACTTAACTTGTGTAGTTTGGTTGTAGCTGAATTTACCGATCGCCTTATGCTTGTTAACATTTTGGCATGTTTATAAGAAGATATTTTAGAATGAATATTTTCTTTACAAACCTACTTAAGTCGTGTGATGTTAGAATTTCAAAAGAGTAAGGAATTTATTCATCATATTATAATGACCATATATATGTTTTTAAAAGGATACTCATTGTGGATAAAATAACATAAAGGCGCCTCACAACATGTAAGTATTTCAATTTCTTATATTTATGTGCTATTGTAATACTAAACCTTCTTTTGGATCATTGGGTTTCAAAGTACAAAGCAGTGCCTAAAACATTCATTTTCTCAAAATGTATAGTTCATCAAAATAAAAAAATAAGTGTTTTTTTCTTTAGCGATCCAGTGGTGGTCGAGTTGATGGTGGAGGTAGCAAGCCTGCCAATGGTAGCCGAGACAATCGTGACCGATGCAATGGTGTCTTTTTTGCTCGAGCTTGAGGAGCTTAAGGATCTTCTTTTGGATCATCGGGCTTCAAAGCCCAAATATGTGCCTGATCACGTATGAAGAATTTCAGGTATTTGTCTCTTTTTTCATTTCCCTTTGATCTCAAGCGTCATCATGAATTAATCTTGCAATATAAATCATTCCAGTGATCTTTGTCAAACTTATATGTTCTCTTGTGAATTCCCTGAGATACAAAAGAAGCTTATTACATCTACCTTGAAGCATCGGTATTTTATAATAAAAGTAGACACTCAATTTAAGCGTGTCGATACTAATGAGGTTCATAACAAGATTACTAAAGGGCGTCAGATTAGCTTAATTTCCGGCTTAAAGGTCTATATGAAATTGGAAAATCTCATAAGCTTGCTTTTTCACATATGACATTATGAGTTTATCCACTTGTGCTTATTGCATATTTAAGTCCATAATCACAAATTAATAAGCTCATAACTCGGAAAAAAGTGGGTTTATAAGCTTTTCAAAAATCAAATAAGCGCATAAGACTAAGAAATAAGCTAATCCAAACAACACTTGAGCAGTGGTCGGTACTAATTCTCTACATGTCACAAAAATTCAGTTAAGTAACAATGATCCAATATGGTTTTATCTAGCAATCAAATAACATCAGAGACATAGGTATACATGACTAAAGATGGTGTAGTTACATATCATAATTTCTCACAGATCCAACACAAAATGAGCGGTAGCGAAAAGAAAAGAGACAAAGCCATTTAGTTGGACACCTTTACTAAATATCTTAACGGACCTATACCACTCATTATATCCTTGTACATGCATAAACAATATAGCTTATTAAAACTTGACAATGCATCCGAGCCAACTTTTAGTTTTATTACATTTTTATCTTCTTTGGTTAGAACTAACATTGTAAGCTACATACAGTGTAAAACTCAGTGTTCATCAACCAATGATCATATCACCTTTACATAACACACATACCAATCAAAATTTATGTCTATTGTACATTAACAAACATTTGTGTGAAACCTTAAAACCAAACATAGACACTAAAAGTCTAAAGTCTATCTCTACATTGTAATAAATAAAATGAAACCAACTTTGTTTCAAAGAGTTCACTTGCATAGAAAAGTATACATAGGAAAACCTAAACTATTCAACTTTACTCAAGAATGTATCAAATTTTCATTGATTGCTCATATCTTATCTTAATAGTAATAATTAGAAAAAGAAATACATACCATCTCTCATGTGTGATTGTAAGGACACTCCTATTTAAAAATATAAAAAGATATAACTCAAATATATCGGACATAGTGTAATATGGTTAGAGACAAATAGTTCCAAATGTTCCTTTTGTAGTTTACATCAACACCATAATAAATGTAACACTTTCCCGCTTCAATATTGTTCAAGCCTAACTATGATATATGTTGAAGCCTAACAGAGGAGTCTATCTCCTCTCCGCGCATAAAGTTGATATTACCAAGATAAAAATTGCGGTACAACCACGAAAATTGCATCATGAAAGATCTATGCACCGTAAGAAACCTAATATTAGATAGCCCCACCTTTCCAACAAACTTGGGCCGCCTAATCGACACCTAGAAGTTAATACTCTTCACCATAGCTAAGATTAAATTTAAGTATCTTAAAGGCTAAGCGACACATATTCACCAATCATATCTTCTCAATGAATCATGTAACGCAGAATCCACATATCATGGTTACAAATGATAAATCACTCTATGAAGAAAAAAAATTGTATCAAACGGTCAAACCAATAGCTATCAAATATTTTAACATCATATACCTACATAATATAAACATAATTACATATTGTATATTCGGTTACGCCTTTTCGCTATTCTACGACCTAGCTTGATCATTTATTAGCAATCTAAACATAGCTTAACCAATCAAACTGACAATCTTAAAAAACAACTAACCTTTATTTACCAAAAATAACTAACACATCAAAGAAACAATAATTCATAAAATATACCTTAAAGTTGAAACAAACAATAGTAGTTCAAGTTTTAAAGTAACCAAATTGTTTCACCCCTTTTTTCCTCAACATATCATTCATCCTACACAAATCAAAATTGAAACCACTTTGTAGTACATCCACTGATTTATTCAATATCTTATTTAACATAATAGAACTCAATCCAATAAAAATAAATAAACCCCTATAAACCCTAATTTTGAATATTAGGTACCAATTCAATGATTATAGAACAAACAGAAAAGAGTATATGATGAGAATATGAGCTTACAATTGATTGAAAATGAAAAAGTAATTGATTTATAATACTGAATCGCCCATGGATGGATAAGAATTTGTTGGTGAGGGTTGATTAGGATGAGTACTGACCCAAATTTAGATGACAAAGGTGGATTTTAGGGGAAAGAGTAGCCTAACCGCTTTATCATCTTCATCGATGTTGGGGTTTGTTTCTTTGGGTTTCGTGAGGTTGAAAAACTTACGATACTCTTGTTTTTGGAGTTTCAACTTTTTATTTACGCTTCGCCCAAAAGTATTAACTATTGAATCTTAAGGGCATGTGTATTTTTGATTTTTTCTATATCTAATACAAAACGAATTTTTAAAGTTTTAGCTAAATGCGGAAATATTCAAGGTTTTTTTATTAAAAATACATAAAATAAATAAAAATAATTAAATTACTAAATAGGGTATGAATTAATTTTTTAAATAAAAATTCCACTAAGGGTTTTGTTTTATTATATAAAGATTGATCGGATGAATGAACAACCGATGATTGATTACACATTCTAAAATCTATTTATACACTTTGAATCGGTACCTTTGGAAGAGAGGAAACCGATTCACAAAAAGTCGTTACTTCAATTCTAAACGTTATAACCATATAACAAAACGGTTATATTTGATGTTTCTAACCCAGCCCATATTAAGTTCGGTTATTTACAGATAACCATAATATATGTACATTTAACTACCATTAACTCTGATTCTTTAACGTTAATGCTCCAACATTCACCCCTTAATGTTATAGAATCTTTTTCAGCTTCAGGAGGTTTCTTTAAACTTCCTGATGTGCTCGCCCTTTGATCTCGATTAGCCCCTTGATCACCATCCATATCATAATTGTTTTTGCCTGCCATCATACTATCTGGTTTTCTTTGAAACACACTTCCTTTGGTCGGATGGATGTTTTGATTACACATCTTCTTGCCATAGTTCCTCTGATGATCACCCTGATCATAAACACTCTTCTCCTTGCCTTTCTGCCTTTGAGAAGTGTTGAGGTTAAGAAAACATGATATACAATAATAACATGTATAACACCACAGAGTACACAGCGGAAGACTTACATATAACATCAATTAATTAACTGAAAATATAAAAGCATAACATACCTCTTGCAATTGGTTTGATCTCTTCAACAAAGATGACAAAGTGGTTTAACGAGTTGTCCCTTACCTTTTTACAACTCAAACCAATATGGTGTAAGAATAATGTCTTACCACCACGTTTTTGTACACACGAATTAACCACAAATCAAGTGATTGCTAGATCAAACACAAACCAAAACACCCTTGTGAATAGGGTCGGCCGAATAAATGTAAGAGAGGAGAGAATGAGAGATTTAGGGTTAATTAGGTGGAAAAAAGTTAACCTAAAACATTAACCCTAAGCCTTGCTTATATAGTGAGATAGAAACTTAGGGAAAAAGTTAGGGTTTGGGTTAGAAAACCCTTCCCTTGGCCGTCGATAATGACAAGAAAAAGGGGGCACCCGAATCTTTTCCATTTTTAAGTTATTCTCAATATATTTTCTCCTTTTTACATTTAACGGTCGTTAGTTATTTCCATTAAATACTTAACGATCATTAGTCGGGTTTTGTGTAATAATTAATTGTAAACATTATACATTAATTATTTAACTTGATTCTCATTTGCTAATGTGTGCAATCCCATGGTCACGAGTTCGAATCCGGACATGCGGTTTTATAAATATATACATATTCCAACAAGAAGTACCACGGAACAATGATGATTCTCCACATCTTCGGCCTTGTAATCTTCACGAACATATTCCCTTCTTTTCCTTTAAGGCATCTCTTCGAGTTGAGTGGCTCGATTAGGTTCTTCCCAATCCTAATTGAAGCGTCGGTGATGGTGGTTCCGTGAAGCTTGTCTTCTTCTTGATATGAGTGTGTGCCTTGCACTTTCCCTTTTCAGGTTGAAACCTTCAATTAGGTTTCTAGCGATTTTGGGGATTTTTGGGTTGAATTCTTGATTAGGGTTCTAACGATTTTGGGATTTTAGGGTTGAATTCTTCTCGATTAGGGTTCTTCCACAATCCTTCTATCTTCTTTCAAAACTTGAATCAATTCTTGTTATCTTGCCACTTGGCTCTCATACCAATGTAGCGAATCTGAGTGCCTTTAATGACATATCAGGTTCATGTTCACAGGTTCCTTAATTGGTTTCTAGGATCGAATATAAAAGACAAGATTAACAAGCATGATTCATTGATAATCACAACATGTAAGTATTTCACTCTCTTGTATTCGGTGTGCAGTGTGCCCTTATTTTAATAAACATTTTGTAGTTTTAACGTAAAGAGGGAATTAGATATTATATCCGGTGAATAATTGCGTATATATCGCGATATAATTTTTGGATGCATATAGTACGATGGTTTTATGCATCTGAAAGATATATATTCAATTTTGCGTTTTGGAAGGATATATATATCTGAATCGCCTTTTGTTGTCTTTTAATACGATATGGTGCAAAAATCTAAAATAAAATATCAAATTTACTTAAGGTGTAATAAATTGACATTGTATTCTACCCACTTATGACTATAAGTCACCGTCAACCAATTTGATCTTATATCTACATAATATTACTAGATTACCGCCTCTATATCGCCACAACATCACGAGGGTAATCTAAAGTTTTTATGTATAAGTTAGTTTGATATTGCTTAATATTATTCAAATGTATAATTATCGTCATTAAGTAAAACATTTCTCATTGAAAAATTTAATCGTATAACCTGCCATGATGCACACGCATCGTCTCTACTAGTAGATGTTAATATATTCTACATGTTATCAATTCAAAGTAAATGCAAAAACATATACGTTTGTAAACAAATTTTGGTCAAATCTACAAAAGTTTTTAACATATTCTACAACATGATGCACAAACAAATGTGTCTTAAGAAAAGAAAAAAAGATCAAAACCGGTATGGTACTTGTAACTTCTGCTTATATGCACTAAACTCCAATCAAGGCTCAGGCTCGGGCCATTTGACAAGTTCTCGAAGTTTTATTGTTCTACCATAAAATTGCTGCAAGAATGGAGAAATAAATTAGTGACTATAATAAGTGAATTGGGATATATCATATATGAAGCAAAACAAGAAAAGAAAATGGGAATGTAGACTATACTGTGCCATCCAAAGACATTGCAGCTTCAAGTTCTGTAGATGATGAGAATGAAAGAAACCCGTATACGATTCTTTCCACCTTTACGATCATGCAGCACCGTGGTGCTAATTACAGTACCAAACTGACTAAAGTGATTTCTTAAGTCCTCTGGTTTGACACTCCAAGCAAGATTGCCGCATACATCTTGTAAGGTGACTCAAATACCAAATTCTTTTGAGGTCTTGAACTTGAAACTGTGCTTCCCATTTACTATTCATGTCAATTGAGAACCTGACTCGCATCTCACGTCCATCAACATCCTTTTACAAAGTGCAAAATGTCTCAGTTCTAAAGTTTTTGAGATAGTGTGCAATTATGGCACACATTAATTACAAACATCAAAACCAAATTGCAACATACTTAAGGGTTACTTCTCCTGATGACCATGATATTTGAAACACCTTTGACCTGATTAGTGTCACCTCCACATCGACCAAGCACCTTGTCAGGCATTCAGCCTTCCAGTTTGTGGGTGTGACCCAAAAGAACTGATTGATCTTAGTGATAATCAAATTTCTAGCTTAGTGGTGGCAATTTCGACCCATTTACTTATGCATAGGTAGATTTGGTACATTTGTCATCTCTAAAGTTTCATAGGTGAAACGAAAAAGTAGCTAAAAGTGATTTGGCTGAGCAGTTCGAAAACTCCCCTAGTCACCCAAAGTGTATATTTATTGCATAAATCCACCTAAAGCGTTATACCCATATAATTAGAATATTACTATGTGATCATATTTAACAAATATATAATAAGAAATTGAACAAAAATGTTCTCTCAACTGACTCGTCTTGAATCGACTTGTTTTGACTTTTGACCCATTACCCTACCCGCCTTTTTGTCACCACTACTCAAGTCTGTTTCACGAGGTGCCAAGTACCTTCAGGTGATTTCTCAAACTAAAGCACTAAGAAAGTGATATTTATACAAGGGTTAATTTCATATATCCCTCCTAAACTTCATAACTAATCTCAAAATCGATTTATGGAGTTGTTGTCCCTGCATCAAGGATCTGGTTATGATGTTCATAGCTTTAACACACTAAGACACTCACCAGTTTCAGGTATTGATTATTGAGGTGTATGGTAGAACAATGCAGACACTACCCTGTATCAAAACCTATGAACTTTCTTTCTTTGATACTATGATAGGCCCCCAAGTTGAAGAAGATTCTAATCTGAAATATTTTTTAATGTGATAGGCCATTTAGGCCCCTGGAACACTTAACTTTTAAGTAGAATTTACATATAAAAATGCAGACCAATACATATTTTCATTTCTATGGTGCAAGTTAATGTGAAAATCGATAAGAACCACGATGTCATAAGTAAAGTACAAAAACTCACAGATCCATCTAGAGCAGCAATTGCAGCTTTGGCTTCGTCAGGTGAGCTCATGGTCACATACCCACATCCCTTGCTTATCCCAGTCTCTGCATTTCTTGGGACCTATAAAAACCCCACAAACTAACACATTAAACCCACATTATGGTCAAACGAGTAGTAACTACGTTATAATCGCAAGTAAAGAATCATATAAGTCATGGTAAACCGAGAAGATTGAACCCAAAAGAGTGTTACGCTCACACTCACCCTTGCAGGAGTCAAACCGATTACCTTCCTATTCAAGGTATACACTAGATACGGGCTCAATATAAAGCCATTACTCTCCATTCAAGTATTAGTATTAAGGGGGGATTTGTGATTGCTTATTAAAACCCGTTATACTTTTCAAGAAAAAGCAAAAGCAAATAATCATCTGTAACAACACAGAATGTGAAAGATAGTTTTAGGTGAGCTTTTTGTAGTGAAACAGATAAACAATAACAAGTAACTCCTAAACTGCTTATCAAGAAAAGAGCTTACATCACTTTCAAATAAGCATATAACATAAGCACTTGGCTTCTATTTTAACACTAAAAATTGTTTATAACATGATAAGCAGAATAACATTTATAAAGCAATCCAAGCAGTCTAATTCTTAACCATTGGGGCATTGCCCCAGTGGTATATATCACTCCCCCACCTCCCCCACCACAAACGTCCAGTTGACTGGTCATGAAGGTCTTTGAGAAAAAGGTCTTGGGTTCAATCCCAACTCTTGGCTAAAGGTCACTGGAACAGGTGCACGTGCTCATTGCTTGGGGCTAGGTCCTTGGGGAAGGGTCAGTCGTCACCCAAAAAGTGTGCACGGGGTCTAATTCTTTTGGAGAAGCGGTCTAATTCTTTTATGTTGTTCACTATTAACCTAAAACTTGCGCTTAGAACAAGCTAGAATTATAAATGTCGAAACTGAAGCTAATGTATACTTTTTCGCAACAAATATATCTCATTTCTAGTTGAGGTGTGACATCGAAAACATGATAAACTTGTATTAAAAAATACAGAATAATACTGTAACTAGTACCTCAACAGACTGAACAGTACCATAAGTTTGAAACTTATCTAACAGCTCAACAATCCCAACACTTCTAGGAAGATTACAAACATATAACTCAAATGGTTTAAACAAATTCCTGTTTTCATTAGTATCATCATCATGCAAATTAAAATACCCATTTGAGTATTGTTGTTGTTGTGGTTCATTTTCAACTAATGCTGAAACATGGGTTAGTATGTTTTTATGAAGTGTTGGTTTATTATAGGATACTGAAAAACATGTTGGGTTTGTGTATGGGAAATGAAGTGATGAAATCAATGAACATGTTTGGTTGTGTTTGGGTTTATGGGATGAATGATGTAAAGAGGTTGAGGTTAAACAATGAGTGGTAGCCATTGGTGGGAATTGAGGGAGGTTTATTTTGGTTATAGGAAGATGATGTTTGTGAATATTGGGCTTTTTTTTATTGGGTTTATGTTATCAGATGTGACTATGTCCCAAGTTATGTGGGTATGTACTAATGGGTTGAAAAGGCTAAACAGAATGTGGCCTGGAGTCTATTTTTGATCCATACAACCACCATAAGGTCCAATTCCTTTCGCCCATTTTAGGCGTGTTCATCGGTTCGGTTATTGGGTTATTCGGTTCGGTTAGTTTGGTTAATTTTTTTTTCAGGGTATAACCGAGAACCGAACCGAACTGAATTCAAATTGATTCAACCGAACCGAATAACCCGAATTAAATAAATTTAATTATTTATTCATTTATTTATATATATTTTTAGCAAAAAAAAATTCAAGCTTAAAAAATGTTATATTTATAGTATAAAAGACCTTTAATATCTTTTTTAATATAAATATATAAAAATATATATATATTTATTTGAATTCGGTTTTCGGTTTGGATTGCTAAAACCATAACCGAACCGAAAACCGAATATTTAATTTGTTCGGTTAGGTTTTGAAAAATTCGGTTCGGTTTCGGTTTTCGGTTTATTCGGATATTACCGAACCCATGAACACCCGTAGGCCGTAGCCCATTCATTTTGATTCAATAGTTCATATGAGATACAGTATAATAGACAATATCATATGAAAAATAAGCCATACATCAGCTCAATCTTGAATAGCAATGGTACTTCCTAAAAGACATTGTTCAATTCTTTCGCATTGACATGTATACGCATACTAGACTATGAAATTGTTTGTCCTCGGGTTAGAAGCTGGTGGTTCCTCAAATGCTAATCATGCCCCCCTTGCCGGCTGGACAGTGTGGTAAATCATGCAAATGCATAGTTGTGCTGAAATGTAAAATAAGAAAAATGTTAGTTTTGGGGGATAAGCAATCGTCCCACATCTGCCAGTTTCATAGTTGTACTAGTTCAGGTTCAGAAAATAAACTTACATCGTTATTAACAACCGTATTGGGGTCTAGATGGTACTCAAACATCTGCCAGTTGGTACGCCTCACCCCCGTTGTTAGGTTCCCAGCATAAAAGTAGAACTTATGTTTATAGCCTACGATATTCCCAACATTGTTTCTTATAGTATCAACCTTCCCACCTGTCCAGTGACTGCGTACGTATCCTCTTCTCGTTGGAGTCCTTTCAGTTTGGAAATAGTGTTTTCCTTCCACTGGTACACGGTTACCTACCATTTAACAAAAGTAAATTAACCAGTTAGACGAATCATGATACTATCATACAAACAGCAAAAATGAGCTAATGCTCTGTTGGTGTATGTGTCCGGACGTCCTGATGTCCGGAAGACTTAGCGTCCGGACGGCATGCTCTGTCATCCGGAATGGTTTCTGCCCAGCGGATAAAAGACTCGACCATGTCAGCAGATTTCACGGGATTTCCCTACCACGTGGCCTGACACCTACTAGGTAGGGTGGCTATAGGCCTGCGGGCAAGTAACATAGGTCTGCTGAAACAGTAGCTAAACAGTAACGCAGGTACAAGGTTGGGGTAGTATAAATACCCCAACACATTTAATGTTTTGCATTGAATTTTCACCTACACATACTTTCACATTTATTATCACATTTATTACCCTCCGCTTATTCTCACGCCGAAGCTTGGTCCCGGGACAACACCCGGGGCGAGGCTAACGCGTGTTGTGTATTGTGCAGGAAGGACCCAACCTTTTCCTTCGGACCGATTGACTGAAGCTTGAACCTCCGGATAAAAGACGGGTAGCAGGAATTTGCTTCAACATGCTCCTTGATGGAAGCAGAATGGAATCATGTTTTTAGTCCATAAAAATATAATCAAAGTAACCCAATTAACCTAATCATACCAAAAAGTCAAAAAGTAGTTACACAGTACGTTTTGTTTGTTTAAGCTTATTTGTGGGCTTACGAGCTTATATAATTTCAACATATATTTCATAAGCTCAATTTTTCTTACTTATTTCGAGACATATAAACTTACATACGCTTATCATAATTTAGTAAGCTTATATAAGCCTAAGTCTCAAAATAAGCCCGAAAATATGAGCTTATGAAAAATAAGACGAAATCATATAAGCTAGTAAGCCCAAAAATAATGAGCTTAAACAAACACCCCATTAATACATGTTCAAACAATAAATTACTGAAAAAATATTATTCCAAACACACCTGATGAGTTCGTTAAGAATGTGGAATTATGGAAAGAATATAAAGAGGGGTGGTGCATATTTACGAACATAACGATGATTATATTGGGTTTTTTTATTGGGCTTATATTGAACCCACGTTATTTGGGTTGTCTTATTCTTATTGGGCCATGATTATATTGGGTTTTTCTTCCCTTCTATAAGTGACTGTATATGATAAGAGTGACGAAAATGTAATCTCGTAAAAAAAATGGCGAAGTACTACCTCGTTGGGTGTTTTATTGGGAAATCGTAATGAAGATACGACGAATGATTAGTCTCGATAATATGCCTACGAGGAAATGATTTGTGATGTTAAGTGCATCTGTCGTGTATGCCTTCTTCGGAGATTCTCATTGTTTATCAATCTGGCGTGATCGGTCGTTGTTTTGTGAAGGGTGTGTGAATCCAACCAACCCAAAGTTTTTTTTTTTTTTTTTATTTCTTAAAGATATATACGTGTAGAAGATGTATTTATTAGTGAAAAGGGTAGTCAGTGATCATGATAAAAACATAGTAATATAAAAAAGGAAGAAAGAAAAAAAAAAGTTGGACAATTGTGAAGGAAATTACGGGGTGTTTGCTTAAGATTATATATAGGCTTATAAGCTTATTTGATTTCAGTTTGTATTTCATAAGCTCGATTTTTGAACAGTTGAAACTTGTGAGAACATATAAGTTTATTAATAAACTTGTATGGCGTAAATCTCAAATAAAAGCCGAGAAAAATGAAACTTATGATATAAAGCGAAAAATAAATAAACTTCTAAGCCACATATAAGCTTAGGTGTCGGGGCAATAATGAGTAATAACATACTTCATGCTCTATATGGGAAAATGGGAAGGTTATCGTTCTTTTTAAGTAAGTTTAGTAAAAAAGTTGTTACTTTAATCCTAATATTACCCGACTTAAATGATGATAACAGCATCATCCATGCATATGCTTAAAAGTCAAATAAAAGGTGATAAATGATTGATGGTTACAAAAGCTGTTGAGTATAAATTCTACTAACATTTTATTTTGTGATGCTTTTCTTTTAGGACCTAACTTTTCTAAAGAAAATGCTCTTCCAAAATTCGTGAAAGTCCCTATAGAATTTAAGTCTTGGATTGAGGGCCCGTTTAGTTAAGATAAATGGGAATGAGACTATGTTTCAAGTCGTAGTCGGTGTTTGTTTTGTTTTGTTTTGTGGTAGGTAATGAAATGGGTATATCGTAGTCATGATTAATTCTGTACTAATTTGGTGTCATGAAATCCATTCCCATGTACTCTCTTTTTCCATTACAAAATTCAAATATCTATACACTTTTCATACCATATTTCATCAACCAAACATAAACAATCGTAATGATCACTTTTTCATACCCATTATCATTCCACCTCATTCCAAATCCAATACTGGTTATTATTCTCTTGAATAAACCAAACGCCCCTGACTTTTTTTCCTTGAAAAGTGAATTGTTTTCTTAGAAATAAAGTATAACTTATTTTGGATTCAGCCGCAATCTTTCTAACACATACTCTAACTTAACTTCCAAATTACAAGATAATAATCTAAGTTTAATTTTAGTAACTTTTGTTCTTGTTATTTTGTGCTTAAGTTTCATTATGTGTAATCATTCTGTTACTAGAGAAATACCTAAAAAAGCTGATTAACATGGATTTATAATTACTAATTATTGTTAAATTAACATGTATGTATCATTACAAAAAGTAGAAACAATAAAAAAAACACCACGACCTTGAGCACAGAAAGCATGCGGATGGCTCAGCCTGAAGAGGCACATGGTTCTGATTCAAGGGACCTACCTTTAATCTTTATGGGATCAATAAACTCAGTTTTATATTGTGGTAGTCATTTTATGATGTTTCCAAAGGTCAGTTTAAAAACAATTTTTTTTTTTCCTTATCAAGTAAATCTTTAAGACAGCTAAAAATGGAACTATGGAAGGATAATGTATTTCTAAAGTACTAAATGAAAAATGTTTGATTTAAGATCAGACAAAGGGTATGTTTGACAACTAATAGAATGTAACTTATATGAAAATTTAATATGAGTTATAATCTGATATCTTTTCAATAAAAGTGTTGGTAAATTAATTTATTAAATATAATTATAAAATGTAAAATGACATAAAAGACAAATTTATAATAGTAAATAAATGTTTAGAGGTATATCGATAATTTAAAATTTTAACAACAGAAAGACGTTTAAAAAGTTTCAGAATCAATTTTCGTTTTGGGTATTTGTTTGAAATAAAAACATAGTTAATGTATTCAAACGTTTATTTAGTTTATAAGAGATTATTTAGTACAAAAAGCAATTTTCTTTCAAAAAGTCTCTGCCAAACAAGCTCAAAATATTTTTATAGATCAATCTTTCACCTTCCATATTTCCTCCATTTGAATTTGATCTAAATGATAAAATTAATCCCAATAATTTAAATAAAAACCACTTTCATCTTTTTTTTTTCAAATATTAATATCTTTCAAATTATTAAGCGTTAAACGAAAAAAAAAATACCATTACAACAAACATTTAACTATCTTTCTATAGATAAGTGACTTTGATATCTTCCGAATAATTTTTTCGTTTTCACCTTTTTTTACATTTTTTCGTTTTTCGTTCTTGAAATTTCGTTAAAAAATCGCGTGTGATATTAGTGTTAAATCACGTATCTTTATTCTGTTAATATCACATGTGATATTGCATATCACATGTGAATATCATATATGAGTTAACACTAATATCACATGTGAATATCATATATGAGTTAACACTAATATCACATGTGATATTACATATCATATGTGATTTAACACTAATATCACATGTGATATTCAAATTAGTGTTTAATCATATGTGATTTTTTCATGCAAATCTAAGATTCGAAAATAAAACGAAAAAAAAAAAAGATGAAAAAAGGTGAAAAACCGATTTTTTTTCTTTTTCGAAAATATATCAAAGTGCCCGTCTGTAGAAAGATATTAAATGCTCGTCGTGATGATGTACTTACTTTCGATTAACGGTTTAAGAAATATTTAAATTATAAAAAATAGGTGAAATAATAAAATCGTTTTAATCTCAACAATTGATTTATTTTTAGATGAAGGGTGGGATGAGTCCCTTAATATATAAAAGCAAATTAATATGTAAAATAACTCTCCTCAAAATCTTTTATGCTCCGAATGGGTTCCAAGCTTATTAACTCGCGTGACCTGTTGACACAAATACAAATCCAACATTTGTTAATAATTTCACAAAAATCATATTAGTTAATTCAGAAATGCTACATTCACAAAACATTTACATAAAAATATCCACGTAATAATATGGCAAATGAATTGGACCAATAATGATGTATGGTATTTTTCTTCTTCATCTTTCTCATCTATCATATTTACATTACACATGTGTAATTTTTTTCATTCTTTTTTTTATAATCTTTTGTTGATATAACATTTCTCTAGTTAATTAAGGATATGGTTGATACTTGATACGCAAATCTTTTATACTTATAAACGATTTTATTATAAAACTGATTTGCATAATCAACTTTTATTTAACTGAGATATTGTCTTAGTGATCAAGACAATTAAATAGTATAAATAAAACTTTTGCTCGTTCGTTTTCGAGAATTGAAATTCACCATTCCATACAAACATTTTTCCTCTGCAAGGTTCGTTCAAGAACACGTCATCGTTTTCGTGATCGTCAGGCAAGTTTTTACGTCCGGCAATACATTTGTCTTGGTAGTCATACTTCGGAAAAAAACGACGAATCTATTTTAAGAAAATTGTGTCAAACACAAGGCTCATGTCTCGACCATTTACTGTTTACTTTTCATTGTCGTTAATTGTAGTCTCTATATTACTTCTACCCACTGTGTAACGTATTTAATTTTGTGTTAGTTAATTAGTGTTAATTTTATTATTGTAACATGATTTTTATTAATAAAAGTGTGTTTTCGTACATTATATGATAAATTATCTTTTTATCAAAGATAGCAATATTTGATTCATGATACACGACAAAGGTGAAGGCTTAATCTTCATGGGATCAACAAATAGTTTTTCTATTGTATATTTGTATGATGTTTCCAAAAGTAATTCTGTAGAATATGCCATAAAATGATACGGGTTTTGGAATTTTTTGATTATTGATAACACCTAATAATGCAACGACGTCGGTAGCAAAAAGTGTTTCTTGATTATTGGTAACACCTAACAAGACAACCTAAATTAATTTATTACTATCATGGTTAATAAGAAATCATTTCTTGAACATTTGGAACCATGAAGTTGAACCAAACAAAATGGAAAAGATGATATAGCTTGGTTATTATTAGTTGCTTATTTTTTCAAAAAGTAAGTTACTTAAAAAATAATCTTTCTTTCGCAGAAAGTTATTTTATATAGCTTATAAAAATAATATTTTTTTATAATCATTTTTAGCAAAGCACAATTTATTTTTTGCCAAATATACTCATAGTGATAATGCGGACATTTTCTTTCTTTTTTGCTTTTCATAACCACAGTTTCCAACATTTAAATCGACTAGTTCAAAAATGTGTTGGATACAAAAAAAAAAATTACAACACAATGACACATTATAACAACATATATGCCAAATTCTGGTAAAATGCAATTTGATGCATCACGCTTGCTTAGTATGTGAGATCATATGTTTATCGCTCGAGCTTTTTCTTTTAAACTCTTAGGACGTATTCTCGAGTTTAACTAGTACATATGGATATCATCTTTGACAACCATGTTGATTATATTCAGGGTGCGTTTGGTTTGATCGCGGGTTTAAAATAGGATTTAAATTTGGTATAAAATGAAAGAAAATGAAGTGAGAGAAAGATGGTGAGGACAAAAGAAAAATATAAATTATATATAAAATATATTTTTTTTAATTGTTTTGAATTAATAATTTTAATATAAAAGTATGTCAAATAATTATAAAAAAAATGCTCAAACTTGTGGGGGAAATTTTTTGTAGAGACATGACCCACAAGTATTCAATCAAAACCTAACAAATCATAGCGGAATGAGTCTAAGAGTATCGAGTGTGGTAGTGAGCTTGCTTCTCCGTTGTAACGTGGAGGGGGGAACGACGCTCGCCTTTCCACGTCACCACACCGGCCCCCTCGCCGCATCTCGCCGTTCAACCTCGCCGAGCAAAATTTCGTTGCAGTGAAGCAGATGAAGACAAAAAAACTTTTTGAAATATAACCGTTGATTTCAAACGGTATATTTATAAATGCAACGTTGTTTTTTTCTTTCTTTTTTTTAATCCAATTTTCACACTATAAATAACACATCAATTTAACAATAAACTTTCACACAATTCTCTACTAGCACAACTACTCTTTCAAATAAACAGGAGTTTCTCAAGCAATTCCGATAGTTTATCCGGTAGTTTGCCCGATAAAAAAGATATAGCTTACCTCGAGTTGATTATGCAACAATATCAGTATGAGCAATCGTTGCAACAAGAAGCTGAAAGTTCACACAGCCGTAATTACATCAACCGTGAATGTGATGTAGCTGAAGCACGTTTAATGGCCGACTTTTTTGGTGATAACCCAAAATATCCGGAAAGTTATTTTAGGCGTCGATTTTGTATGAGCCGTAAACTATTTTAAAAAGCAGTCAAAGGTATTGAAACTCATATTGAAAATGTTCATCCTCTTCCCTATCATTTTAAATTCTTTGTTTTCCGACCCGATGCTACGAGTATAATGAGTTTTCGTGTTATTATGAAATGCACATCCGCCATACGTCAATTGGCATACCGCAGAACACCTGATGCATTAGATGAGTATTTACAAATGGAGGAACATACTGCACGCGATTGTCTAGATTATTTTACTATGTGCGTTATCGAATTGTTTATGCCCGAGTATTTAAGAAAACCTGACGTGAATGAAATTCACAATTTATACATCGCACATAACAGAGTTCATAGGTTATCGGGAATGCTTGGAAGCATTGATTGTATGCACTGGAAATTTAAAAATTGTTCGACAGAATGGCAGGGGCAATTTCACATAGGTGATAAACAAATATCCAACTATAATGCTTAAAGCCGTTGCGTCACACGATTTGTGAATTTGGCATGCATTTTTTGGAGTAACGGGTGCGAATAACGATCTAACTATTTTGAATAATTCTCCGTTATTCGACGACCTTCTTGATGACATAGCCCTCGTGGTTCCGTTTGAAGTTAACGGAGTTACTTTTCAACAAGGGTATTATTTAGCTGATGGGATTTACCATACGTGGTCATCTTTTGTTAAATCATTTACTGTTGCAAATTCTATAAAAAATGGCGTATTTAAACGAATATAGAAAAGTGCTCAAAAATACGTTCAAAGAGCTTTTGATGTCCTCCAAGGACGTTGGCATGTTATAAGCCAACCGACGCGTATGTGGGCTGTCAACAAGTTACAAAAAGTCATGTACACGTGCATCATATTGCATACCATGATTTTGAAAGATTAAAAATTTGTTGTATTCGAAGTGAGCGAGATTTATATTTGTCCACGAATAAATTTTCAACGGTCACGGATCGAGCGATGCGAAGTGCAATGGAAGAAAGCCAAAGAACTCCATGATAAAAAAAAATACACGCAAGGCTTCAACGAAATATGATTGAGCATGTTTGGCCACAATATCTGAAACAACAACAAATAATTAGTTTCTTAAGTTCCGTATGTTTTTTTTCTCGTATTGTATTTCGTATCTTATCGTATTGTATTTTAGTTTGTAATGTAATTTTAATTAAATGAAATGAATTTAGTTTAGGGTTAAGTCCATTAAATAGAAACGAACTTTCCAATTTTTCCCATTATTAGAAACGAACTTTGTAATTTGTCAATATAGGAAACGAGACATTGTATAAGCCTCTCAATATCACTAATCCAATTTCCACTTAATATAACTTTTATCTTTTTGCGTACATGTAATATCCAACATGGCAAGTTGGATGGGTTTATAAGACCCCATCCATTGACTTAACCGGTTTATCCAATTTTATAACTTATACCCAAATCCAAAACCCTAGTTAGAACACAATAACACTTTTTCACACAACACTAATCCATTGACTTAACCGGTTTACCCAATTTTATCGTTTCTTAAATGTTGGATAGTGATAGATCATTCTAACATTTTCTTTTGAGAAATCTTCATACTAGAATTCTTCCAATGACTTCGTTCTATCCGAAGAAAAAGAAGTCAACACCGAAAGAAGAATACAAAGTAACCACAACTTGCTTTTCCAAAATACGATTAAGTATTTTTAAAGCTTATGAAGTTTTTCGCGTCCATGGTTTCTAAAACCATACAAAGGGAATATGGCAAAGGTATGTTCTCTTAGTTACAATTAGTTGGTCAAAAACGTTCTAATTGCTTGTGGATAAAATGGTGATATATGCTTATCTCTTATAATAAGCATAATATGAAAAGTATTTTGTTAATTTTTTTTTAAAGTTTTGTTGTTAGATATCTTGTTAATCAAGCTTGAATAAAGGTAAAAATGGGTAATATAACTTCACTAAAAAGTCTACAAAGGTTAAACCTTTTGCGGTTCAAAATATACATTTTTTATTTACGTGTCGGATCCGCGGATCCTCGCTTTACATCGGACGGATTCCTCGAGCAAGGGATCCGTGGTGCAGAAAACAGCTTTTGTCCGAATTTCAAAATTCATAACTAATTAACCGTAAGTCGTTAGAAGTCGTACCACCTATCGCTTTAAAGGTATTTGAGTCTACTTTCATTTAAAAATGATTTCATAAACTGATTCAAAACAATAATTTACAGAATCATTGATTTATAATAGAAAGTCATTTTTCGGTCATAACTTTTGCACAAACTTTTGATCTAATTGGAGACGGATGTTTTCGTCCTTGAATAACAATGTGTCCTCTTTTGAAATTAAGGTTTTGATCATATTTATAAAAGAAACTAATCAAGCTTGGTATACATGTTTATATTTAACACAAAGCGATGAAAAGAACTTTCGTATGCTATCTTAAATGATAAATTGTCTTCCTTTCATTACTTGATTATTTGCTTATCTCAAATAGTTTTGTGCTTGTTTGATTGAATAACATATGTGGTTTCCTTACCTTGCTATTCATTCTCTTGCTTGTCGATTTAGTAATTTTCTACTAATCAATGTGCTACTTGAAGGAGTGTTTGGGATAACATCTAGTTGTGTAAAAAATGTTAGTTTTATAAGTTGAAAATGTTTAAAACATATAACACACCAAATGGCTTTTGATTGAGTTTGTCATGTGTGCAACATAAATGTTTTATGTGCTTATATGATTTCTTGATTTCATATTTTCTTGTATCGTTTTCTAAAACAACAAGAATGTACATCGGATCATAACCTACACTTATGTTGATGATGTACTCTCCCGTTTTCCTTTTCATGATCGCTCTCCAAGCTTCATAGTAGGATTGACAACTTGATTATTTCATCCGATATACCCAAGTAAATTATTTTGCAACGCAAATATAATTGTTCATATCCAAAATTCCAAACTCTAGCTTTCCAACAACATATGTTGAACTAGCTCATCCAACCATTTTTTTTTTGTTCACCATATGGACAACTTTTAATTATTTCTTTTTACACCTTCGTCACCTTAGTTGTTTCAAGTATAATATTAATAAAAACGAAGCAAAGTATCATCATTGTTACTCTTTGATAGGCCATTGTAGGAATATAAATTTTTCTAACTTGAGAATGAATACTAGAGAACTTATTGCACTAGAAACTCAATTTGACCTAACGGTTGAATTGCTTCCTTGATGGAAGTTGGGAATATGGAATCACCCGTAAAAATGGTCGTGTTTAGCTGTAATTGAGCACCGCTAGTAATAGTCTCATATTCATTCTCTCACTTGAGAAATCTATACTCCTATGTTTTCCTAAAGTAAGTTTACAATGGAAATACTTTGCGTTGTCTTAGGATTACTAATCAAACAAGTTTGTAAAATTGATTTTCTTTTAGTTAATCACAACCACTTTCCTCATCAGCGATTATCTTGCCTTGATCGAGAAGAGCTACATGACTTCACGGATGAAGTTCATTGTATGCTAATCACCATCCGTAATGACTATACATAGCTCATTGCTTCTGTTGACCAAAACAACAACTCCGGATGAAGTATAGGATTTTCATGAACTAGCACCTCACAACTCTATTGTCGTGAATACTATCAATTACTCTTTTCTTTCTTGACATATACCTTGCACGCCATTGTTAATACAAACGATTTACTAATCTAGATCGTAAATAGGTTTTGAGTTTCTTAAATAGTGCTTGTTAAGTTTGATAAACCTCTTTGTTATTTGTGAGCTCGATCTCATTTGATATATTAGTGTTAGAACCTCTTAAACTTGAAATATGATGCATTGTCAAAGTCATTACATACCTTTTGTAAAGGTTCTGCTTAGCAGATAGACGGATCCCAAAATTTGTGCTTGACGGATCCCTACTCTTAGGGAATCGTGGGATCAAGCAAGCGAGAAAAATGCAATTGCAATCATTGTATTTCAATCATGTCCTTAGAACACCTCACACTAAGCTAAACATAGTGTCTTAATTTCAAGAATCGTGAGTGTCTCGATTAGCACCGACGCCGTCCTTCTAATTTCAAAGAATCGTGAGTGTCTCGATTTTGACTTTGGCCATTTTCTTCATATATTCGCGCCTTTTCGTCCAAATAAGTGCCATTCCAGCATTTTGCCTTCACGAGACCTAAAAAGTGAAAAGGAACGATATTAAGCAATAACGGATACAAAAGTGATCAAATAAGAACTTAAACGACCCCTCAAAATGATACCTTTTAAAACCTTATCACTAACCTTATCGTTAAATAGGGAACCACCTACATCACCAACTAATCCATCGTTGGAAACAAGGAACCACCAAGGACTTGATCATATGGAAAAATTTCCATTACCACCACCCTCATTCCTAGTATAACCTCATCCTACATTACTCAATGTACCTCCACCATCATTTGTAGAACCTCCTCAAAACATCCAAGTCATGTATCGATCATTTTCTTAGTTTTTAGAGTCATGTATATCATATCTCTAGCTTTATTAAATGAAAATACATGCTACTTGTTATTTTACAGTATATGATTACGTTGTATTCATATCTCACTTTTGTGATAACATTATTTGTTATACCACCATTTCTTTGAATTTATTAATCAAATGACGGATCCTCCTATTTGCCTAGACGGATCCCTACTAGGAGGGAACCGGATCCGATGATGATCTGAAAAACTAATTTTCTACTAACTTGGATCATATTTGCGGAAATTGTGAATTATATTTGTTTTCTAACCTTTGTTTTGTAGTTATTCAATTTACACATGAAGACTTTGACATCCTAAAGCTAGGGGGAGCTTTATGTCAAAGCAATACATTGCAAATTACTTGCAATATTAGGATTACATTTCGTGACATCCCTTTGCAAAATTGCAATAATCAAAGGGGAGCACATTCGTCACTTAGACGAAATATTTTGCAAACTTACTTGCAAACAAACTAGATTAGTATCACTTTCTTGATGCCCTTACATAGGGATGGACTCGTCAAGGGGGAGTAAATACGAGATCCTTTCCCGTTACTTGCTCTCTATTTCTTTTTATTTCTTTCACATGTTTTTCTTAAAAAACAATGTATTGCTTTCTTCGGCGCTTTTTGTTTCGACAAAAGGGGAGAAGAAAGTAAACTACAATTCAAACTTTTACAATTTTAGATTTTCCTTAAAATAATTTTATGTTTTGTCATCAACAAAATGGGAGATTGTTAATACAAATAAGCCGTAAAAACGTTTATTTATATTTTACGATCTACTAATGTTTTGTCGATAACAAACGTAAAATCATTTTAACGAAACAAATAAAATACCTAAATGGTTTGAACTAATAGTTTCTAACATATTCACATTTTCACATAAAACACTAAAACAAGTATAAGTGATCTTATGATTTAATATTACATATGTACAACAACTAGTGTTTACATATTTTGGTAAAATATACACATAACTAGTATGTAGTATATTGGGTAATATAAATGGGTAGAAACTTAAGTATCATAACCCATTGGGCAAATACATTTAATGTAGTTGGGTACAACCCAAAGCCCATGACCCATGGAGCTTGACCCATAACCCATTGCATGACATCATGCTTATATCATATATGGATAATATCCATAACCCATGGTATTGACCCATACCCAATGTCTAGATACATTGAACCCTTGGTGAGCACTCAAAAGATACATTGTATCTAGCTAAAGACTCATGGATCAACCCATAACCCATGACCCATAACCAAAATACCCATGGGCAAAGAGGGCGTTCCACGGATCCACAGCCTTACATAGCGGATCCCTTGTGGGAGGATCCGGGAGCGATGAAAGTTTCCTCATAAATGAGAGCCATTTCTTCCTTTCTACTCACAACTTTACACACATACTTCCCAGTATTATAACCCTCTAACCTCGGATCCAGTGATCTATGTAGTTTGTCTTTTGTTTTGTGTGATCTTCTAGGTTCCTCTTAAAGGCAAGATCACCACTTTTGAGGACGAGCAAGCTCGAGTCCATGAGTTGCCATGCCGTCATCATCAAGACAACTAAGGTTCTCTTGTTGATAGTTCTCTCTTTCTCCATAGATGTTGGGTTGAAGGCATTAGTGAAGGATGCCGAAAGTGTCAAGATGAAAGCATTAGTGAAAGGTGCTTATCATCCGTGTCAAAGCATTAGTGAAGAATGCTAAAGGTGTCAAGACGAAGGCATTAGTGAAGGGTGCCAAGCGTTGTGTCAAAGGCATTAGTGAAGGATGTCGAAGAATCAAATCAAGTAGCATTTGGGAAGAATGCTTAGGTCGTATAATCGATAAGGTGCATCGTTATACATATAAGTATTAGTTTATTTCCAAGGATGGTGATATCCTTGATGGTGTTGTAACAAGGAGTGGATCTCCTTGATATTAGGTGTTGTGTTGTGAAGGGTAGTAGTTCCTCCATTGTAATGGAACTAGGTGCTTAGCCTAGTACCTAAAAAAGGGTAAGCGACGTTGTGATAGGATTAGTTTTCCTTGGTGTGAAAGAACTCGGTGGTTAGCCTAGCAAGTATAAAGGGTAGGCGACGTTGTGTTAGGTGTGGTTCGCCTTGGTGTGAAGGAACTCGGTATTTAGCTTTGTCTGGAAAAAGGTTAAGCGATGTTGTGAAGGCTTCTCCGCCATAAGGAGTTGGTGTAGTGTTCGAACTCTCGAGTAGGTGACTCGGGAGTGGAGTAGGGCAAGGAAGGTGTCCTTGTGGCGAACCACTATAAATAACTTGTGTCGTGGTGATGTGCTTCTTACTCTTTATCTTTCATTACACGTTTATATATCTATCTATCAACGTCCAACACAAACAACCAAATAGATTGACATAAGTCGATCTAAATATTTAAAAGGAAGTTTTAAATTGGTAAAACTATTCAACCCCCCTTCTAGTTTTCCACACTCCCAAAACCCTAAAACAGTATATGCAAAGAAGCGGCAGTCTTCTTCTCAAATTTCCTAGGGCACGTCTGGGTAAAAGCAGCATCAAGAGGTCATGGGAGGTCCTGATCAACAGTTGCAGCAGGGGGGTCATGAGTCTTCATGTTGTCTTTGATCATGTCTCTGTTAGGGGGATCGTTTGGATCGGTTTTGTTCACGTATTTCCTGTCCTTGTTGTGAAATTCGACCAAGGTATCATGTTATCTTGTTTTTCTTTTGTTTCTCAGTCAAGATACGTGGTTTCTGATTTTGTTCTTGCTCGTCCAAATCAGTTAAGGATTGCATGAATTAGGATTGAAATATCGTGTAACATAGTACTAAAGATATATATTAGACCATGGTTGTTTCGTTTTGCCTCGACATCTTTGGTTTCAGCCCTTGTTCGACCCATAATCATCAATGTAACAAGCTTTTTAATCGTTCATAATACGTTTTAATTGATTGGAATAAATGAAACCCTAGGTCATTTTGTTAACGAGAATGTTTATGATTTCATGTGGGATTTTGGTTGCTTGGTTCATAAACTTTGTATCGGGTGTTTATAAAATTCATGAGGCGGAAATTATGAAATTGTAATCATGTTAATATGTTATTAAAACAGGTTGTATGGCTTACTTGGGTCATGGGTGCGTTTGGGTAAGTAAAACACGTGTTATGTTAACTTTAGACGGGTCTTTGGTCGGGACTGTTTTGGAATCCGAATTTGGGAACCTTGTTACTTGAGTTTCATAAGGGTTAAAATCTGGGGTTTTGTTGGAAAAACTTATTTTATGTCTTAGTTAAGTTTACCAAGTGGTTTGGACGAATTTGGAGTTGTCTAAGTCGTATTTTTGAATTTTACGGGATCAAGTGTCAAAGCTGAGAAAACGGGTCTGAAATTCAGTTGGATTGTTTGATTTTTCATTTTCCAACCATATGGAATTTAGAGCTCTCCTTTTACAGGATTGATATTTAGGATATAAATGAATTTCTGGAATTTTTGGGAATTTTTCCAAGGTGTCTAAACAGGTCTAATAAACGTAAACTTTTGAGGTGTACTTCCTGAACATTTTCTGGGCAGGTCTGGAAATATGGATTTTTAAACCATACTAAGACTCTGATATAAAATCCACCAAAATTTGTGAAATTACTTAACTAATGTGGTAACCTTTTGGAAATTTCTTGTAATTTTTGGAATATATCTTATGGGTTTAAAAATTCGTGTAAAACTGGTCTAGATGTGAAGTTAAGAAAATGAAAGACAAAATGATGATATCAATGAGTAAAACACTTATAAATGCATAAAAAGCTTATAAAATAAATATGTTGGTAATATGTAAGTATATTTACTGTAGATCTTGTGAAGAGGGAGAAGTGATTTCTCGTGCACACACTTTAAGGTACAGATATTCCGTCATTTCAGTAATGACACTTCTTTTCTCTCATGACTTGTCCATTTTGATATTCGATTCGTATTCCCCTTGCTTTGAATAAGATACAGATATTCTGACATTTCTTTTAAGTTCTTGTTGGAATCACTCCTAAACTATATTTCAAGTGTTTGTAATTAACATGTAATAGGTTGCTTAATTAGGCTTTTATGTTTGTATTTATGGCAAGGCTTATGTAGAAAGCCCATAAGCCTTGACCCAAGCCCAATAAGGAAAGGAAGGGAGCTTGTGTGTTGCCCTAGTTCCTTTCCTTATATAAAGACTTGTAAACCTTCATTTGAAGGTTGGTTGTTCACTTCATTCAATATTTACGCATAACTCTTCTCTTATTCATACGTGTATTGTTTGTATGTGTTCATCCGCTCTACATCTTATCTTATTTCTAACATATTGATGCTTGTGTTACAATATAGTGACCTAACAGTGGTATCATTCGCCATCTAGTTGGGTGAAACATATTTGTTTTTTGAAGATTATTTTCATACGCGTGGGTTTCTCGTGTATAAACTTTCATACGCAAAAAGCTTTCAATTTTTTCACTTAAAAACTCAAGATTTTTGTGGTTTAAGGTTCATTTAGTGTTAAAGTTTAAGTTTTTAGCATCAAGTTTGAAACTTTACGTGTGTAGAATCGTTTTTGAGCTTGTTTTTGAACGTATACTTCTGTCTACGCGTAAAGTGAAAAAGTGTGTTAGATCATCAAGTTTCCAACTTTTGTGTTATTTTGCTGATATTGAAGCTTTTTCATCATAAAAATCAGGTTTCTAAACACTTTTGGACATAAAATTAGTTTTTGGTGTAAGTTGGTATTTTCTACTCGTAAGAAAACCTTAGTTTTACTAGTAAGCTTCAAAGTCTACGCCTAAGCATCACATTACGCATAAGCTTCTCATCATTTGATCTTGATTATTATTGGTTTACTCGGTGTTTTCTTGCTTGGATAAGCCCGAAAACACTTGACTTTAGATATCTTTTACACTTGGTATAAGTGTAAAGGATTTTGGGCAAAACCCTAGTTTTACGCCTAAGCTAAACTCTTACGCGTAGAATTCTCTTTGCCTAAGCATTTCTTACGCCTAAGCTTGTCTTACCCATAATCAAATATTACGCATAAGGATTCTACTACTAAGCCTTTGGTTTACACCTAAGCTAAGTTTTCCTCAAGTCTACACGTAAGCTATTCCTATGCGTAAGCTCACTTGTTACGCGTAAGTTGGTTTTTTACGCATAAGGTGCTCTCTACGCTTAAGCTGGTTTCTACGCATAAGGTTACTTCATCAACAGAGTTTCATTCGACTACAAAGATCCATCATCAACACAAGTTTCAAGATGTCTCAACCACCATACTCTAGCTACTTCCCTCATGTGTATCCTCAACAACAACAACAATAATTCTATCAACAATATTGTTAGGAATTAGAAATTCCATAGTAAAGAGTCGGTCACCCCAACTCTAGTCTAGCATATGTTAGCTCGTAGACATTCGTTATTTACTAGTTATTTAGTTAGTTATTTAGTTTAGAGCAACACCGTGGAGGACGGACGGGTCTTTACCCATCATGCTCGATCCACGATCAGAAGGAGGGCGTGTAGTATGTAACTATATATATCCTCTACCTCCGAATGTAGAGGTTGGACCTTTCACTCAATCTAACCTTCTTTCTTTTGTTTACTTTCTCTCTCTAGAAAGGCTCCCATTCTACTTTCTCTCTCTAAACTCTTAAACCATACGCCCCATTTATGTTATGATATGATGTGTTTGTGAAATCCAATATGTTACAAATGGTATCAAGAGCCATGGTTTGATCATCTATCTTACATGTCCTTGGATTTCTAGTGGTTTTATATGGTTTTTGGGTTTGAAAAAGTTTAGTGGTTTTTACATCATTTGGATCATTTCTTGTGTTAAAGTTTGAATTTTGATTGTACTTTTGTGTTTAGAATCATTGTAAGTGCTTGGGTTTTGATTTGGAAAGCTTGAATCATTGTGGTTGGGCTTGTTTTGGATTGAAAAGAGTTGTGTTTAAGTTTTTTCTACCTAGCGACTTGTAGTTGAAGTGGTAGCGACTTAAGGCCTAGCGACTTGTCTATTGAGACAAGACGACAAACAGTACAAAGTAGTGGAGGTTCCACTTCGGCTAGCGACTTGGTTGACGTAGCGACTTGTCTTTATTATTTCTAGCGACTTGTCTTTATTGTGACTAGCGAGTTGCTCTTTAGCGACTTGGTCACTTAGCGAGTTGCTCTTTAGCGACTTGTCAGCTTAGCAATTTGTTGCTTTAGCGACTTGTGTTTAGCGACTTGGTTCATAGCTACTTGGGTTTAGCGACTTGTAACTAGCGAGTTGTCTTCATAGCGACTTGAGTACCTAGTGACTTGTATATCTAGCGACTTGAGGCAAAGCGACTTGGTGCTAAGCGACTTGTATTCATAGTTAGAAGCGGTTTGACCATTTCATCAGTGCGTTTTGTTGAGTTTTCCCGACAAAACTTCAAACGGCTATAACTTTTGAACCGTAACTCCGTTTTTAGCGTTCTACCCATCAAAACGACCGTAAGAACGAGGAGAATGGCACGCCGAATGGGTCAACCCTCGAGGCCTAAATCCGCTCCAAACAGAAGTTATTGAGGTTTTTAAGTTTTTAGTCCTAAATTTCTCCTTAAAATCGTGCAACAACCAACCCAAATCACAACTAAACAACATCTCTGCTAATCCCACAAACAATCATAAGACCTAACACACAATTGTCTATCATTATGTCGATCCATCAGTTATCTTAACACGTTCTATTGGTCATTGTATCACGGTTTCTTCTTGATTTTAGTAAAATCCGTGAAGATTCTATTTCTCGGTTTAAATCACGGACTTGTAAAATCCGTGTACACATCAACATCATGTCTTACACTCGATTACGTAATTTGAAGTACTCAAAGCGTATGATGTTGTTGACAATCATGAGAATATTAGCTATCTTGAGCGGATACGGATGATGGAATCAATCAATGAGGATGTGAGATCTCCGTGTTCGTAATCTAAAGAGAGAATTGCACCGTTTGGCTACAAAATGCCATGATAAAGGAAAGTAACATTGAACCTTATTAGTTACTTCACTCTACTTTCGTCTGACTTTTGTCCACAATTATGGATCGAACATGTAGTGCCATCTTCGTCAGATTTACCTGTGACTAGAAACTTGTTTGTTGAACTTAGAACAATTGGAACAACAACTTGATAAAGAAAAGGTTCAAAAGGATAGTTCGGTCTTTGCACTACAGTGATCGACAACCAATTTCGATCATTCATCGGTCGAATTTACATCGATTATGATCAAGACATGGTGAATGTCTTTCAAGAGACACAATGGAATGGAAATTGCATGTTCATAAAGACACTTATCCATCTCATGGACAATGTGGAGAAGTATATTGAGGAAGTTACTCAAAAAGATGAAATAATAGATGAGAGTCTGGTGCAGTTGACAGAAAGTTGTTATGAGTTGGGAAATGTATGAGTTGAAAGGTCGGGTGTTGATGAATGCAGAATATCAGAAACAACAAAAGAATGATGTACCCAGTAGTTCAGTGACTCTTGTTACACATGATGTGGATGCGGATATCGGACCGATAAATGAACATGTGTCATGTGATGAGGTACCATAAGCTGTTCAACATAGTGCATCGCTAATATACCTAAACATCTTGATCTTAATCTTGAACATGATTCGATAAATGTTCCTTGGTTGAGGCTGAGTCTAATAATTTCAAAACAAATGATATGGTTGATAAAAAGGCTTTTGATGAACTTTCAAACAAATTCTCAAAACTTGAAAAATATTGCATTTCAATTGAAATTGCGATACAAAGTAAAGAAGAAAGTTTTCAACTTAACAAACCATGTAAAAATCCGGAACTTCCTGAATTCCATGAACTTTTTGAAATTAACACTTTGAAAGCTCAGCTTCAAGACAAAGAGTCAACTATCAACAATTTGAAGAAACATATTTCTAATATGCATGTGAAAAGTAATTTGGTTACAAGTAATTCTGATGTTAATACTATTGATGATATTCAAATGAGAAATGATGAATTAGCGGTTTGTGTGGCCAAATTACTAAAGGAAAATGAGTCTTTGAGAAAGCATCACATAGAACTAAGTGAATCTATCAAAGAAGCTAGAACTAAGTCAATAGAACAAACAAATTATTTGATAGCAAAATTGATGAACTCAAAGCTCAACTTGGGAAAAGAGTTTAGCTATTGTTGCCTTAAAAATGAACTTAGGAAAGCTGTGGGAAAAGTGTGAACACTAAGTTTACAAAACCATCAACCTTGGGAAGACGGTTTCTCATCCTACTAGAGACCGGTCCATTGTTAGGCAGCCTACTGCATTTATATCTGAAAGAACAAAATCTTTGAAGACAAGGCTTTCCTCCCAAGTTGATGCGATACAAGTTTTGTCAAAACCAGTCACTTCACCTAAGTTACCTAAGAATAATGCTTCAATCTCCATTAACCCTCAACAAGTAGCTACTTCTACACCCACCACCTGTAGGAATAGTTCGAAAACAGTGTCAAAACCAAGCATTAAAACCCAGAATTCATATGATATGAATGACTTGTGGAAGAACTATTATCTAGAAGAAGCTAGGAAAAAGGCATAGATTCGAAAAGACGGAATTTTAGGTGCAAGACCTAGGGTGATGCATTCCACGAGATTTCAAGGCACTGCTAGTAGTAGTAAACCATTACCTAGGAACTCTCAAAAGACTAGGGGTTGGCTTGCATCTAAGAGTAGTTATATGAAGAAGAATGCTAAGCATATAGAAAATGAAACTAGAAATTCTGAGTCTTTTCCGAATAAGAAACATTTTCCTAATTCACATGCTAAGGTACAATCCACTAAGGCTACTAACATGGCTAAGGTGCAACATGTTATGAAGCAAAACAAACCGAAAACTTCGCCTAGATGGATACCAACTGCTAAACCTTTGGAATCTAGGAATAAGGATAAGTCTTCCACTATGCATAAAAGCCTAACAATCCTAGACCTTGCAATAAGTGGATACCGATACGGTAGAATATTTAAGGATGTTAGACTTAGGTGGATACCTCTGGAAAAGTTGTTTTCCAATGGCAAAATCAAGGTTGACCGCGAAGCCCCAAAGAGTTTGGATACTAATGTCACTAACCCGTATATATGCAATCAAGCTTGTAATGTTAGTGCGGTACTCCTACTCGATTCGAGATACTTGATCCTTCACTACATGGGTGGCTTAAAGTATGGATAACAAATGGATTGATATCTCATAACTCGAGGGTTCAAGTTTCTCAACCTTGATATTGATTCTGCAATGAAGTATGTTCACATCGATTCGGGCCTCGTGCTTCATCATAATGGCATCTGCAGATAACACTTGAGCCCCATACTTCACAGAAAAGAAAGGTGTACGCTCGGGCGCTTTATCTTCAAAAGAAGAGAAATCTTTATGTTTATGACCATTCTCATCGAAATTCTTCATCAACAAGCTTCATGTTTTTCCCATGCTCTTTCAACCTTCAAGTGGATCTACGTTTATTGGTGTATATTCTTATTCACTTTCTCAATCAAAAACGACAAACTTCATTTGCAATTTTTGAGGAGGAGAAGAGTGCATATACTACATGTTGATGGATGCTTGAATTATGGTCATACGACTCTCCTCCAACGCCTAATGCTTCACTAACTAAGGATAACTGGGATTCATTGTTTGGGATTCTTTGTTTCAAGATATGTTTGATGAGTACTTCCAACCTCTAACGAATGTTGATCATCCTGCTCCGGTTCCTGCTGACTCAACTAGTTCACCTTCTTCAATCTACATTGATCAAGATGCACCATCTAAGAAGTACAACTTAGACTACTCAAGAAACCCAATCTCCAGTTATTCCTCAAGGCGTTGATAATGACTATCATATTATTGCAGTTGCACACATGAATAATGATCCGCTCTTTGGTATTCCTTTGCCAAATCTTCACGGATTATTGTTCCTCCAAATGTGCACTCTGTAAATAAACCACATGAACATTAAGGAAAATTACTTCCTCATCCGCTTAAAAACATTATTGGTAAATCTTCCAGATCAGTTTCTACATGTATACCTTAAGGAAGAATGCATTGATGTTGAGGAATCATTTGCTCCGGTTCATTCAGTGGGTCAATGTACATCCAATTGTATGTTTATTCACGTGTTGGACATTTGACACAAGTTGATTACTTCAAAGTTACTCTTTTATCACTTATTTGAGGTTGAAGTTGACGATCACAAAGGCGTGTTCTTATTTGATAACTTGCTCGGGCTTAAGAATTTGAGTTGAAGACTTGGGTTATCTAGTTACCGGTGATCGAGGTAGATGGTTGAAGACACGGTTAACAATCACTATTATGAGTTACTTTGTTTTACTCGATGTCACACGCGTATGACGGTGTGGATAATCGCAAGAGGTGTTAATGTCTCATACTTTGCTTGAGTAGTGAGTACTTAGAAATTTGCTTGAAGCATAAATTCTCGACACCGTTCTTCCATTATTAAGTGCAAGCTTAAGATACAAATGTGGGAATTTGACTTGGTTTCAAGTTTGGTATATCGGTGTTCTTCATCGATGGTCACTTCAAATTGTCTACATATGGGTTGATAAAGATAGTCGAGAGAGTTTATGTAGCGATTGATTCTCACGGGTTTCATTTGAGCTAATTGTTGTTCTTCTCTATTTCAAGAATATTTGGTATGTATAATGTGTTCTTTGTTTACGAGGTATCAAAACCGACAAGGGGAAGGAGACATACATCTAAACACACAAGCAGTACACGTGATGAAACTTAATACTTCTTCTATTAGTGTAATCCGGGAAAGACAAATGTCATAACCGTAGAGAAACTCGGTGTTTAACTCGTAGCCTTTGGTGTGCTATTCCAACTATTTGGGGAAGGATGTATTATACCAACCATTTGGGGAAGTGGTCTCTGGATACTTTTGGTATGTGGTAAATCGACCTTGATGGGAAGAAATATGAGAAGAATATTTGGGCGTGAGATGATATCGCTGATCGACATCTTCTATATGATTTATGATAAAGTGCTTTCGGTTAGTGCTTCATGTACACAATGTAATGATGATTCCGATGAGATCGCAACCATCAGGGGAGAGATATTTGTACATGAGGGTTGCACAACATATTCACATGATCGAGCTTAATCAATGATTCAACCAATTACTGTGATGTCGTTGTCTCTACTCTAGTTGGGTACTTGTATACATTATGGGTTGATTGGTTATATGGAAGATAACTGGAATGCACTTGGTAAAATGAAGATGTTGATATATTGTTCCCCTGAATAGACAAATGGTCAATCTCGAAGAGTAATGTGTACATCGGGGATGCACAACAGGTTCATGTGATCGGACCTATTCAAGTTATTCCGGATTTGATAACCACTGAGACGATCAATGTTTCAACTTGTTAGTTCGGTGTTCTCGAATTCTTCGGGGTGCTCAGCTTCATTCAATGAGACCATTTTTACTCATTTCTACTTCTTGGGGAAATGGTCTTTATTCTTAGTTTGTCGATTTGGGGAAGCGCAAGATTCACCTTTGAAGGCTCAAGTTCTTGCGGCGATTCTAGAGCCTCGAATGCTTTGGTGGTGAAAGTTTAAGAGATGATGACTTCTATCTTCTACAAAGTGCTGAACGATTTCTTTTTCTCGTTACTCGTATCATCATCCTCTTAAACTATTTTTCTATCTTTGTATATATTTATCGAAAAACCAAATACAAAAATATAAAACCTACAAAAACAAAATAGAAAAATATAAAATCAACAAAAGCCCATAAAAATCAAAAAATTTGAAAAATACCAAAAATATGTTTTCTCAAGACATGTCTTCTGGTATCTGATAACGCTACACGCGTCGTTCGGGGTCAAGGAAACTTCCTTTTCTTGAGCAAGTTTTATAACACCTAAGCGATGAACCTAATCGTTGTAGTGTAGTAATTAGGGTAAGCCACGGGTATTGATATCGTTCTCTGGGAATAGGAATGCTAGTAAGGAGTTACTACGCTAAGGTTAAGGTTGAGGAAGATTATTTTTGTATTTTTATATTTTATGAAATGGAAAGGTACTAATCTCGGGTATTGGATTTGGGGGGTTGGTATTTCTACCGATTACTCTACTATTATCTAATTATCTAAACTAAGGTTGTGGAGTCTATGTCTAATTAATGTGTGCTCGTATGATAGTTTAAAGATGTGTTTACTTAGGTTGTACTACTCCTTAATTATCTCCTATTGATGGTTGAATTGTCACGTCCTTATTCTTAGTTGCGTTGTGTGTCTAAAGTTGTAGGGTATGCGTTTCTCCCAACTCTTTGAACTTACCAAAGGTCTCGTCTACAAACCCACTAGGGATGATAAACTCTTACTCTAAGGCACTCTTTGGATGGTTTAGCTTACAACTACTCGGTAATTATATTCTAAGGTTCACAAAGATGAATCAAGCATTAAGTACACAATCGAATGACCTATCGCATTACTAGATCATTAATCAACTAAGATAAGAAACAACCAATCAATATTCAATAATTAAGTTTCATACTTCCTAAGCAAACACACAAATAAATTAGCGGACATGGAGAACATGCAAGCATACACACAAATAATCAAAGACATAATTGAATTAATGAAGTAAATACTTATCTTGATGTAAGATAGGGTTAAAAACCTAAAATCTTGTACAAGACACCTTAGGTTCGGTTTTAGGTTTTCACTCCAAAGACTCTCTTAAAAGCGAAAAATTGGATTCTATATATAAGATTACATATGCGTGACGTCACCTTATGTTTAAATGGCGCGTGTGTCGCCGTCATTAGGGTTTCGTCTTGGCACGTTAACCTTGCGGCGTCACCTTATGTCCGTGTGCCGTCTCTTGACTCGGCGTCGTCTCGATTGCATCTAGGCCGTCCGAGTAGCGACGGCCTACTCTTTTACAACTGGACGTCGTCACTTGAAAATCTGAGTTTTGGGTTACGAACCGTCACAAAAATCCTCGGACGGCGTCGCATTAGCTTTTTGGCGCGTCGCCTTCTATTTTCGTTGTGAGTGTCTCGATTTTGACTTTGGCCATTTTCTTCATATATTCGCCTTTTCGTCCAAATAAGTGCCATTCCAACATTTTGCCTTGAGAGACCTAAAAGTGAAAAGGCGATATTAAGCAATAACGGATACAAAAGTGATCAAATAAGGGCTTAAACGACCTCTCAAATGGTACCTTTTAAAACCTTATCAAATATCCCTACACTTGTTATTTGCTTGTCATCAAGCAAATGTGCTTTTAACCAATTAATTTATAAGTTAGGGTCATGAAGCACTAATTCAAAAGCGGTCCACAACACATATAAGCCCATAAAAGTCATAACAAGCACGGAATTACATACTAGCACCTCACATAGGGTGTTTGGATACTCACATCTCTCTCGGGTGTATATATGAAATATAACAAATAGGAAATGGAAGATAAACACTCATTAACCGGTCCTAGTACATAGATTACCATAGGCTTGAGAATAGATCAAACCTCCATCGCTTTGGCGTAAGCACCTAGGAAAGACTATCAAAGAGGTCTTTTAAAGGTTTGTAATGTTATGCTTACGGTAAGGAAACAAAGGGTTTGGTGGGATAGGCTATTTAGTGGTGGCAAGTCAAAAATCTCTATGTTAAATGCATACGAAGAATGGCGTTGCTAAGCCAAGACTCGACCTCTAAACTCTAGATAACCTGAAATAAATAAACATAAATTCAAAGATAGATGTAGGATGGTAGCCCGTCGTTTTTTTTTTTTTTTTTTTTTTTTTACACTCTATATTTTTTTTCGATTTTTTTTTTTTTTTTTTTTTTCATACACTTTTACTCTACCATCCTCTATGATAACATCAAAATACTAGGGTTTATAGGCATATCCTACACTTGAGTTTTATTACTCTAACACTAATTTGACCCGATTTGAAAAGATCAAAACACTTGGGGTACATTATTATGCAAACAAAGGAATTTGAATTTTAACGTTCCCTTCCGTCATTTCATAAACTTTAACTTTTCCCATGAATCCCAATCGTCCCAAAGCGTATACAAAGGATATGACTCGACTTAGCAACTTATGCAAGCAACTAGATAATTGAACTAAGGGTTTGGGGTGATAACAAACATTTGCACTAAAAGTGAGTGCATAAGGGGTAGGCTAAAGCGATTTAGGTGTATATTTGGGGTGGGGTGTAAACAATGCTCTTCATTGATATTCGGGAAAACCGAAACATCACGAGAACCGCGAAAAGGATAGGCTCGAGGGTTAACTAGGGGTATCGTGTACTAAAGATGAGTACAACGCAAAGGGTGTGGGGGAATTACTCAACCGATGTGGAAGAAGTAATTATATTACGGTATCAAACAAGGGTTTATCATAATGCCTCTTATCATTTAGTTATTCCTAACTACACAAGTGTAGCCTCACTTGCGATCTCGGAATGCATCACAAAACAAGTTCTAGAATCTAATATACTACCGGTTCACACTCTAAGCATTGAAGATGAATGCTTTTAATTCCTACTAATCTAAGGGCGATCCTCGCATTTTGGTGGAATTTGGGTGGTAAAGGGTTTTGTGCTAGTCATGCAACTTCCTATCCATGAGGCGCTTTTGTTAAGACTAATGGCCCACTCTATATGTCATAAAATTTTAAATTTGGTGCCAAAATTACCCTAACCGACATTTTCTCATGGTTTATTACACAATCACAATTGGACAAAGCAAATAGTCAAGGATAAGCATAGTTTCAAAGTTCCGTTTATTTTCCTCCACACTTAAACCGAACATTGTCCCCAATGTTCCCGAAAGTATCAAAGTTATGATAATGGAAGGTAATTAAAAGCGAAAGAAACTAATACTCCCCGATTAGCTTGGTAGGATCCGTGTAAAGTGGTGGTTAAATCCTTTTCAAGAAGAATTATTAAGTGAAACGACTCCTTCCAATCTTATGTAACTTCTTCTTGACAAACTAAACTGCACACTTGAAGAAAACAAACGAAACCTTCGCGTAAAATCGGCGGTAATAGTATATATAAGACTCGATTTAAACTAGGATATAATGCTTGTGGAATGGATGTTTCTGAATTTCTAAGAAAATTAAGACACAGAAAATTCCAAAATTTATAAGTAGCTCGAAAACGAGAAAAAAGTAATCGATGTTTTACTCCTTCTGGCGCCGTCGAGTTGCAATCTGGCGCCAAGTTATCTGACAAAAAGCGGTGCGATTTTACGAAAAAATTCGGAAAATTTACATCTTTAGAATCGGAAAATTTCGCAAAACATCCATTATGACTCGATACAAGCATTTGACTCGAACAAACAAACATAAATATCTTTTAGTTAATTGTTATTCTCATGTTTACGTTTCTTTTGAAAGCGTGTGTAATCCTCCCTACACTTATCCCTTATGTAAAATGCCTTTATATGCAATTAAGGCGATGTTAAAAACAAAATAAAGCATTTTACAAATTTAAACATGAGGATAAACAATTAATAAAAGATATATGACACTAACAAGCAAACAATTAAGCATGGGTTGCCTCCCGAAGCGCTTTTCTTTATTTAAGAGTCTTGTAGCTAGACTCATAGTCGTGCTCCTACGTTTCCTCACCACCGCCCTCTTGGCGGTTTCTAATGGGGATTCCATGTTGTAGAAGTGCCTAAAATTCACTTCTCTAAGGTTCATCCTCTCCCAATCGGTCCTATATTCCGGTCCTAGGCTCAAGCAATCCTTATAGAATCCGAAAATCTTAGCCATAACATAATCAACACCTTTTCCTATCCTCATCATTCCTATAATAGACCGACGGTTTAAGTTCCTTTTCATCATTAGAGTGATGAAAACTTCTCAATCTTAAGCGGCATTTGGTAAGCTATTTCATCGGTCTCATTCTTGAATCGCTTTTCTCTAACGAGGGTCATAGGTCATCCGGTGCTTTCTATGAAAGGTTATCCTAGAATAACATGGGACAAGCTAGGGTCTATGACCATGCTAATATCATCCACAATTATGAAGTCCGTAGGAAGCGAAACTACCTACATAAGCGGGCAATCCTTAATTCTTCCGAGAAAATTGCAACTAACATTAGGATCATTGGGGTCTTGCCTAGTTGGAATAGGCTTCTTCAATATCCAATTGTAGTAGGTGCTAGTCATTATGTTGATTGGGGACTTGCGATCAATGTAGGCTTTTGCCACAAAAAAGTGTCCTATTAAACATGGTATGTTAAGATTCCAAGGGTTCCCAAACTTGATTCCAGGACTTTTCCTAACATACATGTGACGAAGGTCATGCACTAAGTGAGGGTGGCGAGATAGTTCTTCTTCCGTAGGAAATTTGTTGAAATAGTCAATGTCTACTTCATCTACTTCCTCGGGTGTTTCATCATCCACAAGTGTATGGTCCTCTTCGTCATCTGTTCTATCCGGTTTCACTAAGGCGATGGCATTGACGAATTGGACGTGCTTAGTTAGCTTGCCTTGGACCCTTAATCTCTATACCTGAAGGCTCGGGAGTTGAGATAGCACTAACCTTCTTATCACTATTAGTTATGGCTTTCAAAAGGTTGTTTATTTTCCTATCCATCTCGGCTTGTTGATGGTTAAGCGGTCCGAGAGCTTAGCCATTTGGGTTTCTTGGGATGCAACTAGGTTTTGCAACATCCTTGACGTTTTGTTGGTTAGGACCGTTAGGTGGGGCCATGAGAAATCATTGGAGGTGAATTCTTTGGTTTGTCCCGATGAAAGTCGGGTTTGCCTTTCCATGCCTCTCGGGTTTCATTGAAATTCCTAGGTCCGGGTATTGTAGGAATCCTCCTCCCGTTCCATTAATACGTGAGGATGCGTAGTCAGCGGAAGCATGTTCGGGGATCGAGTGCTAGTCTTGCGTGTTATGAGGATCACAAAACGGCTCACACGAGGAAGAAACTTTGTTCACATGGTGTGAAGATTTAGGATTTTCGTAGGAGCTCATGAGGAATCTAACTTGATCTTCAAGTTCGATCATCCTACGGTCGGAAGGAGGCAAGGAGATTGCCTTAACGGTTTTGGGCGTTCACGGGGTCATCCCAACTTCGTTGTCATAGAGGCGAGGTCCTCTATTATACCCCATGATTCTTCTGCGGTGAGATCACTAAGTTTTCCACCGCCGCTTGGTCAATGGATCGCTTAGTGGGGAAGTTGACATGATCATAAAGATTTGGACTTGGAGCCAAAGATCAATGCCGTGATGAGGGACTTTATGAGTAAGTCCTTGAATCGAGTCCATGCTTCGTAGAGATTCACCTTGGCGTTGTTGGAACATCAAGATGTCATTCCTAAGCTTAGTGGTTCTCCCGGTGGGAAAAATTGAGCAAGGAAGCGAGAGGTAAGATCATCCCAACTTGAGATGGAGCCGGAAGTCGCTCAAGCCAATTACTAGCTTGGTCCGTAGAGAGAATTGGAAGAGACGCAGCGTGGTCTCCCGAGTAGTAGCATCAAGGTCGATGGAATCGACAATTTGAGAAATCCCTCGGATCTTGATTTGGATCTTGAACGAAGTCCATGGAATGCACATCCGTTTTGCACCAACCGGATGGTGTCGGATCGCGGGGCCGTAGTTTAGGCTTGGTCGGGAAGCTCAATGGTGTTCCTATAGCCTAGGTGGCTTGGTCTCGAGTATTCACCAAGAGTGCGGGCTCTTGGCGGGTCATTTGGTGGTGGGTTGATGAGTGGTGGTTGGTTATCACCTTCCATGAAGAAAAGTGATAAGATTACGAACAAAGGTCACGAAGAAGGGGATAGACTAAGAAAGCTAAAAATGAGAAAATTTTACTTGATAGGAATCGAGCAAAGAACCTAAACTAGGTGGACCACTAACTAGCTATTCTATTCCCGTGGCGCCAAAACTTGATAACGCTACACGCGTCTTTCGGGGTCAAGGAAACTTCCTTTTCTTGAGCAAGTTTTATAACACCCTAGGCGGTGAACCTAATCGTTGTAGTGTAGTAATTAGGGTAAGCCACGGGTATTGATATCGTTCTCTGGGGAATAGGAATGCTAGTAAGGAGTTACTACGCTAAGGTTAAGGTTGAGGAAGATTATTTTTGTATTTTATATTTTATGAAATGGAAAGGTCGAATCTCGGGTATTGGATTTGGGGGGTTGGTATTTCTACCGTTACTCTACTATTATCTAATTATCTAAACTAAGGTTGTGGGAGTCTATGTCTAATTAATGTGTGCTCGTATGATAGTTTAAAGATGTGTTTACTTAGGTTGTACTACTCCTTAATTATCTCCTATTGATGGTTGAGTTGTCACGTCCTTATTCTTAGTTGCGTTGTGTGTCTAAAGTTGTAGGGTATCGTTTCTCCTAACTCTTTGAACTTACCAAAGGGTCTCGTCTACAAACCCACTAGGGATGATAAACTCTTACTCTAAGGCACTCTTTGGATGGTTTAGCTTACAACTACTCGGTAATTATATTCTAAGGTTCACAAAGATGAATCAAGCATTAAGTACACAACGAATGACCTATCGCATTACTAGATCATTAATCAACTAAGATAAGAAACAACCAATCAATATTCAAGAATTAAGTTTCATACTTCTAAGCAAACACACAAATAAATTAGCGGGACATGGAGAACATGCAAGCATACACACAAATAATCAAAGACATAATTGAATTAATGAAGTAAATACTTATCTTGATGTAAGATAGGGTTAAAACCCTAAAATCTTGTACAAGACACCTTAGGTTCGGTTTTAGGTTTTCACTCCAAAGACTCTCTTAAAAGCGAAAAATTCGGATTCTATATATAAGATTACATATGCGGCGGCGTCACCTTATGTTTCGTGGCGCGTCGTGTCGCCGTCATTAGGGTTTCGTCTTGGCCACGTTAACCTTGGCGGCGTCACCTTATGTCCGTGACGCGTCCTCTTGACTTACGGCGTCGTCGGATTGCATCTAGGCCGTCGAGTAGCGACGGCCTACTCTTTACAACGGGCGTCGTCACTTGAAAATCTGAGTTTTGGGTTTTGAACCGTCACAAAAATCCTCGGACGGCGTCGCAATTAGCTTTTGACTCCGTCGCCTTCTATTTTTTTCGTCCAAATAAGTTTGTGAGTGTCTCGATTTTGACTTTGGCCATTTTCTTCATATATTCGCGCCTTTTCGTCCAAATAAGTGCCATTCCACATTTTGCCTTCGAGAGACCTAAAAAGTGAAAAGGAACGATATTAAGCAATAACGGATACAAAAAGTGATCAAATAAGGGCTTAAACGACCCTCAAATGGTACCTTTTAAAACCTTATCGATGTCGATAACATCTGCGGTCTTAGAAATGTCATTCAATAATGGCACGGGACCATAGATGAAGTTCGAGCAGGAGGTGTAAATATTCTTTTTCCAAATCATGTCTCTAAATATGGCTTGCAGTTACTTCAGATTGTAACCCGCTCTTAAAACAATGGCTTGCTATTATTTCAGATAGCAACCCGCTCTTCAAAAGAAGGAAAGTGCTGCGCTAAACCAATTTTCATAAATTCGTGCACTTATCCAAAACAAAATGAGGAAAGTATGTCAAAGGACTGTTGTTCCTACACAAATGTTTTTCCGTCTAAAATTCTTCAGAAAAATATTTGTTGTTCAAAAAATGGTGGAAAATGAGTTGTTTGAAAATCTATCAGAATCAGTGTTTTCGTAAAATTTGAAATCTCAATCAATGACTTCAGCGCTTTTTATACTTTTCATAAAATGAGTCATTGATTGAGGGGGAGAATGTTTTCAAATCTATATCATCTAACGGACTTATCTAATTATCCTATATACTTAAATGTAAAACATGTTAACCTACGTTGAAGGACTAGGTGCCTAGGATATGATTGTTAGGATTAGATGATTAGAGTTTGATAAACACATTATTCCCATGCTTTATATGATCTGATTGACATGTTGGATTGACTTTTATTAGTCGATTGCTGTTTGGGTGTTGTCGATCACCATATATCTATTTGTATGTCTACTAACGTATGCAGATATCATGGATTATAAGAATGTTCCCGATCCGGATCCCATAATTTATGATTGGATGCTGAAAGGAAAGGGTAACTATATCTTGGGTTGACAAAAGAAGAAACGGAGCTTAATCAGATCTCTCCATGGATAGTTGGCACGATAGATGCAACTTCAGAGGTCTCACTGAATCAGCAGATGGTTTTCTTCGAGCCTTACAGCAACAACAGAAGCAGCTTCTACACCACCTAACGTATCTTTGTGCAGGATTAATTGTAATGATACCATGTTCGTATGGTAGAAAAGTATTGGTTTTGAAAATAAATTGGACTTAAATTTTGAAAATCACCGGACTTCATTTTATCAAAACTTAAGTCACTCAATCAACGACTACGGTCATCGATTGAGGGGGAGAGTGATTTAAAACAAAATATTTTCAATCAATATTTCATCAAAAAGTCCGGTTTGTACGATTATATGTGGTTATCTAAAGATTTAATGTTATGTCATGGTATGATTTTCTTTAAAACTCAAAGATCTTTCAAAATGAAATTTTTTCTGTTCTTGTTTGATTGTGAAATTATTTCTTTTACCTAAAGATCTCTTAAAAATTAGCATACCTGACACTAACAATCTTTAATTGTCTAAATCTGTTCCGCTATCAGAATAAAATTAATCTGGACACATTTTCTTCCCATATTTTATAAACCTATTTAAATCACTTGAGATCCAAAATCTCAAAGGATTTGATATTTTTGATCGGGGGAGATAATGTGATTTAAATATGAAATCTGATAACAAGTGATCGTTTTGACTCAAAAAGTGCAGGCTGCTCTCCCATATGTGCTAAAACGCTTTCGAATCTCGAAGCACATATTCAGGGGGAGCATTTCTAAAGAAGTTAAACTATCAAGGTACAAAGGTTTCAACGTTTTATCATATGTGCCTTGATTGAGTTTGAAATGGTTTTCTCTATGGCAAATGTGATCGTGAAAGTGCTTCAAAAGAACTCTTTCCTCTATGTGATAAAATGATTTCATATATCCTACACACATATTGAGGGGGAGAATTTACCAAAGAAATTCAAATGGCTTTTCTACTGAAATTGAGCTCATGAATTCATTTCAAAGAACTCTTGCCTCCATGTGCTAAAAATTTTAAAATCATACGCACATGTTGAGGGGAGCATTTCTAAATGATCAAAACAATTAAGGTACAAAATGTTTTGATTTTATATCACAAGTACCTTGATTGTTTTTCAAATGATTTTCAATTGGTTTCAGAAGGAAAGAACAATACCAAAAGACCGAACAATTTACTTTATGCATGGTGTTATAAGGATGGTTAGGTTAGGTATTCGTTCCCACGATCCCTTGAGCCGGAGGGATCTACCGAGGACAATCCACTAGATAGTGTAGAGTCCTTGGGTATGATGAAAAAAGGAGAAAAATGAGAATATGGGAAGAGTGTCGATGAGGCGAGCTAATCTTGGAACAAACCCAACAAGGTTCTAGTAATGAAGTCTCGGTAAGCTTGAAGGGTTGAAGAATGAAAAAGAATTGAATGTGAAAGGGTGAAAAGAAATAGCCCTCAATAATTCAACCTTAGCGCTTGAAACCGTGTTCAATTCATATGCTCTTTGGTGGTTACTAAGGTAACACCGGTATTGAAGACAAGACATCATGGACCCGGTGATGCACTTCACTAAACTTCCCAAGCTACTCAAGTTCCTCTTAAAGGACTTGTTTCATTCTCACGAGAACCGACATTATATATCGACTTTCTCTTAGAGATTTTTGATATTGAAGAAGGAGACCCTCTCCCTAGTCTCCGGCATAGGAAACCAAAGTGCACTATTGAGTCTAGAGCCAAGAGATCATCCACAATATCTCATTAGGACAAAAAATTAATGAAGACTTACTGTTTCACACAATGTGAAAAGTAAGAATATATTAAGAGTCCTACGCATTATCCTTGTAGTATTGCCAGAACATCCGAGTGATATGTAAAATATTCATGATGAAGATGGAAATCCTTCTAGAGCCAACATAAAACAAGCTCTTGGTGGGTGACATGTGAGATCTTTTATAAGATCAAGCTTGTGACAACTGGATAGAAACGATGGGGCGATTCAATCTTGAATCAACCTTGGTCCAGGAAATGGATTGACGGATACCTTTGAAAAATCGGTCGTTGTGCTCAACAATTCTTTTCTCTAGCACTTCGACTGTGTATTAATATTTCAAAATTAAAAGGTATTTATGATTGAAAATTGATCTTTCTCATAAAACCTTCGTCGTATTGCAAAACTCTTTCTTCAAGCAATACGCGATTGTTTTCAAATCATTTTCATCAATCGGTGAATCTCAATTATTTGGTTCACTCACTCCATGTTGTCTTCTTTGAGGCGTTCGGTTTGAGAACGACTAGGCATTGCGAAACCACATCAAGGAGATTCTTGAATTATACGATCACGAGCGGTATTTATCTTGATCAACGAGGCAAGTGGTTCTTGCAACTATATTCATCGAGTGAACAAAGACACTTTCGTGTGTTTAGTGCTAATTGTTGTTTGCGAGAACTGTTGGCGGTTGCGGTGATCGAATTGAGGAGTCATTCCATAGCCGCATGCTCACAAATCACATTCACGTCTAAAGAAATCATGATAAGTGCATATCTTCATCAACCGACTCGATATTTTCAATCCATGCTTACGCTACCTTCTTTGGAAATATTATGAATCAACAAAAGCTTCCGCAACTCTGATGAGAAGATATCATGATCCAAAATGTGAGCATGTCGGTCCGAAAGTCACAACATCACATGAAGGCAACACAACATAGGGTGATCCATAGATTTATTGTGGCTGATGATCTCGAAGAAATCTTGAAGATCATCAAGATGTGGATCAGTTCAAAGACCTCCACTGAAAGTACAAAATAATCGGACTATGAAGAGTCACTACAAAAGCACAAAGAATGCGTACATTGAAGAATTTATGTCTACGAGCTCAAGCATAAAGACAAAGATAGATTGCTACGATTCAAAATGTAAATCATGGGGTGACCTCCCTTAGGGGGAGATTGTTAGGAATTAGAAATTCCATAGTAAAGAGTCGGTCACCCCAACTCTAGTCTAGCATATGTAAACTCGTAGACATTATGTTATTTACTAGTTATTTAGTTAGTTATTTAGTTTAGAGCAACACCGTGGAGGATGGACGGTCTTTACCCATCTGTATGCACGATCCACATCCGAAGGAGGGCGTGTAGTATGTAACTATATATACCCTCTACCTCCCAAGGTAGAGGTTGGACCTCACTCCATCTAACCTTCTTTCTTTGTTTACTTTCTCTCTAGAAAGGCTCCATTATACTTTCTCTCTAAACTCTTAAACCATACGCCCATTTATGTTATGATATGATGTATTTGTGAAATCCAATATGTTACAAATATCCTCCACCATCTCCACAACAAGTGAAACAATTTCAACAACATGGAGCAATTCCTCTTCAACCACAAATGGTTCCTCAAAATCCTAGTCAACAAGTACAACACTACACATACTTCCAAAATCATTATCCAGCCAAGTATGCTATGAATGGTACAACACCAAAGGAACCATCTTGGTTTGCAATGATGTGTGAAGCTTTAAGTAGCCAACAATCCATTCATGAAGTGGATCCGCAGCGGACCTCAATGCTCACTCCGGTAACTTCGATCAATGGGTGATAAGGTTCTTTAGGTTTTGTGATCTAAAGAAGCCACATGGAAATTTTTGAAGAAGGTCATCCTTGAAGGTCCTTTTCAAATGCCTACCCTCACTGTGCCGGAGATCCGAATGCTAATCCACCAGAGATGATGTCACCAGCGTTGTCGGTCTTGATCAACTTACTCTCGACCAACTTCTACACTTAGAAGCCGATGAACTTGCAATGCAATATATCCTTTGGGATTACCCAATCGATACTTAGTAGTGTTGATGCTCGGAAGATCGCTAAAGCAATGTGGGAGCACATTCATCTTCTAATGGAAGGCACGAGAACTCAATCAAGAGGCATGGAATCCAAAATCTACTTAGCATATGAACACTTCATGATTGAACCGGGGAGACATTAGAGTCATATCATCATCGATTCTCGACATCATCAATGACTAGGAAAACCTAACATCATTATGCCAAGAATTGCGGTCAACACTAAGTTCCTCAGTAGTCTTGGTCACGATTGGGAAAAGTATGTTATTTTCATCCGTCAAGCGAAGAATCTTCATCATGCTACATCTGATTGTTGTATGACTATTTGAATCCCCACCAAAAGAAGTTGACAAAGAAAGGATCATCCGTGGAGTCCCTTCTTCGCTTTCACTTTCGGATAATCAAACTCTAGCTTTGTGGGCTCAAGCTTGTTATCCTCGATTCTCGACCTTACAAATCAGTATTCACAAATCCTTCACAACCAACCTGCTTTCGGATCACACCATATGATCCTCACAAGAAACTCAAGCGGTTCCATACAACGTGACAACAATGATCAAGCACTTCGGTGAATCTAATGAGGATCTGAAGCTTTCGATGCATTGCAACAAGGGTTTGTCATGATTGCTAGAGCCTTCGGTCAATATTCTAACAAATCCAACAATCGCATTGAACCTCATCTAACACAAGGAATCGGGTTTTTGTTAACAACGGAAGAGTTGAAGTTCGAGAATCGTGGTAATGTTAGCCGGATGGGTAGTGGTCAAGGGTTTAATGCTAATGGAAGGAATAACATGGGTGCTCCACAACAACGGGCTCAAGTGGTTGATCGAAATGCTCGGGCCGAGGTTAATGGTCTTCGTTGTTATAACTATAATGAGAAGGTCATCGGCTAATGCATGCCTAAAGTCGAGGACAAGAGGCGCGACTTATCACAAAGAGGCTTTACTCTTGGATCTCGAGGATGAAGGCGATGGAACTCTTACCAACAAGGAACAAAGCTTCATGGCAAATCACGATTCGATGATGACATGGAGGACTTGCGGTAATGCTGACATTGATGTTAATGGCAAACATGCAAGAACTCCACATGAGTGACACATGCCCGTGTATGACATCGACGGCTTGTCTCAGTACGGATCAAACTATATTCATTTCTAATCGATATCTCCGCCAACATACGCATCAAGCGAGGATCGAGTGTTTAACATGTTGTCTACATCTCATTCGATGATAATCAAATAGATCCCGTAGTTATATTTGACGATCAAGATGACCTTATGGTTAATATTGATAATCAAGTTGACTCCATGGTTATATTTGAGGATCTAAATAATGATCATGTTGAGACACACGTTGAACAAGCTGAACATGTGTCTAATCCAGATCTTGAGCTCATGACCAATTTAATTCAGACCCAAAAATCCCGAATGGAAAAGTGCCAAGACATCAATAAGAAATTACACGAGAAAATTGCCTTTGTTGACTAAGGATCTTGAATGCTTAAAGTTCCAACTCAACATTTTCAAACAAAGAGACACGTGAAAAAGGTTTTGAAGTCGCATTTGCTAAATCATACCAAAATGAAAATCTTTGGAAAAACATATATGTGATCTAGTTGCATCCAAGAATGCTTTGTTGTCTCGGATAGAACAAGCGAAATATGATCATAAACAACAACTTAACGCTCTCGCTTCGAAACTCAAAAGCCAAGTCCGAGTTGTTAACTTGTCAAAAACAGTTTGTGAATACAAAAGCATTCAAGGAAACAAATAGAAGACTATCTTGAAGAAATTGTCGACTTAAAAACAAAATCAAAGAGTTTGAAATGTTGTTTACAAACATGGTGAGTCAATCACAACTATTCAAAAGTTTACTTTTAAACCAAATCCAAATGGATATGGACGAATCTTGTTGATTACAAACCAAAGTTTTCACATAGAGCATTGAAACCAAATCCTCAAGTTTACAGATGCAAAACACGTAATTGATGATTCCATTATGAGTGTTGTTGAATATAATCATTTGGAGGAATTAGATCACGGAAGGCGAGAGTCGGTCAAAATTAGAAAATGTTGTTTATTGCAAACCATTTAACTATTCAAAAGCCATAACTTTCGTCGCACAACAAGATAATTCTAACACACCTTGGGTTATCACGCCTACTACGAGTCTTCTAATGATGGTCCCCAACCCAATCTGCACAAATTAATGGTCCTTTACCTTCACTCGGTGAAGTAAAAACGTACCGAACGATGTCAAATTCTTAAATATTTTGATACATTCATATCGGACATCAAACTTTTGGAGCGTGAAATTGAAATAAATTCTGAAATAAAAGTTGAACATTTTCAATTGCCTCATGCGCGAAATCAAAGAGATATTTTTCAGAAAAGAATTATACCTCTTGTCCGAAATTTGAAAATGTGTGCAATATATTGGGAAAGGGATTTTCACAAGGAGCTTGTACTTATGAAAACAGTTTTCGAGAAAACCGAAACATCGATTTCAAATACTAAACGTAAAAAGAAAATGTTAAGAAATGATGTTGATCGACTCTTGGAAGATGTTATCTGTGTTGATACTTGATACCATAAATGTTGTGTTACTACATACTGTTGCATATGCATTTGATTATATCGTTGTTGATTCTGTTGAAACTGTTGAGAATACCGATAATATGTCACAAATCAAGTCTTTAAAAGTTGAAAATGAGAAATTGTTAAACGAGCTTTCAAATGCAAAACGTCGTCTTCAATGGTGTCAAAAAGATTGTCAAAATCGAGAACTCGCTTTGTAAAACAAAATCAACTAGTTGCATACCAAAACTCTTAATCTAAAACTTGAGCAACGGATGATGAAAGCGATGTCTTTAAAGTGTCAAATTTTAAAATATGAACAAGAAATTTCAAAAGTTAAAAGCGAATATGGTGTCATATTTTATTTACTCAAAACGACTCGTGCTCAAGCGTCAAAAGATGTTGATGATCATCTTGCATATACCAAAGATGTTTCGACAAAATGGAAACACTAGATTACGAAAATCAAGATTTGTTACACAATATCCATGATTTAAAAGCGAGTTGGTAAAACTTAAGCAAGATAGGAATAGTAACACAAACATAATTGCACGAGAATTCTTAGGCGCCTAATGACACATGACAAGAAGCTAATGTGCTTCCTTCTGAAAGCAGGAATAGTTGCCTCTTTTCCCAACGCTAGCACTTCACGACAAGAGCACATCAAGGAAGAATAGGAAGTTGCGGCGTAAGAAAAGAACAATAAAAACCTCGTAGTAGAAGAACACCTTAGGACCTTGAATAAGACTCAAGTTTCACCCACTTTAGACATTGCGTTAGACAAATGTAATAGAAAAAGTGATGTAACGAATCTTTGAACCTTTAAGTACTTTAAATGTTATGTTTGAAGCTTCTTGTGTTGGTTGTCGTAAAGCATGTTTTACGGTTGTGATGATAAATGTGTTGCTAATGCTATCTTATCTCGTAAAGCGGAATAATAGAAAATGGAATACCTCTAGGCCCACTAATGCTTCTAAGTCTGTGCTAGGTAAACCACCCACTAATGTTTCTGCTACGACCATTGATGTACCCATAGCACCCACTTCACCCCCTAGGAAGATCTTATTACCTATTCCTTTCACTAAGACCAAAGCAAAGACTAGTTGGAGATCGCAAAAATGGTAACATAATACACTTGGCTTTAAATGGATACCTAAAATCATAAACATGCGTGTTTCAACTATAACGCTAACTCTTGGGTTCCACATCTACTTCTATTCCATCCGTAAATCATGTGTGTCTGGTGTCTGAGATCATCCTCTAGTTGTTGATAGCGGATGTTCCGACACATGACGAGCAATCTCAAACTGTTATCAAACTTTGTTTCAAAGTTCATTGGGCTGTCGAGGTTCGGGAATGATCACTTCAGCACTATCATGGGCTACGAAGATTACATCAACGGAAACATCAAAATTAGCATGGTTTATTATGTGGAAGGTCTTGGTCACAATCTCTTTTCAGTCGGTCAATTTTGTGATGGAGATCTGGAAGTTGCATTTCGGGAGAAAACTTGTTTCATTCGTGATCTACAAGGAAACGATCTTATGTCTGGCACCCGCACATCAAGTCTTTATACAATCTCAATGCAAGACATGAGTGTTTCATCTCCCATCTTTCTACTTTCAAAGGCAACATCTACAAAATCTTGGATATGGCACCGTCGACTCTAACACTTAAACTTTCAAACCAAACCAATCTTGCACGATACAAACTTGTTGAAGGTCTCCCAAGATTTAGGTACTCTAAAGATCATCTATGCTCAGCTTGTGAACAAGGGAAAAGCACTCGTGCTCACTTTCCTTCAAAGGTGGAACACATCTCTCAGCATGTGCTTCATCTTCTTCACATGGATTTGTGTGGTCCGATCCGTGTGCAGACGATTAACGGCAAACGCTACATCTTGGTAATTGTGGATGACTACTCAAGATGGACTTGGGTTTATTTTCTTCAAACTAAAGATCAAGCTCCACGAGATGATCATCACATTTCTCACGAAAATTCAAGTTCGACTCCGAACACGGTCGGACAAATCGAGCAGGACAAAGGCTGAATTTGTGAATCAAACTCTTCGTGCATATTATGAGAAAGTGGGAATTGAGCATCAAACATCCATTGCACGGACACGAGAACAAAACGAAGTGGTTGAAAGCGAAACCGACGTTAGTGGAAGCTGCGAGAACGATGTTGATAAATGCAAAACTTCCAGATTACTTATGAATTTGAAGCCGTGTCAGCGCACCTTTACACTCGAACCGTTCAATGGTTACCAAACGCCGCAACAAAACACCTTATGAGCTTATCCGCAACCGTAAACGAATCTCGAACACTTTCATGTCTTTGGATCCCTTTGTTACCCAAATAATGATCGTGATGACTTTGGTAAGCTCAAAGCTAAAGGCGACATAGGGTCTTTGTTGAATCTTGTGAGAATTCTAAAGGATACCGGATGCGGAATCGTCGTACAAGGGAGATTATGGAAGCGATTCATGCGAAACTTGATGAGCTTCTGACGAAATGGCCGAGCAAAGCGACTTGGAACCGGACATAACCGTCTAAACTTCCCCAAACCCTATCATCGGTTGAACCAAGCCTCGACACTCGTCAACAAATGGAGCGACTATTTGCTCCTTTGTTTTATAATGATATTGATCAACGTGCTCAAATGTATCAAATGTTTCATTTGCTCAACGATAATAATCCATCACGATACACGAAACAACAACAAGCTGTTGAGAAGCACCTCCAATTGACTCCACAACAACGGTAGAACAAACATCATCCAATGGCTAAAACAATGATGATCTTCTAAACCATGATGTACCCCCACTGCGGACTATGATCCAATCGTTCTTGACCCTTTTGCAAATGAATCGCCACTTTTGATGTTGCGAGAATCATCTACAAGCCATTTGAATCCTCTAATCTACACAATGTATATCAACATCAACCCTCCACACATCATTGGACTAGAGACCATCCTCTTGTGAACATTATTGGGCCAGAATCAACCGATCGTAACTAGACACGCCTTGATGACCGTGAACATTGCATTTATGCACTCGCGTCTGCTAAGTGAACCCAAAAATATTAACGAATCCATGACATATGACAAGCTGGATTGAATCCATGAAAGAAGAACTTAACCGGTTTAAATGTCTTGAAGTATGGAATTGGTTGAAAAACCAACAAGGGTCTATGTTATTGGTGCGAAATGGATTTGGAAAAACAAATAGGATCTTTGAAGATGCGGTTATCGAAATAAGTCACGTCGGTGGCTAAGGGTTATAGACAAGAAGAAGGGATTGACTACGAGGAATCATTCGCACGGTTGCTAGACTTGAGGTTGTTCGGATTTTACGGCATTCGTGGCTCAATTGAACATCACGGTCTTTCGGATGGGCGTCAATCTTGCTTTTCTAAATGGTGTCTGAAAAAGCAGACTATGTTAGTCAACGGAAGGATTTCTTTATCGAGTTCCCTAATCACGTCTACAAAGAACAAGGCTCTCTGGTCTCAAACAAGCCCCTCGGTGTGGTATGATAAGTTGTCATCCTTTCTCATCTCTCATAATTTTGTTAAAGGATCGGTCGACCCAACACTATTCATACAATATCACAGGAACACATTTTAATCGTTCAAATTTATGTGGATGACATCATTTTGGGTCAACACATCTAAAGTACTCAAAAGCTTTTCAAAACTTATGAAAAATATTTTGAAATGTCCATGATGGGTAAACTTACATTCTTTCTAGGGCGCAAGTTCATCAATCACCCGTGGTATTTTCTGAGTCGGTCAAATATGCTCTTGAAATTTTAAACAAACATGGAATGCAAAGCTGTGATACCTATGCCACACCGATGGCACATACCAAGCTGGACCTTGATTTGCATGGGAAATTGGTTGACCACCAAATACCAAAGTATTATTGGGTCTCTCATGTATCTAACGACCGATGGACGACATTGTCTTTCTTTGTATATATTTGCTCCGTTATCGATCGAGACCAATGAAACTCACCTCTGCGAGGCTAAAGAATCTCCAGATACATCAAGGGAACCATTAATTTGGGGATCCGGTATCCGAAGGATTCGAGTTTTGAACTAATAGCTTTTTAGAGACGATCACGCGGGTTGCTTAGATTCTCGGAAAATACTTGGTGCTCTACAATTTCTTGGTGATAAAGCGGTGTCATGGCAATCGAAGAAGCGAGGATTGTACATCGATATCCTCAACGAAGCGAATATGTAGCCATGTCGGTGTTGTGCTCAAGTCATTTGGGCGATCACAACTCAAAGACTATGGTTATGTATTTGTGAGAATCCTATGTCTGCGACAATCGAGTGCTATTGCAATATCGTGCAACTCATTCAACATTCAAAGTCTAAGCACATCGATCTTGATATCATTTCATCAAGGAGCATGTTGAAAAGTGGTACCGTTGAATTATATTTTGTGGAGTCTTGAATACCAAGTGCGGACCTTCTCACCAAAGCCTTAGCTCACGCTAGGTTTCTGAGTTGGTCCACCGGATTGGTATGAGATGTTTGACTCGAGGAGCTGGACGAACTTTTGACACATTCTTAAAACCGATAAAACACCAAAACCTCTTTTGTAAATATTTTATCAAAAACAAAATACAAAAATATAAAATTTATAAAATACAAAAATATTCTTCTATCTAAATTTCTTTCAACATGGCAAGTAAAAATCTTCCGTCAACACTTTACTCTTTCAAACATTTTAATATTTTCACGGTCAAGTGTTGAGGGGGAGAATGTAAATATTTTTTTGTTTCATAAAACCTTGTACTTGCATGTTACCCAATTTTGGTTGTATCTTTGATAATGGTGGATACGTTTCTTGCTACTTAACACTTCTCGGACTCAAATTTATAAAATTTCAATATTTTAAAAGTCAAGGGGGAGTGTCATTAAGTTTCTTTCCAAATATCATGCTTTGCTTAACCAAAATGGAAGTTATGGGCTGTGGATGAAAATGATTAAGGTGGAGGGGCCATATTTGTCAAATGTCAAAACTCATTTTTATTAAAAACCTTCACCTAATATCACTTTCACATTTATTACTAACATTAAATTCTTAACCTACCAAATCCCACGCCTATAATTCATTTCATAAATCCGTGCTTTAGTCTTCCAATCTGTAAGTGTTAATCGTTTCCCTATGTGATTTCTAACATTGGTTTTTAATCTCATACAATTTTAATGGTTAGATTTTCCAAAACAAAGAAATTTTGTTCTTACGCTTACGCGTAGAATGAAGTTCTTGGTTAATGATGTTTTCGATAAATGGTTAGGATAAATGTGTTATAAACCAGTCTTATTATCATTTTCATCAAGAAATCTTACCCAGAAACGTGTTAAATCATTTTTCAAATTTTAGAGTTTATGTGTGATAATTGGGTGTTTTCTTTTGTGAGTGTTTCTGGATAATTAGTTTCTTGAATTATGTTTGATACATGTTTAATTAACTATTAACACCCTTGAATCATACCCAGAATCCTCAAATTTGATGAATCAAACTCTAGGGTTTATGTATGCGTAGAAATGGGTACTTTTGATTCATGACACTTTTGATGTTAATACTTGTTGGAAACCTCTCACATAGCTTCTAAGATGTCCCAGAAAAATTTTGGGTGAATTCCCATGGTTGAAACGTTTACGCGTAGAATTTGAAACTTTAGGGTTTTGATTACGCATAAACTAAGTCTACGCGTATCTGAATATGACTTGTGTTGCCATGTGTGATTGAAAGAGACTGAATATTGTGTTAATTTGAATGTTATGATTGATTTATGTCAGGCTTCTACGCGTTCCAATTCAGAAACAAGGGTGTAATGGAATTACGCTTAAGGATCACCTTATGCGTAGCCGTTACGCATAAGAGAAATATTACGCGTAACCTTTACGCATAAGGTTCTACAAAGGGACTACGCGTATCACAGTGAAGGATATCGTAAACTTGAGTCTTCACGCATAGGTTCACTCTTACGAGTAAACCTTACGCATAATCTCCCAACATACGCTTCTGCGTAAGCCTTATGCCAAGAGCCTTTTCTACGCGTAAGATTTCTTACGCGTAAGAGGGACTCCTACGCATAAGCTTAGTTCTACGCGTATGGTTACACTTTGTTTACGTATAAGCTTGCATTCTTACGCTTAAGCCTAAATTTTTACTTTACCAATGAAATGTTACGTGTACTAACTTGTAAATAAGTTACTCATAACGTCACAAGACCAAAATGTCACTAATAAGCTATAATTGTTGTAATGTTGTGTGAATGAGTGAAAATGTGGACTTTAAAATTCAAAATTATTCACAACTACTTTGGACTGTTAGACAACAAGTGACATTGGACTCGTAACATTCATTAACATAACATATTCAATAATTGGACAATAAAATCAACTTTTGACTAACGTAATGTCTTTCGATATGTTGGTTCTTTTGGCTCAATATCTTTCAGATCACGATATGGACATCACAATGGAAAACGTTAACGCACCAAACGAGCTCACAGTTGAAGACATTTTCCCTACTGGTTATAGAATGAAGATTGGCAAGAACAACCTTAAGGTTGACTTTGAGAACTTCACATGCTCTGAGTCTTCATGTCGAATAGTTGTGGATATTCTTAAGACTCATCCCTACAACAACATGCTCACCAACTCAGCAACGGTACCAGAGATCTATATCCATCAGTTCTGGCACACAATGAAGAAAGTTGATGGTCAAGATGTTGTCACGGTGACTCTCAACAATAAACAAGTCACCGTCATCATTGTCGATTCTGAGCAATTCTTCTGCTCCCTGTTGTCCAACCTGCTGAGTATGTTCCTACTCCATCTGAAGAGGCTACACTCCAATTCATGGTCGATATTGGATATGATGAAGCTGCGGGAATCATTACCAAACACTCTTCAGTCGATTTAAAGAACATCCCTCAGCCATGGAGAACTTTATACATCATGATCGCAAAGTCTGTTTCTGGTAAAGACAGAGGTTATGAGCATCCTAAGCTAATGAACTACAAATCTTCTAGGGCATGGTCAACAAAATGCACATTGACTACGCAAGTCTGATTTGGGAGACATGATGTCTTACCTCAAGAAGCCTAGCACAAAGGTCCCTTTCATCAGATGCACAAAATTGTTGATCCAGAGGATACTCGGGAATAATCAATACATTCCATTGAGACTTGATGACCCCAACCATCATTCTGCTTTGTTTGAGACTACATTAAATGTTGTCAGATTCAAAGACTCATCAACAAAGAAACAAGGTGTAGTATTGTTGTTGCCGCTACTCACCGATGAGATTAAAGCCTTCAATCGTATTCACGATATCAAAAAGCGATGACCTTAGGCAAAGTCGGCTTCATGGATGAAAAGTCTTGACCATACCGGTAAAAGAAGACCGGAGAGGTAGTCTTGGAAGTATAGCAAGCGCCGAGAGTGCCGTAAGTATCTAAGAAATCCTTCACGAAAAGAAAGGTTCCATCCGAGGTGCCATTCCTACTCCTAAGCGGCACTTAAATTAGAGGATCAAGACTCGAGGATCTTGAGATTGATGAAGAGGTTCACTATTGAGTGCATTACGGATGATACAACAACAGTTGAAAAACCAATTAGTCCCAAAAGCAGACAGCGGTAAAACTCGGTTGCGAGGCGGGAAGAAGAAGAGTTCGGATGAAGAACCAAGGATGAAGAAAAAGACTACAACAAGACACTAAAGCATCTAAGGATTCAGCATACTGCTTTGGAATTTAATCACGAACAAACAAGAGGCCTAGAGGTTCCGGTGGTGGTACACTTACCATACCAACTCATGATGCGGTTAATCAACCCGATAAGCGAACCGGTGCCACCGCTAAGGAATTGATAAGGATTTAAAAGATACCTTTTGAGGGTCATTTAAGCCCTTAATTGGTCACTTTGTATCTGTTACTACTTAATTCGTTCCTTTTCACTTTTAGGTCTCTTGAAGGCAAATTCTTTGAATGACACTTATTCGGACGAAAAGGCGTGAATATCTGAAGAAAATGGCCAAAGTCAAGAATCGAGACACTCAAGTCGTTGGGCCCGAGGGGACGGCGTCGGCGTTTAATTGCTGACGCCGTCGCAACATGTTTAATGACGACTCGGTGGCAAATTGCTTATTTACAAGTGAAGGCATCGGGTTTTAAAAGAGTAGGCGTCATGACTCGAGACGGTCTAGATTTGATCGAGCGGCGTCATAGGCATAAGGTGGCCGTCACAATGATAACGTGGCCAAGCGAAAACCTAATCGCGGCGACCACGGCGTCACAATTAAAGAGTGGCCGTCGCAGTTTATAACTATATATAGAATCCGAATTTTTCGGTTTAGGGAGGTAGTTTTGTGGAGTAAAACCTAAACCGAACCAAGGTCATCTTGTCTGATATTTTAGGGTTCCATACCCTATTTTACATCAAGATAAGTGTTTTACTTCATTGATTCAATTATGTCTTCAATTGATTGTGTGTATGCTTGCATGTTCTCCATGTCCGGCTAATTTACTTGTGTGTTTGCTTAGGTAATATGAAACCTAGTTATTAAATATTGATTGGTTGTCTCTTATCTTAATTGTGATTGACCTAGTATTGTGATAGGTCATTCGTTGTGTTATTAATGCTTGATTAATCTTTGTTGAACCTTAGCATATAGTTACTAGTGGAATTGTAGGCTAAACATCCAAAGAATACCTTAGTATTAAGTTTATGAATCCTAGAGATTTTGTAGTCATTAACCTTTGGTAGCTTCAAAGAGTTAGGGATAAACGCATACCCTACGACCTTAGAAACACAATGCATTAAGAATAAGGACGTGACAATTCAACCATCAATAGGAAATAACTAGGGAGTAATAAAATCTAAGTAAACACATTTTAATCATCATACGAGCACACAACAATAGACATAGACTACCCTTAGCTTAGATTAGATAATTAGATAAGTAGAGTAATCGGTAGAAATACCAAACCCCCCAAATTCAATACCCCGAGATTCGTACCTTTCAATTTCCTAAAAATATAAAAAAGATAAAAATAATCTTCCTCAACCCCAACCTTAGCGTAGTAACTTCTTACTAGCATTCCTATTCCCTAGAGAACGATATCAATACCCATGGCTTACCCTAATACTACACTACAACGATTAGGTTCACCGCCTAGGGTGTTGAAAACTTTCGACGAAAGGAAGTTCCTTTGACCTGAGCAGCTGTGTGTAAGAGTATCGGGAATCCACGAGCAGATGACAAACCTATGAAGTTCCATTCACCTTTGAAGAAAAAGAGGAACAAGAACAGGATGAGATGATCACGGACAAAGACATTGAGGAAGTTGCTAAAGAAAAAGGCGGCGAGGAAGCTCGAGCTAAAGCAAATGAAGAGGCTAAGCAAAAGGCTTAGCGAGAGAAGAGGCAGGGTAAAGGTCAAGAAGGCTAAAGCTCGCAAAGAGGCGATGATTATATTCTAGATAATCCTGAACACAACCCGGAAGGAACTTCGAGCCACCAAAAGACCGGAGCCATCTCATGACTTATCATCTTCTGATTCGTCATCTCACTCATCACCACCACCATCCAAAGATGCTACCACCGATCCACATCCAAATCGGTCAAAAACCTACCAACACTTGGGCATCACGGGCTAAGACCAAAATTGTCAAAATTTGTCGGCAAGTACGGAAACGAAGCGTGGTCAACAAGAAATTCAATCAATGGCCGACGGACTAAATTTACTCCAAGATGTGATGAGCGAGTTTTCGAGAGGAAAAAAGCGATTCGATATTTTCTCAATAGAGATATCCAAGGGAAATGGACAAGATGATAAGGACTACACTCACAAGTTCCTTCTCGACACCGCATCACAGAGTCACGAGAGAAATGTTCGCGAGACAACTATATCCATATCTCATGTCCTGGTCAAACAAACAATGGCAACTACCCCTGTTGCTATGCAAATCAATCCATTCCCGTCTCCGGTTGTCTCTAATGCGGAATTGATCTCCAAGATTGTTACACAAATGTCTCAACGATCTGCAACATTTACTTCTGACGGAGCTAAAATTTTTGAGGCATTATTGGAATATCAACTCAAAACTTCGTGTAAAGAGTCAGCTGAAAAGGCTAAGTGACCAAGAGACGACGATGATGCGGACAAGGATTCTGAGCCAAAACGCAAAAAGAAAACTGACGAATCATCATCTATGCCTCCACCACTACTAAAAGATCTTCACAACGTCCTCCTGCTAGAGACAAACCTCAGGACTCTGAGTCTCCACAACCAACGGAGAAAACTGGTGATCATTTTGAATACACTGGTGGTGACGACGAGGAGATTCCTGAGCCCCAACAACAACCTCCTTCTTCTACATCAACTAAACAACCAGCATCATCCTCCAAGCCAAAGAAGAAAAAGTCAACATCTGTTGTACCTTGGTTGGATGAAGATGACACTGAAGAATACGAATGGTTCTCCAAGCTGGTTGATGCAACCCCTCAATTACCGGAAGGCCATGAACCGGTAGATGGTCAAACTCGGAGCATGCCAAGATAATTCAAGAAAAGTTTAAGGTGAAGAAGATGGCGAAAGCGAGTTAAGGCGAATCAAAACGATGCCTTTCAAGCGCTAAAAACAAGACTCGACGATTGCAATTGAAGTCGAATATTATCTCGACAACATTGCACGAGCCATGTCCAACAATATTGATTGGCTCGACCACGAATCCAACATCGACTTCACCGGACGACAAGGCTCCATACTACACCGATCGGACAAAGCCACTACCCACCATTGGTCGACACGATCAACAACGGATTCCCTACCGTGCTTCTTCAACAATGACACGGAATTTCTTCAACACGGTGGCGATGTTAGCAAGAAATACGCTACCTCACTCACCTTCCTATCCGTGACAAATCTTCTCCAACAATGTGGCCATCGAGGAAGAAGCCACATATGTTCGTTGATAATGTGGTTAATTATGACCTTGATGCATCTGTATGGAATTCATCACCGCCTAAACGAAGAAGAATCTACTACGAGCTGCGCGGTACTCAAATCTAATAAAGAGGTGTCGGTGACCTCTGACGATTGCTATAATGCATGTCGGCTTTGTCTACTAAGTGGGACTACTCATTCCTAAAGAAAATCGTAGTCAAACGTCAAGGCGAACAGAATATGACTTTTAAAGCGGATTTTCCGAGATTGTCACTCAATGACATTGAAGACATATATCTTGCTAAGGTACAAGGTCGAATGCGACATTTCTCCACCAACATCCACTCCAAGTACATCAAGTCATTGCGATATTCATCGAAGCATCGTCATCCGAGGCGTGTTGAAGACCTTCAACTTGCCGTGGAATCATACCAAAACGTGTTAATCTCACAAAACCAATGCTATACATTCCTGATATCAACCACCTGGCTCAGTACACCATTCTCAAGAAACCAAAGTTTGGCGTAGTCTACCGCAGTGAACTTCACCATAACTGTTTCATGACATGTAATGAGCTTCACAAGTTTTGTGATCACACTTTGAAGAAGGTTCGGGACGGGTTAGCATATCGGTTAAAGGAGATTCATGAAGGCATCGGGTCACAGAAGCGATGGAATTCGAGGGAAAAGAGGGATGTGAAGAAATTCATCACAAGGATTGATGAAAGGTTGTTTCGTCGCGATCAGATGAGGACTTTGGAGAGCTTCGTGGGTGGACGACCGAGTATCTCTCTAACAGGCTATCAACATCCAGAAAGAACTCCCGGCATTATTGACGGACTGCCTGGTACTCCTTGATTATTTTCTTGATTAATATTTGGATGTGTTGATCTTTATTATTTACTATGGCTTGTCGTCATGGACCCAGTAACGCATGCACTAAACCTTCTTAGCCACTCAAGTTTCTCTCAACAGAAGCTTGTTTCATTCTCACAAGGAACCCTACGTAAACTATCGCCTTTCTCTTAGAGATTCTTTGGTATTGAAGGAGACCCTCTCCTGAGTCTCCGCTTAGGAAAACCAAAGCGCACTATTGAGTCTAGAGCCACGAGATTCATCAAAGATCTCTTAGGAACACTCGACATTTCATCACTTGTCGTTCAACAATAAGAATGCAAGTGATACTATTCTAGAGTCTTACGGATCTTAGCAATACATCGAGAACATTTATGAGGAGTTCACAACCGTGATCCTCGGTGATTGAATGGAAAATCCTACGTGGTCAACATCAAATAGCCACAGCGGTCACAGTCACTTGTAACTCCTTGGGTTACACTTAATGTTGTCTCAAATGGTCTAGTCGTGGGGTGATGCTTGATGTACCTCACTGACTCACCTAAACCGTAGGTGTACTTGATTTTGTCGTGTTATCCTACTTGAGGGACTCCGGTTCATGAACGACCTTTGCTAGAATTAGAGATGGGTTTTCACACTATCTTTGTTAACACGCTCGAAGTTCGAACTTGTAAGTCTTTGGAAATCCCGCTAAGGAGATTCCTTTCAAGAATCGAGTCACGAAGATGTGGGTCATTACTTGAACTTGTTCAATGTAATGCAACCGTCCTATGGGATTCGGACGGTGATTCGCTCGACCAAGGTGAATGGAAGCAAGACATTCATCGGAAGAACAATCGTGATGGTCAACTCTTTAAAAGCGACCACAATGATTGATTGGTGTTTATCACTAACCAACTCGATGTTTTCTTCTTATGGATGCTCACGGGAGATGATCGTGCGATTCTCCACATGCTCATACCAACAACAACACATATTGAAGTTCTCTCGAAAGGCAACATAAAGTCGAGCGATTCTTCCTCAAAGCCAAAGAATCAACAAAGTATAAAGACTAAGAGAACTACATCTATCCTGATATCCAACGTCAAAGAGCGTGTGAGCATGTTGGAGAAGGGCGTGGAGACACCGAGCAACAAAGCGGACACTGATGCGAGATCACAACAACATAACATCACCATATCGACACGAACAAAGAACAAAGATATGAAGGCGTCAAAGGCGAAAACTTCAAAGAAAACAAGATCCTCACACCGGGAGATTGTTAGAATCAAGGCACTTCTTCTCAAAAAGAAGAAGAATGTCAAGGCGTCAAAGCAACTATTACATCTCCACCAACAACATTTAAAAATTACTAAAGATATTAATTACCAACACTTAGGGGAGATTGTTGGAATCACTCCTAAACTATAGTTCAAGTGTTTGTAATTAACATGTAATAGGTTGCTTAATTAGGCTTTTATGTTTGTATTTATGGCAAGGCTTATGTAGAAAGCCCATAAGCCTTGACCCAAGCCCAATAAGGAAAGGAAGGGAGCTTGTGTGTTGCCCTAGTTCCTTTCCCTATATAAAGACTTGTAAACCTTCATTCGAAGGTTGGTTGTTCACTTCATTCAATATTTACGCACAACTCTTCTCTTATTCATACGTGTATTGTTTGTGTGTGTTCATCCGCTCTACATCTTATCTTATTTCTAACATATTGATGCTTGTGTTACAATATGGTGACCTAACAGTTCTCTCATGATATCTTACACATCTTTTGATCTTTAACTATTTTGATTATGAACCTTGAACCATTTGATGTAAACCTTTGAATTGAGCCTTTGTCATGAACCTTTGCTATGAACCTTTGATTATGAACCTTTGATTTTGCTATTCTGATGATCTAGACATTTGCCAAACTTTGACCTTGCCTTTGACCCTTCAGTAATACCCGAGCCATTTTCTCTAGCCATGAAGGTAACATGGTCATGTCATTGATGCACCAATGGCATGACTCCAGGGTGGTCGAGTGATGAACCATCCCGCCCCTTTCTGTTATATATATTATGAGCTCAAGATTATTATATATGTTTGGCCACTAATATCTCTGCAGGGGCGTATAGATGCATCCTAGATTTGTTCTGTATCTGATCTGATATGACATGACTGATTTATCTGGTGACTGATGCTTGTGTGCAATACACGTCTTTCACATTTTGGGAGCTAGCTACTCCATGGTTACTTAACTTTTATATAATAAAACAAAACCCCTAGTGGGAATTTTTCATTTAAAAAAAAAATCAAACCCTACCTTATTTGGTAATAATATTTTAAAATTTATTTGAATAAAAATTATAAAAGCTAAATATTTCTTAATTTGGCAAGACTAGTATCAAATTCGTTTTTATATAAGAATGATACAAAATAATTCAAAAATACACATGTACTTATAATTACTTTCTTAATTTTTTTGGACCAAATTGTAATAAAAAAGAAAAACCGGGCTATCCTTCTCCCCCATCTTTACATTCATACGCACACCCAAAAAAATAAAAAGTATATGCAAATCACAAGATCATTATTAATGGAGTTTGATTAAAAAGGTAACAAGTAGTCCTCTTGCACTGAATCTTCTGACAAGTATCCATATATGGTTGCAAAAGCATCGTGTTGAGGTATGTCTAGACTTTGTATTTCTTTATTTTTAACAACCTAATACTTTGGTTCGAATCAACTTGAAAAACCTAATTTGATTTGCTACAGTTTTTTTTTTCAATTAATTAGTTTAATTAATCTACTAATTCGATTTACTTTTTTTTTCCAGCTACTTGATACACTCGAATTCAAATTGTTGGGTTTTTATATAATTTTTGGTGAAGGAACACTATAACAGGTATGAGTTAGTTTATAGATTATAAGTTTGTTGTTTGAATTATTGGTGATATCGGTCCATGTTAGTTCAAAATTAATTTATCACTAAATTAATAGTTTTGGGCCATCTTAAAATTAACACGAACAACAATGTGGATTTGCATGGGTACTAATGTTGTGCTTTATGGATAAAATTGATTATTATCATTATATATATTTTATAACATGTTACGAGATTATTTGAAGTTCAAGAGTGTATGTGAACAAACAAGTATACATGTATGCACCATTTATATGGGTGTTTTGTTCTGTCAGCTACAGTTTAGTTTTAAAGGGGTTATTGAACTTTTTATTTGGTGTTTATGTCTAATGCAGTTTTAAGGGGTGCTTTTGGGTCATTTTAAGGGGTGTTTGCGGTCGGTTTATGGGATGTCTCTGTCTGCTGCAAAACTGTTGTTTTAATGAGTGTCTAGGTCGTTTTAAGGGCTGCTAATTGTAGTTTTAAGGTTGTTTGGGTAATTTAAACAGGTGTATGGGGTTGTTTATAGTTACATAGTTCTTGGAAACGCAAATATGGTTATGATCAGGTAAATGACGACAATGACCTTCCATTCATTGAGGAAAAGATGACAGATGGGAAATACAACTGATTGTTATCAATACCTTAATTTCTTGGATGAGGCAACATTATACAATGAAGCTCTAACTTTTACTTTTTCGAGTCGGGAAGACCCTTTCATGAGGCGATCGAGAAAAGAATCGAGATTTGAAAGACAAGAAAAGCATCGGTTGCATAGTCGGAAGAAGCGACAAAGTTGGTGCTTTGTCAAGGTTGGTCTCTGATCTCATGTTTTAGGTTTGATTTTAATCTCTCTTAAGAGTGGTAGCAATTATGGCTCATTTACATATAAATGTATCCATGTGTATTACGTATATCTCTAAATCTATAATGTTTCAAATGGGCAAATGAATAAACTAAGCTTAAGATGAATCTGGTCAAATGTGTCGGAAAACTACCGAATATTTAAATGTTTACAACCTTCTAACTACATTCACAATCGATCCATTTTGGCCTGCCACTCAGTCCACACTGTCCATTTTGACACATTACTTTCTTATTATCATGCTTTTGTGTGTACTTCCCATTAACCTAGCTGGAAATTTAAATTATTGAAGAAAATACAAGACTTTTTATTTGATATTTTAATTTATTTTTATTTTTTTAGACTGGGGGACAGATTCTCCATTTGTAATATCTCTAAGGATAACTTTTGAGGTTAGTGTGCGTCTCCTTGGTGGTCTAATGGCGCTGGGGTACACAATGATTGTTGATTCATTTATACTGTGCTGAGTACGTGTATTATCTGCTCATTATCTTTTCATTTATCTTTTATGGTTATGTATGACTTATAATTGATTCATTAATTCTTATATACTCATAATTTATATTTGCTTCAAATACAAAAAACGCACAGGTTGTTAGTATTGATGGCTATGAAGATGTTCCCTTCAACGACGAATCAAGGCTATCTCAAACCAAAATATCGCTGTTGCCATTGAAGCTGTTGGTAGGGAAATCCAGTTCTACATTTCAGTAATAATTTGCGCATATTACTCAATTCAAATATTAATCTAAGTTTGAAACTATATATTTTTTTACTGATATCATTAACCACTGTAGTAGGAAGGTGATTGGTAGGTATAGTTTAGGTGGTAATGGGTTTTTGCATTTTGAAATAAGCAAAGGTGTTTGACTAAGCTTATTTCGAAAGGATTACATATTTTCTCTTGATAGATAAGCTAACAAGAATAATCCTTTGGATTGAGACTATTCAAATGTACATAAGCTTTTAGGCATGTGCTTACCAAAACTCCCCTGCAGGTAGCATAAAAAAATAGTGAACTCCGTATAATTGGTAATATTAATTGCAAATCATATACAACTATTTCAGCATTGTTTAAATGTTAAAGAGTTCCGAAAAGAAATTAACAAGGTTGCAGTAGAAGCTGGATTTGAATGGTTGGTAGAGTAGCAAGATGAGTAGCTTAATCTTTTGACGACACTTTAGTATACTTCTATTTTCATGTGGTTTCGAGACTTAAAAAATACATTTTTTAGGACGCACGGAGATACAAGGCTTGGATCAAAGTCGGAAGAGCGGCAACCTTTGAGCAGATATGTGAAGCGTATTGCAGATAATGATCCGGTGTTTGGACTTGATGGCAACGTTAAAATTGCCAGCATGGGGGATGGGGGTACGGCCATTCAAATAAGCAATTCCAACTCTCTTTTAAACCATTGCAATATTTAACCACGGGTCACTTCAATGGTTGATTAACTGGGCAGGTAAGATGGGAACAAAGATGATGTTAGCTGATGCAACGGACCAAAAAACTGCTCAAGCAGATGTAAAGTCATTTTCAAGTGCTTATCTACTTATTTTTAATGTTGCACAAAAAAATATTGTCTTGAGCAAGCTCTTATGCAACTTAGCATGTACTTCGAATTTAGCTTTTTTTATTTCATTTACTATATTCAATTTTCAGTCACTTATAGCTTCTGATATTAGTGTAGTTGATATACGTCCACTACCTGAACCTAATTGTTTGGGTTAACTATCAACAAGTTCATCGGATGAGGTTGACTTGCTACTTGACATCACTGCTCTTTTTAACGTACTGTCATTTTGTTACATGCGGCCTCTATCTGTGTCATCGTCTTGGAACACTCATGGATTCGGTATTTTTTTAATTGAACATTAATTTTGTTAGAGTTGATATGTTTTTCTGTGAATTGTTTAAATTTTCAGATTCTATTGATGTTTAATTAGAACAAATACTTTACAACTCAATCGTGACATGTTTCAAACCCTACTGAAACTACCAGAACCGTTTCACCTGTTACTTGATATGTCCAAGCGACCCAGGTTCATTTTTTCTTTTATACATTTTTTTTTGATCTTACATATTCTAATGCAACTATACTAAATATGTTACTATTGCAGTTTGAACCATAATTGATATGGTATAGTGAATGCATTATGTTTTGTGATACGAATGACATGTGAAGAGCAAAACGCGTCATGTCCAAAGGGTATCCACTGATGACAATGATCTTTATGATATTCTCGATGAGGATCTCCTTTCATCAGCATACTCATCAATCCCATTATATAATTTACTATATCTTTTTTAGGACATGTATAACTGTCTAGGAACTTTACTACTTTAGACCAATCGATTCATGCATGATGATTAAAATTAGAGTAAGTAGGAACTTATTATATCTCAACTTACTATTTTCCCTTTCAAATTAAGGGACATGTAGCATTATATAAAATAATCCTCATTGCATTCCGTTACAACTCGATTTAGCTCTGTTTGCTAATGTGTCAAATTTGCTTAACAACAGGGATACCGGGCTGAGTAAGCGTATTATCTGCTCATTATCTTTTCATTTATCTTTTATGGTTACGTATGTTCAGTTATTGGAGTCTTACTTGGAGAAACCTGTGTTCAAACATAGATGATTCAACTGTTCAAACAGCACAGTCTGCCACAAGCTTCTTGACTTTGATGAATCTGCAAAAGAAGTTTTAAGAACTATGAGATACTGGAAACCATTAAGCACAGCTGCAAGTGATGTACACAACTTTTATTCTGCAACTGGAGTTACAAAACCGAAGCCAAATGCCTTGAAAAATGGTGAAAGTTCTGCTGCAACAGAGGCTACTCAGAAGAGTAATCCAATATCTAGAATCCACTAATCCATGCTCACATACATTTAAGACCGATGCTATCACACCTACTCATGAAAAAGGTAACCAGATTGTACATTAGTTTTCATATTGGCATGGGCCGCGGCTTATGGTATAATTCTAATGAACTCTTATATTTGGCAGCTCAATTGGACAATGTTAGTAAGGAATCAGTGCAAGAAGAAAACAAAAAGAACATATTGCATGTGTTGAGTTGAACCTAAATCGTATTGTAAGTTTATAAAGCCTATTTACATTAGTTTCATATATTAAGCTAATTAGTTATGTTAATAAAATAGTTGCTACTTGTGTAATATGTTTAGATTATAACTTATATGGTGATAATAGTTGCGCGTAATAATCATAATGGAATAAAGCTCATTAGTTGTGGATATACTTAAGTCACAAGTCTAGCCGCTACTATAAAGTTTTTGTAACTTATGCTATGAACGCATAAAAGGGGTGTTTGGATGACCGTTTTCAAAATGAACATTGTTATTTAAATAGTTAATATCAGAATGAGATGCTATATTACTTCTGTCATCTGCCTTTTTGTCTACTTATTACCTAATAAAATTGACCCTAGAGTATAAGAAAGTCAGAATTATTAGTCATAGTAAAATTTTGGACAACAATAGTGTAGACTGTAAACACACATCCAAACACCTCAAAAGCCTTTAACACGGATCCAAGATATTGAAAATCTAGATTAGATTGTTTTCGCAATGATAGTTCACGTGTAAATTATTGATCAAAAATCCCGACCAACTGTTTAAACACTATATATCACAAGATATTCTTGTGCAACTTTATCTTGATTTTACTCTTGCAACCATTTTAACAAGGTATATTTTTTCTCGTGGCGAGAACCCATACGGTATCCAGCGGTCGGGATGATACTGAGCAAAGGTCGGATAAGTATGGTGCAAGCGATGGAAAAATTTTGTTCTCGAGATACGGTCCCGTATGTAGAGTCAAAATCATTGAGCGAGATGGCTTTGAAAAACTAGATGTCAAAACCCCGTATGTCATTGCTCACGAAAAACCTATAGTCAAAATCATTTTATATTTTCTAAAAAATAGACAAAAAAGTTGTTGCACTTAAGCAAGCGGCCCGTTTTACATGTACTAAAATGACTCACTTTACCATCTTTGTAGTTGTAGGATAAACATCTTAAAGGCGTAATAGCATTATTCTTATTCCCGGACAAACTCTATAGTGAGGCAAGTGTTTTCCAAATGACAACAATTTTGAGAAAATAAGTTGCTCTACAGTTCAACAATGGGATCTCGAAGCATCAATGCACGAATTTAAGAGATTGTGGCTTGATAAGTTTTGCCAACATGATTATGGGTAGGAACTATGATGTTTAGTTACAACATTGCGAGTTTATAAAAGATCTATAGACTTCGTGTTAAACGACCAACTAATAAGAAATGCCAAATGCATTTAAGTGTTAATTCATTGATGATTGAGGATGATCAGTTTAATCATGTCGTATTTTGTATCCACCATCATGTTGTATTATGTTTTGTTTATGCGTTCGACTTTTCATTCAAACATCTTTTGTTCAGTTGATCAAATAACTTAAAGAATATCACTTGATCATGTGCAAATGAAGATTAACTTCCAACCAAAATAATCAAACTAGCCAAAAACATATATCGGGTTGGACGTACATATTTCCATTTTTTTATTTTATTATAGCAACATAGCCATCAATTTTGCAATGTTTTGTCAGTGCTAAGATTCTCTCTTCAAAATTTTTTTTTGCACAACACCACCGAAAACTTTACGAAGAATCAAACATAATTTCCAATCCAAAATCATTACGTAAATATAATCATATATAAAACATATATACAAAAGATACACTAAATCAAAATATTAGAAAAAAAAATCCGTGCGTGCACGGGCATTATAACTAGTGATATGATATGATTTGATTTGTTTATGGGCTCGTGGTAGATTTCTGACAACCTTTACACTTTTGATACACCTATATTGTACCTTCTGTTATTCCACAATGCACCATATTCTGTATTTCTCATCTTTAGTTCCGTTGATTACTCATTGATTCATTATCCTTATGTGATTCATCCGACTACCTTACTATACTCCAGTTCATTTGATTTGCCATACTCTCGTTCCATTTGGGTTGACTACCAGCTTATACTTGATTACCACTTCATCATTTACCTACCATTATATGATTTATGTGACTACCTGTTTACCCTGCTATTATATGATTCATGTGACTACATGTTTACCATGCTATTATGTGACTAATTGATTTACCCGTTTGCCATGCTAGTATATAATTATTTGACTCATCCGTTTACCATGTTATACCTCGTTCAGTTATATTTTGTGGGCTATGATTATCATTTAGTATTCCTATTTGCTATTTGTGACCACCATTCTTGTACTTTTGGTTGGTATTTTTCCGTTGCTTACGATATTGGTTTGGCTTAGTAATTGATGTTTACCTGACTTGTTGATCTGCCATATTTACACTTCTGTTCATGCTAGTGATTGATGAAGGAATATGGTTCAACTTATATTATCTGTTTAGTTGACTTGTTTCGTTGCCATGCTATATTCTTGTTTAGTTAATTCATTCAATTATGATGTTCGTTTGGTATTCCTACCTGATACATGTGACTATCATGCTTATACTATTGTTAGTATTTCCGCTGATTATGATACTTGTTGTTATCGACTTGTGTGATTGCCATGCTTATATTCAATTTAGTTGCTTCCACCGCTTATAGAATTGACTTGGCTTATATATCGATTATCGATTTATTTGTTTTGCCATATTTATGTTTAGATGATCCGTTGACTAATATGCTTGTTCACTGTTTGGTTACTTGTTTTGTTTATGATACTGTTTATCAACCCTTATTTGTTTATGTTCGGTATATATAGGTTTGGTTATTTATATGTGCTTATATTTGCTCAATGATTCGCTGCTTTGCTTTACTTTGGTCTTCTTTGATTTCTGTTCCTTCTGGATATCTGTTAATATTATGTTCTGCAGGTTCCTCATTGACTCATAGACTCATTGTGCTCGTTCGTTACGACTTTGTTATCAGTCTCCTTTGTTTCATTTTGTATTTTTGATTTTGTTTAGCTTTTGTTTTGTTATATCATTCCTTTGGGCATTTTAAGCTCAACCGCATTTCTTTTCCATCAGCGGTACCAAGTGGGATCTTTGAGCTTTGATGGGTGAGTAGGAGCTTTGAGAGAACCGACCCTAATTTCCTTATTATTTCGGACTCATTTGGAAGAACATTTGTTTTGATATTTTCGTATCTTTTAGACATGTTGGATTATGTATTTTTCCTTTGTAAGTCATTCGTTTATATGACTTGGTATTTTATTTAATAATACTTTCGCTTGCATTTTTATTAGTATGTTCTGATATGACTCCATAATGTGACATTCGGACCCTTGTCGGGTTGGGTTGTTACATTATTACTAGGCTTAGCTTTTGGCTTTGGTTCAGACTTACCTTCAGGAGCTTTTCCTTTAGTAGTGTCACCTAATTCATCATTCTCTTCTTCAAACAGTTTCTTTTGTGCCTTTTTTCAAACTATACATATTTGCACATCTACCTCCTTCCATATCCCTACCATAGTACACTAAAAGGCACTTCCAATCATTCCTCATGTACCAAAAATTAAAACCCATTTGCAACCCCATAGTTAGCAAACATCAACTTCAACTATTATGGGTGGTAAAACATCATACTTAAAACAGGTTGCATTTAATTCCAAGGTATTGTTGGATCATGCTTGGGTAAGTAACACCTTTCTTGGCCTTAAACTTAGGTTCAATGTCAGCATCATCTGGGTCCACTACAACCTCTGAGATATTAATAAAAGCTGGAATAGGCTCATGAATATAACTCCTACAGAATCTAGGGCCACTATAAAGTTTGTTTATGAAGGGTTCTGTATTGATTACTTTTGGAATAACTACATTATCTTCACCATCTGTTAGAAAATCAACATTGTCAATATCCTCATCATCACTAAAAGCATACTCAACAGACTCATCTGACTCTTCACTACCTAAATTGTGATTGTTTTCTTCAACTATAAACTCTAAGACATCATAGTCAAAATTCTCAGCATACAGGTCTAACATCCAGTTATTCTCATAACCTAATGTTAAAAACTTCTCTACATCTTCACCAGGCTTAAGTTCTTTATTTCCAAGATTTAATGGAGTGTTTACCTTACAATAATATAGTCTCATAACTATATTATGAACCAACCTTCACACAATCTCTCATAAATCTTCATAAGACATTCCTTCGAAGTTAACATCTGTGATTTGTTTCAAATCTCATTGGACATATCTCAAAGGATCAGCAATGAATACACCATCATGATGTAGATTCACAGTAAAAAGACGACCTATAAAAACCATAAACGAAAATTAGGGTTAACCAAATTGAACACGATTACATAAATTAAGTGGACCAATTGGTAGAACAATACTCAAATAACAAAAGCCCTATGACGCTTCTTCATCTTCATTGAATTGATTTAATGATTAACCATAATTAGGGTTTCAAGTTTATAAGTCTGTGTTGTAAGTGTTGTGTTTCGTTTGACTGTATATGTACTTAATGATTAAGAATAACACACTCCACTTGCCATGGTGGAAATTACATGTAGGAAAAAAATATATATATTAGGTGGAAATAAAATTAGTGATAATGATAGGTTTATACAATGTTTCATTGCCTATTGATAAATTTCAAAGTTCATTTCTAATAACGGGAAAAATTGAAAAGTTCGTTTCTGTTTTATGGACTTAACCCTTTAGTTTATTTGAAAATTGGAAAAGAAAATAAGACTGGGAGTAGGTCGAGCCCAAATGAAGAGGTTAATTATTTGTGTGTTTTGTTATGGGAGTGTTAAGATGATGTGACACAGATGATACCCAAATGAAGAAAGATAATTATTCACCACACCTAATGCTCTATATGTATCAACTCATTTTTTTATTCCATTATAATGGGCCCATTATAAACCAAACATAAAATTCAAGAATGAAAAAATTCCTCAAATCTCACACTCTCAAAACAAACTGGCTCTAAAAATAATTTTGTAACACAATCATTAATTACATCAAACAAGATAGTTCTATAACATCATGATGTGTTTTATATTTCAGATAGAGTTAGGATAAAAAGAAAAATAAAATTAAAATGAGAAGAGTGAGAAAAAACTACAATCACACATTTTAGATGCAGTTACAAAAGTAAATAAATTTCAATTTAAAGCTTTTCCTCTTATTTGATATGTGTAGTTAAAAATTATTTTTAATTTTCTAATTTGAGTTTTTTTTCACCGGATACATTTTCATTATGGATATTCCACCTCCACTTTGTGTTACTCCACCTAATGATTAGTTGCTTAAATAGCAATTATTATATCAATTTCATCAATTAGACAATGACTGCTGATCCAAATGAATCTTGCTAGCATCCAACACATTCAACAATTTTATTGTCCGTGGATTGAAAATTTAATGTAAAGTTTTAAACGAATAGTGATTCATTTTAGGTCGTACTATAAGATTACCTATGAAACACGGTTCATTTATAATCCAATTTGTCCGATGTATTTATCGTGTTTTTCGTTTGTAGTTCATGTCCAATCCTTAATTTGTCGTGGTTCCGAGCTTACTTTTGAAAGAGTGACATGACAACTAGCGGTCCTAACTTATCCATCTTTGGTCCCGGCTCATAACAATGACTCGCTAGAACATTTTCCGATAGCCCGTATTGATTCTTGAACTACAAATCTACAATGTTGACACACTTTGTTCACATTTAAATGTTGTATGCATTTGGACGGACATTTGGTTAGGAAATAAGAATCAACGAAGTATATTATAATTTGCATAATTTTTAAGAATTTTTTAGTAAACAACTAGTACTAATCATGCCATTTATCCAATAATTTTATTAGAAGTCAAAGTAGATGTTCTAAACATTAATTAATACCTTTTCTCCAGAAGCCCCATTTTGACTATGGCTTCAGTATTAGCATTCCAAAGCTTGAATATGCTTGTATCAATTTATTAACAACACTTTAGAGATAGTTTCTTTAATACTTCTCATCATAAACAATACTCGCCATTTTTATAAGTTAGATATACGGAGTAATAATCTTCTTTATTTTGTTTTATTATAAACTAATTATAGTTATAAATAATAAAAATAAAAATTATGAATCCAATTTAACTTTATGCACTAAAACCAGCAAAAATCAGGTAGCAAATCATTACCTTTTCCAGCGTCCCACATGCATAAACCAACAACCGTCCCACTACCCTCATTCTGCTAGCGTGGCGCAATATCCGCCGTAGATCTTCATATCCTATAATTCTCTTTCCATAATATTTAATATTTTACCCCCTACAAATGCTAAAATATCACACTTTTTGCCCCTATCGTTTTTAATTTCTCATTCACCTTCTTCATATTTACCAAACTAATATATTTGTAGTTTTTTTTTTTTTTTTTTTTTTTTTTTTTTTTTTTTGAAAAGATAATATATTTGTAGTTTAAACACTGCTAATGAAATGTTAATAAAAATAAAAATATAATTTAGTGTGGTATAATTTAGTTATTTTAACTCGGTAAAGTTACAACTACAATTTACAGTTAAAGACAAACAATTTACAACTTGCATCTATCATTATTTTGCTAAAATCATTCACGTTCTTGATATCCGCCAAATCTATCTTAAAATTTTTACCCCTTCAAACTTGAATTCTAACCGATCCTTTATAACATTAGTAATCTTAATGTGATCGTAAATATTGTGGTAAATACACTTAGCATCGATGTCAAATCGGTTTCTCCCTAAAACAATATTCAACCACAATTAGTTAATAAGCGATGAACCTTGTGCACAACAAAAATATATACGCCATGGCCAATAAAAAAACAATACACACAAAAAGATAATGAAAGCTTTGCGGTTGCGCCAACCATATACTTTTGAAAAGGTTAAGGGTGATCGGTCATCAATTCAGTTGAGTAATGGGAAGAATTCGGTCATCTATTCTGTTGATTGAAAGGCAACCATACCATTAGCATTGGCCTTAAGCTTCTAAAATTTTATAATTGTTTGAAAACACTACTAATGAAACTCTAACAAAAAAAATAAAAATAAAATAGATTTATCCTTTATATAACGGTGCATTTATTTATTTTACTAACAAAAGTTACAATCGAAGTTTATTACACACATTCTTTTACAATTAGTTGTGGCTAATAATAGGTTTAATAATATTACAATTTTGTGTAATAATTTATTTCATACAAACAATAAAGAGTTTGTTACTGAATGAGTGTAAGCCGCGATGCGATTGTTGGATTGAACTAAAGAACTTCTTTGTGATGACAACTTAAACTTTAGGGACCAATTTTGCCGGTTGCTATAGATAGTTATTAATTCTACGGACTTACTTGTGCAACAACTTAAACCTCGGGACTATTTTTGCAGGATTATAGATTGCGATTAATGATAAAGAACTTATTTTGCGTACCACTGAGCCTCGAGGCCATTTTGCCAATTGGCAAAGTTTGCATTAATCGTGGTTGTTATTCTCTCTTTCCCGATCTTTAGTATATATCTTAACGAGTATGATTCTTGCGTGCGTTCTTTTGAACTTATTTTCTCCCTCGTGGTAGTTGTGGAACCCATGATGCTTTTTTAACATGTCTTTGGTATTCACTTTGAGTCATCCTGCATATGTCAAAAAATAAATATGTGAAATGAGATTTGAATAAGAAAAAGATTTGATCTTAATTTATGTGGTTAAAGGTTTACATGTGACTTCATCTTTTCACGCTCATCATCAGAGTAAACAATAATTTTCTGAGAATCGACACTGAAAACCGAGAACCAATGTGCACCACAAACATCGAATACTTTGCAGACACTATGTACCTACAATTAGAAAAAATTGTGCAAGTCTTAAGAATGTAATCAATAATAATGTAATCATGTAAATTAGTCGAAGTTGAAACCTCAAACTTGGTCGTTCTCATTCTTACAGGAGGTGTCACATGGTATGGTAAGCACTTTCCACTTTTACGACAAATTAAGCGGCGCTTTGACAAAGAAGAACAATGAAACCGCCCATTTGACTACAAACAACCACCAAATAGGCTATATTGGTTAGCACAAAACATCAACCAAATAGCCCATAATTGAACAACGATATCATCAACCAAATAGGCCATATGACAGGAAATATTTTCGCCACAAAACCTATGTTTTACCACAAACATAACACAATTAAATGTTCTTGTTTTGAAAGCAACCAATCATCCTATTTTGACTGGAAAAATAGAAACCAAACATCTCATTGAAAACACGTTTTGAGTCCCCGACTAAGCTCCAAACCTACACAAATAAACCAAATCAAAGGCAAAATCTTGCTCAAGACAATTCATCCAACAAAACAGAAAACCCACATAATGTCATGTGTTGCAAAGAAAAAACAAAAACAGAGAAACAAAAAAAATACTAAATGGTAAACGGCTTACCAAGTGCTGGCCACAACTGATATATAATTTTATCCCACAACTAATATGTATCTCTTATTAAAAACAACAAAAAAAAAATAATAATAATAATAAGAAGCTAAACAACCTTACCACACTTCCAATTCTGGCCTTTCATCAAACATATTGTAAGGCACAACTTCATCTACAATTTCTACACCATTAACCACAACTACAACACAACCCCACAACCCGTATTTCTCATTCTTTATCCATTGTCAACCACATCCGAACTCCTCATCTTTCATTGTTTCTGTTACAAAAGAGCATAACACAATCATGATAGATGATTGAAACCCATAACTAAAGGTAAAATTAAAACTTTCAAAAAAAAACTTTGAAATTTTTTCTGATAATGTATTCCAAAACACAACAAAACGAATCACTTACATGCAATATTATTGTGTTTCCAACAACCGTGTTGATTAAGCTTTCTTGATGAGCGGCCGTTACAATAATTGAAACCCAAATTTGTTGATTTTCTCTCAGAATAATCTGTTTTGATTTTTGGGTTTAACAAAAAAAATGGCGAAAAATTAGTTTGGTTAATTGATTAAGGCAAAATAACTTACCTACAGCTATGAGCGTTCGCATGATTAGTCTTCTTCATCTTCATCTGTGGATCTGATTGAGGTATTGTTCGATGAATCTGGAGTATGGGTTTGTGTTGATCTCATGGGGATACTACAAAATAACTTTACCTACAACTATGAGTGTTCGCATGAATATTGGTGGACTGTTGGCAGTACATATTTGGTATACACATGGATGGTTGAGTACATATTTGATCTACAAATGTACGGTGGATCGGCAGTAGTACAAAGTTTAGGTGTCCAATTGGTCAATAATGACATTTGAAAATGTATTAAATAGTAATTAGCCTCTAAGCTTAGTGAACAGTAAATTTTGTAGCTCCCTTTCTCCAATAGCATTCTGCCAAAGATGCAACCGATGTACTGTTGACGATATTGAGTAACAAAATCACATGGAATGAACCAATCATTTGAAAGATTAACAAATAACAAAGACACCAAGAATGATTTAATTGTGGGAAGCAATTTCCATTTTTATAATATACTATAATAATGCGTAATTTTTATGAATATTATTTAATTTATGCGATTTTATAAGAACAACTATCCATCCATAATAACACATTAGATTTGTGTAATATTTCATGAGACATTTTTAAGTACTCTCGCTAACAAAACTCTAAAAAGTATCGTTATGCTCTTCTCAAATTTTTTAAGCAAGGTAAAGTAAATAAAATAGTAAGTAAACATTTTCAGTTTGATTTTTAACAAAAAAATATATTTTACTTCAAAATCGATTAATTATCCTTCTTTCTCAGTCATTTTCTTTTTACTTTTTTTTTCTTTAAGTTTGTCTGAAATACTCATATACTGGCAAATAACAGGTCGCGTCGGTAGCATCGAACTTAACATTTAACGTTAACATCCCTAAAAAGCACTCACATGTGTAACATCCGAATAACACCATAACACCAATAATATTTCATATTTTCAATTTCAACCCTAAACTAAAACAAACACTTCATTTATTAAACTAAAACAAACATTTCATTAAAACTAAAACATATTACAATACGAGATTAAAAAAAAAAATTACAACGAAAAAAAACACACTTCAAATAAAACGTTACAACAAATTAAAGGAAATCGATCTACTAACGAGGTTTGAGTTATATTTTGCGATGATTCGATCTTTTTCGTCATTGATCCATTTCTTGACCATTGGATCTTGCCCATCGATGAGCGTCATCAAAAACTTGATCTCTTCCAACCTTGTTAATGTGAGATCTCTTTCTCTGGGCCCGATCTGCCGGAGACTTCTCGTTTCATCTGAAACTCGTTTGCCATAGTTTACGTGAAATAAGTGACGAGCTCGTTCCTCCGGTGCTTGTTCCCCAAGTACTTGTTGTAGTCGCGGATCGTGCTTTCTTGGTATACGTTTCTTTCCCATTGGCGTGGTTGTTCATCATTGCAAACAAAGCCTCGTTTGTGTGGCTTGGGACTTGGGGTTAAATCAACAGGTTCGGCGTCTCCCGTTTCTTATAATGACGCAAAACATCCCAGCGTCATCGAGACCAAACAGTGCTCCTCTGTTTTCCTCACGATACCATTGCTTTGCCCGTTTCATCACATCCACTTTCACTTTCACCGCTTGTTGATCCGTTGCGCAGCGTATGTAACAAGAGTTGAACTTTGTGCATATCACATTCAACGTTGTCCATTTGCTTGACATCGTGTCCTTGGTGCGCCGTTGAAAGTTGAGTCTATTGAACTCATTTCGACCCGATACCAAAGCGTATCTTTAGGTTGGCACTTTCCAACTTTTGGATCCTCAAACGACTATGTAACACCTTAGTAATGCTTCTCTGCTGAATTCCAACGATTGGTAACGACGACCTCCTCATGAGAATCAATTGGTTCGGGCTCGGGGTCTTTGGATTTTTGATTTTAAACAATCGACGACATTTTCCTTTTTGGTGGAGATGTGGGTGTCTCAATGACATCTTGTGTTTCGATTTGTGATTGTTGTGTTTGTGTGGTGTAGGTTTTGAAAGTTGGGTTTAAGGTGCTTTGTTGGTTTTGTCGTTGCCAAAAGCAGTAATGTTTGTTGTTGTTGCCACATTTCTAGGCTTGATAAGCTAGTGGGTTGAGGTTTGAAGATGAGCTAGCGTTCGGGTTAGATGATGAACCAGGGGTTTGAGGATTCCACCCATCATTGAGAAGATTGAAGAAAGTATCGTCGTTGCCTCCAGACATTGTTTTTTTTTTTGCAGTTAATTGAAGTTGAAAGATTGAGAGGATTTAGAAGTGGAAGTGTGAATAAAAATGGTGTTTTGATTGTGTATTTATAGTGGTAAAAAAAGGTTTTTGATTTTTTTTGATTTTTTTATCAATTCTAGCCTTTAGGGACTGAAATGATTTTTTAAAGTTAACGGTAGTAGCGTTAGAGGACTAAATATGAAAAAATTTTGATTTTTTTTTTTTTTTTTTTTTTGTTTTTGTTTGGTACATGCAACGCGTTAGAGGACAACGACTGGGGACCAGCGGCGTTAACTTGCTCTCTTCCATCGGTATAACGCCATTAACGGCGTTAAAACTCCCATGTAGGCGTTATCCGTTATGGATGGAATCTTCTAACAATATTGATTGAGAAAAATGATTGTTATCTTCTTAATCGAACATAAATAAATCTAATGATTTGATTGGTTGATTTAAAAATAATTGATAAGTATTTGAAGAAAAAATCTTTTTCTTTAAGTTTGTCAAACAAAATTATTTAGCTTGTCTATATTTGTCAAACCACCCATAGACTTTCCCAACCATCCACCTTCCACCCCTGTCACTCTCACTACCTCTCTCTCTCTCCTTCACCTCATGCAAATTCACACCTACTAAAACACACACACTCTCTCTCTCTCTCCACAATTCACCATTCCTCAATGGATGACGTCAACCGTCAACCACCATACACCACCGCCGTCCCTCCCTACACCGCCACCGGAATCCCTTACACAGCCACCGGAGTCCCTCCCTACGCAACAACCGGAATTCCGTACACAGCCGCCGGAGTTCCGCCGTACGTGATCGGAAAACCTCGAGACGACTTCCGGTACCAGGCGACGGAGTTTTTCAAAGGAGTAGCGGAACTGAGCGTTGAATTCGGTAAAGGATGTAGAGACGTGGTGAAACAGAGTATATTAAGAGATGATTCGTTGATTGTTAGGTGTTTTGGAGGTGTGTGTAAATCAGTGTGTGTTAGGTTTAAGTTTTTGAATCGGTATTTGCCTGAAGATCGTGATCCGATGCATTCGTGGAGTGTTATTTCCGTTGTCTTCGCTGTTGTGCTTGCAGGTTGTACCGTACAACTCTTTCTCAAATTTATTTATTTATTATACAGTAGTAGTTTATTTTGAGGTGATGTGTATACGATAATTTTATAAATAGCGTGAGCCGTGACGCGGCGGCGTGGATAAGCCTCACGCTTTAGGAGCGGATTCTCAGTTTTATCTACTTATTTATTTATAATTTTATATATTTGTTTATTTTGATGTGTATTAGTGTATATAGTTATAGCTACATCTGCGTTACCAAAAACACTTACGAAGCGAAAGGATAAATATGTATATATTTGTGTATTAAATTGATCTAGATATTCAACTTTTTGTTAGAGTGATGATTGATGAATAATTTTAATTATTATTGTTGATATTTGTCGAAAAATTATTCATAGGTCTAAAATTTAGATATGCGGCAAATCCAGTGTTTTAATAAACAGATAGATAGAGAGTGAGTGTTATTATTTGTGGATAAGTGATTAGTAGGACTTAAATTTAGATATATAGATTAATGTGATGAGATTATGACATGTGGCAAATCCGAGTGTTAACATAGTTATGATTTGCGGTGTATACTGCGTGTTTAACATTTGTGTATTAGATTGATCTAGATATTCAACCTTTTGTAAGAGTGTTGATTAATGAATAAATTTAATTATTATTGTTAATATTTGTGGTAAAATGATTAGTAGGCGTGAAATTTGGATATAGAGATCATCCTGATAACGAGATTATGACATGTGGCATTTTGATAATTATTGTTGTTATTTGTGGAAAAGTGATAAGTAGGTGCAAAATTTAGGTATGCATATTAATGTAGTAGACAGAAAGTAAGTATTGCTGAGTTTGTATAATCGTGTATTAAATTGATTTGGATATTCAACTTTTCTGTAGAGTGATAAATAATTGACTTTTTTTATAATGATTTATTAATTTGAGTTGGGATAGAGAGGAACTTGAAGGAATTACTAATATGGGTTAATTATATTAGATTACTGAAAGGAAATGAAACACATGCCTGGAATGTATGCCTAAAAGATGTGCAAAATCGTAAGTGAATATTCGGATGGGAGAAAATGCATATGACATGATTCAAATGATGATTGGGTTATACGTGAACTCAGGCATATCATTACTCCTACAGAAATAGCAATGATTTTAAAATATTGAAGTTATTGCAAATCTTGACTTTAATGAAGCATGCTAATCTTTTGTAGAGTGACGAGTAATCGATCTTTTTTGTTGATTTAATAATTTTAATTTGAGTTGGGATAAGAGGAAATCTGAAGGAATTACTAATCCGGATAAGTAGTATTGGATTACAAAAATGATGGATCTTAGTTCTGAAGCTATTGGTATTTAATGATGTGCTGATGACTTTAATGGAGTGTTAATCTTTTTGTAGAGTGATGATGAATATGGACTTTAATGGTATAAATATAAGTCCTGAAGTTATTGGTATTGAATTATGACTTTAATGGAACATGTTATTGAGTTGATCTGTTTGTAGAGTGATGATAAATAATTGACCTCTTTTGTTGATTTTCTGAATTTAATAAGGATATAGAGGAAATCTAAAGGAATCAATAATCTAGATTAGTTATATTCAATTACAGAAAGGATAAACTTATAATCTGAAGTTATAATTCATTGGAAATCAGAAAATGACATCAGTTGAGTATGTTAATCTTCAGATTTGTGAATTAGTTGACTACTAAAGTAGCTGATTCGATAACCCTCACGGGGTGTTTCAATGGGAAATTGCGTTGGTGTTAAAACACTCAGGTGTGGAGTACTTGGGTTTGATCCCTGCCGGGGCCAGGGCACTCTTGTGATAGTCAGGACTTCAAAGTTTCTGTGTTATTTTGAAATGAGAGGGGTTTGGGTTTAGATGCTGTTGGAGCTGTCTTTGCTGACGTTGTCTTTCTAGCTTTTCTAGTTTTGGTGGCTTGGTTCCTCGTCAGCAGAGTGTCCGCTTGTGGTTTTTGATAGAGTACTTTTTCTAGCTCAGGGGTGCGAGTTTTTGAGGCTTGGTTTTTGGTACATTGCAGTATCTAGCTTCTCGCATGTTGTTTATAAGGTTTGTAGTTTCTATAGGATTTTCTTCAAAAAAAATAAAATAAAATAAAAAATGGATGGGCGCTTTGTATAAACCTCGCGAATTAGTGATAGCATAGTTAAAAGAGCTGCTCACATGATCAAAACTTTCTATAGATATTAATCTGCTTCTGTGCTCACTGTGTGCTGAAAGATGATATTTGTTACTTGTATGCTTGATTTTTATGGTATAGTCATAAGGAAGATCATAGGAGAATGAACATCAATGTTAATTACATTGAACATCCATTTGATATTTTGAGAGATGGGATAAGGAATATCATAGAAGAATGAACGATGATTTGAAGTATGTGATATGAGAAGTGAAGGAACGAACTGTTTCTGAATTTAGGAATAATGTAATGTGATTACTCTTTTGTCAAAGTATTTTTAACATGTTTGTTACAGTTTCTTTGGCAGTGTTTATGTTCTGCTTATTTCAGCCGAAAATGATCAATACAGGATTGTTGGAACTTGGAAGTTCATAATGTGATGATCAAATATGTTCCTGTTCTGATTGTCATTTATATATTAGGAAAGCATTGTGTTTACTATAAGCATCTACCTGATGAATTTATAATGTGCGAATTTATAATGTGCTTGCTGTGTTTGCTTCAAGAAGGCTAGTAATATCTCACTGACAGCAGTCTACTATTTGCAGTTCTACTAGTAACCTCTGAGAGTGATACAACTGCTCCCATGATAGAAAGATTGCAAATATATCCTCCAAACGCTACTCGTATACTTTTACCGGATGGCAGACACTTGGCATATCAGGAGCAAGGCGTCCCACCTGATAGAGCTCGATATACGCTGGTCACATCACATTCTTTCCTTTCATCGCGACTAGCAGGTATGAAAATGATGCAATGGTAACTTCTATAAATCCGTTCACAAATAAAGAAACGAAAAGATAAGATGATTTCTGGAATCTGAATTTTTTATTTTAATCTAAATAGGAATACCTGGGATTAAGGATTCATTACTCCAAGAATTTGGTGTTCGCTTGGTATCATATGATCTTCCAGGGTTTGGGGAAAGTGATCCCCATCCTGGCAGGAACCTTGAGTCATCAGCAATGGACCTGTTGTTCTTATCATATGCTGTGCATATAACTGATAAGTTTTGGGTGGTTGGATACTCGGGTGGAAGTATGCATACATGGGCTGCACTCAAGTACATTCCGATAGAATTGCAGACTAATCCATTCCGTGGGGGCCTCTTTTTCCACTACAAAATTCAAATATCTATACACTTTTTCATACCATATTTTATCAACCAAACATAAACAATCATAATAATATACTTTTGTACCCATTACTTAGTTTTCAGGTTTTTATTAGATGCAATTTTATTAGCAATGCTGCATATATACGAAACTGGAAACTGCCTTGATAGCATTTTTGGTTGTTACTAGATGTGCAAAACATATAGGGTGGTCTCGGGTTGGGTCAGGATCAGTTGACCTACCATTTGCTCTGCTTCATTGATAGCTAGCTTTGTAATTATTTAACCTGTTTGACATGCTAACAATAGAATACAACCCAACTTGACATGTCTACATATAAATGGGTTAATTACGATCTCTTATATCTTTCTTTAATGCTGCGTTAAGAAAAATATATTGGTTCCTTCAACTTCATGACACGTACTGAAAGTTATAACATGACACGCACTGCAAGCTTTAAGTAGCAAAAGTAGCTCATGATTTCGCTTAACTAAGTACTGAATGCTGTTTTTCTTTCTGACCATCATTGACTTGAATGACAGGTGCTTTTATGGTAGCACCTTTGCTCAATCCATATGAACCAAGCATGAATAAGGCTGAGATACGCAGGACCTGGGATAAATGGACGTCAAAAAGAAGATTAATGTACCTTTTAGCACGGAAGTTTCCGGCACTTCTTTCTTACTTCTACAGCCGCAGCTTCTTGTCAGGAAACCTTGATCAAATAGATAAGTGGCTGGGAATGTCACTTGGAAAAAGGGTTAGTAAGCTTTACCAACTATAACTTCATACGTAGAACTGTGGACCTATTTACTTATTGACGGGTCAACTGTGTTGTGTTTTATCTCAAACGGGTCAAAGGAGTCAATCATAAGATTATCCAAAGAAGGGAACTGGTTAAATAGGTCAAATCGGTTGAAAGCCATGGAATGTATAACAAACGTCTAGTTATTTAATCGGGTCAATTCACAGACCCAATTTGACCAATACCCAATGCACCCATGTTGCTACCTCTAATAAAAGGTCAGATTGGAGTAATTTACAAGTGTAGCTTTTCCTGGTTTCTTTTACCATTAACTAACAAATGCTCTTATTACAGATAAGATAATATGAATTCTTGATAATATATGTGAGCTCATTTTGAAGCTTGGTAGATCTTTCTGTTCAGTTTCGGGTTTTTACATACACTTTTCCTTTCTGTAGATGTCTGATTAGTGAATTCCTTGACTTGGCAGGACAAAATTTTTATAGAAGAATTGAGGTATCAAGAGTTCTGGAAGAGGGATTTGGGAGAGTCGGTTCGTCAAGGGAATGTAAAACCGTTTATAGAGGAATCTGTCCTGCAGGTATCAAGTTGGGGTTTTAGCCTAAGTGATCTTAATGTCCAGAAGAAACGCCAAGGGAAAGGCATCATGGTCTGGCTCAAGTCTATATATAAACGACCACCAGACGAGCTGACTGGCTTTCTTGGTCCAATACATATATGGCAGGTTGGTGCTTTCTTCGCTTTATGTTTGGTGATAGAGGTGGCAATTTAGGTAGGGGTAACGAGTCAAAAGGGGGAACTTTTCTAGTGCTTGTCGAAATGGATCGGGTTGACATGAAACACATTTTTTCCAGACTTCCTATATATACAAAAACGTGTCAAATATTATCATAAAGTTCAATTATTTCAATAGTAATCTAACGTTTGTAATAAAACTGATATAGAAGGTTTTATGCATTAAAGACTTTCGTTTGACTAGTCCCTTTTATAGCTAATATTTTGTTATTTTAAACTTTTTGAAATATTTAGAGACAAAACATAACCAAATAGAGCATTCCTAAATAACTTAGGCGAATAACCACTTAGGAGGTGGCCTAGTGGCAAAAGGACGTGTGAATATCACTCTAAGATGTGTGAGGTCTCAAGTTCAATTCCTACTAGGTGCCTGAAGTGGCCACGCCAACCTCCTGAAAAGGGAGGGCTTTACCCGGTTTGAGTATGTGTGGAGGTGGGTTCAAACCCCGTGGATTAGTCGGCCAAAAGGTCGAAAAGCATGGCTACCTAAAAAAAATTAGGCGAATTGCCGCCTCTACTTAATACCATTTGTATACAACTCAAACGGGTTGAATATGTTGAATTGTGTTGTGGGCCCAATAGGTCAGAATCTCATATAAAAAAATAGCTAAAAATATAATGAGTCAAACAGGTTTAAGTTCCCAAAGTCTATTTTACATGCATACCTCCTAAGTAGTTATATTTAAAGATTTAAGATACTTATGGTAACACCGGCTCATTTCAACCTTTTATCATTGGAGTTGATAGCTTTTCTCTTCAAAGACTCAAGTATCATTGAATCTTTGAATGAAAGAGTTGGTCAAAATCATCTCACACACAAATAAATATTTTAATATTAGAAGTACTAAAAAGGTATTGCAAGATCTTGCCACCTCTAATAACTTAAGCTTTTTTGGCTAAATTGCGTATGTAAACCGAGAGGTGGCGTGGTCATTTTTTATAGGGGTCTAACATACTGGTCAGTGGTCATATAAAGTAAGAACGGTTTCATATGTTGATTTCACTGCTAATAGGGAATGGAAGATAGGGTGGTGCCACCATCAATGGGCGACTATGTCCATCGGATTCTACCAGGAGCAATGGTGCATAAGCTCCTTTACGAGGGTCATTTCACCTACTTTTACTTTTGTGATGAATGTCATAGACAAATGTTCACTACAGTATTTGGCAATCCACAAGGTCCGTTGCCTATCAAAGTTGCTCCAGCAATTCCCATGAAGGAAGATACTAATGATGATAAAGAAGAAACCAAAGAATCAGAAGAAACAGAAGAATCAGAAGAATCAGAAGAATCAGAAGAAACAGAAGAAGCAGAAGCAGAAGAGGTACAAGTTAGTTACTCCGACACCAATTCAGATATTACTTTTCTATAGCTCAGCTTAAGATGCGAATTTTAGATGCATATACAACAGTTTGTTAGAGCCAATGACTGCACCAATTGGGTTGTTGTAGTCATGCTAATAACACTTTTTAGGCTGGAAAGATAATAGCGAAACCCACGAGCCAAGATACTTGAATGCTTATACCGAAAGAAAAAAAAAATAGTTGTACATGCAGCTCGTATTCGGACCCATGTTTTATAACTTGTCATCCTCATATGACATATTGGTATCAGGGTATGTGAGTATTTGATTTGTTAGTAAAAAAAAACATACAAAGCCAATATAAAAACTTTGGGAGACATTACAGGTGGATACTTGTGTAAATACTATAGTTTTACTAATTAACTTTGCATATATGAATTTTTGCACATATATTATTACAACTAGACTTCAACGCGTGGGTAAGAAACTCCTTTGTAAACGTCAAAATGTTGATTATGAATTTGCTATACCTGTGCAAGAATTGTTTGATTTAACGGACCTGGTTGTATTATTTTATGGGTTTTGATAACAACAGCCCTAAGGGTTGTCATTAAGATGCTTTGTTTTACTACAATTTCTTGTAATAATACAATTCATCCAATCACAATCAATCATTAATTGTATTTGTAATATTTCCGGAATTTTCTCCCCTTTTTACGGGATTATCAACCAATCTGAATCATTCAAAAGAGATATTGTAATGAAAATTATTTGCTTAACGTCAACCCTTAGGGCTGTTGTTAACAATACCCAAAACAAAGCATCTTAACGTCGGAAATGAATGAATAAATGAAATATGGGAAATGTGATTCCATGTCATAATGGAATGAAGAAAAACTAGGAGTAGCTATGTAATGAAATTAGTGGTTGTAGACATAATGGAAAGAACCAATGAATAAACCATTCAATTCTGGCTCAAAACAAACAATATTTTTTTATTCCATCGTATGATTTATTCTATTGCAACTTCGATTCATACATACAAGACACTACATAAAGGATCACTATACTATTGCTAAATTGAAGGTGCACTAAAAGGAGAAATTCGCACAAAGAGAAGAAAGTATAAGAACAATTTCAGTAGCTAGAAAAGCAAAGTAGAGAGATAAGTAACGATCTAGGGCCGAAGGCATCCAAGTAATTCAAACCAAACTGTTACATTTTTAAGAACAAAAATCATTACAAATGCACATTCTTTTCTAAATCGCTAGATACTGTTGCCCATCTTCACATGGATGCGTCTCGGCATATATTTTTTGTATGAAGAATCTTTCACCTTGCTGATAATGCTAAAACACTATTGCCCGAAGACTCTTTGATCAAGCTAAAATCCTAAACACATAGAATTGTGTATAGCGCGATGGTCATTTATTTTTTTTTTACAAAATACGCCATACATGTTTTTTATTCTATTTTAGAAGGTTAAGGGTGTGTTTGGTATAAGGGTTTGAAATCAAGGAATGAGTTTGATATCAATTATTGTTGTTTGATTGGTAGATATGAAATCAAAAGTGAGTTTGAAACCTATAACCTTATTCAGGGTGGAGTGAGTGGTTTAAGTAGTATTTTTATTTGAATCATATTTTTATGTACACAAATGATAAATTGGCTAATTAAATAGATCTAAGGTGACATCTGGTATAAATGATTATCTGATTGCATAGCTATCTGGTCGTTATCTTGATGAGTCCATATATCAAGCTCTTTTATGTATTAAGGGCTAGTTTGGTTAGCCTCTTTTGGATTCGGTTGACTTTAGATGTCAAAACCTTTGTTTGTTTAATGTTTCGGATTAAAAATTGGTTATTATCCCTAATGGCCCCACACTTTTTCAATCCATATAAGATAGGTGGGTTTTAATTTTTTTGTGGGCCCAACTTTAATTTTCACTATATCTCTCTCTTATAATAATATTGTTTTTCTATTTTAATAAAAATATAAAATAATTTTTTATTATATAAAAATATATTTTTTCTCTCTTCATTTACTTTTATTAAATCCAAATTCAAATCATAATCCAAATTTAAATCTAAATCTAAATCCTAATCCTAAACCCATTTACAAACCAAACGGACCCTAAATCTTTCATTTCACAGTTTTTCTACGATAGATTTTTTAGTCAATAGGACCTACACCGATGTTATACCCATAACTAGGGCTGTAAACGAACTGAACGTTCAGTGAACATTTCATGAACCGTTCGGTAAAAAGTTCGTTTATTTATTAAATGAACGCATATGAACAATATTTTACGTTCGTTTAGTTAAATGAACGAACATGAACAAAAGTCGCGTCCGTTCATTTATGTTCGTGAACGTTCGATTATGCGTTCGTTTATGTTCATTTATTTATTTGTGTTTATATATCATATCTTTTAATTGTCTAATTTTAAAATTAGTTTGTTTAAACAAAACAACACTTATAAAACAATATTAGATGCATAGTTTAATAAAGTTTACGTTTTTTTGTCTATGTTAATTTATGCTCGATTGTTTATGTCCGTTTAGCGTTCATTTAGTGTCTTAATGAACGAACATAAACGAACATGAACAACTCATTTTCTTAATAAACGAACGTGAACAAGAAAATTTGTCCGTTTAAGCGTTCGTGTTCGTTTATTTGTCGGTTAAAATTAAATAAGCGAACATGAGCAAAGCTCCGTTCGTGTTCGTCCTGGTTCATTTACTGACTACCCATAACTCAAATTTTATATCAAATACTAACAATGAAATTGATATACTTAATTCTATTCCACCATCTTATCAAAACCATACCTATTATGATTCCAAGTAGCAAACCAAACACACCTTAAAGCATTTGTTTCATGTCAGCATTAGATAATTTGCATTCCTAGAGCTTATGATCTTTAAAAATAAAAGAAAAAAATATTGTAACTAGAAAGTTTTGTATAATACAAAAAAATACAAAAATAATAATGTGTACAACACACTAGAGCGATTCAAAGGGTAGAGTTAGCACGCAAAAGTAATCTAATCAATACGATAATTCAACAAAAATGACACGTATAACAAATTACAACAATTTGGTTGATTTTAGTTAAGTCCAAACTACTTGTATTAACACCTTCACTTTTATTAATTTTTAAGACTTCCTAAATTAGATATTTAAGCAAAACAAGTAAAGAAGCATCATTTACAAGTATTTGAAGCACAAATAAAACTAAAAAATATTATTCAACACATACAATTAATACACAATTTAATTCACCCATTCATCAAAATATATAACTATTTAACCGCAATGTACAATCTAATTAAGCTTCCAAAACAATTAATACACACTTTAGCATATGAATTTGTAGTTTCATCAATAAATGTATGTTATCCAATTGTTACATTTTATAAAATATCGTTAATCATTTGATATACAAATTATTTGCCCATAGTGACATGCGGACACGCTACTAATTATTTAGTGATGTTAACATTTATTTTAGGGTATCCGTCGCCATGAACACGCAAATACCCTACTAGTTTAAGTAAACGGTTTAGCCATGTCAACATAAATTGCCTACACGTAACTTGACCATGAACCCATTCATCCTGTTTACTAAACAAGTATGCAAGTCGACTCCTTTAACTAGGGATGAGCATGGCTCAGTTTTTGTCTAAAACTGAAATCGAACTTAAAATATTCGGTTTTTGCTTTTTTAGAAGCCGTTCTGTTTTGGTTTATTCTAGGTTCGGTTTTTTTGGTTTATTTTTGGTTTGGTCTTCGATTTTTATTTCGATTATCGCGGTTTGGTCTTTCAATAGTTGAATTTCTAATGCAACATAGAATAACCTTTTCAAGTTTAAAAAACAAAGAAACACAAAGTAATGACAATAAGAAACTACTGATCATAAAAAAAATTATATAAGAGAATTATTTTTTCGTCGTAAAAAAAGTGACATAATAATGACAATAAAATTAGCGGCCACAAAACATTTAGACGATAAATATTTATGTTTTATAAATGACACATTCAAGAAGCAATTGAAACATGAGTTTTTTAGATTATGTATTTTGCTGGTTCGGTTTATTTGCTAAAACCAAACCGAATCATAAACTTCGATTTTTATAAATTACAAAATCCAAACCATCGGTTTTTCATTCCGTTTATTTTTCTGATTTTTTTGGTTTAGGTTTGTTTTTCAGTTTTCTGCACACCCCTACATTTAACCAACCTCAACCAAAACAATACCAAAAATTATAAAATAACTCGACCCTAAATCTGTTTAACCCGACCTTATCATGTGATTAAACGGAGAGTAATATGGTGTTGAGTTTAAAATATATATAACATACAATAAACATGTAAACATCAAGAGTACAACGGAAGACTAAAGATCATAACAAATAAATAATTAGCGAAAGTATGCGTAGCGTACCTCTTGCGAATGTCAGATCTCTTGAGCAAAACCAAAGAAGTGGTTTGAAGAGTTGTCCCTTACCGTTTTACAACTCAAACCAATTGTTGTAAGAATAATGTCTTACAAACACGTTCTTGTACACACGAATTAACCAACGAATCAAGCGATTGCTAGATCTAACACAAGTCCTCGTTTTAAGGAAAAACGAAACCAAACTCCTTAACAATGGGGTGTTCGGCGAATAGGGACAAGAGAGAGAGAGAGAGATCTAGGTTAATTCAATGCACAAATATATGAAAAACCTAGAACCTAGCCTTGTTTATATAGTAGATAGAAAACTTTGGGAACAAGTTATGGATTAGGGCTTGGGAAGCCCCTCGCCGCCATGAAGAAAGCCCAAGGAAAACCCATAACTTTTCACTTTCAAGATTTTCCATTACTAGTCATTCTCTTTTCATTTAACGGTCGTTAGTCATTTTTCATTAAATACTTAACGATCGTTAACCGGACTTAATGTGCAATAATTAATTGTAAACATAAACATTAATTATTAACTTTAATTCTCATTCGCTAATGTGTGCAATCCGGTGGTCACGAGTTCGAATCCGGACATTTACGTGTTTGTAAATATATACATTTCAACGACTCCCACTGGATATGTTTACAAAGCGTGAAATAACATTAGTTAACGTCTAGCAACACGCCAATGCCCCGGTACAACTCGTGTATGGTTTTCTGGAGAAAACCAAGTTTTGATGATTCATCATCATATTCATCCTTTGTTTCTAATCGTTAATAAGAATATGGATCTCACTCATTTCTTAATTAACTATTACATTTCTCGCTTTATGTAATTGATCAAGATTACCAATTCTTCCGAACATATTCCGGAAGAACTTGGGCATGGCCATGCAAACATCTTGACAACCCTACGAGGGCCCATCAATATTATACTTCAAAATAAATTTGAAGGAAACAAATCCCATTTTGACTACAAGCGAGGATTCATAGATTTCGCAACACTTACGAAAACAACCCTTATAACTACCGATTCACGTATAGCGTTAGATTGCTTCACGAAATGCACTACATCCATGACATATCTCGGTATCTCAAGTCGAGGATAAATATTCATGATATACTTAATGACTAAGATCCATAAAGTATCATCATGTGGGTGGGATAAGTCCTATACTCAATACATTGAATATCATTTGAAATTAGTCATGCTATGCATCAATATACTTTCAAGTATATTCTAACTAATACTCAGATTTGTCTTAATTCAATATCATTCCCATGTTATTGATTGACAACGGACTATTTAGAATAACTTAAGTTATTCAAGGATTTAAACATGCAAATCTGAGGACACAATATTATAAATGAAATTAAGCGATATACCGTACTTTAATTCATTATAAATAATAATTGTTTATCATCCTTTATTCAAATACTAAATAGATCAATGCATGATAATTCTTAGTTAATGAATTTTGCCACAAGTCATGCAACTCATACTTGTTGACAAGGCATAATTTCAACTAACTTTGATCTATAGGAATTTTGAGAATACTTATTTCAAGAATTCAATAAGTGAATTTCTTGTATATGTTTACACATATCTTGATATTGTCATATCATTCCATAAGGTGCGTGATAACCTGAACCACCCTTTTATGACAATTATCTTTCAAAACCTTAAAGTTTTAAAGTATTCTTTATTCTTTAATGTATAATGCAACTATGCTCTTAGTTGAGCATAACTAGTCAACATGGTCATCATCAAGGATACCATTACTAGAATTGAGTGTCATCTCAATTATACTAGCATCATTGTATACAACAATATGCTCTTTAAACATCCGTAAACATTTGAACAATTATAGTGTAATGTTGGTGCCTACCAAAACTCAAGTTTTGTTGGCAATGACAATTATGAAACAAATTGTCATATTTTCATCCATAGAATCTAGGAGCATCTCCATACTGTGGAATGTGATTCTAAATCCAAACATATTTCCTTTTAAAATATTTATTACACTAACAACTTTCAATGTTGTCAAATCATCTTGTAATCAAGCATGACACAACAATCTTACAACATGATGTACATGATGAATCTTCAGTTAGACTTTAAGATCTCATTATATATCCATCATGTTCTATTAGACTCATTTATTTTACCGCATATGTTTATAGTAATAAACATATATTCCAAGGTTGTATGTCTTATTTCCAAATTTTACAAACAAAGTTTCATTCCTAACTAAAACTTAATTTAGGTGAAATGTAGTTGCCCATACAACATATAAGATTTACGAAAATAATACTCCCACTAACTTTCATGAATACTTATGAGCTTATCTTATTTTAATTATTAAATCAAGCATGGATTTAATATTAAACATAATAATCATCTCCTAGATGCATGGATATATCCATTCATGGATTCTTGCAGTCTGTACATATTCAAAGATTATTTGAATTCATAAAACTCCTTTGCATTACTTATCGTCCTCATAAAAGTAATTCCGAACAAAGATTTTGATATTCATTGTCAAAGTTTCATATCAATGAAACTAAGTATGACAATTATAATCTTGATACTTCTATTTAATGTATCTAGGAAAGAATATTCAATCATAGTTAATTGCTTAAGTATGATTGATATTATTATCACTAGACATACATTAAATACATGTACAATATTGTCCATATGATTTCTACACAAAGATTTAAACCACTAGGGTTTCCATCCTTTGAAGAAACTCATTTTCATTATTAAGATAAACCAAGTATCTAAAGTTGATTATCTTTATGGACAACATCTCTACATTCATAGTATGATTGATTTTCCACAATTCAACATTTGGTAAATTTATCATTATGATTAACAGGCTTACCATGATCCTGTAACTCATATTCCTCAGCATATTAAATATCTAAGATATCCTTACGGATCTATGAATGACAATTCCATCATATTAAGGTCTATCATTTTCATGTTTAGCCTCATCATGATATTTGCTAGTGCATTTTAGAAGATTATGTATTTTGTAATTCAATCTTTCAAGATCTAAACAAAACTCCCACTTGCCTTTAAAATTTAAAGATTACCTTTAAATAGTTTAGCAAGTAGAGCAACAATACATTGTTCTCTTTTGGGATATTACAAAAAACATTGACAGTTCCTAACATTAGTTTGTTACAACTCACTCTATAAGTAGTTTAACAAATTCAGAACTTTATTTATACGACTTAATGTGATTCATCACATTCCATAAACAAATGGTGTCTTATTAATCTTTTAGGTTGGAGTCTTATTGAGTATATTCAATCTATACTCAATCTACTAACCTTGATAACTTTTGGAAGAAACTATAGTTATCTTGAATCAAACAATGCCAATAGATTTTGATTCTTCTAACTGAACATACCATAAAACTATGGTATTTCCTTAGAATTAATATTGTAAGATTAATCTAACAATATTTAAGATAACCATCTACTATTTGGTTTATCATATTTACCAACAAAGTAAAACTTAATGGTACAATAGAATTACCAAGTCAATTGCATGTATTATAACACAAGTATTCTTGACCAAGTCAAAAGATATAACAGTTATAATCCCACTATACGTTATAAGTCTTTGATCAACTCATTGACTTCATGCATATGTCTTAAAACATAGCAAGTTAACGTCTTACTTTATATTCTAAGTCTTGTATTAAAAGACTTCATGTTTGTGACTTTACAAAATCATAAACATTTATAATTAAAGTAATTATGAACACCGCCTCGAGTTTCAATTAATATTTCAAGTTAATATTTACTACATATATTTAAGTCATTCAACGAATACTCAAATTCAAGGTAGTATTAGATTACTTCATTTAATTATGTCATTCCATGAAATGTTCCATGTAAGCTGAGAATCATCCATGCTCGTTCTCACGACACGTGGATATTTTACCTTGGCTACAATCTAGTTCACGTTCTCACGTAACATAAATTGTAACTACAAGTGTTTCTTAAATATTGAATGACATAAATATTTAAAATAAAGTAGTCTTTGTTATCATCTTGACACATGTTCTTAATAGGGCAATCATACATATTTAAATGTATACTTCCTATTAGAACGTTATTCTCTTACTTTTCATCAAGAGAATTCATTTAAATCATATTAATATGTGTTGTACCTTGCACAAATAAAGATTTCTCCCACTTGTGCATGGAACAACATCATGTAACATATAAACAACACGATACACGTTCGTTTATTTGATTAATATGATTTGTGTCATAGATATAACTAGTAGATATAGGACTATATTGATTTGTAAGGAAACACACATGACAATCCTTAGAAAACATAAGTGCTTACAATTAGAAAGTAATTATCTTTGAAGATAATCTGGGTTACTACACAGGAAATAAGGCTTGTAGCTCCCACTGAATTAGAAATCATTAAAACAACTTCTTATTCAGTAATGCAACACAAATGCTCCCACTGAATCTGACAACATTGTAAGTGTTGCATAACCAGTGAAAACAACTTGCTTGCTTTTTACTTTCCTACACCTTTAAAGAACCATACGTAATCATTACTAAGGTACTAAAAGGTGTATTCTACTTTATGAATGATAGGTTATCCATCAATGTTATTAACTCGAAAAATTGGGTATGCAATTTCTTCCTTAATAGGCCTACCATCCCCATATTGGTATGTAGTACCTTTAAAGGCTAAAGCAAAACAACTAGATAAAATATGCTAGTTTGCCTTTTACCAATTTTTGCGGTAATTTGTCTAGCTTCTAATTTTGTAACTCATATACATGTTTTCCAGTTAACCAACATTCATGTTGTTACAAAGGATTCATTCACCAAATGAGGGTAATGAAATCTTTATGGAAAATAAGATGTGCAATTCATTGCTATGAGTTACATTAGAATTTAGACAATTCAAATGTTCCTATGTTGAAAACTCTCAGACCTTGACAGATCTTTAGCACTCGTGGATCGTTAGTGTTGCCTATGTAATCATAAGCAAACTAATAGACAGTCTCTAAAACTCGTATTCTATAGCGGAAAGTAAATACAAGTTGTTATAACTAAGAACACTTAGATCCTCTATGTATCTTTTTATTCACTGAAACACTATGGTTCGGATGAGTTTTCTATAACAAACTATGAGGTTCCTTTTATAAACAAGGAACCCTAACCTATTACTACCCAATCGACTAAGCATGCAAGCATGCATTTAATGACTAATACACTAAACTATATTGAGCAGTACAATAAAACCCATGCTAACCTCGGGCCGTTCAAAGATAATAATGAGTTAGCATTTAATTCATAAAGCGCATCTCGATCCTTGTCGCCTTTCACCCTTGAAAACTACGGCAACGCTTGTACTCTTGGTGAGAATCACTTCTTGATTCTACTTTACTTCAGCGAAACCTTCGGCGAGAATGACAACGAAATCCTACTTCATAATTCCCAACAATCCTCCCTAAACCGAATTTGACTTGGTTAAGTTCGGTTTCACGACTACTGAAAGATCTTTTGATACTTGATTACTAGAGTTGTTTTCACACATCATTAGCAAAGAACCAATAATAATCTCATCTCTATGATGATCAAACTTTGAAACTCGGTCTTTGCGACAACAAATGACATAATGTACATCAAAACTTATTAGTTGCATACTATTCTCATCACTTCGGTGTGTGAACTCTGTGAGAGGTGAATCATTGAAAATAATGGATTTGATGTCTCTTTACCAATAGCCATTACTACCGGAGTAGCCAAATGTTTAAATTAAAACTATGGTACATTGATAACCATATGATTTAGTAGCAAATCGTGAGAACTATATAAACGGATTTGACTTGTCTTTACCGTAGCCGTTTGCTCGGGACTAGTCAATTCTTAGAATTGGTGAATTGATAACCAAATATGGATGCGATTGCCTTTACCACAAGCCATATACTTGTGGGCTATCCAATTCTTGGATTCCAACAAGGAATAGACCATGGTAAATTGATGACCATTCAACTCTCAAAGAATTAAGCATGGGTGGTTGCGACCTATGATTTTGAGCAAATCATTACAATTATCAATGATTTGATGTGTCTTTACCAAAGTTGTACCACTTTGGACTAGCTAACTCTTTGATACACACAAGGTATATCGGTGAGTTAAAACCATCAAAAATATAACAAACATGTAAAACAAAATTAGTTTTTTTTTTTTTTTTTTTTTTTTTTTTTTTTAACTAAGAAACTAACAAATAAACAAATAAACCCTTGAGGCATATGCCTCCCCGAGGCCTATGCCTCCCTTAAACTTTGCGTTAAGGGTTAAGCATCCCAATATTGACCACAAGGTGTTGAAACCTTGGTCCATCAAAAGCTTTAGTTAACGGATCCGCCACATTATCATCTCAGATGAATTTTAGCCACATTTATCAAATGTTTTCATATGCATCTCTTATAAAGTGGTGTCGATTTCAATATGTTTGGTTCTCTTGTGAAAAAGCGGATTTTTGACAATGCATATGGTACTACGATTATCAATAAAAGAGTTGTGTTCATGAAGTTATACCCATAGTCCAATGAATTGGTTTTGGATCCAAAGCACCGTCAGCGTGTTTGCGTGACAACATACTACGCTTGATGAGTTAAGGTAGCCACAATGGTTTGTTTCTTGCCGCCACGAAATCAATCTCTTTCCAAGGAATTGTGACCTCTAGTTGTGGATCTCTATCCAGTTTGCACCAAAGATAATCACCGTCACTATATGCTTCCAACTTAAAAGGAGACTCTTTGGATACCAAAGGCCTAAATGAGGTTGGCCTTTGAGGTACTTAAAGATCTTCTTGACTGCATTGAGATGGGAAGTAAGAGGAGTGACTTGATGTCGAGCACACACTCACAAAGAAAGGTAATATCGGGCCTTGAAGTCTGTTAGATACATTAATGAACCAATCATTGACTGTATAAATGAACATTCACAGGTAGATCCGGATCATTGTTGGCTTTTGTTTTTGGAGCTTCATAAGGTGTTGTGGCGGTCCGACACCTTCCATACCGAATTTCTTCAACATGTCCTCACATATTTATCCCGATGATAAATATCCCATCTTGTTCTGTTGAACTTGGAGACCCAAAGAAAGTAAGCTCCCCATAGCACTCATATGAAATTCTCCTTCATCGGATCCTCAATTTCCCTATACCAAGCTTCTTTAGTGGATCCGAAAATGATGTCATCCACATACACTTGCACAAGTATGATGTCATCCGAGTTCTTCTTCGAAAAAGAGTCTTATCAATGGCACCTCTTATGTAGCCATGCTTGGTAGAAATGATGAAAGCTTAGCATACCGAGCCCTTGGTGCTGATGAAGTCCATAGAGAGCTTTAACGACTTTGTAAACATGATTAGGATGATCGGGTCTTCAAATCCTTTTGGTTGTGTGACATAAACTTCTCTTCAATCTCACCATCTGAAAAAGCACCTTTAACATCCATCGATCATACATGAAGCCTATGTAGGATGCATTGGCCAAGAAAATTGAATGGCCTCTACTCTACAGCAGTGCAAACACTTCATCATAGTCAATCCCTTCCTCTTGCATGTAACCTTGAGCTACTAATCTTGCTTTGTTCTTAATCACCACACCGTGCATCTCTTTTGTTCTTGAGAATCCATTTAGTTCAATAGCATATTTCCCATCGGTAAAGGCACCAATATCCAAACTTGTTGGTTTTGGGCTGTTGCATTTCATCTTGCATTGCTTGAATCCAACTTGAGTCTTCAAGAGCTTGAGAGACCTTGGTTGGTTCTACTTGTGAAAGAAAACACGCAAATGACAATGCTTGAAGTCTGTGATTGTCTCTTCTTGATTAGAGACATAAGAGAAAAAGCAACTTTGTCCAAATTTAGGACTAGAGATAGCCCTTGAGTTCTAACAGAGCTAGAATGTCACCAATAATATTGGATTGAGGGTGAGTGATGTTGATTCTTTTAGTAGCGATGGGGTTGACATCAATGGTAGGTTCAAGATTAGACACAGTTGGTACAAAAGTTGTGTCATAGGAAGGTGAGGTGAAAATGCGGTTGGGTTGATGATTTCGAGATCCGAAGGACTTGGAAGCGAGTATCTGGTCACCAAAGTCTGTGGACACTTTAGTAGGAATAGGGTAGTAGCGACGAGCTTTGATTTGATGACGATGGGAGGCGCATCGGTGTCGGCGAAATGTGGTTTCCACCGACCTTCTCATTTGCAAACTCCCATCCACCTTCTCGACTTCAAGCTTAGTGCAAACTCTTGAGTCCGAAGCCTAGCAAGGTCCTCGACATAGTGTGATTCATCTTCACTCTCACCGGGTATCTCTTGAAGAGTTACCGCAACATTGTTAGGGAGAAAGAAGGCACAAGAATGGGTTGTTCATCATCTTCAAATTCACTTCAGTCGAAGATCCAAGGTACCTGCATTGTTAGTGGGAGTTTCTTGAGAGCCTACACTTTGGTTAGCCATATGTCTAGTATAACCCGGATAGTCGATTAGGTAGTCAAGATCAAAAGACCACACATGACCACAATCCTTGAACATTGGGCTTATCTTCTAGGTATCGAGGTTCAAAGTCTCCTCTCTTCTTGGCGGATAAGTTGTACACTCTGTAAGCCTTGCTATTAGCCGAATAACCCACAATATAACCATCATCGCCTTTTCATCAAACTTCCCAAAGGATCACCGGTGTTCGAATGGTCACTTGACAACCAAAAGGTTTGAGGTAATGAATAGTGGAACCTTCCCAAAGATAAGTTCATATGGTGTTTTGAGGTGAGGTATAGTTATGGAGACTCTCATAAGCACATAGCAAGTTTGTGCCAACAACTTCATCCGAACATAGTGGGCAATTTAGAGTCTGCAAGCATTGATCTCGCGACCTCTATCAAGGTCCTATTCTTTCTTTCGGCTACCCCATTTTGTTGCGGGGTTCTTGGATTGCTATAGTCCTCTTTATCCTTTAGACCTCTGAGTTCTATAATAATAGCATTCTTGAACTCTGTCCCATTATCACACCAATTCCATTAACCTTCTTGTTCAACCGATTTTCAACGAGGTGATGAAGTCTTTCGACCTTGGGTTGTTTCATCTTGGTCCTTAGAAAGAACACCCAACAAAATCTGCTATAACCATCGGTGATAACCAAACAATAGTACTTGTGATCGATGCTTCGACTTGAGTTGGACCAAATAGATCCATATGTAACATTGAAGAGGCTCGAGATGATGCTCACTGCGGTGTGACTTTGTAGGATGCTCTGTGTTGCTTCCCTTTGTTGCATGCAACACAATTATGATCATTGGAGAAAACTTTGGTGGGAAGACCTTCGACAAGTCCCCTTTTGGAGAGAGTGTTTATAGTTTTGAAATTCACATGAGCCATTCTCCTATGCCATTTGTTGGACTCATCCAATGATGCTTTAGCCAGCAGACAAGTGAGGTCACCTTCAGGGTGAACTTCATTGAGGTTGAATGTGTATAGATTGTGAGTTCGAGGACTCTCGGTAGAATTGAAGTATCTTACGAAGCTTGAACTCTTTAGAGCACAAGACATTCATTTTCAGAGAAGAGTACCTTGTTCTTGGTGTCACAAATTTGTGAGGCCGAGAACAAGTTGAAGTTCAAGCTCCCAACATAGTACACATTCTCAAAGTTCAATGAGGGTGTCTTGATGGTGCCTTTCCCAAGAATTCTACCATCACTTCCACCAAAGGTCACATTCCTCCTTCTTCAATAGGAACAAAATTGTGCATCATATCTCTATTTCCGGACATACTTCTTGAATGACCACTATCAACAATACCAATATCTTTATGCTTAAGGAGATGATCCTACGAAACAAACATATATACAAAAGAATGTTAGTATACCGAGGAGGCTCAGTCATTCGACTTGAACACCTTATGGATCATTAGATTTAGGTTTAGCAAAGAGTAAGATCCACCATTGTTCTTGGGTTTCCATTGATATTTAGGTCTCTTATTATTCCAAGAACAACTCTTTGAGGACTTGATGATTGCCCAACATCCTTTCCCATTTTCATAGAGTCAACATATGCAGCCAATAACCATGTTTAAAGTATGGGCTAATAGGTTGCACATAAGGTCTATCGGTGATCTCCTCCAAGGAGAGTCGGTTCTAGCTTAATGGGACATAAGGTGGAATATTCTTAACATTGGTCCACACGGGTCTGGTTTCTGTGAAGCACATGCACCCAATCTTTGCTCATAAAATCACAATCCTTAATTAAATGAAGTTTACTTCCACAAACAAAACAAGTCTTCCTTTTGGAAGATTTATTCAACAAAGCGATGTTTTATTACATGTAGAAGAACTTAAACCGAAACATTAAAGGAATTGTTTTTAACGGACAAATTATTCAAAGATTTAAAAGACAAGTCTTGGGAAACAGGCTTGGATGTAGATTCCTCAACACTATCCTAGAAGGCTTGTAGATAGTCTTGGGTGCGAGGCTCGGTGAGGGCTTGGGAAGGTCGACTTATCACTTGAATCACGGTGTAAGTAGATCCTTGATCCGATGAATTGTCCTTTGTCGAGAAAGAGACAAAATCATAAGATGAAGCATCATTGTCTGCAAGTCGTTTGACTTTTGCCATACGGATGGTGTGATCCATCAAAGTCAACATTAATGGACGGTCGGTGGGCATGAATTCACCTCTAATAGGTCCGAGGGACGACATGTAGATCACCTTCCTTTCTAAAGTGTTCTAAGCTGCGGTGTAGATTTACGCCCATCTTGCCTAGCTTCCAATCCTACATACTGAAAGCCTAAACCTATTCCGGAGTTCACGGACCGACTACTATAAAGTGCTCTAGCTAGATTGTCACCGATATTAACCATTGTTTATGTCTAGCTATTTCTTGACTAGTTTCTCTTTAAGCTCTAGGTTCTCATTTTAGCATCATCTTTTTCTTTTCGGTGCGTTTTAAGTTAATATTAACAATATCTAGATCAAATTGAAGCACCTTAATCTTTTCTTTATAAGTTATCGATTCTTTTGAAACCATACCTTTTGTCTTTCTAATGTTTTTAACGAAGTTTATAAGCTTCATTATCAACATAGCATTCATTGTATCTAGGTTTCATAGTATCATAAGCTTCTTTAAGTTCATTGTATCTTTCACTACAACCAAATATCGATTGTGTACAGAAAGTCCCATGAAGGCAAATTGATCATGCACGTCCTCAAAGTACACTTTGCCGACAATCCAAGCCTCTCGTATCGTCGGCTTCCTCGATCACGGGTTCATATGCGGCCAGTTGACATGTTCATCCATGGTGACTAGAGCTGCTGAAGTGCCAACTCCGCCGATTCTGGCGATATGAAGTGTAGTTTGCTCCTCTCCACTCTTCTGTCTTTGCATTCCGCTCGAAATGACCCATCGGTGACAAGAGAAACACTTGACCTTTCTCCTGTCAAAGCGAAATGGATCATTTCCTTGAACCAAAACTTCCTTCCCGCCTTCTCTTCAAACCTCTTGATATCTCATCGAAAGCATGGCCACTGCCATTTCGACTTCATTTCCTCCATCTCAAGTGGGTCCACTTGGTCAAAATCTTCATATACGGATCTTTGTGAGTATCATAATCGCAACAAATGAGTGAAGAACATCCTCCGATATATTGCCGGTTCTAGCTTGAGGATGTGATGGAGTGGAGACGATAAGGTGATGATGGCAAGTAAGATGGACTTGAAGCATGCATCATCATATTCGAGTGGGATGTCCCAAAAAGGTGAATGACCGAAAGAGGATGCACGGTAGGGAGATGCGAGTTTGTTGTCTGACTCATCAAAGTGAGCATGTCCACCCACTTTAGCTTTAAGGGCTATACTAACATGTAACCATGATGGAGGCAAAGATCGTAGGAACTTTGAGTTACAATCATCATTGTCGAGCTTTGCATTCGGTGGTTGGTGACTCGAGAATCTTATGAAACACATCATTATCCCTTGTGGATACCTTCTTCTTCGAGATATTGAACTCTTGGAAGTGTTGTCTCGGCATGGACTTCCTTATTCTCCTGGACTCTTCATTCCCACCAAACCTTGCTTTGAGCCATCCGGATGTCATTTGCATCAACCATGTGGTGAAAATCACCCAAGTGATCTTCGAGAATAGATTGAAGAAGGATGGTTCTTACTTTGTGCTCTCTTTGTCTGCAAGAATCTCTTGGCGGTTTTGGGAGGAGCAATGGTAAACTTACCATCAAGATCCGGGATAGTCTTCTTGATTGTTGCCATTCTTCACAATCTCCCACAGATTCCAATCAATATTGGAGATCCAGTTCGCATCTTCATGGTCCGGATCATACTCTTCTTTCTTTAGGTAAGAAACTTACCATTCTTGTTGGAGAGACTCGATTCTTTGCATAGAGGTGGTGTTGTTTTGGTGTTGTTGGTGACTTCGATTCATCATCGATTCGGGCATGGTGAATATGTATTTGGTTGAATGGGGTGAGGAAAATAAGGTTCTCGATATCGTAGAGACTCTCCCGAGGCTCGATACCACTTGTTGAAAACTCGGACCTTGCGGATCTTTGCACTCGTGGATCGTTAGTGTTGCCTATGTAATCATAAGCAAACTAATAGGCAGGTCTCTAAAACCCGTATTCTATAGCGGAAAGTAAATACAAGTTGTTATAACTAAGAACACTTAGATCCTCTATGGATCTTTTTATTCACTGACACACTATGTTTCGGATGAGTTTTCTATTACAAACTATGAGGTTCCTTTTATAAACAAGGAACCTAATCTATTACTACCCAATCGACTAAGCATGCAAGCATGCATTTAATGACTAATACACTAAACTATATTGAGCATTACAATAAAACCCATGCTAACCTCGGCGTTCAAAGATAATAATGAGTTAGCATTTAATTCATAAAGCGCATGCGATCTTTGTCGACTTTCACCCTTCGCGATAACACGGCAACGCTTGTACTCTTGATGAGAATCACTTCTTGATTCGCTTCTACTTGAATGAGATTCTGCTTACTTGATGAAACCTTCGGCGATGAATGATAAATCCTACTTCACATAATTCCCAACATCCTATTATACCTTTCTCATTCATGAAAAGGAATAGGATTGAGTCTCATGTTTCTCCCATGGAAAAGAGACTTCGTTTGTCTTTTCAGTAAATTATTCTCGATCAAACATTTGTTTGAAAGCTAGAATGGATCAATTTACTCATCAAAGGCTAAACCACGTTTACGGTTAAATGTTGCATTTATACATTCAAAAGAATTACAAAATTAAATTTTAGTATTTTCGATAATTAACCTTTTCAAGAAAATTAAATACCCATGGTTCATAAATATATAACCATTTAATTTTCATTGAAAACTAGGATCAAATTGTCATAATTTCATCGCGTCGGTTGATCCGCTAGTAATGAACCTTATACAAAATGGTAGAGTTTTGCTCAATTGCCAAAATCAATTGCAATTCCTAGATTTATGGGATTTACATATAGCTAATTTCAATCGCCATGTAAACATGTTTTATCCCATCTTATGCCTTGAGTTGCCGTTCTCCGCTAACTCAATTAAGTTGTCCAACTTAAGAAAGCGCAAAATCGTCCATGCCCGTTCTCACGACACGTGGACATTTTACCCTTTGATTACGATCTAAGTCACGTTCTCACGCAAATAAAAAGTAATCTTAGGTGTTTCCGTTTCGTTGGATGGCATATAACTTAAATGAAAGGGTAATAATTTTGATGTCAATCAAATATGTACAAAGATGTCATGCATTCATCTTCGTTACATAGGTTTTATTAAAACATTTATATCTTGTTTTAAGCAGATAAGCTTTTTATCATCAAACTTTAATTGAGGTATTGGATTCACCAATCAAGGAATTTAGTGTTAATTATCATCCATTATACCGTACTTTTGCATAAGTGTAAACACTTAGTGTTTCGGATAATTACCACGAAATGGCGCATGGAATTAAAACTAATTCGCCTTAAGATGAGCTTGCACATTTAATGGCTTACTAAGTAGCTCCATTCGAACTTCTGAGGCGGAGGACCGGTAAGCGCTAAAGCATAACCTTAGACATCCTTTCGATTATTATTTGCGCACTTTTTATTAACCCTTTATAGTTCATTCTAATGGGTGGCCGTTCGGACCATTTGTACCAAAGTCATCAATCAATTAAACGATTATGATTACTATGCTTAAAAATACATGTTTCACCATTGTTTAGGTCGGTTTATTTTTCTTGTAAAATACCCTTGTTACACATAACAAACAAGCAAGTATTTAAAAATAAACAAATAAACAATGAATGCATAACAATAAAAGTCATGCATATCAAATAGCCACATGCAAACCTTTTGATAAATCATATTAATAATCAATTCTAGATCATCAATATGCATATATTTAATTAAGACTTTCACCCGTTTTCATCTATGTACAAGGTGAGCCACATGCATCGATTCATCGATTCGTAAGTCAAAATTAAATACATACCACATAGCACATAATTGATTAAATTAATAATGATTGAGGTCTTCCCAATTTTAGATCTATCGAAATTAGTGTATATCACTTAAACAAGAAAGACATACAATAAAAGCGGATCCATGATAAAACATGCGATAATTATCATGGACATAAAATTACACTTAACAATTAATGCAATTAAATCAAAGTTACGCATATACATAAAAAGCATGCATCTTAGGGTTTCTAATCCAATTAAAAATTAGTTTACAAAACCCTAATTAGGGCACCAAAAATAAACGCCCCCCCCCTAAAAATTAGGGTTTAGGTTTTGCAAACCCTAGATCTACGCATACAAATAATAACACAACATGTTTATTTTATTTATGTGTTTCAGTAATTAATTACTTGTTATACAAGGCTCGTGATGCCACTGTTGAGTTTAAAATATATATAACATACAATAAACATGTAAACATCAAGAGTACACAGCGGAAGACTAAAGATCATAACAAATAAATAATTAACTGAAAGTATGCGTAACGTACCTCTCTTGAATGTCGGATCTCTTGAGCAAAACCAAAGAAGTGGTTTGAAGAGTTGTCCTTACCGTTTACAACTCAAACCAATTGTTGTAAGAATAATGTCTTACAACCACGTTCTTGTACACACGAATTAACCAACGAATCAGCGATTGCTAGATCTAACACAAGTCCTCGTTTTAAGGAAAAAGCGAAACCAAACTCCCAACAATGGGGTGTTCGCCGAATAGGGACAAGAGAGAGAGAGAGAGATCTAGGTTAATTGATGCACAAAGATATGAAAAACCAGAACCCAACTTGTTTATATAGTAGATGAAAACTTTGGGAACAAGTTATGGATTAGGGCTTGGGAAGCCCCTTGGCGGCCATGAAGAAAGCCCAGGAAAACCCATAACTTTTCACATTCAAGATTTTCCATTACTAGTCCTTCTCTTTTCATTTAACGGTCGTTAGTCATTTTTCAGTTAAATACTTAACGATCGTTAACCGGACTTAATGTGCAATAATTAATCGTAAACATAAACATTAATTATTAACTTTAATTCTCATTCGCTAATGTGTGCAATCCCGTAGTCACGAGTTCGAATCCGGACATTTACGTGTGTGTAAATATATACATTTCCAACATATGGTATCGTTGTGGTCATACATAGCCTTTTTTTCTACTCTTACATTACTATAAAGCATTCGAGACCTTTTTCTATAGTAGTCTTAAAAAAAGGTTACACGCTTAGTGTTTATGGCATGACCTTAATATTGTTGAAAAAAATCACAAATTTGTAACATCCATCTTAATATTGATAGAGTATTCAATTTAATAACTATAAAATTAAGCATGAGTCATATTCATAAAGTTAATTGAATTACTCATAAGCTCACTGTCTTATAAGTTATAAATTCGTAAAATTATACACCTACATTATAATTTTGGTCCTTGAATTACTCATAATGAATATCATACAACTTTTCATATATATAAATTTGTAATAACGTAATCCTACGTTAACTTAATTATGATGCTACATACAATACTTAAAAAAATACATATATCAAAAGAAGTGATAAAAAATGAAAAGCTACAACTTTTCTCTCAAAATATGTGAAAATCATATTTTTCACTTCTCTTACGTATCCAATTTTCTCAATCTTTTCACTATCATTGAAAATAGTTGACTATCACCCAAATCGTCATCCATCGGTACCAAATCTCAAAAAAATCAAAAATTGTTTTAGACTATCCAGTTCATGCCACTTTGCGCGAATACTATGCTAGATTCTCTTAAGTATAAAAATGATCATTTGAAGGTGATCAAATTATTTGGTGCTTGAAAACACAAATATTTGCTCCTCGAAAAATTTAATTACACGGGTACCCGCTGCTGTAGCATTTTGGTACCCATCTAATCATCCTCATATATTTATCTAATAAGGTTCATACCTAAGACTAGTAGTAGCGGAACAAAATGGTTCGGTCGCATTTGCCAAAACACACACGTCCCCTCCTCTTACGAGAACCGAATGGAACGCGTCCCCCCTTAGACCAATGCATTGTTTGAGTGCAGCGATTGGACCGAAACAATTGAAAGGTTCGTGTTTGTGCTTTTTGTTTTAATTTATTTTGTGGGGTTGTTTTTGTTGAATCTGCGGTCTACTTACGGCGAGTGTTTGGTGTGAGAGAGAAAGGCGACGTTGACGAATTTGTGATCGTTATTGTTTGTGATCTTGTTACTACTTGTCTAATTAACAACCCACAAACAACTCTCGGTCTCACCAACTCAGGTTTTTCTCTTTTCGAAACCAAACACATACCAAATACTCGTCGTTAGGGAACCGAAGTCACAACAAAAACAACCTCTCAAAAATAAATAAATAAATAACTTACACACACAAACAAAGTCAATTCTTTCGGTCCACTGACAGACCGAATATTTCCAGGTAGACGTGTTTGGTTTGTGTGAATTAAACGAAAGGATGCGTTCAAAAGTTGGAGACGACTAAATGGTTCGGTCCCATTAAGAAGATTGGAAACGTAACTTGGATAAATATAAAAAAGAAAAAAATAAAATAAAAAATCCAAAGACCACTTAGCCATTAGACATGACCCACACAAGCATAAACCCTGGAACCGAAACAAGTAAGGTTTAACCGGCACACTGATCATCTCTGGGGTTGATGAATGTCGGTTTACCATCGTGCCTTCACGTCTTATTATTCAACTCACACAACAACAACACTCTTTTCTTCTTCTACAACATTCTCTTTACTTTTTCCCCAATTCATTCCTCATCGCTCCATCGTAACTTCAAATTCATTCAATTCTAACTCAATCATGCCACGTAAGCAGGTATACTTCCTCACTATTTGTTTGCTTTCATATCAGTTACGTTTATTTTTTCCTAGAGTAATTAGTTTTACATAATACTTGTTACTACCTCCGTCCCAAAATAATAACAAAAACGTATACTGAATGTAAATAGACAGTTTATGAAAAGTGTGATTATTACTCGTATAAATTTATAAGAGTATCCGCTATCGTGGTTTATAAAAATGTTTATAGAAGAGGTTTGTACCTTTGTTGGACATGTACATGGCATATAAATCTTAAAACTTTTTTTGTGCGAAACTTTATGTGTAATGAGTGACGAGTAGTATCATTATCCCACCGCAAACGTCCAGTTGACCAGTCAATCCCCAACTCCTGGAAGGGTTAGTCGGCACCCAAAAGGGGTGCTCGGGACGGTTTCGATTGAAACCTTTTGAAGAATGAAGATAGGTTTATAAATCCACAAGGTTTATGGTTTAGTGATATGGCATGACATTGGCTAAGTTAGGAAATTTTATAAACGTTTACCATATAGTAGATGCCTTAAGTAGGGGTAATATAGGATACTTGATCATTATACACGTGTTCCTTTTGTAGAAATGGACGATTGTTTGGTAAAATATTTAAAGATGATGTTATGTTTTTTCCAATAACAGCTTATTGGGGTATTATGTCTGCGGGTTGGCGCTGCGTATTTGAAATCTTTTTTAGTGATTTTCTAGTTTAAGAAAGTTGATTTGAGGTTTACTAGTTACTTAGCATGAATTCGTTTCCATTTTCTAGAAATTGTATAGTTTGATTGAACGGTTAATTGATCGTGTTTTTATTAGGGGTGTTTGGCTTTAGGTGTAAGGTGTTTCCATGTACTAGATACTCAATTTATAGTGTTTGAAGTTTGAACTACTAAGACTAAATCTTAGAGAGGTCAAATAATAAGTTTTTGTCTTATATAATAGTATCGGGATGGATTTTAATATACTTAGAGAAAGTTAATTTATTTTTTGAACATAATTCAATACTTGATTTTTGAATACTTGTGTTACTTATATTCGTGGAGGAGGGGGGTGAGTCCCTGCTACTAATCGACTTAATCTGATATGTCCAGAAAAAGGGTGGTCGAAAAGATGAAGAGTGGATCGAGAAGCCAAACAGCAGCAAGACAGATGGGCCATCCACTGAAGCCATCACCGTTGGAATTAGTGGGCTCATCATTGGTGCAAACAATGCACAGTCCGCTGTTCCAATGCCACAGTTTGGTAGTATCAGTATGGACGAGATATCGCATTTGCATGATCAAACCAGTGGCCAGTCTCATGCTTCACTAGTATTTTCGCCAATGATAAATGGTAGCCCTTTACATGGTAAAAAAGCTGTTTACCAACCGAAGTCTTATGGGACAGTGTCTGGTGCAACCATTGATGCTCCAAAGCCGACTGCCAATACCGCTGCTTTGAGTAAACTGCTCAAAGACAATTTGTTAGAGAAGTTCACTGTTGATAACTCGACGTACTCGACTGCCAAAATAAGAGCAACGTTCTATCCCAAATTTGAAAATGAGAAGTCTGATCAGGAGGTCATTTCCCTTCTATCTATTCTTTTCGTTATTACCTGTGTTTTTTCTAATCATATTTGGTTATTTTCCATATGCGCATTATCTCGCATGTCCAGCTTATTGTCAAACCTAGTTGACAGTCATTTAGTTCCAACACATGGTTTAGACTTTAGAGAGTAGTTTTGGTTTTGATAAAGTCTTTATATATGTTGGGTTACAGGTTAGGATAAGGATGATTGAAATGGTATCGAAAGGCCTTGCCACATTGGAGGTATGGTGTACCTGCTATGTTTTTTTAAAGATGTTTCTTAAGCATAATTTATGGCTAATAATTTGGTCTTAGTCCCCCTATTTACACATGTATATGCTTCCCTTATGTTACTAGGTCTCACTCAAACACTCTGGATCACTTTTCATGTACGCTGGTCATGAGGGCGGGGCATATGCAAAGAACAGCTTTGGGAATGTGTATGTTGAGATCTCTTTTAACTATCTTTTAGATAATAATCTCCTCATCAAGCTATGAATCTATTTAATACAGGATCACTGTATGCGTTATGTCTTTGTTTGGTTACATTTACTCATCCCTTTACGTCTAAGTTGATTCAAACATATTTATATGATAATGGCTTAAGTCACAGCCCACTTACAGCGTTAAATGGTTAATTTTCTTTAAATTGGAAGCTTTTTTATATTATCTGAGTGAGTTTTGGGTCTGTTGCAAGAATGGCATCAGCCCTGTAAAGGCGCCATGGCTGATGACACGTGCCTTTCTCATGAACCCAAATAGAATTAAAAATTACTTAAAAAGTCTCTTTCAGTCTTATTAATTTCATTTCTGAATGACTATATTAATGTCGAGAAACATTAGTTAATTATAGCATGCATGAAACTACAATATGCATATATTTTTTCGAAAGCATAAGCCATCTACAATAAAAATAAAATTGACAAGGGCATTATAAAGTTTATGCCAATTTTTATGTCCATTTATAACTTGACCAATCATCTAAATATTTTTATCAAACATGTTTTATGTTTTACAGTTATACTGCTGTTGGTGTTTTTGTTCTTGGGAGAATATTTCGCGAGGCATGGGGTACTGAAGCCAGCAAAAAACAAGAAGAGTTTAATCAATTCCTTGAGGTACTTGCCATGTAAAAGTTTGTGATAATTTATTATATTGTTAGATGATATTTTAGAGCAGGCTCTGTTTCTTCTAGCCTAATAACTCGATTTATGAATACACCATTCTTTTAGCTAGAACGCATGAACATTTCGATGGAATTAGTGACTGCTGTTCTTGGAGACCATGGGCAACGACCGCGTGAAGATTATGGTATGACTATCAGCAAATTTATAATTGTTTCTATCATTTCACTTGCTTGTTATTTTGTACAATGATGGTTGAAGTTTGTTTTGTTACCTTGAGCAGTTGTTGTTACTGCTGTCACCGAATTGGGCAACGGAAAGCCTAAATTCTACTCCACTCCGGAGATCATTGCATTTTGCAGAAAATGGCGCTTACCTACAAATCATATTTGGTTGTTCTCAACAAGGTGACTACTTTGTAGTTTGTTCGTAGTTCTTTCATTGAAAACTTCTAATAATAAACTTACTTTGTAGTTTGTTCGTAGTTCTTTCATTGAAAACTTCTAATAATAAACTAACTGTTTGTTTTTTCAAGGAACTCGGTGACGTCGTTTTTTGCTGCGTACGACGCACTGTGTGAGGAAGGCACAGCTACATCTGTATGTAAAGCTCTTGATGAGGTGGCAGATATCTCCGTGCCAGGTACAACTATTTGGTAGACTTTTAACTGTTGAACTTGAAAATTTGATGTTGCATTTTTATTATGATTAAACTGCTAGAGTATATGATGGGAATTGAGCCACTAATAAAAATGCAAGTGGAATACACAAAAACACCAACATATGTGAATAGAAACAGTGCATAATTTTGGAACATAATAATAATATCTTCTGTGAATTTGAATAATCACAGGATCGGTAGACCACGTAAAGGCGCAGGGTGAGATTTTGGAAGGCCTTGTTGCACGTATTGTAAGCCATGAGAGCACTAAAGAGATGCAGCTGGTTTTAAAAGATTATCCTTCACTAGTAGAGGAAGGTATGCTAGTCTTTCAAATTTTTTGAACCTATACCTTTTTGGCATACAAAGAGATCATGCTCTCAAAATTTAAATGTTACCACAACCTTCTGAAAAATCTTTTTCTGCTGATGTGGCAGTCTCTCAAGATTTGGGACCGGGCCTGCGTGAAATATGTGCTGCAAATAGATCTGATGAGAAACAGGTAATACTAATTCCTGTCTTAAACTGTGTTTAAACATATGGATTTTAGAGAGTTATGATAATCTTTCTACGGATGCAGCAAATAAAGGCACTTCTTCAAAGTACGGGTACCTCTTTCTGTCCTAATTATGTCGACTGGTTTGGCATTGATGCGCCTGATGTACAACCAAAAAATGCTGATAGATCAGTTGTTTCCAAGTTTTTACAAGCAAGCCCTTCTGATTATTCTACCACCAAGTTAATGGTAAGACCAATGTTGGGATCAGAATAAATACCACACACATTTAAATGGCTGCTTAACATTAAGGAAACATACAATAATCTTCTGTTGTGCAGTCCTTAATTTTGTATTTTGATGATCATGTGCTATTTAATAATAGTGTATTGAAACCAGAGATGCCGCTACTATCTCACCAACTATAGTTTGTGATTTGTGAGTTCCAAGTCCCATCCGGGATACGTGTGTATATATCTTCCCTTCAAAAAAAGCTTTAGTCTAATTGTTGTTTGGATAACCATATTTCTTTTCAGCCATATAAGCTAAGCAACTGGTTTTATGTGCGCTAGGAAAAAGCCAACATGGTCAAACGTGTCGATACATGGTCGTTATCATTTTTAACCTTTGGATCACCTTGCATCATGTTAATAAAATTTTGAGTGCTTTTATGGGTGAAAATAAAGATACAATAAGCTAATATAGAATCAAGACGGTACTTATTTATAGTTTTGTACCATATGTACTTCATTAGTCATTTTCAGTTTCCGTCTATGTGTTTTATGTTATTTCTCGTCAACCAATTTAAAATAGAAGATTATCATGATGTTATTTATCTTGATTTTTGTATGATAAAATTTTGTACCGTTATTCTAACAATGGTATTTGACCCAGGAAATGGTACGGTTAATGAAAGAGAAACGTTTTCCTGCTGCTTTCAAGTGCTACTATAACTACCACAAAATCAATTCAATATCTAGTGACGATCTTCATTATAAAATGGTGATACATGTACATAGTGATTCAGCCTTCCGGCGGTACCAGAAAGAGATGAGGTCTGGATAATTAATTATATATATATATCTATGCTTTACGTCTTGTCACACAAACAACGTTTTTTAATACCCACTTTCCACATATTGTGTGTTTATATGTGTTACTGACATGTGTTTACTGTCCATTAGGTACAAGCCAGACCTGTGGCCGCTATATCGAGGTAAATTGCCATGCTACTAGATTGACACAAAAGAGATCTTGATTTAATGTCTGACATGATTTATACATTCACATGTTTTGTTTTTAGGTTTTTTTGTTGATATTAACTTGTTCAAGGCAAGTAAAGACAAAGCAAAAGAGATTGCCGAAACTAGCACTGAAGTTGATAAACATGAAAAAAATAGTACCGACACATCTGGAAAATATGGTTTAGCAGATGAAGATGCAAATCTAATGATCAAGCTTAAATTTCTTACATATAAGGTATGCTAATTGCAGATCAAATTTCACATATATTTATGTTTATTTTCTTCAGACATTTTGTTTACATTCATATGATATAATATTCTAATGGCACAGTTGAGAACATTCTTAATTAGCAACGGCTTATCTGTTCTTTTAAAGATGGTCCAGCTGCCTACAAGACCTACTACCTCAGGTACATATGATTGTGCATCTAAATGATTGCATGCATGTGTGTGAGTGTGTCCTTTTGGTAAATGTTGAAAATTGCGTTGTGTAGGCCAATGCAAATATGGAATACATCACCAGGAAAGCAGAGACAACTCAGCAAGCTGTTGGATGAATGGTAATGAAGGATTCGGTCTATAATTTAGATACTTATCATTTTTTCATATTCACCGAGAACATGATAAAAAGAACATCTCTTTTCAGGGCAGTATACATCAGAAGGAAATGTGGACACAAACAGCTGTCATCATCTATTTACTTGAGTGAAGCTGAACCTTTTCTTGAACAATATGCAAAACGCAGTCCAGAAAATCAAGCCTTGATAGGATGTGCTGGTGACCTAGTGAGAACCGAAGATTTCTTGGCCATTGTTGAGGGAGTCGTAGATGAGGAGGGTGACCTTGAAACCAACAAGGTTCTAGAACCTTCCAGCCCGGGCCTTGATTCTGTTCAGAAAAAGGAGGGTCTCATTGTATTCTTTCCAGGTATATTGATTTAATTTTTGTTAGGATCTGCTTGAACTTTTGGTAAAAATTTGATCTGATAATAGAATTATTATATGTACATGCATGTGTTCTCACTAATTTGAGCTATATGTTTTTTTTCTGCAGGAATACCTGGTTGTGCTAAATCTGCTCTTTGTAAGGAAATATTAAGTGCTTCAGGAGGTTTTGAGGATGATCGTCCAATTCATAGTCTCATGGGCGATCTTATAAAAGGTATCTGCCACTTCCAGTTAACCTTCGTTAGATGATATAGAATGACTGATCTTTGTTGCATTCACTATATGTTCTTGTAAGAAATAAAATTCTGTAACTGGTTCATCTCATTCTTATTAAAATATCAACAGGGAAATATTGGCAAAAAGTTGCTGATGAGCGGCGTAAGAAGCCTTATTCTATTATGCTCGCCGACAAGAATGCACCCAATGAAGAAGTCTGGACGCAGGTAATTTTTTCTATCTCCTTTCCTGTCTCTTTGAACCTCATTTTCCATCATGCGTAAACAACACATGGATCATCTTGTCTTTATGTAATCCGGATAATAGGCCTTACTTGAGCAAACTGCTTTTGTCATGTAAACTTCAAGGTACCTCTTTTCTGTTTTTGCAGATTGCGGACATGTCACGAAGGACTAAAGCATCTGCAGTGCCGATTGTGCCCGACTCTGAAGGTGTTTATGTCTATCCTTTACACTCGTGTTATTTTTGTTAATTTAGAAATGCAATTTAAATGTGTTAATTTTTTTATAAATTACTTAGAATAGTTATGTATCCTTTTTTTTGAGAAAGCTGAACAGAATTGGTCAAACTATAATGCCCACATGTAATTCTATAGAAAGTAGTAGGTGATTCATTCTCAATCAAATTTTAAGGCAGATGTACAAATTGCTAGACGGAAAGGTGAACCTTTGACCTTTTGTGGTCAACAATTGCCAAGAATTCGAATTTGCTTGATATCATGATGTTCAATGTTTTTCTTAGTCCTTCGATGGTCTTTTACTGTTATTGTGCGTCCATAAAGAATGCAATGCTTGACTTGCCACCTAATGTTGGTCTTTGACTAACTATCAAATACCTAAAATGCCCTTAAGTGTAGAAACTTGAGAAAGCTTGTGGACCAGGCTTAATCTCACCACTATCTTCGATAGTCATTTATAAGAAAATAGGTGAATTTGGATATGGATCTTACTTGAAAGTAATGTTGCACTGCAACTTTTCAGTTGTGTCAAGAGTTAAGACGTTATACATGGCCATTCTATCATATTAATTTGTGGGCCAACATGCAGGAACTGAATCAAATCCATTCTCTCTTGATGCATTAGCAGTTTTCATATTTCGTGTACTTAACCGAGTTAATCATCCTGTAAGTTTTGTTCTCTTTTTTAATATATGCGGTTGTAGTTTTCTTCAACTTATTATCAAGTATCTTGATACTTATTATACCATTGTTATCTACTCTGAAGGGAAATCTTGATAAATCGTCTCCAAATGTTGGATATGTGTTGCTGATGTTCTATCACCTATATGATGGAAAGGTATGTTACCGCCTAGCCCATGCCATAATTGTTTTGGAAGACCATGGTTTAACTGTGTTTATTCACATTTCAGAATCGTTCAGAGTTTGAAAATGAACTTATAGATCGTTTTGGCTCACTTGTAAAGATGCCTCTCCTGAAATCTGAAAGGTAATTGCATTGGCATTGATTATTAAATGTGTCGATATTTGCCCATTTACTTAATAAGTTGGTCAATCTGGGTATTTTATATCAAAAAGGTAGCTTAGAAAGAAACAATAGAAACGAGTCAAATGGGTCGAACGAGTCGAGAGTCGACCAAAGTGTATTTTTAATGCATACCTATTTTAGACTGTTTGATATCATATATGTTTTTCTTTTAATCAAGTTTGACACACTGATTAATTACAAAAAGTTTAAATTTGGGGCAAAACATGTACCAAGAATTACCCGTTAGCCAACACATCCATGCTGAGTTCCTTGCTGTTGCACACTTGCGCTAACAGTTTCCTATATTTCTTATTTTTTGGCATGTAAAGAAGTCCATTACCTGATTCAGTGAACACAGTATTGGAAGAGGGAATAAATCTATTCAGGCTTCATAGAAATAGGCATGGCAGGTAGGTGTTTGAATTTAATCTCTATCTTATACTTAATTTTGTTGTCCTTTTTTTTCTTGAAGTACTAATATTTAAACTTAGTTGGTTGTGGTCAGAGCATATACTTCTTTTATGCTATTACTTAAAAGCAAACTGCACAAAATATTTCTAATTTAAGCGCACATTACATACATTTATTACTTATTGTAATTACCCATGATCACCTGTTCATTCCTGAATGTCACGTGCCACATGTCATAAAAATCAAAAGTTGCACCTCTTTTTTTTCACAATACTACATGTCATTACTTTTTTGCCACATCTGATGCCAAGTCGTCACTATTTTGTAAACTAAAGATGGCTGTTACAATCTTGAGACAGTTAGTGAGTCAATTTGCTATTATGTGCAGTTCACCTTTCTATGCATCTTATATCGTGGGTTGATCATATTGGAAATTCAATCAGTATTCCTCTTTAACTTTATTCCAATGCAAAGACGCCTTCCTTTGCTAGTTGGTGCCTTGGTGGTGTAAATCACTTATATTGTGGTTTTTGTTCTTTTATTTGCAGATTAGAGTCCACTAAAGGGACCTATGTAAAAGAATGGGTTGCTTGGGAGAAGCAACTGCGTGAGGTTCTATCTAAAAATGCCGAGTATTTGAAATCTATTCAGGTAGCAGTTAGCATGTTGTTTTTAACCAACAGTTGTGTTTTAGTTGTTTAAAACAAAAATAATTTTTGGACATGGTCTTTGTGGTCAATTCATATGTTCTTCTGGGGAACTAAGAATGTTATCTCACCAACTCTTCTGTTGTGTAGGTCCCTTTTGATTTGGCTGTTAATCAAGTTCTGGAGCAGCTTAAAAGAATTATGAAAGGTGAATATATTACACCGATAAGTGAGAAGAGGAAGTTTGGAACTATAGTGTTTGCTGCAATTGATGTTCATGTCGCAGACATTCATAATCTCCTTTCAAATGTGAGTAGATTATCTAGTTCGTTTCCTGTACATCACTTGGCAATCGACCTTGAAACTTGACTACATGTTCATATTAAAACAAAATCACCATTAGTGATTGTTGGGCTGGTGGGTTGGGTAATGGGTCAAAACGGTAGAAGCTGTTTGTGTTGAACGTATCAGGGACCCAGAACACCTTTTATTCCTTTCTGTATATAGTTAGTCTGTCATCTATGATATACAAAACGTTAGCTTAAATTAGAAGTTTTCTTAAGTATTTAATAGAATGAAGTTTGTCATCATGCAATTCTGATTAATGTTTTTAGCAAGGTTGTCAAGATCGGGATCTTACCCAGGATCGTTTTCGTCTTTGCAAGATCGTGATCGTAAGATCGGATCGGGATCGTAAGATCCTACTCGAATGTTAATTCTTAATAGTTTATGTAATTTTATACAAATTTACAAATTCTAATAAATTATAACAATAAAATACTATAAATGTTTCATATAAATGTTGTCTTAAATTATAATTATAAAATGTTTAAAAAGATTTAACACGTTTTTTGAATTCTACAAACAAACAACCCATAAATTTGTAGTTTTTTAGTTTGTAATCTGAGAAAAGTAAGATCGGATCGGATTAGATCGTACTATCGTATGGTAAAGATCGGGATCCTATAAGATCTTAAGCCTGCAAAGATCTTATGTAGGATCCGGATTGTTTTTGCTTTGCAGTATCGTAAAATCGTAAGATCCTAAGATCAGGATCGGGATCCTGACAAGTGACAACTATGGTTTTTAGCAAAGTCAAATCTATAATTTTATGTCATGCTACATGATGTTTATGCTTTTGAGGAATCTTGGGAAGATCTAATTTTTCTTATCTAAACAGATATCCGAGAGTGACACAAAGGTCAAAACTTTCTTGGAGAATAAGGACATGGAGAACAACCTTAAAAAGGCCCACATAACACTTGCTCACAAAAGAAGTCACGGTGTAATAGGTGTGGCCAATTATGGTCGTTTCGAGAACCAAAACATCCCTGTGGATGTCACCGCTTTATTGTTCTCAGATAAACTAGCTGCATTGGAAACACACCCTGGTTCGGTTGATGGTGAAAAGATAAGCTCTAAAAACGAGTGGCCCCATCTCACATTATGGACTGCTCAAGGCATACCGCCTAAGGAGGCCAATACATTACCAGAGTTGGTTTTGCAGGGGAAAGCTACACGCATTGAGTTCAACCCGCCTTTCAGGATCAGTGGGGTTATGCAGTTTCATTGAGGTGTGTCATGTGTGCAGTGTGCTGCTAGGGCTGTGCAATGATACAAACCGCATCTCTTCGGAACCGAAAATTTTAGGATTGAAGCCTAACCACTTATAGACCGACATCGTGCTTATTTGAGTTGACTGGAAGGGTATTGAGAACCAGATTTTTGCTATAGCTGGAATGGAGTACGAAACCGAGCATACAGGTTCCTGGTTTCACAAGTTCATACCGTGTTTTGCACACTTCTATGCGCTACTAGTGAGGATATTTGAGTACTGTCACCATTTGTTAAACAGTACCTGTGCCTTGAGAGTTGCATGGAATAAGTGAATATGTGCTCCTCTTCTTACTTTTTACCCTTGTAAGAGTATTTTTGCCAGAAATAGCGTGTAGTTCCACCAATTTTCGTGTGTAATACTGGTTTCTTTTAATCAGTCATAAATGGTTGATTTGTCACTGTCAATGTGAGATACAGTTAGCACAGACGGAGCCGGGAATTAGCATAAGGTCTGCTGAAATTTGTTTCTCAAACTAACAAAGCAATATAACTAAAAGTTTAGGGGAGAGGATCCTCTCAAGTAACTTGACTCAAGTTAGAGGATCCTCAACCATTGGATTACAATTAAAGGTCAAGATTAAATGTGATATTTTTAATCTTGATCTTTGTAATCCAATGGTTGAAGATCCTCTAACTTGAGTCAAGTTGTCCCACTAACTTGAGAGGATCCTCTTCCAAAGTTTAGATGGTAGGTTCTAATGATTGCATACGCTGGGTTTGAAACTTAAAATTTTGATAAAAAAAAAAATAATAATAAAAAAATAAAAAATAAATAAAAATCATTGTCAACTAGTAAAACAATATTAGATGAAAACCTTGTGCATGAAACGGTGGCAATGATTTCATGTTTGATGACGGGTCTGCCTGTCACAGCGCGGTTGATCATATGGCTACCCCTGGGCATTTTGCATTTCTACGGGTATTATCTAATGAGGAGTTGTGTGACCAGCGTAGTATTGTTGCCACCAAACGTCACTATGTTTTCTCGAGGTTAGGCTCAATTAGAGTATTACATGGAAATCAAAGAGAAGTCGGAGTGAAAGCTAGGCCGTCGTGATGGGGCCATAGTGAATATGGATAACGAGATTGGCCGTTTGAAGGGCTCCTTTCCATGAGCGAAACCCAATGGGAAGTGGCCCTTCCGAGGTTAGGTATCGGGAGGCATAAAAGGAATGGCTAATCTATGCAAGCGGGCTAGTGACCTTGAGGTGGAGAACAAAGTTGTCCAGACCTTATGTCGAAATGGCCAAGAAAAGATGGAGTTGGTTACTATTCGCAACCAAAACTCTATTCTTGAAACAAAGAATTCTAGGCTGGAAGATCTTGTTGCTAGTCTCTGGGTAGGTCTAAGGTTAGGCTTCGATTAGAGTATTACATGGAAATCAAAGAGAAGCTGGAGTGAAAGCTAGGCCGCCGTGATGGGGCCATAGTGAATATGGATAACGAGATTGGCCGTTTGGAAGGGCTCCTTTCCGCGAGCGAGAAACCCAGCGGGGAAGTGGCCCGTCTGAGGTTGGGTATTGTGGAGGCAGAAAAGGAATTGGCTAATCTATGCAAGCGGGCTAGTGACCTTGAGGTGGAGAACAAATTTGTCCAGGACCTTTATGTCGAGCTGGCCAAGAAAAAGATGGAGTTGGTTACTATTCGCAACCGAAACTCTATTCTTGAAACAAAGAATTCTCGGCTGGAAGATCTTGTTGCTAGTCTCTAGGTAGGTAGACGAGGAGACTAAAGTTAAAAAGGGATTTGCTCGGGTGCTTGCCGCTAAAGAGGCTAAGTATGATTAGCGGTTAGCCGGCTACGACAAGAAGTTGAAAGCATTGGATAATGAGTTCAAGAATTACTTCATTCCAACTATGAAGGACGCCGTCGGGGCCAAGTAGTGGGTGATTTCTAAAGGCTTCAGACTTCTATTGGAGAAGTTTTAAGAGAGTGAAATTCTTAAATCTCGCTTGAGGGATTGCATATCCGCCGCTATTGCAGAGGGTATGAGACAAGGTTTGTTAAGGGTGTAGAGCATGGGAAGCGCAAGAGGCGACTTGAGCGCCATCCCGCTTACAACCCACACGCATAAGAGGTTTATCACGGATGCCCCGGAGCCTTAAACAATTTATCCTTTCCACTTCCCGACCATTTGGAAGTATCGCAGAATCCAAGATTGACTATCTCAAGCGCTCCTTGTTCCGTAAGGAGAGAAGGATACTAACAAGGAGGATGAGTCCGGGCCTCTTATACGGTTGTTTCGGAGATATTGTTGTTGTTGATGTCGCGATCGAGAACGCGAATGCTCCTCCTGAAGCGTCCCTTATGTCGGGATGCTGTTGGAGCAGTGCTATAACCCCGACAACATAACATAGGTGTCTAACATTGAGACGCCCATAGTGTCCAAGGCTGGAACCGCGTCAATCACCGCCCTTCAAGCCCCAAAGACTTCTCCGGCGGTGACACTCTTGTTCTCCACGTTGAGAGATGACCGTAGTTGGTTAGCCGGTCTTTTGGTTCTCATCATCATTCCTGTGTTCATCATGTATCTTTGTACTTGTTTCATATCGGTTTTTGTAATCATGGATGTTTGTGTATTTGCAGATGAATGAAACTTTATATTTCAAGTCTTTATAATTGCACGTCTTACATATATTTGAGCATTGTGCTATCCGGAGAGTGCACCTCTATCTTTGTTGGATTAGGTTTTAGGTTAACCATCCTTGCCTTTCTGGCCATTAGTTTCGGATCTGCACGAGTCAATTTTTGGGTTGCTCAACCTTACACTTAAGAGTTGCAAAGTCTTATAAAAGAACAAGTTAGTTAGAAGGTTACTTATCCTTTTCAACAATGTTTATAATTTGCGCATAGTTAATTTGAAGGTTACTCGTCCTAATTATCATGCATTACATATAAGTTGTAAAATTTTATAAGGGAAAACTGCGGAGTTGATCAGACGTCCGCTTTTAAATTTCATTAATAACTTAGAAAGTTAAAACAATACATGAAAGAAATACATCTGGCCTCGTACCGCTAGCTAGTGCTAATAACGGGAAAACAAAAGAGGTCCGGCTAATACAAGTACTTAGCTTTTAGGTATTTCTTTAAGTCTGCAACACTCCATGTTCTAGGTAGAACGGTTCCTTGTTGATCTCGAATATGGTTTTATCTTCTGATGTGTTTGAGACAGAAAATACAGAAACAAATATGCTACAATATCAGAATTTACAGTAATTGAATTTGTATATTGAATTGATAAATTGTTTACAGACTTTGATCCTATTTATACTGCATGAATCGATGTCAATGATACATCATGACTTTTAGTCAAGAAGCATACCGATTCAATCCCTATAAAAGTAATCGGCACAACCTAATCTAAACGTTACAACCTGTAACCGTCATACCCTAACTAACTAAACGACTCATATTGACCCAACCCATAACCCAATGGTTTACAGGCTTTACATATTCGACACATAAAAACAATAAATACTATTTGGTCCTTAGACTATATTATATCATTAGTTCCAACATTTTCCCCCCTAATGATATAATCAGGAGGTTCTTGATCTTCAAAAGGCTTCACTTCAAATGATGTGCTTTACAGCAATGGTGCGCCAATTATTATTTCATCATCTTCATATTGAGTTAAGTTAGCTTCCTCCTTTCTCTCTGATTTTGGACATTCGTTCCTGTAATGCCCAAGTTCATGACACTTATGACACCGTATGTGACTCTTGTCCCGTTGCACTCCACTATCGCCTTTACCTTTCCTGGACCCCTGACCTCTTCCCTGGCCTCGTCCAAAGTCTCCATGATTTGAGTTTCCACAACCACAATGTTCACATCTCTGGTGTTTATCCTTTACTTTTTTGTCTGCTTCCGTGAATAAAAGTCTACTAGACATATCTTCCTCCTTAGTCTGCTTCTTGGTGCGTTCCTCAAAATCCTTCAATCTCCCGAAGCCTTCTTGAAATGGCATCGTATTAAGATCGGCAAATTGTTCGATTGCAGCAACAATTTGAATAAACTTTTCTCGCATCGAGCCCAAAAGTTTACTGAACCAATCTTTTATCGTCCAAGGTATGTCCGAGACTACTTGCTTGTGATGCAATCTCACCGATCTTTCCGCATAGACAAGGTGAATCATTAGCATCTATCTTTAAAGATTCAAATCGACTCAAGTGTCTCAGAACCACGCTTTAACCCTATCAACTCCCATGTGTCGAACCTTCAACGCATCCCAGATATCCTTTGCCGAAGTAAGATTAGCAATTTGCAATATCATGTTTTCTGGAAGTGCTTGGTATAACATTTCAACTGTTGTGTTGTTCTTCTTTTGATCCACTTCAGTTCCCGCTGTAGGTTCCACTGCTTCCCAAATTCCATGGACGTTAAAAATTGCCCTAATCCTTAATGACCAAATAGTATAATTTGTAGAGTTGAGGATTGGGCACTGGAAGTTTAATGATAATTCTCCTTCCTTTGCTACATTTTCATTCTTCTTTGACGAATCCCCAGACATGTTTCTTGTCTTCTTTCTACCAATATTAATTAAATTTCCCTTCTTTCCACAAATACTAATCTGATTATGCTTTTATTTATGCCTCCAAATCCGATAATAAGAGTAAAAATTACTGATTATATTTGTAAAAGATTCTTAGAAAACAAGCTCGGTTTCTTTGGTCCTCTAGTTCTTGATCAAACCCTCACTTGTTGAAAGTCAAACTCGTTTTGCCAATGATTGTCAATCCGCCCGCCAATGACAATCAATCCCGCTTCTCCGCTTCGACAATCAAACATGCTTCCTCATTGTTGATCCTGATCAATTCCTTTGTTGATAATCAATCCCGCTCGCTAATGATAATCAAGCCCGCCTTCGATTGAATTTTCTACTCAAATCGAAAACCGCTGATGCCACCGTTAGTAACTTCAATCTGGTTATATCTTCGATGTGTTTGAGACAAAATACGTAAACAAATATGCTATAATATTAGAATTTATAGTAATTGAATTTGTATATTGAATTGATAAATAGTTTACAGACTTTGATCCTATATATACTGCATGAATCGATGTCAATGATACATCATGAATGTTAGTCAAGAAGCATACCGATTCAATCCCTATAAAAGTAATCGACACAACCTAATCTAAACATTACAACCTATAACCGTCATACCCTAACTAAGTAAACGACCCATATTGACCCAGCCCATAACCCAATGGTTTACAGGCTTTACATATTCGACACATAAAAACAATAAATACTATTTGGTCCTTAGACTATATTATATCATTAGTTCCAACAGTTTGTATGCTCCGTCTCCCAAAGCTTCAACAACTTCATAGGGTCCTTCCCATTTTGGGCCTAATTTTCTGGTATCTTCTGCCCGACTAGCTTCATTGCTCCGGTATACCAGATTACCAAGTTTAAAAACATTCTTCCTGATCTTTGAGTTGTAGTACTTTTCCATTTTCCGCTTGTTCTTCTCTTCTACAATAACGACTAGCTCCCTCTTATCTTCCAAGAGATCTAAGTTTAAAAGGAGCTCTTCGTCATTCCTTGCTTCATTCACCATGGAGCACCTTAGAGACGGCATTTCAATTTCGACCGATATCACCGCCTCCGTGCCGTAAGTAAGCAAGAAGGGGATATGGCTGTTTCCAGATTTGATCATAGTTCTGTGTGACCATAGTACGTGCGGAAGTTATTCTTGTTGTCTTTTCCACTCGCACCTTCATTCCTTCGCCCAGACTTCTATTTTCCCTTGCCACTAATCCATTAGTCTGCGAGTGTTTGACCGACACGAAGTGCTAAGTTATGTTCAACTTCTCACACCATCCTTTGAATGGGTCGTTAGCAGATTCCGGGAATGGCCCACAAATGTCTATACTCCATTTATGGAAAGGCCAAGGCGATGTGATTGACTTTAATTTTGTCTGTGGGAGTCGGGGTACGGGTTTGTGCACCGGCATTCCTCGCATTTCTAATTATCGCCTTGCATCAAAGTGTATAGTAGGCTAGTAATAACCTAGTTTCATGGCTTTTGCCACCCTAAACGGAATTTGCCATAATCGCCTTAGGTTAGGAGAGTTTTTTTTTTTTTTTTTTTTTTTTTTTTTTTTTTTATTATTATTATTATTATTATTATTATTATTATTATTATTATTATTTAATAGTGTATTTGGTTTGCTACTTGTTGCAGTTGTCAATTAAATCGACTATTAAACATTCAACAACAAAAAAAGTTAATTATGTGATCATAATGTTGACACTGCAGAGGCTTGCTTGCATTTGACTTTCTGAAGTCAGACTACATATTCTTGAAGGAGAGTATGGTTCTGGCAAATTTGCTTGTGATGATATTAGGACTCAAAACAACAACTCCAATAAAATAAAATAATGATTTTTTGGATGCACATCGTCGGATGTCGGCTTTTGTTAAATGTCATGATTTTGGGAACGACAATTTTGATTGGGAAGAAAACCAGTTTTAAGAAAGATAATATACAGCAGAAACATAATATTTAAAACATAATTTAAGCAACGCGTTCACCACGACTTTTAATAAGCATAATTAGCAATTTAGCATCCTTCGAAAGATCATGATAACTTACGGTCATAGACGGATGACGACGTATATGCCCCTTCGGTCCAATGACCGAAGAGCCCAATACTTTACCGGAATGGCCCAATACTCTACCAGAATGGTCCAATGCTATACCGAATGGTACATCGATGAGCCATCCGTCCAAGGACGCTACCGACCGACAAGACTTTGGCATCTAGCCCGGATACGCTTCGCCTCATTCTCATGGGTGTCGACATGACGCCAGAGACAAGTCGTCACCGACAACACCAACGGTCCCATGAAGTACGATGCACCTGTGGACCGATAGTGACATCGTGTAGTATAAACACGCATACAAGAATGGGAATAAGGTATCATTTTCTCACACATATTTTATACTATACCTTTCTTTGAACACACATACTCATTCTCACGCGAGTCGGGTCCCGGATAACACCCGGGCGAGACTAACGCGTTGTTCATCTTAGGTGTATCTAGAAGGCTTATCTCTAAGGCCGAAAGATAGCCGCAACAACCCACAAAAAATACTTCGACATTGGCGCCATCCGGGGACCCGTGATTCAATCTACTAGAGCTATAGGATGACGGGTTCGACACCTCCATGACTTCGGAGGAGGAGAAGGAAGTTCCACCCCAATGACGAGAGAGCGCTTGGAAGGTATGTAATCGCTACCAAGTCTATGATAAAAGAACACAATAGCCGGGGGACACCGCTGAGCCGATACTTGCTTGATTTTGAGGACGAAATGATCCTTGACAAGGGCGAGCCGGCAGACAAGAAGAAGGAGATAGTGACCGGGAGTAAAGTAAAAGACGAAGATCTTGCAAAGCCCTTCAAGGAAGTCTCAAAATCCCCCTTCAGCAGGCGAATCATCGAGTTCTCTGCCCCGGAGCACAAGATGCCCACCCACGTCAAGCTGTACGATGGATCGACGGATCCCCAAGATCATCTCAACAGATTCACCGGAGCAGCAGGGCATGGAGAATGGCCGATGCCAGTTTGGTGTCGCATGTTCCAACAGACTTTGGACGGAAAAGCTAGGGGATGGTTCGATGGACTCCCTCCGGGAAGCATAGACGAATGGGCAGCTTTCAAGGACCAGTTCGAAACTCGTTTCTCCCTGCACAAGGCTAATGAAACGTTACATGAGTTCAAAGAAAGATGGACCACCGAGACATGATTCATACAAGGAGCCCTGGAGATCATGAGGATCTCCTCGTTCATGAATGGATGCAAATGCCCCGAACTGGCCAAGCGGTTTGCCGACACGATCCCCAAAACCGTGGAGGAGATGATGGTTAGGGTAGACGACTTTGTAAGATCAGAAGAAGCCTTCGCCAGCATCGAATTGCCTAGAGGAGAGCATTATGATACAACTAGGAGAGCCTCAACTGGGCCCTTCCAAAAGGACGAAAGGGTTGCCAGAAATCATTACGGAGGGGATAGGAAGAATGAAGGACGGTACGGATATTCTGGAAAGGATCGGGGAAGCTCTCATCGCCACGGTGACAGGTCGACACCTTATTTGCCCCATCACGGTGACAGGTCGACACCTTATTTGCCCCATCGCGGTGATCACCTGAACCGGAACAACCCCCGTCTGACTTTAGAATCACTCATAAAGCCCCCGAAGGAAATCTTGGCCACAGAGCACCAGCTGCGCCTACCTCCTCCAAAGCCGATGCGTGACCCACCTCGCAAAGAAAACCAAGACAAGTACTGTGATTATCATGGAGAGAAAGGGCATTACACGAATGACTGTTATCCGCTCAAGAAACAGTTAGAGTTAGCATTGGAGTCGGGGAAGTTGAATCACTTGATCAGGGACCTCAGACAGAAGGGAAGGAGAGAGCCCCCCAAGAATGAAACAGGAGCCAAGGATAAGGTCATCAACATGATCCGAGCATGGCCCGAACGAAAGAAGAGGAAGTCGTCGGAACAAGAGGAAAGATGGATGAATGTGCCAATAACCTTTCCCCCTCTTCCCGAGGGAGATGTGTCGGATGATCCTCTCATAGTTGAAGCCACAATGGAGGGGTATCTAGTAAGAAGGGTCTTTGTAGATGAAGGAGCTTCGGTAGAAGTAATGTTCGAACACTGCTTCAACAACTTGCCTCAGGAGATAAGATCCCGGATGAAGCAGACACATACAGATTTGCTTGGGTTTGCCGGACAGGTGACTAGATCGCTGGGAAAAATCAAATTGGATGTTTCATTCGAGGATGAAGGATTATACAGGAAGGTCAGAATGAAGTTCACATTTATTCGGGCACCGTCGCCGTATAACGTAATCTTAGGAAGGACCGGATTGAAGATCCTGCGGGCCATACCTTCCACGGTCCACTCCATGATGAAGTTCCCAACCCCTCAAGGAATTGCCACACTTGTCACTCGTTCCGTCATCATCTCGGAATGTAGAAGATTGGAAAGGTTACAAGCCATTACTCCAGAGCAGGATAAGGTAGAAGCAAAAACCGGTGAGGTAGGTTTGACCGAGGAAGTGGCAATCAACCCTGCCTTCCCCGAGCAGGCCGTGATGATAGGAGGTACCCTGTCCTCCGAAGGAAAAAGGCGTCTTAAAGAGCTGTTGCAAAGAAACCTTGATATATTCGTATGGGAGCCGGCGGATATGACGGGAGTCCCCAGGGGAATCATTGAACACACTCTGAATGCCAATCCTTCAGTGGACCCAGTATGCCAAAAACGCCGAATGTTGGCAGCGGACCGAAGCCAGGCGGTCACAAAAGAAGTGGAAGAATGGGTCAAAGCCGGCATTGTCAGACCAGTGAAATATCCTACCTGGATATCCAACCCTGTTCTAGTAAAAAGTGCGACGAAGTCGGCGGATGTGCATCGACTTCAAGAACATCAACTCGCCGCCCTAAGGACTACTACCCTTTGGGAGATTGACCGAAGATCGAATCGGTCATGGGGTATAGGTACAAATGCTTCTTGGATGCTTACAAAGGATATCATCAAGTGCAGATGGCAAGGGAAGATGAGGAGAAAACAGCGTTCTACACTGAGCAAGGGACCTACTATTACACCAAGATGCCATTCGGTCTGAAAAATGCAGGAGCCACCTATCAACGGATGATAGACTCCGCCTTCCAGTCGCAGATAGGGAGGAACCTGGAAGCATATGTGGATGACATGGTCATCAAGAGCAGAGAAGAGCAAGGAATGTTAGCAGACATAGCCGAAACATTTGATAACCTTCGGAAGATAAACATGAAACTGAATCCCAAAAAATACTCCTTCGGGATGGAAGAAGGGAAGTTCCTAGGCTATATGGTAACTTCGGAAGGGATCCGGGCAAACCCAAAGAAGACAAAGGCGATAATGAACATGCAGTCACCTAGGACCTTGAAAGAAATGCAGAGCCTAAGCGGCAAATTGGCAGCACTCAATCGTTTCTTGTCCCGTTCAGCCGAAAGGTCTCTGCCCTTCTTCGAAACGCTCAAGAACATTACTAAGGAGAATAAGGAGGAGTATATGTGGACAGAAGAGGCGGAATGAGCGTTCCAAGAAATGAAGAAGTTGATAACGGACCTTCCTTCGCTGACAACACCAACGGCGAAGGAAACACTGTACGTGTACCTTGCAGCCGCTGAGGAAGTGGTCAGTGCGGTTCTGCTCACCGAGAGGAAGGGAAAACAGCTGCCGGTCCGTTATGTAAGCCGGACACTCAATGAAGCAGAAAAGAACTATGCCCCGATTGAGAAGCTAGCACTCTGTCTATTGCACATGTCAAGAAGGCTCCGGAGGTATTTCGAAGCACACCCCATAAAGGTGATCACGGACCAACCTATAAAGCAGATCCTCAACAAGCCAGAAGCATCCGGGAAATTGGCCAAGTACTCAGTGGAATTGGGTGCTTACAACATCACCTACGAGCCCCAGAATGCAATCAAAGGTCAAGTTTTAGCGGAGTTTCTGTCAGAGACTCCCATTGGAGAAAGCAATGGCAAGTACTTCGAACAACCGGCAGTTAAGAAGAAAGAAAAGGGGAAATGGCTTTTGTATATGGACGGAGCGTCCAATAACAAGGGCTCCGGAGTGGGTCTTGTACTAATTAATCCAGAGGGAATGGAGTTCACTTACGCCATCCGACTTGAGTTCGAAAGCACTAACAACGAAGCCGAATATGAGGCCCTGCTGGCAGGACTAAGGATGGCGGAAAGTATGCACGTCCGTAGCCTCGAAGTCCGGGTGGACTCTAAGCTAGTGGCCAATCAGATAAACGGGGATTATGTGGCGAGTCATGAAAGTATGATCAAGTATCTGGCAAAGGCAAAGGAGTACATAGTTGGTTTTGAAAACTTCGCCATCCGGAACATCCCCAGAGGTCAGAATCAAAAGGCAGATGTTCTCAGTAAACTAGCCACGGCTGCTTTCGACCATTTGACGAAGGAGGTACTAGTGGAGGTGCTAAGAGAAAGGTCGACGGAAGGAAAGGAAGTTAATAACGTCGTTGAAGAAGAAGGGGACAACTGGATGACCCCTATCATCCGATGCCTTGAGGAAGGAATTTGGCCGGACGATCCTAACGAAGCTCGCACCCTGAGGATGAAAATCAACCAGTACGTCATGGAAGATGGAGTGCTCTACAAAAAGGCCTACCTAGTGCCCATGATGAGATGCGTGGGTCCCTTACAAGCGAACTACGTTATAAGGGAGATACACATGGGAGCGTGCGGAATGCATTCTGGTCCTCGCTCGGTCGTGGCGAAATCCATGCGGCAAGGATACTATTGGCCTACTAGGCACCGGGATGCTCGAAACGAAATAATCAAATGTGACTCCAGCCAGATCCATTCCCCAGTGCCGCAGCTGCCGAAAACTAAGCTAACGTCCATCATAGCTCCATGGCCCTTTTACCAATGGGGTATGGACATAGTGGGCCCCTTACCTTCGTCAGCCGGAAAGGTCAAATTCCTCTTGGTCACCATCGACTATTTCACTAAGTGGACGGAGGCCAAACCGTTAGCAAGGATAACTGGCAAGGATGTCACAAGGTTCGTATGGGATAACATAGTGTGCCGCTTCGGTCTCCCCGCCATCATCGTCACGGACAATGCAAAACAATTCGTGGACAACCCCTTCAAGAACTGGTGTGAAAAACTCAACATTAAGCAGATTAACACAGTCGTGGCCCATCCGCAGGCTAACGGACTGGTAGAAAGGGCCAACAAAAGCTTGATGGAGGGAATCAAAACAAGGTTGGGGCGTGCAAAAGCAGGATGGGTGGATGAGCTACCAAATGTTCTTTGGGCACACCGGACATCCATTAAGACTAGCAACGGAGAAACCCTCTTCAGCCTTACCTATGGAAGTGAAGCGGTCATACCGGCAGAGGTAGGCATGCCGACATACAGAGTGAGGAAGATAAGGGAAGGACTCGAGGAGGAAGATCCCCGTCGGATGGAAGAGCAAAACGAGGAGGAAATTCGTCTCAACCTCGACCTACTACAGGAACGGAGGGAAGAGGCTGCTGTGATGGAAGCTAGGTACAAGAAAAAATTGGAAAAATACTATAACCGGAAGGCACGGTTGGTATCCTTCAAACCAGGGGAGTTCGTATACCGAAAGAATGAAGCCAGCAGAGCTGAAGATCAGGGCAAGCTAGGACCGAAGTGGGAAGGCCCCTATTGGGTAAAGGAAGCAAATCTCAATGGCTCATACAAGCTGGAAACCATGGATGAAGAGGAGGTGCCCCGGAAATGGCACGCCATGAATTTGAAGAAATGTTTTCTTTAAGTATTCACGAATGAAATGTAAGCCTACGGGCACGAACTAATCTGTTTTCACTTTCATCAAGTAATAACACATTCCCCTACCTATGACGGAGGAGGAAAATTTTCCGTGATTATATCTTGTGCAAAGGGAAAGGGCGCAACCGGCGGAGACTAGCTATCTCCGACCGCGCGTCCGAATATCCCACTATCAAAATTATCTTACCCCCGCAAGTGCAACGACACTAGGGAAGGCCATATACCATTCGGTAGGCGATTGCATACCCCTGAATAATGCCAAGACATTAAGGGAAGAGCCGAGGCATATATGCCCAAACGGCACGCAGATACCCCGAAGGCGTGACGACGCCAGGGATGAGCCCCCAGGTAAATTTACCAACAGGCGAAATATTACCCCAAAAGTGCCAAGTCACCAGGGAAGGCCGGAGTATATTTACTTACGGGCATAATCTACCCCGAAAGTGCCAAGTCACTAGTAAACACACGAAATGCACAAGCATATACAGATAGATAATCAAAAGTGGCCGTCCGGATATACGGACGACCTAAATAACATTGCCAGTCACAACCATTACGAAGATACGAATGTTAATTGTTTAATTACACAACCCAAAGGCACGCAGGCACACCATAATACAAACATAAAATTGTCCTAACATTCAAAAGTTTACAAAACAAGATAAAAGCTAGGATCCACCGGAAGTGCCTGCACCAGGAGTAGATCCGGATCCTTCAGGGAGCATATTCATCAAATCTGCAAGAGGAAGGTGATAGGAGCGCTTGATCTTCTCAACATAAGGGAAAGACCTCACGAACATCTCATCGTATGCGCTGTAAACCCTCAACCGCCATATCAAAGTCTTTCTGCTTAGCAAGGATCCTGCCGACCTCCTCCTCGTCACGACCTTCCCTAAGACCATCCAAATAACCAGAGTCTATGGCGGCATTAAAAACGCTTCCCCAAGCTTGCTGGTACTCATCACTCCCATGCAAATGCCGGATGACTGCCGGAATCAGTTCCTTCACATAGTTGAACCTCCAGATCTCCTCATGGCCAGCGCTCACGGTAAACTTCTCGACGTCGGCCCTTAAAACCGCAGCTTCCTTCTCAGACTCATCCAAATCCTCAGTCTTCTTCTTCAAAGCCTCTTCCAACAATCCCACCTTCTTCTATCTCTCCTCATCTTTGGTCTTTAACTCATTTATCTCCCTCTCCAAAGAAGCCATACGGGAACCCATCTCCTCTTCCTTCCGGCCACAATCATGATGAGATGCTTGGAGGGCTTGGTTATCCTGAACAAGCTTCTGATTGGCCTCCATTTGAACCCGAGGTCGTTTGAGCCTCGAGAGTCGAGAATCGACGCTTCATGGTGGAATGGGCTTTGTAAAGCTCTGCATAATGATGGCTTAAACGTTCGAACCTCTTGAACACATCAGCAATAGCCAAAGACATGACATAATTCGAACCACCCTCTGAACAAGGCTCGATCGTCAGCCAAATCTTCCTGTTCCGCCAAAATGAAAGGAGGGGCGAGATTGCTCATCATATCTCGACACTGAACAACATCATTCAAACTGGTATGGACCGACAGACCCCAGCCAGGAATGAACGGCTCCCTAGTACCCGTTCGGCCAAACCCACCTGAGAAAAGAGGAGTCAGACTTGCATACAAAAATAAGAAAGAGAAAACCCCGGAATAATAAAGCAGCCGTAAAATACCTCCGACAAAAGCGCTGGCCTGAGTAGCACCTCGAACATTTGCCGCCGTCGCACTCGTCCCAGCTTCTGCAAAGAAGAAACACTCGTAAAAAAAAATTGATGATACAAATAAGTAACAGGATACATCCCAAGCTTAAGGAACATACCTTGACCGGCGGGATAGGGAATGGCCCCAGAAACAACGGGAGGAACCTCCACCGAAGGAGTCTCCTGATCACGAGAACCTCCCCCCTGACCACCACCGTCACCCACACTTCCTTGCTCAGTATCATCTACAAGATCTTCCGGCCTCAAAGTGTTTATAGGAGAGGCCGAATGAGCACCCTGAGAGTTATCCGGGCTGGACGTCAGGTCAACAGACGGAGTGTTAGGCCTCCGCCTTTTTAGCAAGGACGACGCAGTTCCACCCGTCCTCCTTTCCTGCTGCTTCCTCTTCTTCTCTTTAGCCTTCAGAACCGCCGGATCGACCTTCTCCACAATTCGTTGTATACGGCTCGGCTCCGGAACTTGTTTACCCGCCTCCAAAGGTTGGGTAACACGCTGAGGAATCTCTTCCCCCTCAGCAAGAGCCTGACCTTTCCCCAGCCTGGACCCTTGATCGGACCTCAAGCGCAAATAGCGAGACATGGTAAGAACTGCGCAAAGTAAGAGAAAATCATAAGCGGATATATATATACCAAAAAAAAAGTTTGCGTTACCATTCTTCTCGATATCCTTAAACTCGGGCGAAGCGAGTGCTTCCAGCATCACAACCCGACTTATAAAAGACCCGAATGAATAGGCCTAAGCTCCACTACCCCTCACACAACTTTTTAACATCAAGATTCGAATAACCCCACGGGAGCATCATCCGAACAGCTGAGTCCGGATGCCTCAAGGCATAGCATCAGGGATAGCTCTCCTATCTATCGGAAAAAGTTGTCTTTACAATTTTCAAACTCGGCACGTTTTTAAATATCCGTCCGGGAGAGTTCCCTCCGGTTCGGCTAGCAAACAAGAACCAGTGCCCCTGCTTGTTCAACTTATAAAAAACCCGAAACAGATTCACGGTGGGCTCAATCTCAAGGCTTCTGAAATATATTTCAAACATAACTAGTCTATTCAGCCCGATGGGCACGAGCTGCGATATGTGAACCTTGAAGTACCTTATCACCCTCAGAAGAAAGGAAGAGAAAGGAACGCGAACTCCCGAAAATGTAAGATACTGCTCATACAAACCAATAGCGTCCCCCGGTAGATTATCCATGGTAAAGTCCATCGGAGGTAAACGAGGGTGTAGGTCCAGGGGAATCCCGTACTCACTAATAAGACCGTCCAACTCCCCTTCAGAAAGCACGGAGGAATATATATGCATGTCCGATTTGGGGACAAGTTCGGAAGCCAGGTGTTCCGAACCGGGCCGGATATTACAACCAGGAAGCCATAGGATAACGAAGAGGCAACGCAAATGTAAACGAAATAAAGAAAAGTGGCGACCGAGTTTCACGGAATACTCGAGAGCAAGCGGTAAAAGAGAGAAATAAAGTAAAATTGACAAATGAGGTAAAAGGGATTATATAGGAAAAGAAGTAGGGACACGAAACGTCAAGCGTGTAGTCGAGAAAGGACGAATCAATCCGTCAACGGATACACATCTGCCACGTGGCACGATCACACAAACAATGGTAAATATTATTTTAACCTACTTCTACCCAATGGGCTTGGGCCCATTGTCCATAACGAAGCCCATAAAACCAGAGCATGCCCAGTCACTCCGAATGAACCTAACGGACAGCTAAAATTAAGTATCACGTCACTTGTCAAAAACAAATAACATGATACTGGGGGGACATGACGACGTATATGCCCCTTCGGTCCAATGACCGAAGAGCCCAATACTCTACCGGAATGGCCCAATACTCTACCGGAATGGTCCAATGCTATACCGAATGGTACATCGACGAGCCATCCGTCCGGAAGACGCACCGACCGACAAGACTTTGGCATCTAGCCCGGATACGATTCGTCTCATTCTCATGGGTGTCGACATGGCGCGAGAGACGATGTCACCGACAACACCAACGGTCCCATAATCTGACAGACCGGGGACAGGATAGTGACATCGGAGTAGATAAATCGCATACAAGAATGGTGGGAATAAGGTATCATTTTCTCACACACACATTTTATACTATACCTTTCGTGAACACACATACTCATTCTCACGGGGTCGGGTCCCGGATAACACCGGGCGAGATTAACGTTGTTCATCTTAGCGGTATCTAGAGGCTTATCTCTACAAGAAAGATAGGCTAACAACCCACAAAAATACTTCGACATTGGCGCCATCCGTGGGACCCGCATTCAATCTACTAGAGCTATAGGATGGCCAGGTTCGACACCTCCGTGACTTCGGAGGAGGAGAAGGAAGTTCCACCCCAATGACGATTTAGAGTATTCTAATATTAAAAGGTGTGATGATATTGTGTACGATGACATACCACAATTACCACAACAAAAGGAAGTACTCAGGTGTGGAACGAATAAGCCAGATTTTGAACCAACGAGAGATTTTGAAGAAATTTGGATGACTTATTCAAGGCGAATATTCGGGACGAAGATGAAATTGCAAGACCACTAGTTGAAGATGGAGACTCTCAAGATTACAACACAAAGTGGTACAAATTTATTAAATATTATTGATCTCGTTAGTGATAATCTTGCTGGTCTTTTTAAACAGGTTACAAAACCAATGGATGATGAGGTGAAATTTATTACACCACATAATGATGTACATAAAGCACCTATTATCAACCCGTTTTTTGTGGAGCTCGAGAAAGAATTTATAGATGAGCTCTTAAACGTAACTATGGTTTTTTCATGTAGGCATAAAAGTTTTTTTTTTTTCAATAAAACAAAACAAACACCCCTCCTTTTTCACTCTCAACTTTACTTTTCTGCAACTATCTTGACGTCATTACCTCCCCCCAGTTCCGACGAAGAAGGTGACAAGGAGACGCCAAAAGAAGGCGGTTCGAAATGACGAGGAACAACGGTGTATTACGTGGACACCTGAAGAAGAAATTGCATTGTGCAAGTTTGGGTTCGCATATCCGAAGATAGTGTTACTGGTAATGTTAGAAAGGATGTTGGGTTTTGGAATGAGATTTTAGCTAGCACGCATGCATACCGATTGTCCTATAACCCAATGTCGGACCTACGATATGATAAAAGACAAATGGAATATGGTGCATCCAAAAGTTGCTCAATTTTGTGGTGTGTACGGTAACGTATTTCGGATGGCGGTGAGTGGAGCCGGAGACGGTGACTACACCCAACAAGCACTTTTAGAATATCAAGTTGAATATGGAACCTCGTGTACACTAATGCATTGCTGGGCTGAATTGAAAGATTGTGCAAAATGGAAAGAAGTGGAAGTTCCGGACTTTGAAGAAAAGAAACACGAAAAGAGCAAGAGATACAAGTCTTTGGGCTCTAGTTCGTTCAACACGTCTCAGTCTGTGGAGGGTGGTTTTAATTTGAATACGCAGGCTGGAGACATCGAGGAAGAGGAAGAGCAGGAGGTTCGATGTCAAGGGACTAAGCAAAAGCGCAGAAGAACAAAGGGCGACATTATCGGCTGATATTCAACGAATATGCAATTGCCAACCAGCCTTACAACACCATGTATCATTTGTGATGCATTTGATAAATATCTGCTACCTTTTCCTCAGCAAAAATTCTTCCTAGATGTTTCTGTTTTCTGGAAAAGAGGACAGGTGCAGAGTGCATTAAAAGGTATTCCAGACAAAAGAAGTGCAGTTTATTTTATCAATTACAGAATATGAGAATTGTCGTGATATTAGGCCGTTAGCGAGGTAAGATTTTAGTTTTTCACTCTCAATTCGAAAGGTTTCATCAGCTAAATTATATCTAACATTTTAACTTGCAACTTAAGACGAGTTTCAAACCCTTTCTTAGTTACTATGTTTCAAGTGGGCTTCTATATACCCGGTGGTATATTTTAGATAGATAACAAACAACATACGTTCATCAACATATAGTTTCCAAAATTCTTCTAAATAACATCTTTTGAATAAGATACTCTCTTAACATAATCAATAAGTGCTAGAGTTCACAACCGAGATGTGGTCTATAAAGAAAGTTCAAATACTTTATATTACATAAAAAGCATTTTTACTGCCATTTGAATTAATTCGTTGAACTCCAACTTCTAGCCCACTCGGTTATTGTGGCTACATTCCTGTTCATGTCATCAACTGTGTTGCTTTTCATTGCTACCACAATCTCCTTTTTATAACTTTCTTTCGCTTCCTCCAACAGAATATCAAAGATTTCACACTGAAGATTGTTTTCTAGCTTTGCAGCAGAATAATCCCTACAAAAAATGAAATAGTTTGAAGAAAATAATAACCTAAAAGCTAATCAACTTGGCAGCATACTAATGAACTATTTTATTTTATTTGATAAACTATATTATTGATACTAGTATAGAATTAACTTCCTATGTTATTTTATTTGAAGTCACTGGCAGTATACTTCTTATAAATTAACTTCCTATGTTATTTTATTGATAAACTATATTATTGATACTAGAATAGAATTACAGTAATCATATTTAACACACTATGGTCAGAAAGTATTTCGGGTGGGTACAAAAAATATCCACTTGACCACGTCCATAGAGCGAGTTCGTTTACAATGAAAACGTTTAAGAAAGGAAAGAGAAACCACTTTACTCGACGAATGTGGACAATCAGAAACTATAACTCAAGTATAAGAAAGAAACACACCTTTTGGTCAAACGGTCATACAGAATGGAATTTTCAGTTTGAAGCACAACCACACGGTCAAACCAACGTTCTGGAAACCAGTCAGATCCATGATGGTCGATAATGTTCCCTCCCCCTCCCATTATGTCCTCAAGTTCATCCAAAACCTGCATTGGATAGTAATTTTTAAATAAAAATGTCAATAATAACTAGCTCATGGCGTTTATAGTAGTCGACATGCTTCTATCTAGTTACTATTATTTGATGGTATTTTGAAGATTTCACAATAGCTAAGCACCATAATTTTATATGCCTAATCAAGCATTTACAACTTTTAAAGGAACAAACGAAGCTATTGATAAGTGACAACCATATTTTCTCTAGTGCTTCTATGAACTCGAACAAGAACGGCCAATTATACACATAGCTTTAATTTTATCATTCTGCACAAAGTGTGTGTGAGCATTCATTTAGAATCTAGTACTGTTAACTCTATTTTTTTTATTAACGGAAGTGTTGCAAATTCTAATTATAGGAAACAACTGATATCCAGGTTTTCTTTGTTATTCTTTTGCTACTAAAAGCAATAAATAGTGATGGCAAGATGTAATATGTGTACCAATCATGTCACTAGCTTAGCTAAGATTGATAATACAAGTGGTTTTCGCTTAGTATTTTTTACAAACAACTATAGATCCTAGAAGGCAGTTCTAACATGGAGCAACGGAGCAACTAGGGCGAATAGCTTAACTACAACTTAAACATTAGTTGAATGTTAACTATCGCTCGGGAATTGGGGCTGAGGGTGATCCAAATGACCAAATTTAACATACAAAAACTGCTTACATCAAAATTTTCTGGCCCAACTCGTTAAATCATAAAAAGGGGTGTGTTTTCCTGTTTATGATTACTTTATCAAAACTGCTTATTTAATCATTAAAAAATACGATAATTGCTAATAGACAAATCCCAAACACCCTCAATAGTGCTTGTACTGTTTGAACATTCGCCTATTTAAGAGGTTAAACAATCAGAATTCCAACATAAGCAGTTTAAATAAACACATTAAGCGAATAATCAGTTTCGATAAGCAATTATAGATAACCCCTTATCGACTGTCTACAAAACAAGCAAAAGCAATAACTACACATATAACAATAATAATGAACTAAGAAAAAAGTAAATATATATAATATATAAAAGAAGATTACGAGATCTTCATTAAGGATGTGACATTTGAGTTTATCATCCCAACCCTCGTGCAAATTCTTTTCCTTAGCAAAGTCTCCGATGTTTATATGTCGGAAACCAGTTGCCTCCGACAAAGCAGCCGCTGTTGTTGACTTGCCTGTTCCTGGTGTTCCGGTTATTAGTATGTTAGGTTTACTCCTACTCATCTTACCCGCCGCCGTCAACCTTTTCAACACACTTCAAACTATATATTGTGTCTGTGTTTGTTGTGTTTTGTTTGATGAGAGTTGGTTTACACTTAGACCCTTGTATTAAAATAATGTTTCAATATCCACCTTGTGTTTTTCTCATCATTTTATTATAGTTTACAAGTAAATATGGCGTTGAAACCGGGTTGACTGGCTCATAAGTTCCGACCTAAGAGCGTTGGGTGCGGTGTCGAGGCACCCTCACCAAGCCGATGTGTACCTTGCCAAAATGGTCGCCACTGCAACGGGTTGTGCATTGGCTAAAACGCTCGCCAATTGTTTGGCTTGCGCCAAGTGAGAGAGTTTGTGTGTGTTTTTTTTCAAGTGGTTTTTTTGTGTTTTATTTGGGTATGATGTGTCCCAAAAGTGGAGTTTTTGCTTGAGTTACTGGGAAGTTGTTTTGGGTGTGTCAGCGAAAGGGAAGTGTAAAGGGAAAAAGCTTATGTAGCGCTCGGTGGCAGTTTGACTTAAGCCACTGCACCTGATACTCTAAGGACAGTATATAGAGGTTAATGTTCATACTGACTTGGCGCGCACTTACTTGAGTGAGTGTTCGTTCGCTTTGAGGAATGTAAATGCAAAATTATTTTTCTCCAGAATTACGTTTGAAGTCTACACCCTAGCTGCAGGTTACCCAAATTGATTTGAACTTGAGTCTGAAATGAAAAAATCTCAAACCTCCGCCTTTATTGTACTTGGGAATAATCTCCCAAGTAGTTGTTAACTTTATTTTGAGTAAAATATATTGGACAGCTTTGGGCAAACTACAACTTGTTTGACCAATTTAACTGGATTCAGTTTTGATAAAATCTAAACCGATGAGAGGTGAAAGATAATGGAGGTCAATCGGTCATATTGCCGCTTGGCACTACCACAACGTAGATAAAGTTCCTCAGGTCGCAAGTGAATTCTTAAAAGAAGACACTCAAGTACATCAACCTGGCTTCTTGGCTTTATAGGTATGCAAGTAAAACTGTTCAACACATATGTGAAGATGTCGACTCGTTTATCTAAGAAATTAACCATTTAGGGGATTGTTATCTTATATGAATCATGTTAGACTAATCAAGAATACAAACCACAGAAAACCCAATGCATATCGCATAGATACAATCTGGAATCTTCTGAGTGGTTGGCAAACAGTCACAGACTCACAGTATGATCATCACAATGAACAAATCATACGTTTTGACACAAAAAGAAGGGAACAAGTTTGTGAACTACAAAATTCGAAAAATATATTGATAATAACAATTGTTTGCAGATTGACCTCTACGATATTCAAAGGTTCTTCATTTGACCATTTATCCAACCCATCTCGCCCTTTTTTTTTGGCAACCTCTACTTATGAGGTTTACTCGACATGAAAGAAGTAAAATTTGCAAAAACCCTTAAACACCAAGGCATGGTGGTGGTGCTATTTTCTCTAACGCCTTGTATTTATTCTCAAAGTCAAACTCACAGATTCTACATTTCAAATATAAAAACCAAATACATAATATAATGATAGCCTTTTCAAAATCTTTTAATCTGTTGTTTACATTTCTCCTATATTTTATCATTGTGCAGATCTTTCTCATCTGTACCTTCAGTAACATCATCAGCATGCTCATGTTCCGCAAAGTCATTGGGTGTTGTTCCTTTTTCACTGCTGCCTTCAGTAACATTGTTGGTGTCAGTCCCATTAACATCCGATTGCATGCTATCCATCATGCCCGACAATGCCAGTCTTGGGTCCCACTCAAGAACATCATCGATAATGTTTGAAACCCGCTTTTGATACCTGTAAGACATAATTAACCATGTGAGCCAACAATCATACAAATTATTGGGGATACTTGGAATATTGGGATTTGGTTTACTTGCTAGTTGCTACTAGAGGCGGCAAATTCAGCCCAATAACTTATGAATGACACTGTTTGGGTTAGGGTATGAGTCAAACAAAAAAATATAAAAAGACACACGTGTCAAAAGGGTTAAAAGTCACCAGCAGCTAGTTTTTAAATTGGACAAAATGTGTTCAAGGGTTTACCAGGCCAAACCCGTATACAAGGCAGTGAAAACCAGTTTAAATTCCTATAGCCATGTGATTCTCTTAATAAAGATGTTTATAACATGTGCTATACAGTTTAAAGATATTGCTTGACCCTTTGATATATATCCAAAATCTAAAATAAGTATATAACTCAATACATAATAAAGAGAGGGGCCCTTAAGATCAAATCAGTCCATCCAATTTGATGTATTGATAATGAAAACTAGGTAATTATAGAAATGATACTATTTTCATAGGACCATCATTATTCTTTGAAGACAGAAAATTTATCTGTATATAGAGGGTGTTTGGATCAGCTTTGTTGAGGATTATAGGCTCATTTTAGTTTCAAAACACAATAATCTAAAAATGGAGCTTATTGAGGGCTTATAGTAGACTTATTTGTGTTAAAAAAAGTTTGGGGCTTGGTGAAACTGCATAAGCCCTTCTAAATAAGCTAATCCAAACACCTCCTAAATTGATTGAATAATCGCCACCTTGTTTCTACAATATATTTACTGTACATTACATGGCTATCTATGTACAAGTGTATAATATATCGTGGGTGTGTTTGTGTGTGTGATTTCATGTAAAGGAATATGAAAATCGTACCTGGCCCTAGCAGCTTCATCAGGGGCATGATGCCTCAAAAGCAATATAGCTAGAACAGCCACAATCGCAAAGAAGAATCTTGCTGTTAACTTTGGCTTCTCTTCCCCATCTTTCTTGGGCCAGAAGCGGAATAGTTCTCGGAGCGTTGCTTCCTCAGCAAGGATGTTTGGGAATATCCAGATGCGCCTCCCAAGTAAAATCCATGACGCCCCAAATATCAAAGCTCTCACTGTGAAGATGAAATATATATTAACAAAAGCATTATACAAAGATAGTCCATGTCTTATAACTTGATACTAGGTCGAGTACAATCTCAAACACAAGTGAAGCTTTTATCATTGTACCATATGATCTTTTATTTCTTATACAAAACATCAACTGATGTGTGAGAAGTTTGCACTATAAGAATCTTTTGAAACCACGCGGAAGTTAATAAAAAAATTACTTTGACAAAATCTTACAGCTGGAAGTCTGGTGTAACACACAGCTTGAGGATTAACATGTTCTTACTCTTATGTAAAAAACGCAATAATACTAAAAATAAGGATTTTTATTGCTACAAAATAAGGGATTAATTGCACTTTGTAGTTCCTTCAAATTTGAGCTTGGTGAGTTTGTGTGTCCTCTTAACAAGTGCAAAACAGCAAACAGATTACAATTGTGTTTGTTGTATGATAAGTACTTTGTTAATAGCACGAAATATTGATACTAGCAATATTAGAGAAAGGGTACAGTGTGTTTTATATGAGTGCTTCACCCGACAATATAAGAAAATGGCTTTTATTCTCTGGAAATAGATGAGTCTCAGATATATATGAATTAACTACAGCTTATTATGCAAACATAAAACAAAATCGCAACCCGGTCTTCTGCGGAGTAACTTAAATCTTTCAACATACTGAATATATATTTCATCATGCCCTTTCGTAGCATTACATATATGGATCGATGCAGTATGTGTTATAAATGCAAATTCTAATGATATGATACAGTACCAGCTCCACACTAATAGAGTAATAGTATATGTTTCCAAGAGATATAGTAAACAAGTATAACGGACTTACCCAAAAGCAGACAAAGTATAAGGAGGAGTACTCCAGCACATGAGTAGAGAATAAGCAGTTTTGCCTGGTGGGGATACACAGGGAATAAGCAGATTGCAAGAGTCAAAACAGGCCAAGATAACGATAGAAGTGTTTGCCATAGTGGCCTCTTGTTTACAAACGTCCAAGCAAAAAATGCATCATTATCAGAGAACTCCTGGTCCTGTAAGAAAAGAAACAAAAGATAAACCTCAATACCAGTAAACCGGTTAAAAGTTAGCAATCTACAGATCAGCATATGGTTTTAAGGTATGATAACTTTTTCTAGTTCTGTTTTAGTCCCGTACTCCCTATATAATGAAGCGAAAAGCTACGGTAATCGAATACAATGAGAATTATACACTGGAGTTCAATATAAAGAAGTGAAAAGCTACAGCTATCGGACTACAATGAGAATTCAACGCTGGAGTTCAAATTCTTTACATCTAATATGCATTATATAGACTGAAAAAGATTAAATGGGTTGCAAACTGTGTGGTGGAAAGAAAGTCTTTGATCATACCTAGGAAATCACTTTGTTCCTACTTCCTACTGTTATTTATAAGAAAGTAAGCTAACATCATCATTAGATGGTTATAGGGTAGCATGAAAACTCAATCCTAATCTTAGCAATATCTACTCTAACCAATAACGAGTTTCATAGTTACTGCACGTTGCTAGGAACTAGGTGTGAACATCTTACTAAAACTTAAGTTCCAATATATCCCCAAAAAATGTAATGTAAAGTATACTCCTACTGGGCAAGGAAAATCCCTTCAAGTGGTCCCTGTATTATGTAACAACATGTTAACTTGTTGGGCACGAAAGTCCAAATCGTAACACCTTAACATCCAAACCCAAAAATAAACAAAGTTAACGAGAAAGCACTAAGAAATAGGTTTTTCTTCAGAAAAGTAAAAGAACACCACATATTATAGGACACTGCAATAGCCTGTAACAGCATTCGTCACCTCAATAAAAGAGCATACTCATGCAAACAATAAAGTGTACGTGATCAAAACACATACTCGAAAAGAGAATGCGTAACTCACACCATTAAATAAGGTGACAAGCTTATAGAAACGTTAGAGCATTTCCTATTGCTTCACACAACTTATATTGAAAGAAGTACGAAGCAACAATATAAGAACTTACAGGGTATATTTCTAAATGAGCTGGCCATGTTGACAATTTTCTCTTTCCAGGACGTACTGTTTTCACCACACGATCTGTGAACTAAAGATTCTTGCTCAGCAACACATTGACAATATCTTCTACTTCTAGATGGCTATCTGATTCTAAGATGTCTTTGAGCTCTGGATGATTTCTCAAAAAAGAAACAAAATCTTTTCCCCTAAAGTACTCAACACGGGTTTCCTGTAGCACAGCCCACCTTGAAACCAAGTCTTTATGGTCTCTCACTTTCTCAGCAAATAACTGGAAAACATCTTTCTTGTTCGCTTGTTTCTGGAGTCAAACAAGAAATTAATAATATGTCAGATAAGTAAATTGTACAAAGGATAGCTGATTAAACAGATAGTATATACAAACACCACAGTCGGGATTTTCATATCAGATCAAATGTAAGCAGAGCAGTATACCAGTGTAGACGCAATCAGAAATGCCCACAGAAACATAATTGCATGCCAAGTAAACAGCTATACATTTACCTATATGTATACATGTCACTTGCCTAAGCCACTGTAAACATAACTGCAACAACAGATATATCTTTTCCAACACAATGCACCTTACAGTGCTCGAGAGCAGTCTCTAATCCAATTTTCAAAGAACTACTACCAGTGACACCATATGTCTAGTTTGTGAAGAGAATCCAGAAAAACTAACCAAGAACCATTATCAACGACAATCAGACAGGTAAAGTACTAATAATATGAATCTGTTTAGTCAAAAAACGAATGTTACAAAGAATATAAAGCATTTATTCACTCAACTCTTAAACAGGTCATATAACAGCCTTGCGAGTGACAATATATCTATATGCCCTCTAGACGAACCAAGAAAACCCGAAATAGAACCATAATGTAGAGCAAGGGGAAACAAAGTCAACTCCTCCATACTCTTATTAACGTATCTGTGAATAGAATAGCCTAGCGTGAATAAAAGACACAATGTGACATACAGCAAACAAACAATCCCGTGTTCACCAACAAATTTTCAGGTGAATCAAATAGGTGTCCACTCTCTCTTACTCGGTTCATCGACTCTATCGCATACCTAAACACGTACGACACTGAAACAAGCAAAATTAGTCCTTCGGCTATTTATGATTTAGGTTTTAAGAACCCGATTTTTGTCAAAAACCAACGATTAAATCTCTTGTCATTTGTGGTTTCTCTTTATAAACCCGATTTAAGGTTTGTTGATTTTGGCAAAGCAGGCGGGCGGGCGAGCACGGGCTACGGGTCAAGCAGACTCTGGGCCAAGCAGGCTATGGGCCAAAGCGGTCACGGGCTAAGCAGGCACGGGCCAAAGCAGACTCATGTTATACTGAATCGCTTTAAAAAGACCCAAATGATGAAATAAATTAAGTGAGCGTAACATCGTTTATATTTAAAAGAATAAAATGTAAGTTTTTCTTTAAAATAATCTTATGTTCGAGAAAAACATGTGCCCGTTATGCCCATTTAACTTCAAATGGGCATCATCTTCCATTCAAAAAGAAGGGGCCAAATGCTGCTAAATCTTTAAAAGTTTGCATTTAAGCTTATTCTTTTGAGTTTGGGCACAAATTGCCACCTCTAAGTTTACCCCATACCTAACATGCACGACACAATCAACAAACCTTAAATCCAAAAACCAGTCAAAATGACAAGAAAATCCATCATCAGTTTTCGACCGAAACACATTCTTAAAACCCTAACCACAACTCATTAAACCTAATTTAAATCACAACTACAAGAATTATCATGACCACAAACACATAATGCTTTTCAGATCTAAAACATAAACACAATTTAAAGATTATATACAACACGATCTGAATTTTTTTTAAAAGATGTCAAGACCTTAGGAGAAATATCGGTGGCCGGATCTCGACCGGAGGCGCCTTTAACGGCGGCGGATGAACGCCGGGCCCGTTTCTTCTCGGCTCCGGCTTTCTTCATGACTGACTGACCTAAATTTTGTTTTTTCAGTTACCAATTTTGTAAAGCGAGAGAGATAGTAAGGAGTAGTATTATTTTTTGCAGTGTTTGTTGTTGGTTTTACACGCTGTAAGTAACGCGTGCCTAACTTGTATTCTAATTCTATAACTTGGAGATTTGTTGTGTGTACTTTTTTTCTTTACGCATTAACTAATTTGTCTCGTATATCAATTAGGCTATGTATGTCGATAGATAGAAAATACTTTTTTTTCCTTTCTTTTCTTTTTTTAATATTGAGAGGTGATTCGAGTATTAGAGCATGTACATTGATAACTTGAGTTCTTGTGGCGTTAGCGTCGCGTCGATTTTAACGTTTCATTGCGTCTTTAAAAACAGCATAATGATAACATCTCAAGTTAAACTTTAACGTTTCGTATTTCGATTTCAACCCTAAATTAAAATAAACTCTTCATTTATTAAAAAGCATAACCTTAAGCTTAAACGTATTCTGATACCAATATAAAATAACTAAAGAAAATTACAACGAAAAAAAATAACAAGCATGTAAAGAATCTTATTAAATATCGTTCATTTCTCTTGTTGTTGTTGATGTCGTTCGAGATTCTTCCGCCAAACGTCTTTCATAAGGGACCTCCCTAAGAAAATATACCCCAACTGACAAGCGCACCAAAAGCGTTCGATATCATTTCGGGCACTTTCTGTTGGGTTCGATAAATACCCAAACCCTTAAATCTAGGATTTAAATAGAAAATACCTAAGTGTTTAGGCCGTTAAACACTAACAGTCATTGAGTGTATAGTCTCTCGGTGAGCCATCTTCAGGATACTCGATGAAGGCGAAGAAGTCTCCACTTAGTGGTGAAACTTAAAGGGTGAGGCGGAGTCGAGAAGAAGATGGTGGATTCGGTTAGTGATGATGATAACTCACTTAATTCCTAAACTCTCACCAACTACTTACACTTAAGACAAACTAAAGTAGAAGGCGAAGACAATGAAGGCGAAGAATGAGCGGGATAAGGCGGGATAAGTTCGAATCGGATAAGTCGAAGTCCAGTATCAACCAAAGTCAACTTTCCCGAATGGCAAACTATCGGGCTTAGTGTCATCAACGACTTATGGAAAGCGGCCTTGTCTCTTACTTGATATAGTCTTTATAAGCGAGACAAAATACATCGATATTTTGTCTTACGCAAAATGTCGGTTGTCACTTATGATAGAGTTAAAACTCATACTTGTATAAATAGCATAAGAGATGGAGTGAAAGATTAAGCATGTGAATTGTAAAACACACACACACACAAGCCATCTTTCACTCCTCCAAATCTAACTCGATCCACGAGATAGCTCGGTGGTTCCATAGTAGTTGTGTTGGGACTTAGCCTAAACTTAGTGAGGAGTACCAACCCTTTCTCATTTCAATCCCAGTACTATTCGCAAGTACTTGGGTAATGTATTCTTTTGATTGATTTCAATAAAGAATATTATGTTGAAAATTTATCGATGTGTTTTGCTTACATCTTACTTGATCATTGATTCGCTATTATCTGTTTTAATACTTAACTCTTTTTACGATAGTGAATAGGGAACAACAAGTGGTATCGAGCAAGGTGATTATAAAACCTTTTTAAGCCGCTCTAAAGCGTTTTAAATCGGATCCTTATGGTGAAATTGATGTACCCCAACTAGTCGACAAAAATGGTGGAGCTTATTCGGTTGTTGCCCCTAGACTTGAAGTTGGTAAATTTAACACATGGAAAAAGCGTATGCTTTGCTATTTCATTAGGATGGAACCTTATTATATCAAGTGTATAAATGAAGGTTCATTTATCCCAAAGATCTGAAGGTTTGCCTAAACACGAAGCTCGATGACTTCGAGGATGAGAGGAGAGTGGTCGACTAGGACCAGACTCAAAAGTATCATCATATCATGTCTTCGATGATATTATGGAGTCGGTTATAAGTATGTCTGACTAAACAAACTTGGGATAACTTAGTCCATAGTCGTGAAGGCCCATCGATACCAAGGAAAGCAGGATAATGGACACGAAACTTGAGTATAACACCTTGAGGCTAAGGACTCGAAACTCATCTCGAAACTTACACCGGTACAAAACTCTTTTAAATGAACTATCTAATGATGGTATTAAGTTGTCCAACATGAAATCAATGTTGGTTTTGTCAATAGTCTCCACGAGTGGTTGAATTTCTCTCGGGGACTTAGGAATGCTAATCATATCGAGAATCTTAAACTTCACGAAATTTATGGGAAATTTGTCTATGAGGAAAACCTCATCAGCAGACGATACGACTTAAAGAAGTCTCGAAGTCAAGAAGTCCACGACCACTACTTCAACACCAATATCAACTACCTTTTATTCTAACAATGTGGTTCAAGATTTCGGGAAAATTCGGATGATGAGCACGGTGAGAGATCAAGTGAGGAGTACCTAAATGACACGAGCGTTGAATTTCGGAAAGGCACTCTTTGCTAACTCTCGGAGGTTTATAAAAAGAAACAAAGGTTTTCAAATGCTAAAGCAAATGAGGACCTTTGAATGCTTTAAGTGTCATAAAGAGGTCATTTGCAAAAGGCGCTTTTCAAAAACAATTTATGAACCCTCTTATAAACCATCGAGGTCAAATCGGTCCTCGAGCTTTAGCAAATTTCAACCAAAATCTATCAGTCTCATCAAAATTTTCAAAACAAAACCGTGGATTTTGAAGCTAAGTACGGGAAAGTCAGCTAAGCTTGCATTGCTTGAGGCCGTCCCTCGAAACAACAAATAGTGTTAAATATGCGGGGTAAAAACAAAGGCCTTGTTCTGAAACCTTCGATGGGATGAAGAGCCGTCTCATCGATGATGAAATGGTGCATGTCAGTGCACTGATGGCCCTCTCAGAAGAGGACAAGCTAGCTGTTGGGAAGAATCATGCCAGGAATGGAGAGTGGGTCAACATCACAATGAAGAAGGTAAATATTTTACTTTCTATGGATGACGACTCTGATTGGCAGTCCTATATGAACTATATCAATGTTGAACTTAAGTTTGTAGAAGAGCAAATATTAAATCTTTTTTCAAAATATAACAAGCTAAGTTTTGAACTAAACAAGTGTAGGGATGAACTGCTTCTTTTAAAACAAAATAAGCTTGAGGCTATCACTTTGCAAATTCAAAACTTGAATTAGTTAAAAGAAATCGAGGCTCTTCAAGATGAACTTAAGAAAGAAAAGGATATCATTGCTAGTTGAATTGCTAAGAATCCAAGAGTCTTTGATCTTTGTGGGAGCCCCAGTAGCAAAAGAGAGTCATAGGTGAAGATCATCTCACGACTCTCACAACAAAGACCGGTCTCCCAAACCATTTATGTACGGTAGAATGATTACCAATGTGTTGACTATTCCCAAGCCACATGATTGGATTGAGCAGGTTAATCACGAGTAAGCTTCAAATTTCGATTGGAAGAATTCTAGAGCACAAAGTCAAGCTCTAAAGAGCATGCTTGGACTCCACGATGTGCCCGGTATTCTTGAACACATCTCTGAGTATGAAGCAAAATCTCAAGCACCACTTCCACCTGGAACCTCTTGAGGTCTTGCTCCTAGCTCGAGCTTATTCCATTACAATTCAATACACACTCACCAAAAGAAAGGTCGGACTTGGTAGAACCATCACGAAAAGACCATCAAACCAATTCAACAAGAATCTACCCCATGAGACTTCGCATCCTCTGTCCCCAGAGGCGACCAAATTCAACAGGCGGTGAACTTGTGAGGAAGCTAGCGATAAGATGGAATCCATCGAAAAGTCCTGAATCAATCAAGGAAACAAACTCGGCCTCCTCTAGTTCCTCAAAGTCAAAAGCCACCACCAAACCCAGCGAAGTGTGATCTATGCCACTATACCGGTCATACCATGACAAGCATTATAGAATCCTTTTTGTATGATCCGCAAAGGATGATCACGATAACCGATCACTTACAATATGTAAGTTCACTCGATAAATCAAACTATACCAAAGTTGGTCATCGGTTTGCTTCAACCTCAAATCTGCTCAAAAGTTTAGAGCAAAACCCTTTCCTCCTTGCCCACTGTGGCTTTAATGATCATCATCGATGATTGTCTCATGAACACATCTTTGTGATATTTGCGAAATCCGACTCATGAGACATCCCAACATAACGATGTCATCCAAGCAAGGAGAAGTTCCATGAAATCACCGAGTCATCCTCGGTCTCCAAATCAAAACACATGGTAGCACAATGCACTCGACCACGACCATGAGTCAATTGCCAAATTCAAGCAGACCTTTAGGCCCAAGCCCACTAGTATGTGGGTCGACAAGAAACTAATTGGGTTTACTATTTGTGCATAGACACACCAGGGAGCCTATTTGGCATCTAGATAGTGGATGCTCAAGAAGCATGGTTGGTGTTAAGGAGTATCTGCACAAATATGTAAAGGAACCGGGACCCAGTAGTATTTAGTGATAACTCATCATGTCCCAGAAGGTTATGGTTCGATATCTTTGAATGGAATAGTTTTCTCTAGAATAGCTTATGTCAATGGTCTCAAATACAATCTCATCGATGTCGATCAAGTTTGTGATGCAAAGTACATTGTCGATTCAATGACAAACAAGGCACCATTTCAATGCCAACAAAGAAATTGTTTTGATAGCTCTAGAAGAGATGATGTTTATGTCTTAGACATGTCAACACTCTCTCAAAATGGAACTTATCTCTTTGCCAAAGCCAGCAAACTATCAATGGTGTGCGCAAGAGACTCTCACACTTAAATTTCAAAACATCAACAACTTGGCAAAACAAAACAAGGTCGTTGGCTTACCATCATTTGGTTTTGCAAAGATAAACCATGCTCGACTGTGAAAAGGCAAACACCAAAGAGCATCTTTCAAAACAAAACAAAATTTCTCAATCAAAAGCTACCTTCACCTCCTGCATATAGATCTCTTTGGACGATCGGTCCTAGATCAATCCAACATGAGAAGTATACACTTGTCATTGTTGATGAGTTTTCAAGATACACTTGGGTATACTTTCTTTCCAAAAGAGTCGGTGATACTATAATGTCATTCATCAAGAACATTGAAAACCGAATGACATTCTTTGTTAAACAAATCGAATGACAATGGTCTTGAGTTCAAAATGAAGAGCTTGAGAATTTATGTGATGAAAGGAATCTCCCAAAAATTCATCTCCTTACACCCTGAACAAAATGGGGTATTTGTAAGGAAAAGCATAACTCTCATTGAGGTTGCTAGAACTATGTTAAATGGCTCGACTCTATCAAAACATTTACGGACAAGCGGTCAAAGCGACCCGTTACACTCAAAACAGGTCAATCATTGTCAAAAGACATAACAAAACCCATATGAGATATTCAAGGTAGACTTCACGATATCGGTTACTTTCATGTGTTTGGATGTCTGTGTTTATTCATAACCACAAGGATCATCTAGGCAAGTTGATGCTAAAGGCGATGATGGATACTTTCTAGGTTACTCATGATCTCCAAAGCCTTGGTATTTAACATAAGGAGACAACAAGTTGAGAAACCTTTCATGTCACCTTTGATGAGTTACGGAAGCATCGGGTTCACTGACACCTCGGTGGAGGAAATAGGAATTGATAACTCATCAAGATATCCTCTGATGAGTATAACACTAAAGTCAATTCCTCATACCAAGCGATCTTGACATCTCATATTATGTCTTACCTCACGACCTTACCCGACCAACTATCGGTGAATTCATTGATAATCAATCGGTTCCTATTTGGGATAGGTAACCTTGAACAAATGTTCAGGAACACATGATTCAAGAACCTCAACTGAACAAGACATCTCAACGGATGATCTTAATGATTTTGTGGCTCACACTGAACTCACTCCCGAGTTTCCGGTGACCTCTTGACTCGGATCCTAGACCATAAAGTAAGTGGACAAAATCTAAGGACATTGAGCTTGTAAACATCATTGGTGAACCAGCGAGGGCATGCTTACAAGAAGCATGGTGCTAAACTAACTATGACTTCAACAAATGAATGTCTATATCTTGATTACCTATCGAAATAGAACCCAAAAGTGTCATTTGAGGCTCTAAAACACCCAGTTGAGTTCGGGCCATGCAAGAAGAACTTCAGCAGTTTGATAAAAACAAGGTCATGACCTTGATCAAATGTCCTCGGGATGTCATTGTCATAGGAATGAAGTGGGTTTCGAAACAAAAGCGATGAAAGCAGCCTGTCATTAAAAACAAAGCCGGACTTGTAGCGAAGGTTACAATCAACAAGAAGGCATTGACTATGATGAGACATTTGCTCTTGTTGCAAGAATGGAAGCCATTAGGATCTTCCTTGCATATGCTACCTACATGAACTTCAAAGTTTACCAAGTGGATGTAAAAGTGCATTTACGAATGGTGAACTCAAGGAATATGTGTATGTTGACAACCTCACGGCTTTGAGAGTAGTGAATTCCACGACTATGTCGCAAACTTGATAAATCCTTTATGGACTAAAACAAGCTCCCGGGCATGGTATGAAACTCTCTCGACCTTCGATTCAAAACAAGTTTGTCGGAGGAAGATAGACAACACATTGTTTATCTACAAGACAAAACAATATGTGATACTAGTCCAGTATATGTTGATAACATCATCTTTGGCTCGACAAACTACACTCTTTGCAAGCAGTTTGAAAAGCGATGACAAAGAAGTTTGAAATGAGCATGATGGGTGAACTCATACTTTCTTGGACTACAAATCGAGAAAAGCGATAAAGAAATCTCCATCGGTCGAAAAAAGTACACGAAATCTCTTGAAGAAATATGAGATATCGATTATGCCTCGATGAAGACACCAATGGTCCCTCTTAACAACCTTGGACTGATCTCGCCGCCAAATCGGTCAATCAAACCCATTTCGGAGGATTGTTGGCTCGGCTGATGTATCTAACTACTTCCGGACCGGACATCTGATTCTCGATCTGTCTAATAGCAAGATATCGGTCAATCCCAAAGAATCTCATCTCATCTGCGGCCAAAGAATACTCGGATACAAGGGAACCCCAAGCCTTGGACTCTACTATCCAAAGTGCTCGGGGTTTAATCTCGAAGGATATTCGACTCGATTATTCTAGCTGCAACATGGACGAAAAAAGTACCTCGGGTCTGTCAATTTCTTGGAGGAAAAGCGGTTTGTTGGAGTGATAAAAGCAACAATCGGTGGCTATGTCTTCGGTGAAGTTGAGTATGTGGCTGCTGCGGTGTTGTGCCAATGTCTTATGGATGAAAAGTCAACTCGGTGAATATGACATCCATTACAAAATGGTACCCATATTCTATGATAACACTAGTGCCATTGCAATCTCCAATAACCACCGTCCTTCACCAAAGAACCAAACACATTGATATCGGATATCACTTCATCGGGGACCACATAATGAAAGGAGACATAGAGCTTCATTTCATCCTCTCGAATATCAACTTCGATATCTTCACCAACCCTTTGATGAACCTACCTTGAGAGGCTGAAAGGCGAATTGGAATGCTAGACATTGAAGGTCGGTGACGAAAACCAATCCCAATCTCGATAAGTTTTCTCTGAAATGGTTCATCCTCCTGAACAAAGCCCCAAACAACCCTCTCATTGAATGAGTAAGACTCATTCAGGGAACTGACTTTAGACATTGAGCATTGAATGAGTAACTAAATGCACCAAGTATCGATTACTTAAATGTCCTAGGTTGGTAACCATGCCAATTTAATATAGGAATATATGTCTCTTTGTCTTCTTGTCATCCAAGTCAGGGTCTCTCAACACCTTACCTCACCCCACTGGCATTAAATGCCTCCTCTCACATGAAATATCCTAATGATATTTTATTCTGTAGAATGCACTTTTCATGTGCACTTTATTATTCCTTGAAAGCCGGATTTTCTTGCGGGTAGTGGGTGGTGGCATTAAATGAGGAGATTCAACGTTTTCAAAAATGACTTTCTGAATTCTCATTTATACAAAATTTACCCTTCTCACTACTCTTTAAATACCCTTCTCAAAACATTAATAAACACACACAAAGAATTTCTACAAACAAACTCTGTCAAAATCTCTTCTCAAAAACAAGAAATCTTTGTGTTCTTCAATCCTCAAAACAAGTTTTCACTAAAATTTTCTCTGTAAACATTTACAAAAGATTTTTCACTAATCTTTGATTGTTCTTGTCAAGATATTTTTTCAAAACCCTAAAACTTTTTAATGGAAATGGCAAGAACACAATCTCTTGATGTCACCACGATGGGTAGGGATCTCGATAATGTTGAATTTAAAACAAACAACATTATAGGCGATTTTGAATACCCCCAAATGTCCCACTATAAGGACATAATGAAGTTTTTATTCAGCCCCTTTGAAAAAGGCCTTTACTCGATCCCAACAATCTGTGCCAAAACCTCCTCGGGGAGTTTTGGGCTACAATGATGGCCTATGACCGACACCCTCGACTAATGAGGCCGACCTCGACCGCTCGGGGTATCTCATTAAATTCGGTCTTTTCAATGAGGAGCGATCGGTCGCTGGATTATAAAACATTTTGTCTTTGCGAGGTTAGACTATAATAATGGAGTCTATGTTGCCCATCCCGAACCCTCCACGATTAAGGATGGGTTAAAATAAATTGTTTTGGATCCAAAATTTTTGGACGAAACCCATTCACCAAGAACTCATTTCTGCGGCTTGGAAGATCCTGTTCGCATTTGTGATTCGAGGTTCTCGTGGGCACCACTCATCCAGCTGAACAAGTTAATTCTATTCGGGTTGATGGTGGCATACTAATGATGAATGGGGTCATTTTAGTCGACATAGGGAGATCATTTACGGCGGTGATCTCAGTAACCAAGCCCTCTCTTGAGCAAAACTAGGTTTTGGATCGAAATCGTTTTCCTGCGTACCCTAGGTTTGTCTCATATGCTTTAATTCTAAGTGTTCTTGGGTTGCGATTACCCTCGAGCAAAACTAGTTTTTAAATACAAGTGTTCTTGGGTTGCACTTTACACGGTGTCTGAGTCAATCAAATTTTCAAAGGACACATCCCAAGTCACTTATTGAATTGACGGCCCATATTCTTCTTAAACAACCAAAGGGACTCGATGTCTCAAACCACTGCTCCTAAAAGAAAGGGAAGTCTCGGTGGGAGTAAGACCAAACCCAAGTCTCGGGGCCTTGGGCTTACGGAGCACGACACTAAAGGCAAAAGAAGCCCAGGCCGATCTGCCACCCTAGTTGCAAACAACATCCACCGGTGACAACGAAGGACAACGATACATCACGGTCGGTGCCCTTGGTCCCAACTACTACTCCCAAGATCCGGAGGAAACATACAACCATTTGGTAGGGGGCGCCTTCCACACTACCCAAGGATGACATTCACAAATCACAACTTTTGTCGAGGGCCAACCAATGATCCCAAAGACTCGAAGGAAGCTGAACAACCGGTGATAGGGATCTCACCTGCCACTTCTAGGGATATCCTTTGGGAAAAACCCATCGATTGCTTGAAGGAGCAGCGGGGACAAAGAATCGAGAGGATTAATACCACCGATATGGAACCCATCACCACCAGGCTTCTTGACGGTTGATGAGGTAAATGAAATACTTTTCTATGATGAAGAACAAGTGAAAGTGAAGATGAAATTCTATCGGCGGGAGAAGAAGTGGATCTTGATGTTCAAAGCGAACAAGAGCATCAACACGATCCACAAGAGCCTAAAGATTCAACTTTCCACTGAAAATAATGACTCGACTCTTACGCATCTTCATGTCACGAAGAATTGAAAATTTGACAATACTCTTCCAGCGGCGGAGAGCAACTAGTCATGTGGATTACTAAAGCTTCAAGGAAGCTATATTCAGGATTCTTGAAACACTATGGGAGCAACACCTTTGAAGCTCTTGCCATTATCTTGATCTAAAGTCGGTGTGCTGCCTTTGATGCCAACAGATGAACACATGGATCTCATGTACCAACATCTACATAGATTGGATGAAAACTTGGTCAAATTTCTCAAGCATCTTGGACTTATAGTGTTACAATCGATGAAATCGGGGATCTCGGTCAAAGAAGACCCAACACTCAACTCTAAAGTCTTTGGAGGCTCACGAGGCTTACTTGAAAAATTCCTCGAGACCTCCTTGAACTAATCAACATGCTAAAGTCGCCAATGTTCGAGGTCTTGATCTTCGTCGGTCTCTTGAGCAACACTGGGTTCATCGGATACTCAGGTGACCACTTTGGCTAAGGCATTATCTTCAATGGCTTGGAATCTTGGCTCAAGGATGACTGCCTTGGAACTCTCTCAGGATACTCTGGCAGAAAAGGTCACTGATCTTCAAAAAGATACAACGGATATCAAGGCTATGGTCACTGAGATCTATCAAGCCTTCAAAGGTCGAGCAACATCAACTCCCGGATGTCAGGGGTAACTCTTGCCCTTACAAATTTTGCGGCGATTGAGAGGAGAAGACGACCAGAAGAGACTTCCTCTCACACCGAGGGGAGCACGCTCAACCAGATCTCTGCAACACCTATTTCATCACTCCCACCGTTCGTGACACCCATCTCATCAGTCCCACCAACAACAACAACAACAACAACAACACTGACGGTTGCACCTATCATGACAACACCACCACCATTGGTAGCATCATCTTCCTCAAGAAAGGCAATAATGCAAACACCTGAGCCTGAGAATATCCCCTATATGATCGGCAACACTGAGTACCTGCTCACTCCACAACAACTAAGTGCCTATCTGGATAAGGAAGAAATGAGGAGGAAACTAGCTGAGGAAGAAAGAAAGAGCAAAGAAGCACTGGTACAAGTTGTTGCTGAGGAAGCTGAGAACATAGGAATTGATCCTAAGAAGCTTGAAAATGGTCAGGCGAGGATGGAGTTCAAGGATGCTCAGTGCTAAAATGGTTGAAATGAAAAGAGATTGGAAGAAAAGAACAAGAGAGAATGCAGTACCGTCGTGAGAAAGAATTGACCATTACAAGCTGGTCAATGACAAGCGATTGCTGAGAAAATCACCGATGTCAAAATCATCCCAAGTCGAAACCATCGGCAATGAATGTCTCGGGGGTGATAAAGACACTGAGGTTCATGATCCCCAAAATTCACGACTTTGGGATCACTTGAACTCGATGAGCTTAATCTATCATTGAGAAGAAGCGAGAATCGGTGGTTAAGGGCTGATGAAAATGCTCGAAAAAGGTATGAAAGGCGAGGAAGCACCGGCAATCTTGGGAATTGACCGCTTTAACAACACCTAAAGGATCTCAACCTCGATCATCACGGAAATGACGAAGAGGTTTGAGTTCCGACTGAGATCAAAGTGCAATTTGGAATGTAATAGGGAGCTACCTCGAGGGTGAAGTTTGTCAAGCATCTTGTGATTGAAAAGCCCGAAGAGGACTGTTCTTCATTGATGTCTATGGAAACCCAACGTTTCAAAGGTGGAGTGACATTGATCAGGCAGGTGTGGCTACAATGCTGAGCTACATACTGTTGGAAATGTATATATTTACAAACACGTAAATGTTCGGATTCGAACTCGTGACCACGGGATTGCACACATTAGCGAATGAGAATTAAAGTTAAATAATTAATGTTAATGTTTACGATTAATTATTGCACATTAAGTCCGGTTAACGATCGTTAAGTATTTAACGGAAAAATGACTAACGGCTGTTAAATGAAAAGAGAAAGGACTAGTAATGAAAATCTTGAAAAAGGAAAAGTTATGGGTTTCTCTTGGAAGCTTGTCTAGTGGCCGCCAAGGGAATGGGTTCTCAACCCAAGCCACAACTTGTTCCCAAAGTTTTCCATTCACTATATAAACAAGGCTAGTTCTAGGATTTTCATAACTTTGTGCATTGAATTAACCTACATCTCTCTCTCTCTCTTTTTGTCCCTATTCGTCGAACACCCCATTGTTAGGGAGTTTGGTTTCGTTTTCCTTAAAGCGAGGACTTGTGTTAGATCTAGCAATCGCTTGATTCGTTGGTTAATCGTGTGTACAAGAGCGTGGTAGTAAGACACTATTCTTACACCAATTGGTTTGAGTTGTAGAGCGGTGAGGACAACTATTTAAACCACTTCTTTGTTTTGCTCAAGAGATCGACATTCGCAAGAGTGCGTTACGCATACTTTCGTTAATTATTTATTTGTTATGATCTTTAGTCTTCATTGTGTACTCTTGATGTCTACATGTTTTATTGTATGTCATGTATTATAAACTTAACACATACTTGTGGCCTCTCAAATTCAGACTCCAGCAAATGTCAGGTTCTGTGCTGACTTAAACGCCAAGATAAATGAGCACCCTGACAAAGAAACACTCATCACAAAGAAAGTCAAGCTTGAAGCACTAGGGATCCATCTTAAATGACATCATTATCTTTTATCTTTTGTATTAGTGATAGGAACCATGTAATTGATCAATAAACGACATATGTTTTGTTAAAATATTCAGTGTTCCTTATTATGTTCTACATTCAGTGTAAGAAGAAGCCAATTGCTCACTTACAGCGATCGAACACTTAGGCTATTTGTATATCGAATAGGGAGGCTGATAGGTTCAATAAATACCCAACCCCTTAAATCTAGGATTTGAATAGAAAATACCCTAAGTGTTTAGACCGTTAAACACTAACGGTCACTAAGTGTATAGTCTCTCGGTGAGCCATATTGGGATACTCGATAAGAGGCGAAGAAGAGTCTCCACCCGATGGCGGAACTTAAAGGGTGAAGATCGGGTCGAGAAGGAGATGGTGGATTCGGTGGATGATAATAACTCACTGATTCCTAAACTCCTCACCAACTACTTACATGAAGACAAATCAAGTAGAGATCAAGACAATGAGGCGAAGAATGGCGGGATAAGGCGGGATAAGTTCGAATCGGATAAGACAAAGTCCGTATCAACCAAAGTCAACTTTCCCGAATGGCAAACTATCGGGCTCGGTGTCATCATTGACTTATGGAAAACCCACATCTCTTGCTTGATATAGTCTTTGTAGCAGAGACAAAATACATCGATGTTTTGTCTTACGCAAAATATCGATTTATCGCTTGGGATAGAGTTAAAACTCATACTTGTATAAATAGCATAAGAGATGGAGTGAAAGATTAAACTTGTGAATTGTAAAACACACACACGGAAGCCATCTTTCACTCCTCCAACATCAACTCGGTCCACGAGATAACTCGGTGGTTCCATAGTAGTTGTGTTGAGACTTAGCCTGAACTTAGTGAGGAGTACCAACCCTTTGTCATTTCAATCCCAGTACTATTAGCATGAGTACTTGGGTAATGTATTCTTTTGATTGATTTCTAATAAAGAATATTATGTTGAAAATTTATCGAGTGTGTTTTGCTTACATCTTACTTGATCATTGATTCACTATTATTTGTTTTAATACTTAAGCTGTTTTACGATAGTGAATAGGGAACAACACTTTCTTGTCTCCTTTTAAAGTAAGTATGTTTTTAATCGGTTATTGAGGAAGGATTTGTGAAAGTTGCCCACTGGATAAATTCCGTTAGCCAAGTAATACCTCTGTTCATACTTAGTTCCATTGACCATATAAGGTGCTCTTGGGGCATTGTCGGTAAGAATGTCGTCGAACAACGGTGGTCTAAAACATTAATATCGTTATTACGCCCGCCATCCCAAAAATGCATGCCAAATCCATAAATCTTGAGAAGCAATGACTTCAAGCATAATTGTTGGTATTTTTATCACCCCAAGCAAATTGCACTTGCCAAGCCAATCGACAATTTTTCCATTCCCGGTGCATACGATCAATGCTACCAAGCTTTCCGGAAAACCATGTTTTCTTCATGTTCTTGATAAAATTTTTGAATGTCGGCCGTGTTGGTTTTCTTAAATACTCGACATAAACAAATCAATAATGCATTTTTATAATTATCAAGACATAATTTTGAAGTACTCGCACCCATTTGCAAGTATTCATCAATGCATCGGGTGAGTGCGCGTCATGATTGTCGTATGTGGCGCGTACCTTCATTAAAGCACTTAAACTCATTAAACCCGTACAATCGGTGTTTGCCTAAAGTAAGTAAAATGATGGAATATTATCGAGTATAAGATTCAATACCTTCAACTATTTGCGGAATAGTTTTACGCTCATCTGAAATCTTCTCTTAAAATTCCGGTTTGAATACTTACAACCTTCAACGAAATAGTCGTTGCGTGAGACATTCTTACGCAATCTCACGTTCACGATATATATGGCTACGAGCATGAGTAGGAGGTTGAGATGCTTCTTATTGTTCCAACTGAAGGTGATACTCATACGCGGACGCCATAAATTGGAAGTCAATTTCGTCATCAACGTCTGACCAATGCTGAGGAAATTCATCAAATTGATTCGGATCCATTTTGAACGAACTTGAATTTGAATTATGGAAGTGTGAGAGGAAGTATATAAATTGTGAATTTGAATTATGGAAGTGTGAAAAAAAGGTGTTTTAGTTGGATATTTATAGTGGTAAGAAATTGTTTTTGAATTTAAAAAAAAAAAAAAACTAGCCGTTTAGGGGCTAAAATGTAAATTTTTTTAAACCCCAACGGTAACTAGCCGTTTGAGGGGGGTGTTTTGTAATTTTTTTTTTAAATAGTGATAACGCCTTAGGGCCATAACGTAGGAGTCTTAACGCCCGAATAACGTCGGAGGTCCATTGGGTACGCCACTTAACACCCGTTAACTCCCTCCTAACGCCCGTTAGGGGGTTATTGATGTGAGTGCTCTTAGAGCACACGGTATAACCGTTATGCTCGCGTTATTTCATAACGTTAGGGCGTTAACCCTCGTTACCCACACCGTGCAAGGCGTTAAACCCACGTTAACATGCCAAAGTTAGCAGCATAACGCTGCATTAAGGCAACAAAGAATAAAAAAAAATCACATTCAGCCCTCCAAAGTTTGAATTAAAAAAAAAGTCAAAACCATTTTTTACCACTATAAATACCCAAATAAAACACCATTTTTTCACACTTCCACTACTCAATCCACTCAATCTTATACTTCCATTTGCTAAAAAAAATGTCGGGAGGCAACAACAACGATGATTCATTCATGAATCTTCTTGGTGGGTGGAATACCTCAAACCCGGGTTCATCTTCAAACCTGAACGCGGGTTCATCATCACCCAACATCTCTTTTCCTAACCCACTAGGCTTGTCGAGCCAAGATCTTTACCTACAACATCAACAATTTATGTTTTGGCAACAAAGTCAACAAAACACACTAAACATCAATTTTCAAAATCTACAACATTCATGGCCGAACATAGATGTTCCCAAACACCCACGTCTCCTCAAAGCCAAAAGTCATGGTAAACGAAAGTCCAAAAATCCAAGACCGAACCAATCGATGAGGATGAAGAAAATCTCAAGCTGCGCCCTGGGACGTTCATGACCAAAGAGGAAGAATTAATTGCCACGTGTTATGTAGTACGCCACGGAGGATCCGATTGTCGGTGTGCACAAGGATGTGATCGTTTGGCATCGGTCATAAATGAGTTCAATAAACTCAATTTTCAACGATGCACCAAGGATATGATAACAAGCAAGTTAAAAACGTTGAACCGTGATTGCTCAAAGTTCAATGCGTATTACCAACGTGTGTAACGGGAACAGAGAAGTGGGGAAAGTGAGATGATTGTCCTCAAACGGGCAAAACAAATGTATCGTGACGAGAACAAATCCACGTCGTTTGCTCTCGAGGAGGCTTGGGAGGTTTTGCCTAAGCATAAGAAATAGGACTCGCCGGATCCGGTTGATTTAACCGGCGATGTCCCAAGCCAAACAAACGAGGCTTTGTTTGGTCATGATGAACAACCACGTCCCATGGGAAAAACGTGCTTCCAAGAAAGCAAGATTAGGGAGCACGACAAGTACTAGGGCGAGCGAGCACGAGAACGAGCTCGTCGAGCCAATTCACCAAAATTATGACAAGCGAGTATCGTATCAAATGGAAACCGCCAAGCGGCGTGTCAGGCGGCCCAAGTAAAAGATGAAGCGATAACAAGGTTGGAAGAGATGAAATTTTTGATGATTGATATTGAAGGCAAATATCCAAACGTCGTGGCTTGGATCAATGAAGAAAAAGACCGAATCATCAAAAAATATAACTTGCAACCTCGTCTCTAGATTGTATTGTCGTCATTTCCTTTATGTTGTAGTTTACTTTGCAGTGTGTTTTTTTTTCGTATTTTTTTTTCGTTGTAACCTTTTTTTTTAATTTCGTATTGTAATATGTTACAAATTAATGATATCTATACTATATTATAATGCATGTAAAAGCCAAGCCTAATTCCAAGCCTAACTCCTAACCAAAAATTAAGATAAGAAGCTCCAATAATGAGATGACATGTGTCATTTCTTAACAAACTCCGAGCCTAACTTTTAACCACTAAAAATTAAGATAAGGAGCTCCAATTATAAAGTGACATGTGTCACTTCTCAACTAAAAAATCATCTTTATTTTCAAATTGAAATATCTTTTTATCTACATATTTTTTTTATAATCTAATTTCACCATATTTTCTAAAATTTTATGCTCTTTAATTCAACATCCATTTTGATATATTTTTATAAGTTTTTAGTTTTTAGTTTTTATATTTTTAGTGAGTTTATTTTATTTTAATTCAAATTTTTGCAACTTTAACCTTTATTTCAATTCATATAATATTGATTCGTCAAAATCATATACTTTTGGGGGAGTGTTTGTGGGTAAGAGATCATGAGGTATTTCTATATGGGAATAATGATGTCACGGGAAAGTGCGAGAAGCAACGGGTAACCCAAACAAACACATACAACTAACACATATACATTCGAAGTGTTGTGAAACGAATTCACTAAACGGGTAAGCAAACACATATAACTATACTTATCGCCGCCGTTGTGCGCGGGTATCCGACTAGTGTTTTTTAATAAATGAAGTGTTTGTTTTAGTTTAGGGGTTGAATTTGAAAATATTTGAGTTAAGGTATAACTTGGGAATGTTATGATAAGGGGTGTTTTTTTGTTAAGTTATGGTGAAATGTTAAAGCTGATGTGGCGCTGACGTGACAAATGTTAAACCTTAACCTAAGGTTAACATACCTTATGCTCTTATCAAAAACTTATTCAAGTCACTGCCATAGTTTTAAAAAAAGCGTGCACCTCGGCTAAAGGCTTAAGTTCTAGGGATTTTTTCATATCAATGCTTCACGCATGCATAAGGCTTACAAAAGACGTGGCGCTTTAGGCTTTAAAGCCTTGCGCCTAGACACGCCTAGGAGAGGTGACAAGTTTTGAACTTTTTTTTAATATAACATTCATCGACCTCATAAGTTAGTGAAACCTAACCTATAAACTAACTAAATCAGACAATTTGAGAGTTTTATCCTTCAATTTAAGTGTTTATACATAAAGACCTCTCCTTCAATTTCGAGCATGAGATAATGAACTATCATCATGCCATTAAATTGATACATTGGTTGATATTTTGGGTTTGAATTTGAGATTTGTTTCAATATATTAAGTAATTTAGTGTTATTTAATTTACTAGCAAGCACACCAGAATGCGTGGCGGGTACCCCGTGATTAAATTTTCTAGCGAACAAATGTTTTTCATTAATACATTTTTTCTACAATAACTTTACGAATAAATGACAACTTTTAAATAACTATAAGCAATAGCAATGCAAACTATTTCATATTCAAATAAACATAAGGTTCGAATAAAGAGAAAAACATAAATAACATCTTTGAAACATAAATTAAAGATAGACATCTCAACAAAATAAAGTGTAATTAGATACCCATTTTGTTAAAAGTCCAAACTTAGTTTGTTAGTACTCGGCCCTCTCAAAAAGTAAATTAAAGTCCAACTTAGTACAATTAAACTTCAAGATCTCGTATGAGGTCTTGGGTAGTGATGTTGTTTTGATATATTTGTTTACGGTTAAAAGCGTTGATGAGTTTATTTTCGATTTGATGTGATCTTTAATGGTCTTAGGGTGTGTTTGTTTCATTAAGATGTTTTAGGTCAGAATGTGGGAATGAGGTCTCTCCTCGCGGCAATTTGATGAGTTTCTTGGAACCCTTTTTAAGTTTAACATTTACCTCCAAATTTAAATTGCTTTCTTATGGTTCCTTTCCGGTTCGGATCCGATCTCACCTCTTAACATGTGTTCTTTGTAGTTTGATGTAAACCAAAAATAATTTGCTTGGCTGGAGGATCTTTAAATGCATATGTGGGTAAATTTAACATGTTACAATTACTCATGGAACTCTTGCTGGTGGAGACAAATGTTGGCAGCATGAATGTAGTTTAGGTAGGTCAATATCCAATAATTAAATTCTCAAGGAATACTATTGAAACTTGGTTGGGGTAGGGCTTATGATGTTTAAGAACTTCTAAAGATTCACCTTTTTAAAACAGGGAAGGTATTTCACACTTATCCAAATATTTACAAGGGTCTTTTCTTCTCAAAATATAATTTTAAACAAATTCGGTAAGTATAACTCAGGTACCAAGCTAAGAAATTCACGGAAAGGCTCTTTACTCTTCTTGAATTTCAACTCATTGTGGCCTCGTCCTACCTGGTCTTAAATTAGTTTCTCCTTTTCCTTCCGTCCTTGTCTCGAATTTCCTTCTGTTTGAGTCCTGTGCCAACATATCAAATCCTCAGTTTTAGCAAGTGTTGGGCTTGCTTAATGGGATATTGGCCAATTGTATGGGATAAAACTAGTGCAATTTCTGAAGGGGGTAGGAATTGTATTTGAAATTTTACGTGGGTTCTTTCGTGATGGAAATAGTTGGGAAACACTTGCCTGAACAAAGCCTTAGTATCCATGTTGGATTAACTTAACAAGGGTAAGGATTAGAAATTTTACTGTCAATTCTATGAATTGAAGGGTTAAATCATTAAACTAGAATCTATCTAAAGTTTTGAAATTTCTTAATTTGATTATCAATGAATCTTTTAAAATCCCTTCATTTTAAAATTATTTCCAAATATTTTCAAAACCACAAAAATAATTTGAAAAAGTCTCTTACCAATCCCCAAATCCTGAACTTGAAATATCCCAATCTCCCAACTTTTTATGGTGATCCCTGGTTTTCACCAACCGACTTCTCTCTTTCAGATCCCATTTTTATACAAGATATACGCTGTGTGTGGAAGTAATTCTTGACCCAAACCAGAATCTGTTTAACCTCGGCCCTACCAAATGGCAACTATGGCTCCGAAGGGGAGGTTCTTACCGGGTCTTGTTAAATCTTTAATGAAAATGTTTGGGATGGGTAAGAGGAATGTAGAATGGATTTTTGGAAAGGTTCATTTAATGAAGAGGATTTGAGTACCAAATAAATATTGAATTTCCTCATCCCTCAAGTGAACAACAAGGGAAATTTCATCAACAATTAATTCTTAAGGCAATCACCTTAAAAAATTTAAAGATTTTACAACCCGATAATTGGAAACCATTTCATACAATACCTAATTCATAAAACCAATTATAATCCAATTTTCTACCATACAAATATTTAATTTTAACGAAGTTGTTGAAAACTTCTTCTACAATTGAAATTGTATTTCCCCGGGGAAACCCAGACTTTTGCATCCCAACTGGCTAACAAAAATCCAGGAAGGCTTTTAAGCATTGGGACTCCACCGATAGAACCACCGAGAACAAAGCGGGAATTTATAACTGTTTATAGTTGGCAACTGTTATTTGACAAATAGGGATTTCATTTAAATCATTGACAACATTTATGCTTTAATTGGTTTAGATCTTCTTCGTGACAATCAATTAGCCTGTTACTGATGGAAAACTATTAAGATGGAATGGGAATTTATCCAAGATTTTGTTTATGAATTGAGAAAGGGGAATAACCGTTAAATTTGTAATAGAAATTGATAAGTGATCGGTTTAATTACTAATTGATGATGAATTGAAAATTATAACTTTGAAACTTATTTTGGAGGAACAACTTTAAGCATTAGACCTTCAAGGACCCTTATGAACTTAAAGCGAGCACTTACGATTAAAAAGAACAAGCCAAAACCTAAAAATTCAAGAATTTCCAAAAACAAATTTAAAAAATTCCTCCACCAGCCTTTAAATGCTTCCCATTAAACAAATTAAACCATAATCTAAATTTTTCGGGTGAATTGTCCTTATCCTCCAAAAACCTTGAAAGATTTTGATCCAAGCCTTGAAAACCTCCATATCAGCCAATCAGTAAACCTTGGTAAAATGCCTGGCGGTGGTCTTCAAGGGCTGGTGAATCACTCATGTGAAACAAAGGATGGAAGATTTTTAACATTGGTCCTTGGTTGTTCTTGGAGAACCCAATCATGCATCTTTTCATGAATCTTATTTGACACAAAATGGTCCCTTTAAATTTTTACAGATGTTTATTCAAAGATTAAACCTAAACATTAAAGGAATTTTTATAATAAATTTTAAAATTTGGAACAGTTTGAAAAGTTTGAAGTAGGTTTGTGCATTGAAGTGATTGTTGGGTTCACCTTTAACTATTGAATTCGTGTTTATAAAATAATAGAAAAAATGTGTTTGCAAAATCCACACATGTTATAGACTATACAATTTGACCCGATAATGATTTGGCAAGTTACCCAACCTGCTCATTTTGCTACCCATCTTTTTTTAGAAGGGAGACAGCTTGAGCCTTTATATTTGAACTCACATTGCACAAATAAAAGATAGTAGGATCAAAAAAAAAAAAAAAACATACATGCACCCCACAATAGCCCTTCAATTTCAACACTGCGTACAGCCTCCTCCAACTTCTTCATGTCTGTCTCATCATCCCATGGCTTTACATCCATAAGAACCGATGATTTACCACCTACATTAATTTCACTGTGTTATAAAGCTGCAAATATAGAGGATAACATTATGAAAACAACAAGTCATACTATACAAATTTCAAAGAAAACTCACTCTCTTTCTTCTTTGTTGATGCTTTTGCTTGATCACGTGCTTCAGCTGCCTTCTTTTCCTCCTCGGTCTCATCAGCAAAGAGATCAAGATCATCATCATCCTCTGCAGCAACTTCCTGATAATCCATGGGAGCCAAAAAGTAAGTTGTAAAAACCCAAAATATTGACAAAATACCACATTATTAGAACTGATATCCTTTTTACTCCTGATGAGATGTGACTGTTTCAGCCCATTATTATAGTACACTAGTAAATTTGGGTTATGTTGTATTGCTAAAGAGTCGAGTGGGTTTTATGTCAAAATATTTTAACTAATAACAACACAGGTCAACATGCCAACCAGGTTAAAGTCCTAAAAAGTATACTCCGGGTACATTAAATCTCCTAGATCATTGTACTAAAAGAAACTTATAGCTACTGTAATAATAAAACTTGTGTGTATGTTTTTTCCCAACCAGCCATTTTTCAGGAAAAAGAAGCAACAGAAAACAGGTTAAAAGCCACAGAAAAGGTCTAGGGCATCCATTCTTAACCAGATCTTAAAAAACCAAACTGAGCTAGATATCATCTTAAAAAACCAAACGGAGCATATGTATAAGCTACACCCAGCATTCTATGTCAAAATTTCCCTATCATATAACGTGAATAAGGCAGAAAACTAAAAATAAAATATAACAAAATAAAAACATCAAGGCAGCCATACACACCTTGGCAGCTTCCTTGACAGGAGCAGCTTCCGTTGATGAAGCTTGGGCAGAAATACTCACCCCGACGGCATTGCCAGGAAAACTGCATGTAAAAAAACAAAAGATAAGCAATAAGGATAACTCTTTTGGATGACCAATAAATACTAGAATAACAGTTATAATCTATAAAATTTTCAAGTAAAATATAGCTAGGACAACTCCCAACAGTCTCCCAAGAGATAGTGTTTACACATTTACATGTACAATAACCCTTAAATACATAAGACTTAAAATATAATAAATATATCAGATTCTCACATTCAAATTCACTTAAAAAACAAACTAAAACACTTATATCTACAGCTATTAAACACAAAAATCAGGTAATCACTTTAAAGATGTAAAAACCACTTATATCACACAAATTTACACACTTGCAAAGTTATTTACTCACAGTGTTGTATGCAAATTTTATGTGATAGACAAAGTTGCACATTTCACGCACATTGAATTGGATGTATTTACTGCATCTTCAAATAAACCTCACACCTAATGAGAAAGCATTGTAGCTAACAACGTATCGATATAACACAAATGCAAAAATTCATAACAGTTTTTAATGATAAAGTGTTGTTTCATGATGCCAAACACAACCTACCATTACAAAGTGTTACAAAAATGTGCATTTACATTTAACATTAACCTTTAAGCTACAATACATATCAATAGAAAAATAGTTAAACACAAAGTAACAATAACATCACATCAAATCTTACATTATTCACATTACATCACAAGTAAAACTCAAATCAAAACACTAATCTGATAAACAACAACTAAAACAGACACTAAACCAGATAGAAAAAAACATGTGACAAACCTTGTTGCAAGCTTAGCAGCAACAGACAAAAACCACTTGCTAGCACAAGGATATAGATCTGCGCTAGGTTTATCCAACACAGCTGCATATACCTTCACATCATCCTTAGTGATCTCGTTCCTATAACAAAAATAAACAAATCCTAAATATTAAAACGATATAATATACATTAATAAATTTAGGAATTAATTATGATTGTTACCCGGAGATGTAGGTTTTCCCGGTTAGGTATGATTCGAGTGACTTGAGGCCGGCTTCGGTGTGTAGATCGGAGAATGTAACGGCCATTGGTGAAGAGTGAGAGTGATGAGGTTGAAGGGAGGCTGAAAGTGTGAAGAGGGTTTTGGGCGAGATGAATGTTGGCTTTTATAGTTCGATGGGATTTGTGGATGTGAAATAGTGTTGTGACAAACCCTAGATTGGGAATATGGTAAAACCTTTTGCATTTTAGGAGAGGGAGAACACTACCCAAATTGTCGCATTACCTCTATCCAATAAAAACCCTCCAACTCAAAACTATTTAATTCTACTCAAAAACTACCCAAAGTGGAAGGTGATGCCGATCATACCTAATTTCTTTTTTTTTCCATATATTTTAATACATAAAATCACATCTGATATTAAAATAAAACATCCATTTCATTAAAAATAAAAACATTACATAATCTTAAAAAAACTACAACTTAAAATTGAAGCTACATCTTAAAAAAACATTACATAAGTTGAAATAAAAACAAATGAAACTACAACTTAAAAATTGCAATCCATCCGTGTTTAGCCATGAGTTCGCGTTTTTGGCAAGAACGAATTCCAACATAAGCGGGATCGCGAATGTGATCATCTGGCTCCATAAAAACTTCATCTCCGTTGTGTATTCTTGAACTTCGCCCTCGAGTTGTGTAGCCAACAATGCTTTCGCAACGCATCCTTCCGCGTTTTCTTCCAAATATTATGTCTTCTTTTGTGTGTATGAGTTGATTTCATCCATAATACTTGAGGCCGTGAGGAGGATGCGCCTTCTTCTTTCATCTTTCTTGATTCAAATGGAGGATGGGGTCTTCATTCGTATCGGGAATGGTGTTGTTCTTGGATTCCTACTCCCCCGACTTCCTTTTTGAAGAATTGTTAGTCATGCCGCCATCTTGAAAACATTCTTGCTCCACCCATTTGTCATGACCTCGAAAACCTCCCACGCCAAGCTATGAGCAAATTGTTTTTTTGTTTTTGTATAGTAATCTGCCGAAGCTATTCTCACCACGTCCAAGTCGTTGCACCCACTAGCCTTAGCACGTTTCTACATAATATAGAAAATAATAAAAAGTATATCTTATACAAAATAATGTAATTGTAAATAATAAAGTAGATTATGTAAAATAAAAAGTATAGCTTGTACCGCTTGGACGTAATAGCCGTTGAAAATACCAATGGCGTTGTTCATTGTTTTCCACTTTGTATTCAACGAATGAAAAGTTCGCGAAGTCGAACCCAAAGTTGCCTTGTAATGCTCGAGAACCCGTTTCCAAAAACCTTCGGCCTTTTGTTCATTACCGATAACATTACATTGAGAGATTTGAATCCATGCTTTCATGAAGCCTCCTCTTGTCTTGCCGACCAAACTTCATGGGGCCTCCTCATGAATGCTTTTTCTTCCCTCCCGCATCGACTTCTTGAACGTCCTCATCTTCGTCTTCTTTAGTTGGTGGTTGTTGTGTTTCGGCTACGAACTCGTCGTCTTCGTCATTGTTTTCGAATGGGGAGAACTCGCTTGTAGGAGTGATGTTGTAGTGTTGTGGATTCATTTGAGGATGAGCCATATTATATTGGTAATATTGATGTGGAAATGCGGGTTGTGGAACGTAAAATTGATTCGGAGATGGTTGAGAATAAAATTGGTTTGGAAAAGGAGTTTGTTGTGGTTGCGGATGAACGGGTTGAGACCGACCTTGACGCGAGGTGGAACTTTTTTTACCTCTTCTTGGATCCATGATTTTGTGTTTTTGAGAAATGAGTTTGTGTTTTTTTGTAGGAAATGAGTTTTGGGTTAGTTTGGTTTTAAAGGCAATTTTTTTTAATGCAACTAGTCGTTGCATTCATACTCCCCCAACGGTCACTTTTTCAAAAATTTGCTCCTCACTACATTCGGCTTCCCAACCCAATCATGTAACCGATTTGGCCTAACCGATTGGGAAGGGGCGGTGCTACCGATCTACCCGATCGGCACCGACCCCTTACCCGACTCCACTCCCTCCCCTCTTAGGGGGTGTTTGTTTTGCCGAGCTTATTAGTTTATTTGATTTTAGCTTATATATAGTACTCCCTCCGTCCCATATTAAGTGTCCACTTTCAAAGTGCACAAAGTTTTAGAAAATTACACTAACTACACTATCCACCAATCAAATATTATTTTTACCCACTAAAATCTCATCTCATTGGTTGAAATAGATTATGAACACTTAATTTGGGACATTCCAAGATTCCATTGTGGACACTTAATATAGGACGGAGGTAGTATAACATAAGCCTTAATTTTTCGGCCTATTTTAAGACTTGTAGGCTTATATAAATTTATTTAATATGATAAACTTATATGGGCTCATAAGTCTCAACATAAGCCAGAAAATCGAGGCTTATGTTATATAAGCCGAAATCAAATAAGCTCATAAGCCAACATATAACCGAAGCAAACACCCCTTTACTATTACCTTTTGAAAGAAAAAAAATATAACTACTTTGAATGCATAATGTATAATGTTTTTAAAGATGTTTATACAAATTTTAATTTTGAAAAAAGGATATATGAAATTGTCTCGAAAAGAAAATCATTAAAGATGTTGATTTTAACTACTATCTAAAACAATTTTGTACCTAGAATATACTCGTCGTATCATGTAACGATCTCACATCGGTTAATTATGTGATTGGTTGGTTGCATATAAGTCTAAGTGTCACTTATGACTTTTTAAAGTGAGTTTTACAGTTAACTTATGACTTGATGCAGATATATTATCGAATGATTCCTATCATATTCAACTTCTGTAAATTATATGAATTTCGGTTTAAAAGTTTTATGCAAGACAGTATAAAAATGTTCATTTACTTCATATATATCTAAGAGGGTGTTTGGTTTTTATTGAAAATTACTATTGATATAGTAATTGGAATGGGTTTTGAAACTCACCATCTATATATAGTGGGTTTGGAAAATGCTTTGTTAGCTTTCCTAATTTTAGCCAGCTGGCGAGTTGCCCGACTACACAATTTAACATTTGATTCCTATTTTCAATTACTAAACATGGTAACCAAACACTTACAACGGGAATGAAACTCATTCTTTTGTTGCCATACCCTCAAACCAAACACTTATAATGCGTTGCATTTGGTTTGGAGCAGAGGGGAGACGCATTTGGTTCGAGTAGACCGACCGAAGCATTCGATCTTATTACTTTTAGTCTTATCCCTTGAAAAGATAATAATAGCCGACAAAAGTTATTTTTCATTGTTACTGACCTCTATTCTTTCTCTTTTAATTGTTAGATCTTTTACTTTGAATAATAAAGGTTAGTCACAAAAAAGTAAAGGTGTTTCTCCATAATAAAAAATATAAAATTATGCTTCAAGAAACGAGTAAAATGAGAAATTAATAAGAGCATAAACGCTTGTAGATAGGGATGGCAAAAAACACCCGAACCTAATAAAGAAACCCGAAATCCAAAGTTTTTAGGCAGGCAGGGCATGCGTATCGAGTTTCGAGGCGGGTTTCAGGGCATTAAAAGGATTTTTATCGCGTTCGGGGTGGGGAGCGGGGAACAACATCCCCAACCCGCCCCGCCCCAAAGGAATGTAATAAAAACAATATTCTCGAGTTTTCGTAGTTTTGTTTCTTTGCAAGATCGCAATTTGTGATTAACTTTATTTTGTTTCATAAATTTTAAAAAGTTTTGATTTTCTAAGGGATGGTTTGTAATATTTATGTTTAATTTGTTGAACATTTATTAAGGCTAGTACTTAATATATTATTAGTGGGTTTCGAATTTTCACATTATTACAAATAATCATATTGATAAAATATGGTGTAAAAATGATAATAAACGAGGAACAACATATATTTGGTACATTGCTCTCAAAAAGGCGCTCCGATAAAAATCTCAACAGGGATTGGAGCGGATTTGGGAGAGCATCTCGCTCCAATGAGACGCCCCGATAAGATTCACAAAAGAGATCGGGGCCGGTTTTGAGGTTGATAATCGGGTTTGAAGATTGGGATGATCACCCTGCCCAAACCCGTCCCATTGCCATTCATACTTGTAGAACTAAAAGTCATTTTTCTAAAAGTCTTTCATCTAACATACAATGCAACAAGTCACTAAAATACCTTTTAAATCATTTTGGCAAACAAGGTAAAACCTCAACATTTGATTTTAGTATTCGTCGAGAAAGGATATGATTTTAGTGTACATAAATTTGATGCTTTCAAAGAAAGAAAGGGGATCTATTGCAAAGTGTGCTAAATTAAAAAGTGTAGAAAGTCATTTATAGTGTGACACGTGTCCCCCACCTTAATCTATACATAAAATTCGTTTAGGGGTAATATGGTCTTTTGACCCATTTTTCTTTTTCACCTCAAATTTCAAACGTACGTATCTCTTAAACGACAAACTTTTAGAAAAAACCGATTTCACCATAATTTATAAAATTTAATCCTCTTTAATTTGGTATAAATTTTGTTAAAAATTTCAAAACTTTTTTTTTGTTCATATCAAATGGGTGTTAATTTTCTTGATTTTTGGGCATTTTCAACCTATTTTTACCCTCATAAATTTTGATTCGTGAAAAACTTAAAACATGAAAGTTATAGATTTTCATTTACTCTTTACACAGGTTTTTGAATCACTCGAATCCCATGTCATATGAGTAAGATATCATCCATTAAAGATGACGTTTTACTCATATTTGTTGCACACAAGGTGTTTGATAAAATGTGTAGCTTAGATTTTTAGTGTTAAAATTGCGTCAGATGATCTAAATTTTTTACCACAACGCATTATTAATCATTTTATTAATGTAATATTCAAAAAGTGAGGTTTTTTAACCGTTATTTTTCTTAAAAAATGTACATTTTGTTCATCAGTTAATCTTTTTTCATCAGTTAGTCTTTGTTCATCAGTTAATCATGTTCAACAATCAGTCTTTATTCATTAATAATCTTGTTTAAGACTGATGAGGTGATTGACAATATTAACTGATGAACAAGACATACTTCAGTTTATCAAAACGATATTTTGTTCATCACATGTCTTCCCATTTTACTTGTGTTCATCAATATTACCAGTTAGTTTTTATTCATTAGTTAACCTTGTTCATCAGTTATTATTAACTGATGAACAATATTTAATGATAAAAACATAATGAATATTAATTGACACTAACTGATGAACAAAAAACAATAACTGATAAACAAAAACATGTTGAAAAACAATCGACACTAATTGATGAACAAAAACAAGTTGGAAAACAACCAACACACAAACTGATGAACAAAAAAACCTAATAAAAAATATTATTCATCAATAAACAAAATTATAATGTTTATCAGTTGTCTAAAAATCACAATGTCGTTCATCGATTATGGTAACGATGTTCATCGGTTTATCGATTGCTTGTTATTCATCAATAAAAATATTGTTCATCAACAAATAAAAATTATAATGTTCATCGGTTGTCTAAAAAATCACAATGTTCATCGATTATAGTAACAAAGTGTTCATCGCTTTATCGATTGCTTGTTGTTTATCAGTTAGTTTGTTCATCATTAAGTGTTTGTTCATTAGTTAAAAAAGTTAAAAATAACAAAAGATGTATTGTGGTACACTAATTAGCGCATTTAAATTTACTTTTATAAGAAAAATCTCTTTTAGGCATTTTATCAAACACTTTGTGTGCACTAAATATGACTAAGACACCATTTTTAACGTACAATATCTCGCTCATATCATATTGGATTTAAGTGATTCAAATTTCTGGTTAAACAATGGCTAAAAAGCTAAAACTTTCGTGTTTTGAGTTTTGCATAATTCGGCCTTTAAACTAGATAAAATTATAGCCGAAAATGTCAAAAATTTCAAGAAAATCAACACCCATTTAAAAAATTGAAAAAAAAATGTGATTTATAGATCAAAATGTATACCAATTAAAGAGAATTGAATTTGAAAAATTATGATGAAATCGGTTTTTTGTAAATGTTTGTCGTTTGAAAGATATTTACGTTTGAAGTTTAGCGTGGAATAACAAAAAGTGAGTTAAAAGGACCAAATTGCCCCTAACCGAAAATAATAATAAAAAATAGAGAGAGCGTGTGGGGGACACATGACAATAGTTCATAGACTTTCTAGACTTTTTAAAGTTGCTCCCTTTTTAAGGGATCGCAACTCTTCAAAGAAATACCCTCAAAACACAAATACACACTCACAATATACCCTCAAAACATAAATACACACTCACCATTGCATCACCTTATCTCTTTTCCATTAATTTATTTTTATTTTTTATTATTTAAAAATACCCTCAAAACACAAATACACACTCACAATAACAAATAAATATACACACAAATTAATGAAAAAGATTTATCTCTCTCTCTATCTTTTTTGAGCAGGACTAAAGTGCTGCAAATAAAAGTTTATTTGTTTTGATGCAACTTTCGAGTGAGTGGGGAACTCTCCCAATTCAATGCCCCGGTTGCCCAACAAATTCTCTAAATGCCCCGGTTGCCCAACAAATTTACCCCAAATGCCTCAAAATTTTTCCACTTCTCTTAATGCCCCATGGGCAACTCTCCCAATTCAATATTTGGGCAACTCTCCCATATAGGTGACATGTGTCCTTTTTTGTGGGGTCACCTTGTACTTACATAGTATAAGTGTAATAGATGTCTACTTGGGCAACTTTGACTTTCATTATTGGGCAACTGACATTTTTTGTCTTTTAGTACAAAAGTATGGTCTTTTTTTATTATTAAAAGTACATATATCTTGGGCAACTTGGTCCCACACTTATGTACTTTTTGGCAACTCATGTGTTGAACACAGACAGGCCTTGACAAATCTTGAGCACTCGTGGATCGTTAGTGTTGCCTATGTAATCATAAGCAAACTAATAGAAAATCTCTACAACCCGTATTCTATAGCGGAAAGTAAATACAAGTTGTTATAACTAAGAACACTTAGATCCTCTATGGATCTTTTATTTACTGAAACACTATGTTTCGGATGAGTTATCTATTACAAACTATGAGGTTCCTTTTATAGACAAGGAACCTAAACTATTACTACTCAATCGACTAAACATGCAAGTATGCATTTAATGACTAAAACACTAGATAATATTGAGCGGTACAATAATACCCATGCTAACCTCGGGCGTTACAAAGATAATGATGGGTTAGCATTTAAATAATAAAGCGCATGCGATCCTAGTCGACTTCCACCCTTCAACAAAAACACGGCACGGCTTTTACACTTGAAGAGAATCTCTTCTTGATGATTCTTCTACTTCAAAGAGAATCCTTGGCGGATGATGCCAGAAATCCTTCTTCGCATAATTCCCAACAATCCTCCCTAAACTGGAATTTGACTTGGTTAAGTTCGGTTTCCTAACCTGATAGATCTTAGAGACTTGATACTAGAGGATTGTTCTCAAATATCGAAGCAAAGAACCAATAATAATCTCATCTCTATGATGAGTAAACTTTGAAGCGCCTGGTCTTTGCGACAACACATGACATATTGTACATCAAAACTCATTAGTTGCATACTATTCTCATCACATCCGGTGGGTTAACTCCGAGAGGGTGAATCATTGAAAATAATGGATTTGGTGTCTCTTTACCAATAGCCATCACTCTTGGAGTAGCCAAATGTTTAAGTCCGAAAACTATGGTACATTGATAACCATCGATTTATTAGCAAATCGGCAACTATATAAACGGTTTGATGTGTCTTTACATGTAGCCGTTTGCTCGGGACTAGTCAATTCTTAGAATTGGTGAATTGATAACCAAATATGGATTCGGTTGCCTTTACCACAAGCCATATACTTGTGGGCTAGCCAATTCTTGGATTCCAACAGGGAATAGACCATGGTGAATTGATGACCATACAACTCTCGACAATTAAGCATGGGTGGTTGCGAACCCTATGATTTTGAGCAAACCATTACACTATCAATGATTTGATGTGTCTTTACCAAAGTTGTACCCTTTGGACTAGCCAACTCTTTGATACACACAAGGTATATCGGTGAGTTAAAACCATCAACAAAATACAACAAACTGCAAGAAAAGTTAGTTTTTTTTTTTTTTTTTTTTTTAACTAACTAACAAAAAACAAAGAAAGTAAACAACACAAAACAAAATAAACTCAACAACACAAAATACAGAACATATTACAAAAGACAATGTAGAATACGCATTCATGATGAAGATGCGACTTGAGCTTGCGAAGTTGAGTCTTGATCAATCCAACCGATCGTTCGACATCGGTCTTTCATTTCCCACTGGATGCGGAGGAATTTCCAACCGACACATCATCCTTTCCATAATTCTCTTGGACAATGGATACATTCTTTCGACAAACATGCGGTTGTGATTCCACTCTTTGTCTCAACTACATGCACACGAGGTAGGGGATAATATCTCCGGGACTCAACTGCCATAGATTTGAGTTCTTCCAAATGAAATGCCCTTTACCATTGGGAGATTGAGAGTCAATCGGGACATGAAGATCTCCCAATAAGCACATCCCATAACCTTTTGGTGCGAGTTGCGGTAATGTTTGGTGACGAGTGTCTGAGTAAGTATATACGCCTGTCTACCAAATGGAGTATTTCCTTCAAAAGGTGAACTCCATTGAAGTTTTGTCAATCGATTAATGACATTCATCTCACCATTTATCGAGACCCTTTGGACCAACACATTTTGATATCCTCGGGAAAATCGATGTCGGACCCTTCTTTAATAAAGGTTGAGTCATCGACCTTTAGGTCCAAAGGAACATGCTTGGGTGATGGCTTATTCTTCGATGCATGAGTCCTCGCTTTTCTCACAGATCTTCTCAGAGATGTGAGTTTTCTCTTGGCCATCGTCTTCATCCTTCTACCAGGTGTATAGATTTCCGAAGAAGGAAAATCTTTGGTTTCTTCATTAACGTCTGTAGAAGGACTTGTAGAAGTAGATGTGGATTTGGGTGAGACATCATCACGAAGGGCATGCATTCTTTCAAGCACCTTTCTTGCCTTTTTAGATTTGACAGTTGTGGTTTTAGCTTCTTTAATCGAACCACCTCCTTACATAACGATAGATCCCACAGATGGAGCGAAGCTTGTACATTAGGTGCTTGAGAGGAAATGGTGGTTGGTTCGTGAGATGAGACCTTTTCAGTTGAGCTAGTGACTTGGTGAAGCTTGACGAGATATAACGATGGGTTCGATGAAGTAACACGGTCATCATTCCCAACCAAAGTACTTTCTTTTGCGCAGCAGATGCCACATTTGAGTTAGAAGGGGCATAGCGGTGCTTCGAAAGCAACCGATGGTTCATCGAAGGAACCTTGTCAGACGAAGGAGTGGCTTCAGACGTTTTTTCAGAAGAAACCATTTGAGAGATCGTCTTAGGTGGAATCTCATCAAAGTTATCCACTATCTCAACACACTTGGGTCTTTTGGCCCTTGGTGCAACTTCATTCCCAGCAATTCTTTTCAAGTTGGAAGATGGTGTTAAGGCAGAAGAAGAAGTCTTCATAATCATATTGTATAAGTAAAACAATCTGGCATCAGGTAAAGCCACGACTTGCTTCATTGTTAAACCACGGTTAAGCACATTACAACTTTGATTTTTCACTGTAATCCTCATCTCTGTTTTCTTGAGCTTGATGAGGTCTCTCTCTCTTGCCTTATTCTTTTCGATTTTCGCTTTCCTTTTCGCAGCTGCTTCTTGCTTCCTTTGTTCTCCAAGCTCCATCATCCGAGCCACAAAATTTTCACCATCAAATTCCCCACCTAAGATACTTTGAGCAAGTGTAGGATTTGCAGTGGTTTGCTTAATAAGAACATCCCATTGTGCAGCAGGCATCTGAGTAGCTAACTCATCCAATTCTCTTCGTCTCTCAGGAGGCAAAGAAGAAGTAGAATGGTCTGCAATTTGTTTAGCCACTTCTTCACTTTTCTTCTGATCTGCAAACTCAGCAAACCTGCTTTCTTGTCCTCTCCTTTCTTGTTCAGATACCAGATCTGGACCAAGCTCATCTTCAATCATTACACTTTTCTCTTTAGTAGTAGACTCATGAACAACATCAGCTGGAGGAGAATCACCAATTTGAACTTCAGAGGAATCGTTTTGAGAGAGATCTTCAACAGGTGTGGTAAGGATATCAGTTGCAGGATCCAAATAAAAATTTCTTCCAACATGAAATACAACTTGATCATCTGCTGATGGGGTGGGACATGATGGTTCTTGAACAGGTACATGATGATAAGTTTCAGATGCAATATCCTCCATTTGAACCTCAGCAGATGTAGTATTGTCAACACTTGGTTTCTTGGAGACTTCAACAGATCCCTTATGCAAGTGAGATCTCTTTCTTCTTCTATAAAGAACAGGTTCCTCATTCTTTGAGGATTCAACAAACACTGAGGAAGGAACAACTATCTCCTGAACCACATCAGCTAAGATATTTAGAGAGGCAAGCCGAGAGTCCTCTTCCTCCTCATCAGAAGAAATGACTAACTTTCTTTTGCTACTCTTTTCAAGTCGCTCCTCTAGGTCCTTAACTTTATTCTGCAATACCTCAATCTTATCACCAAGAGAAGACTTGGTCTCGGTAAGCTCCTTTTTGAGATCAGTTACCTCAGCTGCATACCTGTTAACAAGAGCATAGACAGATGTGAGAGTAATAGGGTCCTCAGCTCCACCAGCAGATTGCTCTGTGGTAATGGGAGTTTCATTGGACCTTTCAGTGGAAATAGGGTCATGCTCAAAATGAGGAGGTACTTCATCAAAAGGTTCCCTTTGAGGACCGGGTGTGGTCATCTGTTGCAGTCGACTCAAACTCATCAATTGAAGCTGAGTAGGTGGTGGACTCGATGCAGGTGATGGTACAGTGGAGAATGGTCGGGAGCAATATGAGATGCTTGAAAGATAAAGAGGACCCTCATCTATATTAGCGATGGATTGCCATCGGTAGCAACATTGAAGAGGGTGGGGTATTAGCAACATTTTCCTCATCGGTGACCTCATTGCCATGAGACAACATAGGCTGCGACAACGGATGATGTGCCCCTCAAAGTTAGTTCTCATAGAGGCAAATAGCTTATCCGAAAGGGCTCTATAGGATGAAAGGCTTGGACTTGGGTAGAGGTGTCTATGATCATTTGTAAGAATCTAGGATACATTAAAACTTATGTTGTTTCCTATTTATATTTTCGACCATATTATCAAAAATATATTTAGAAAAATTATAAGTGATCCCTTGAGATAGACACACAATACCACAAGCCAATTGCGTAGAGAATTGATCCCACGCTCCAGATTTGTTGCTAATGCACTGAAGTAGAGTGTGAACAAAAAATCTCCACATAGGGCAAAAGTGCTTTTTCAACCATATGTCCGTTCTTGTACCTTGATACCCAATGGCTCTCAGCCCAGTGAGAATCACCTCTGTACTTGAGTGATAAACCCCATCAGCATCATCCAACCTAAGCTTTCTCCTTATCAGGTCCTCCGTCACCACGTGCTCTGTTCCATCAATTAACGCAACAATCTCTGATTCACTGCGTTTTTCAGCAGATTCCCAAAATTGTTTAACCAACGATTCATAAATCGCATCAGGGGAATGTGTTAGGGCAAAGTGAATCTTGGACCGCTTCAGGAACTCCACCATTGGTTCATACAATTCATCGCCCTTTGCTTTACCCAGAAATGCAACTTTATTGTGATCTTTCTTGAATTGAAGAGCCATGAGAGATATGTGTTTTTAGGGTTATGATTTTGAACTGAAGAGGGAATTGTTTCGTTTGAAGTGGAAGAAATGCGTTTAGAGGAATGGTAACCGTTACCAAGAATATAGTCAAAATTATGAGACCTTTAGTTGACCATGTCCTACGTGTATTTCAACTTGACCAACGACAGATTAACGCTTCAGCAGAAACACATAGTCAATCTGCTGAAATAATATGCTTCGGCAGAAACCACCCCAAGACTAGAATATCTTCGGAAGGGTTCTAGAATTACTGTGCCATCTAACCGCATTAAATTGCATTAACCCTTGCATCCGTCTATTTAATCATCCCAACGCATACTTCTCTTCATCAAAAACCCCCAAATAACATCACAAACCCTAGTTTCATCACAAACCCAATCAACCAAAATTAACCATGAACTCTACACCAGAGGTTGTAAACCCAAACTCTTCTCCATCATCATCATCATCCGGTGATTTCCTCCGGTTTGGTCACGTCCACCTGATCCTCGTCCTTTGACATCCCCATTTCTCCCTTCTTCTGAAGATGATAGCGTAGTGGATCCAAGTGATTCTTCTGATGACTCAGAGGAACCCACTACTGAGATAACTTCTTACTCCCAACCTCCAGCACCTCAATCTCAGCAAAGGCCTCGAGCCGAAGGGGAGGTGGTGCTCGCTCTACCTGCGCCATGTTTTGGTGCAACTTCACACATCGTATAGAGGAAGAGCTAAAGGAAGGTGGATGGATTGCATTTTGGTTGAAATCGATAGATGAAGCACAAACGAAACTTTATGTTTCTTCAACACCATTTGTGGTCATCGTCATCTTCATCGTTTGCATCAATCCATCTTTCCATTTTGATCCTTAGCATCTTCGTCGTATCGGTCAAGCATATCCAGCCATCGAGATAGAAGGAATGGGTGGTTATGCAAGATTTTACAAACGCATATCCAGCATCTAGTGTGAAAGATGTGAGCGATCATGCATATCCAACAGCCCGTTAGATGTTGGAATAGATGATATGAACTAGATTAGGATAAGTAGTATAGCTCTTTTCTTGTAGTTGCATTGAAGTTGATTGTAAGTTGTAAGTTGTAAGCTGTAACTTGAATGAATGAATGAACAATTTGACTTCAATTTCTTCTCTTCAGCACTTTATTTTCAGAGGAAACAAGCTTTTAAGCATACTAGACCATATACCAAAGGACCACACTTGATGAACTTAAAGCGAGCAGGGCATTCTACAAAACAAACTCGGAGAAACACAAGAACAAAGCAGAGACAAAGCAGACTAAAAATTATTAGCAAGTTAGTGTTAGCAAACGAGAATATACACAAAGTTTACTATAAAATCCTCCCACAGGCATATGCCTCCCTTAAACTTTGCCTCCCTTAAACTTTCGATTAAGGAAGAGAAAGATCCACCATTGTTCTTGGGTTTCCAGTGAAATTTAGGTCCTTTATCCTTCCAAGAACAACTTGCTGAAGATTTGACAGTAGTGCCCCACCATCCTTTCCCATTATTCATAGATTCAACATATGCAGGCCAATAACCATGTTTAAAATATGGGCTAATAGGTTGCACATAAGGTCCATCAGCTGATCTCCTCCAAGGAGAGTCAGTATAATTAGCTTGTGGGACATAAGGAGGAATATTTTTAACATTGGTCCACACTGGTCTAGGTTTCTGCTGAGGAGCACATGCACCCAATCTTTGCTCATAGAAATCACAATCCTTAATTAAATGAAGTTTACTTCCACACAAAACATGTCTTCCTTTTGGAAGATTTTTTTAACAAAGCAGATGTTCTATTACATGTAGAAGTACTTAAACCATAAACATTAAAGGAATTGTTTTAACATACTTATTATGCAAAGATTTAAGTGACAAGTCTTGAGGAAACAGGCTTGGAAGTAGATTCCTCGGACTATCCTAGAAGGCTTGTAGATAGACTTGGGTGCGATGCTTGGGTGTAGGCTCGGTGAGGGCTTGGGAAGGTCGACTTATCACTTGAATCACGGTGTAAGTAGATCCTTGATCCGATGAATTGTCCTTTGTCGAGAGAAGAGACAAAGTCATAAGATGAAGCATCGTTGTGCAGCAAGTCTTTTGACTTTTGCCATACAGATGGTGTGATCCATCAAAGTCAACGATAATAGGCAGTCGGTGGGCATGAATTCACCTCTAATAGGTCCGGGACAACATGTAAATCACCTTCCTTTTAAAATGTTCTAAGCTGCGGTGTAGATTTATGCCCATCTTGCCTAGCTTCCAATCCTACATACTTTTGAAAACCTAAACCTATTCGAGTTCATTGACCGACTATTATAGAGTTCTCTAGCTAGATTGTCACGATATTAACCATTGTTTATGTCTAGCTATTTCCTCGACAAGTTTCTCTTTAAGCTCTAGATTCTCGACAATAGTATCGACTTTTTCCTTTTCGGTCGTTTAAAGTTAATGTTAGCAATATCTAGATCAAATTGTAGCACCTTAATCTTTTCTTCATAAGCTATCGATTCTTTTGAAACCATACCTTTTGTCTTTCTAATGTTTTTAACGAAAGTTTATAAGCTTCATTATCAACATAGCATTCATTGTATTTAGGTTTCATAGTATCATAAGCTTCTTTAAGTTCATTGTATCTTTCACTACAACCAAATATACAATTGTGTACACGAGAAAGTCCCATCAAGGCAAACCGATCATGCCTATCTTACAAGTGCATCTTGCCGACAATCCAAGCTTCTCAGATCGTGACTTCCTCATTCACGGGTTCATGTGCGCCCAGTTGACTGTTCATCCAAGGTGACCAGAGCTGCTGAAGTTCTAGCTTCCTTCGATTACTGCGATAGGAATTGTAGCTAGCTCCTCTCCACTCTTCACTGTCTTTGCATTCCGCGAGAAATGACCCATCGATGACAAGAGAAACACTTGACCTTTCTCCTGTCAAAGCGAGTGGATCCTTTCCTTGAAACCAAACTTTCTTCCCGCCTTCTCCTCAAACCTCTTGATATCTCTGAAAGCATGGCCACCGCCATTTCGGTTTCATCTCCTCCATCTCAAGAGGTCCACGATCAAAATCTTCATAGACAAGATCTTCTTGAGTATCATAATCGACAACAAATGAATGAAGAACATCCTCCAATATATCTTGCCGGTTTAGCTTGAGGATGTGATGGAGTGGGACGATAAGATGATGATGGTAAGAAAGATGGACTTGAAGCATGCATCATCATATTGGAGTGAGATGTCCCAACAAAGGTTGAATGACCGAAGAGGATGCGGTAGGGAGATCGACATCGAGTTCAAGAGATCCGAGTTTGTAGTACAACTCATCAAAGGTGAGCATGTCCAACCCACCTTTAGCTTTAAGGGCTATACTCGCATGTAACCATGATGGAGGCAAAGATCGTAGGAACTTTGAGTTGCAATCATCATTGTCGGGCTTTGCATTCGGTTGGTTTAGGCGACTCGAATCTTGTGAAACTGTCGTATCCCTTATGGATACCTTCTTCTTCGAGATATTGAACTCTTGGAAGTGTTGTCTCGGCATGGACTTCCTCATTCTCTGGACTCTTCATTTCCACCAAACCTTGCTTTAAGAGCCATCCATATGTCCTTTGCATCAACCATGTGGTGAAAATCACCCAAGTGATCTTCGTGAATAGATTGAAGAAGGATGGTTCTTACTTTGTGCTCTCTTTGCACAACTAGAATCTCTTCGCGGTTTTGGGAGGAGCAATGGTAAACTTACCATCAAGATCCGGGATAGTCTTCTTCGATATTTCCATTCTTCACAATCTCCCATAGATTCCAATCAATATTGGAGATCGATTCGCATCTTCATGGTCCACGGATCATACTCTTCCTTTTCGGATAAGGAAACTTGCCATTCTTGTTGGAGAGACTAAGTTCTTTGCATAGAGGTGGTGTTTTTGATGTTGTTGTTGGTGACTTGATTCATCATCGAGTTCGAGCATGGTGAATATGTTTTTGGTTGTATGGGGTGAGGTAAATATGGTTCTCGATATCGTAGAGACTCTCCCGAGGCTCGATACCACTTGTTGAACACGAGAGGACCTTGGCGGATCTTGAGCACTCGTGGATCGTTAGTGTTGCCTATGTAATCATAAGCAAACTAATAGAAAATCTCTACAACCCGTATTCTATAGCGGAAAGTAAATACAAGTTGTTATAACTAAGAACACTTAGATCCTCTATGGATCTTTTATTAAGCGAAACACTATGTTTGGATGAGTTCTCTATTACAAACTATGAGGTTCCTTTTATAGACAAGGAACCTAAACTATTACTACTCAATCGACTAAACATGCAAGTATGCATTTAATGACTAAAACACTAGATAATATTGAGCGGTACAATAATACCCATGCTAACCTCGGGCGGTACAAAGATAATGATGGGTTAGCATTTAAATAATAAAGCGCATCTTGATCCTAGTCGACTTCCACCCTTCAGCGAAACACAGCACGGCTTTTACACTTGATGAGAATCTCTTCTTCAACAGATTACGCTTCTACTTCAGACAGAATCCTTGGCGATATTGATGCAGAAATCCTTCTTCGCATAATTCCCAACATCATGAGGTATACATTACACAATGTATTTAATGTATAAAAAACTTTTAAAAGTGTATAAATAAATTTTTATAATTTTAATACATTTATACACTTTATATATTTACAAATACAAATCTTCCTTAACACACTTCTTATCCACTAACTGATAACACACTTCTTATCCACACATAACACACTCAACACACTCAGATCCATTGATGTAAACAATCCAAACCATCGCCACCACACTCCGATCTAATGTCTATAAAAAAAACGATTTGGGCTATGGTAAGTAATTTTGTGTTTGATTTAGGGGTTCACTATTTTTGGGTTAATTTTTTTAGTTGGTATCGTATTGGGGGTTTAATTTTTCGTATTTGATTTATGGTTAATTTTTTAAGTTGGTATCGTATTGATTTAGGGTTTCGGTAATTTAGGGTTCCGATAATTTAGGGTTTCGCTAATTTAGGGTTTCGGTAATTTAGGGTTTCGCTAATTTAGGGTTAACTTTTTAAGTAGGTATCGTATTGATATAGGGTTTCGCTAATTGTTCTTGTTTGATTTTGGGTTTCGATATTTTAGGGTTAATTTTTTAAGTTGGTAAGGTATTGGGGTGATTAATTGTTCTTGTTTTAGTGATTTGTTGCTACTTATTAAGTTTGAGAAACAAATGATGGATGTTGTTGTAGACTAAGTCAATAAAGCACTGTAAGATTACTGGCACTAAGTGAATAAAGCACTGTAATGATGGTGCAAACGGGTTCGGTTAACGAAACAAAATACAATGAAAATTAAACTGCGACACAACTGAATATAATCCGGGTGATCCCAAGTTTGAGAGTTGTTAGAGTCGTAACCATCGTCGTAAAGATACTCAGACCAACCTTCAAATCTGCTCTCATCCCACTCTGCATACAAAGCATCGAATTTTGTGTCCCGACGTTCTTGTTCCTCCCTTTCAGCTTGCTCCATACGAGCAACTTCCTCCATCTCCAACAACACTTCTTCATCTTGGAGCATAAGTCGCTCCCTTTCGGCTTCCTCCTTAAGAGCAGCTTCTCTTTCTGCTATCTCCCTTTCTTCTTCCTCCTTAATAGCAGCCTCCTCCGTTTGTCTTAAAAGTTCTTCTTCATCAATTTGTTGGCCAAAGTCTTTTTGTTCTCCAAATTGTTGGCCGAAGTCTTTTTGTTCCGGAAATTGTTGGCTAAAGTCTTTTTTAGACATTTTTTTATAGAATTTTGTAACCTATTTAGCAACACCACTTGAATTAAAATACACACATATAAGGTGGGTAAGTTTTAAAATTTATTACCCTTGATATGTCAATAAATGTGGTGCAGGTGGAAACTCTCCCATATAGTTCACATGGGCCCACATTGTACTTACATATGTGATTTACTGGGCAACTTTTGCCTACTTTCTAATTAAGCATTTAGTTCTCTAATAAAACACTGTAAGTCTTTTTCTTATCTTAAGATAACTGGTATTGAGTTGAGTGGGTGCAAACGGGTTTGGTTAACTCCTTGATCTGCCACCTAGAGTGGTATGAATACCTGCTCTGGTCAACCCTAGTTCACTCGGCTTAATCCAAGTTATAAGGATTTGGGCAGTCTTGGAAGTTGAGATTGATTAAGGTTTAGGCAACAACCATTGCTGGCATTGTTGCTGCATCCACTGCTAGTTCAGAAAAAACCACTGCTAGTTTAGAAGAAACCACTGCTAGTACAGACGAAACCACTGCTAGTTCAGAAAAAACCACTGCTAGTTCAGATACACCGTTTATTTTAACCTTAATTGGAGTGTTTTGTATATTTGTGATATGTATGAGGCTGTGATGACAAATATCTTACTTGATCAAGCAAATGATGTGATTTACCGTATCTTGGCATGGCAGTTTATTACATTCTTATGCAGCCATGGCGGTTATATCTTGATGTTTTCGTTGTTATCTATTAATTACGGATCGAGCCTTGATAATGCATGTCACAATACACACTCGAGAGCATACATTATTGTGTACCCATAGGGCGAACGTTTGATTTGATTTTGAGTGGGAGCGTTTGATCGCTGCCAATGTGTGTTTTAGTAGCGATTTGTATTTTGTGTTAAGTGTATTTGTGTATTTGGTACATGCAAGAGGCTGTGATGATGATTATCTTATTTGATCAAGCAATTGATGTGATTAGCCTTCAGCCGACATGGCAATTTTATTATATTATTTTGCAGCCACGACGGTTATATCCTGATGTTTTTGTGTTTATCAAACTTTTTACAGATCTGAGCCTTGCTAATGCATATAACAATACACCCCTGATTGGTATACTCACATAGATGATTAACATCTTCGGGTCAATCATGTTTCATTGTGGTTGGCATCCGTTGGCGACACATGAATATATATTTTATGTGAGAGTATATAATCATTTGTCCCTAGCAGACGCCCGTCCCAATGAACAAAGATTGGCTCGAAGATTTGTATCATCTCTGTGAGTATATACTTTCCATGGATAAGAAGTGTGTTAAACTAGACATGTAACTTTTCAAACAATTCCTTTACGTATATAAGTTGGTAATTTGTAAGAGGTCGTGATGACAAGTATCTTATTAAATCATGCAAATGATGCGATATTCCGTGTCTGGCGTGGCAATTCTATACTATTGCGCCCATGGCGGTTATATCGATGTTGTGTAAACTATTGATTTATACATATCGAGCTTGATATTATGTTAAGAAAGGGCTAAATATTGTTAGGTAATTGTTTGTTGTCACTTTGAAAAATGGTCTCTTTTATCGGAGTATCAACATTAAAGGCTATTTGTACACTTGAGTAACAAAACAAACATATGAATGATCAAAGATGGATGAACGACACCACCTTTGAGTAGCAAAATAAACTTAGTATGGTGTCGTTCATCCATCTTTGATTATTCGTTATTGTTTCCATCCATACCAACAACAAGCATGTTGGTTCCAAGATACTTCCCTTTCGGATCGCAACATCAATTATAATCAATGGCGGCATTAAGGCTATAAAACTCGAATCTAGTATCGTTAAGTATATATTAGTGCTTAGTATCGTTAAAGCTTAATATAATAATAATAATAATAATAATAATAATAAGAATATTAATAATAATAATAATAATAATAATAATAATAATAATAATAATAATAATAATAATTATTATTATAAATCATAAACGAAACTTACCATAAAACCAAATGCTACAAAACCATCTTAAATCTTCCGGCGATCGTGCAGATCGATGTGTGTTACCATCCCCTCGCTTTTTAGCTTTAGGTTATGACAATATAAAGCTAATCGCTCAAACGAATCTTCATGTTTACCGTTCAACACCTCAAATGCCAAATTCCTACCGCCCCAAGCTCGTTTGTAAGAAATGTTTACTTTCCATTCAAGACTTATATCTCTTTGTATGTCCTTTCCAAGATATACCCTCGATTATCTTTCGGTTTTCGATTAGTAACCCGACTAAGTAATTTTATTGTCGCATTACGATGATTAGGATGTAACTCGGTTCTTGAACATGTGTGCACATCGTTGATGCTAGATACAAAGAATGTGCTATCCGGTTTTTTACGGTGTATATGTTTCATGAGAAGCCTTCATTTATACATTTACTGTACCTCGTGCTTTCATTTAATAACTTTGTATTCAAAACGCTCAACTAATGATTTCTTTCCAATAGCAAACATGCATTCTCCCTTATTATAAAATTATTTATTTTGAAAAAACCGGTATCGTTTTTCTGGGAATCGATGTTTTTTAATTCTGGTTGTGGTGCAGTTGGTGGCTTGGGCATATTTTTAAATGAGTTTCTTTGCCATAGAGGAAGTGAATGATCAGGTTGGTGAAAAGAGTATTCTTCAACCTTTGGGGTGTCATGATAACATTCTTTGTGAAGCAGCGGCATATTCAGATCTAATGATAAATGATTAGAAGCTGAGGATGATTTTACCTCTGAAGGTGGTGGTTCTGTTATTGAAATGAACAGAGCATGAGTTTGCACATGCTTACAACAAACTTCATGAATGAAGAATTGGACGTCATCGTCATCAAAAACGTCCAATTCCATGGAACCATCTTTGTAAGATAACCTCACTTTAGCATTTTGTGTGTCTTTGACACCGTCAACCTTTTTCTTCACATACGCCACTAGTTTATTGAAAGTGATATTTTTAGGTAGTTTAACTGCATGTTTCGATGATGGATGCATTAAAATAACCTTAAACTTAGAATTGTCATCGTAATCCATGGTTGTGTTTTGAAGAAATTTAGGTGGAAATAATTCTTAGGTTCTGATAAACTCTAAGAACTAAACCAAGTGCAAATTACCAGCCCTTTGTACTTGTGCATTTACTGAGGTTGCCCAACAATGTCAACTTTCTAACAACTAAGTTTGCCCTAAATTAGTGTATCATCAAAGATACACTTTAATGAGTGTATGAAGTATGAACCACCCTTTGTGATTGTTTATTATTAATGTTGTACTTGTGCCAACTGCCTAAGATTTACTAAGATACACATTTATTTGTGTTATATGAAAAATTTATTAAGTTGCCTAAGATTGATAACTGCCCACTAGATGAAACTAATAACTTATCCCAACTACGTAGTCTGGGAAAATGACACAGTACATATAGATTGTTTGAGTAATCTCAATTTCATATTTGTAGTAATGTCTAACGGTATAAATCACCACTTTTGTTAGTATACTTATGTTAGTATACTATAAATAGTTTTAGTAATATATTTATGATCCTTCGTTTTTTAATTTTTTTATATATATAACAGGGCTTGTGCGTAAGCGTTTATCTTTTGTAATCGAAAAACCATGTGAGGACGTGCTTAATGAAATATTGCGGGAACCACTTAACAAAATATCTAAGGAGGATGTAGCTGAAAAATGTGTGGTGGCGGTCAAGGAAACAGGTGAAAAGAATAAAGATGAGCACAACAAAATAAATGGAAATGTGGATGGTGAGAAGTCGATTACTGAGCAGCATGAAGTTGAAGAAATAATGGAAGTACTAGCCGAACATGATAGGGCTGAAAGAGAAATGGAAGAGAGAATGCGGCAAGACCGGGAACACGAGGAGCTGTTCTGGAAAATAGAATAAGGTCACCTTGGAAGCCAATTTGGATGCGCTGCTGAACAGTCAAAATGAAGGATAAATTTAGTTAAACTTAGATTATCAGCCTCCAGACTTGTATGTTTGAACTTAATCTTAGTTTCAAATAAGATGTAATTGACTTCTTTAAAGTTAATATATTTCAGTTTCCAGATCTTCAGACTTGTATGTTTGTTTCCAGACTTATCTACTTGGAAATTATTCATTAATTAATAAAACTGCATCAAAGGATGCAGTGGTAGATACTTCCCATTCATACAACCATCTAATAAGTACATCAACAGTCAACCACTAAGGACTACTATCAAAAGACTACTACATCAACATAACCACTTAAACCATCTATGGGCTCTTTGTTATGGCCCATGCTGGCATCTTCTTCTGAACTCCTTGTCCCCAATAACATCCCACACTTTTGGGCAAGCTAGTCTCCTCACTCTCTCTTTTTTGGGGGGTGCTGATGAGGATGGACCAACTGGTTGTCGTGGAGCTGCAAGTGCTTGAAGAGGTGGAGCTGTGAGTGGTTCTGGTGGTGGTATCTCGACAAGGGAGGGACTATCAACACTCTTGAGGAGGCTTCATGATCTCTTAACAGCAGTCAGCTACCTCACACAAGCTAGCCACTGTGAATGACCGACCGTAAAAGCTTAAACCGCTTTCGACACAAATACAATGAAGATCGAGAATCTGAGAGAATTCCGGTCGTTATGTCCCACGGAGACTCAATGGTGTGTAAACACTTGATCAGACGGTAGAATGATCACTAATGATAGTGATCAGAAAGGATTTGAATGGATAATTACACTACTGAAAAAGTTTATATAATAAAGTAAATTAAATACAAATTAAGAAAATTAAAAAGATAAAAGATATTAAATAAACGCTATCACTATATTTAAAGTGATGAACGTTTAAAACTTAAAACTAAAAAACTTACGTTTAAAATAAAAATTACGTAAACGTACAAATAAAAACGTGAAACTTACACAATATAAATCCTAAAAATATGAAAAATACTTTTTTACAATCCTAATTATATTAGAAAATTATTAGAAAAAGAAAATTATTTTTAAAACTATTTTTCTAATTATTATTAATTAAAAAACTATTTTAACTATTTAATAAATACTCTAAAATAGAAGAAAATACAAAATAAGGCTAGAAAAATAAACTTATGATTCAGAAAAATCTAAAATACTATAAAACTAATTTTAAAATTAAAAATATATTTTTCACACTTTTTATATAATTATTACTAATTAAAAACTAATTAAAACTAATTAAAATGCTAGAAAATACTTTTTAAACCAAGAAAATTATGGAAAAATACTTTTTAGGCTATTTATATTTATCTAGACTTAAGAAAATTGAAAAATTATTTTTTTGAACCTTTTCTTAATTATTTGTATTAAATGCTATTTAAAAAGGCTTAAAAACTAATTTAAATTAAGAAAAATAGCAAAACACCTTAGAAAAATCTGAAAATTTCAGGAAAAGTCTAAAACAATATTAGGAAGCTAGGAAAATTAGAAAAACAGGGGCTTGTGTGGAGGATTTTGAAACTGATGAACAAAGTGCTTATAAATAAGCACTTTGAAGAAGCAAATGGAAACCAAGAAACACCAAACCAAAACAGGAACTCAAATATGCTAAAACTACTCTAATGCAACTAGAAACAACAAACCATGACCTCTGATTTGCAATTTGTACAGGTTTGATGAAATGAGCTTATGGACTAAAAACAGTTAAAGGGTTGCTACTTTGGACTGAAGCACAGGATTCAAAATAAGCTGAAAATGAAAAATAAAAGTTGGGACATGAAGAGGACCTGGTTGAGTATCTATAAGCCAAAAATTAGCTCAACACAAGCTCTCATGAGCTTCGTGAGCTCTGCAAATCTGCATAAAACACATGCGAGCCTAATGCCTATGCATGAGAGGACCGAGCACCATTTGGACAAGCTGTTTTGAGCTTGTAGAAAAAATCACAAAAATCTACTAAAATAGCCATAAGACATTAGACCAGGGGAAGTTTTTAAAACAACAAGACTTACTGAAATTGACTCATATTTGAGTTCATGAAAAATCCATCTAACTGAGCCCAAAACAGGTTTATGCAAATTGACTTTTTGAGCAAATATGAAAAGTTGACTAAAATGAAGTTTGATTTAGATTTAAGGACTGATGATGATGTATTATGATGAAATAAAACTAGAACAAGCTATCCTAATGGTATCTAAACATAAAGCAAAAGTTTGATCTAGCAAAAACCTCAACAGTAAGCTGTAGGGATGGATTAAATAGGATTTTGACTATGAGAGGTTAGAGATGCAAAGCTAAACTTGAAATGAGTTACTTATGGCCAAAGAGAGCTAGAACAAACACATCTATACCCAGATTTATCCTCTAACTCAGTTTTACAAAATAAACCAAACACTCCTTAATGTGACTGCAATGAAGCTTTAAACAACCAAATCACATTAACAAGTTGCAATTAACTTCAATACAGATTTAAGTGACTGCAATAAACCTAACTAAAGCTCAAGGACAGATCTTGTGACAATCCGTACTTTCAGGTCATTTCTCGACACCGTTCATGTTTCATTATTTCAACATTTTAGTAAACTTGGTTTACTTGTTTCAAATTCGCGTAACCTTGGAGGTTTAGCGGCGAATTCATGATCATGACATCACGTACATTTCATATGGACTCGAGTAGTCTACATTTCATTGACATCATGTGCATTTCATTAGTTCATGCACGACATTTCATTTCACCCTTCAACGCGTGATTTTTATATTTATTAATTTTATCGCGTGAGTTTTTATTTTGATTATTAACCCGTTACTTTCAAAAATGATCCCGGGTATTTTAAACTCACATTTAGTTCATAAAAACTATATTTTAGTTTTCCTAGTGTTTCACATTTATTTGGTACTTCAATCGTTAACGTTTAATTATTACGTCGTTTTCTTAAAATCTTACGATAATTATTTTATCACCGATTTTCACAAGGAAAGTATTTTTACAATTTTATCACCTCAATACAATCTATTTTGACTTAATAAAAGTTACTTGCACTAAAACTTTCATATACCTTTACTTTATTTACATCTTTTATACAAATTACACAAAATATCTACTAGTACAATATTTAAAAAAAAAAAAAAAATATCAGGGTAGACAACCCTCCCCAAAACCGCCAAGGGGAGGAAGTCTTAAATGTGTATGGTTTTTCTTATTTCTTGTCCCAAATAATTCACCTCACTTGTACAAAGTCTTACTTGACAAAATTAACACATACTTCTACACATACTCAAGGTGTAAAAATATTTTCTCTCTCTTTGCTCATCAAGAAACCGGCCAAGCAAAGAAAACCAAAGGGATCAAGAAGTTTTTGCAAGATCAAGTGTTTAAACAACCTAGAACATATCCTCTTTGTGGTTTTGAAATAAAAACCAAGGATATTTAAGATAAACCTTTGTTACCTACACCTCTTCATATCACTAGTAAGCATGTTTTTATCATCCTTATGTTTTCTTATCATTTTCATATGTTCCTTTTCATTTTTGAAGCTTTTATGCATGTTATGGAATTTATACCATTTATTTCTTGATTTTAAGGTTTTATATACTTATTAGTCATCCTATAATTATTCCCAAGTTAATCTTTGGTCTTGATGGTGATTAGGAACCCATGACACCCTAAGAAGGTGTATGGTAGGATTGGATTAGCTTTGGAGTTGATTTGAAGGGATTAGAATAGGTTTTGTCCGTGAAAAACTATTTTCGTAAACTTTATTTTAGGGTCTGTCCTTAAAACGTATTTCTGGAAAAATCCACTGATGGTACGACCTTTTGGCATTGATAATTAGAAAATATACTTTAAAAGCGAATCCGTGGCAGCTTGAGCGGATAAAAGCGGAGTTATAACGAAGCCGTGGTGAATTTTTAAAGTTTTACGACGAAAAGTATATTTTTCGAAAATGGCAGCATGCAGTTTTAGAGTTTTGGGTCAAAACGAGCCTTAAGCTTCACAAATTATTTCGACTTCTCAAAAATATATTAGTTTACTTGATACGAAGCTAAGGACATATTTTACGTGAAAGCGGAGTTAAAGCGACAAATATATGGCCGTTTTCATAAAGTTGCCGTAAGTATTAATTTTCCGAAAATTATATTATTTTGACGTAACAAGTATTTCATTAGCTCTATCGTCCATGTTTGCGGCGTTTTAACCATGATGCAAAACTTTTATAACGAAGTGTCTTCTAATAAAATCAAGTTCACCGCCACATTTTTCAAAACAAAAGCCGTTTGTCAAGCGGAGTTATGGTTATTTATTTACGAATGTTCAAAGATTGGCGAAACTCATTTTCTCGCACACGATTCACAAAACCACCATCTTGAGCCTTGAATATCTTTATGATCGAGACCATTTGAGCGAAAACTCCTGAACTGAAACTTTTAGATATCGATACAAACTATCCAAAACCGTCGAGTTCGTTCTCTAACGATCGACGACACCGTTTCGACTACTTTTCGGAGCCATTTTATTGATTTCATGGTTTTCCGACGACATTGTTTTGCGACGAAAAGTGATAATTTCACCAAAAGTCATTATAAAACCATTGTAGGATGACATTTTGACGTAAAAACATGTAAAGTCATTTTTGATTGGTCGAGACGTCAAAAGAGTATTTTTCGACGACGAGTAATATTTTCAAAACCCGTAAATGGTATAAATAACATACGAAGTGCATGCATAGCATTACATTGCAACTCATGACATATCATATCATTGATAATAGGTCCCGGTTGACGCATCATTATAAACCTCAGTGTACTCACTATTGCCGTTATTTCCAGTTTATCCAAGTGAGTTTTCATAGCCCGTTTTACATGCTTCGATTATTTCAAACCCACGGGAGAATACATTGCACTACATTTTTTTTGTACGATACCAAGTATGTTAAATTCATTACATTGCTTAAGTTACCACATTTGCCAATTTGAAAGTCCCCATTACATGAACATGAACCGTTAATCTTTGAGGCGAGGATGAGTGGATAGATCTATCGGGTGGCGCCTCATCCGGGTTGGTGAATCCCAACCAAGTGAGCGGATGCATTTCATTTGATTACATTACGGAGTTGTCGGCAAACACTCTGCGGGTATACATTATTGAACAGTCTAGCTTGGGTCATGGGCTTAGAGCAATTGTAACATTATTTTTACGTGACTTGATTGTCATGCATGGTCTATACTTGTGTAGTCGTATAAAACATTTACATAAACCTATGATTTCTCACCAACATTATTGTTGACGTTTTAGCAATGTATTTTCGAGTGGCGAGGCACGTTCATCATGACATGGTTAGGGACCTATATTTTGAGTCATGGCGTCGACTTACATTATGTACATTATGGCTCTTTACTTCAAAACATCGTTTGGATTTGTAACATATTTGTATTTTGGCAAACTTGTTAAACCTTTTGGGACCGATGTTGTACTCGATTATGTTTTATGAAATATCCAACGATGAGTTTTATAACGACACTTTAGGTCGTTCAATATAACTGTGATGTGGTGCTATGACGATCAATGCCCCGTGAATTCCATTCATTTGCAAAAGCAGTAAATTGGGGTGTGATGATTGGTACGAGCTACGATTATAGAGAACTAGGTTGCATCATTGACCCTAGACTATAACTACATTATCATAGCATCTCATCATTTCATCATAAGTGCGTGTTCACTTTGCATGCGATTTATATGTACATTTTTGAGTTATTCACTTTCATTTCATAGCGGTTGTCACATAGATGCCTTCAAATACCCATCCCATTATACTCACATCACTTTAACGTGGAGAATTCCTTGTCATTCACTATCACGATTTTCACATCAATTGACTCCTCACCGATAACGTTGAATACCGAGATAAACCCTTTTGGGAGGACGGTTACACCTACACCATCACGAACACTATCGATTCACTATAGAATCGGGCAATTTTATCACTCGGTTGGGACAGATCATACTATTGGGTAGAACTTATAGACTTAATCCTAATGAACCTATTTTCTTAACTCACCACAAGGATTCCATTATCATCATTGTCATTATTTTTCATCATCATTATCATTTCGAGCACCATCCGTATCATCACATCTTATACACGATACTCATACACCTAACTTGCGGCTTGGGAAGTGTGCATGATTTGACACACCATTACCATCTACCACTAAGACTATAGACACTACATCATCTCATAGGTTTGAGGGCTGTGAGTTCTAGGGCTATTGTTGCTAGACCGCTGCTACTCCTACACATGAAACACGATTAGACCACCAACGAGGAGCAGATAATAAGCACCTTTCTAGCTAATGTGATCTTTATCATTTATTATCTCTACGATACATCACTATCTTACTAGGGGTTAGGCCAATTTTATCCTCGACCAATTAGTAGACCATTACTGCTCGATAAGATTCTCCTATGTATCCTACAAACCATCCAACAAATTTTATTCCAAATTACCACGCTAACTATTTCTGGAAATTATTTCACTTGATTTTTATTTCGAACTATTTTATCACCATCTTAGAAACGTTGTTTCATAAAGCTTTAGCGCAAGTTGTTTTATTATTAATTTATCAAACGGTTTCAGTCATTTTATCAACTATGTAATATCCTCATGCGAAACGATTTTCATGATTACTCTAAAAAATCATCAAGCTATTATCTTACAAAACAAAACACTGAATACCAACTATTTGTCCTACATTTCCTCTTATGAGATAATAAACTTCATCGTTATCTAACACAAACTGCTTTCAACTATTTTACCGACCATTTCCCCTTACTCCTGTACCATTAAACCCAAAATTTACGACTTTAATAATACTTTATAAACAATGACCTTACTGATACTTTACAAACTATTTATCCTTGCTTGAGAACAAAGTTTTATAATCAGACATATTGTGCATAAACATTTCTTTCTGTTAACACTCTATAGATGCTTGCGCCATTTATCTCTCACTTAACCGATAAGTTAGGATTGGACGAGTGACCTTTTTAGGAAAGACCTCCTATACCATCTGTGAGGAGGATTCCTCGATACAAGAAAACAATGGAAGGATTTTGGGATTACCAACAAGGACCAGAACTAGGAGGTAGGATGAGTTAAAACTCAACAAAAATCTTAAGACATCACGAGATATTCGAACCACTATTTTGAATTAGAATCCAAATTCTGCGATTCCATAAGTACTAAGCTAGACCGAGTTACGAGATTTTATCTGAGCGTATACCCATGAAACAACACTATAGGGATGTACCAAGTCTTCTATTTGAGGCTACGAACATTTCACTAAACATAGCTTCAACAATATGTGAACTTCCCTACAATGAGTATCCCTTTAAAGGAAAATTTGGTTAAATTAAGGCTATCGATATAAACTTCCCTAAGGCATTGTGTTCTCTAGAAATTCCAAGTAACCTCATTTCCATATCAAGAGATGCCACGGTTTGAACATGTCGGACAATCAATGACTTTCCACCTACAAGTGAAACTAGAACAAACATTCTTCGACAAAGTTTGAGATGATACCTATCTTCTTGCAAGCATGATAGCAATATTAGGGATGAACTATATTTGAAGCACTTACAACACCTCATAACCCATCTTTTGGAACCCGTCGATCATTTCGAAAAATACCCTCAAACTTACCACCTTCTATCACTTCTCTTTAGGCGCCCATTCTTAACATAGGAATTGACTCGTCTCATTTTCCTTTCATTTTGAAGAATTATGGCGTCGAAGAAAGTCGCACTAGAAATGACACCATCTGCTATCCAAAAGTACATAGAGGATTATATATCCGAGGCACTAAGGAAAGAACGGCGACAATAATGCTATTATCGAGGCCGATGCTACTGCTGACTGCGAGACTTGCTTACATCGAAGGTTTCAAGAGTTGACTGTTCTTTGTCCAGCTATGGTTTCGGATAAGGAGAAACTATTGAAAAATTTCATTGGAGGACTTTCACAAGATGCCCAAGGAGATGTAACTTCTTTCGATCCACAAACAATTGAAGAATCTACCCGTATTACTCAAATACTCATGGCTCAAGTTCTGAAAAGGGAAAACATTATCAACAATCAAACCATCACCAATAATAATAACCGCATCAATAACAACAATCAAACCAACAACAACAAAAGGAAATGGGAAAATGACCAGGGAGGTTACAACAACAACAACCAAAGCTGTAACACTAACCATCACCAACAACAGAATAAAAGACAAGAAGCCGCCAGGGTTTATGTTGCTGCACCAACAAAGGAAAGAACTTATATTGGAAACTTACCACGATGTCATCAATGCACGCTACATCATGAGGGTCCATGTGGTATATGCTTTATCTGTCAAAAGTGGGACACCTTGCTAAGGACTTTGCAAAGGAAAAGGATATCTTTGGAACACACCCACTATGTACTAGATGTAAGTTTCATCACTCGGTCTTTGCTCGTCAAGTCCGTCGGTGCAAAAATTAGGACACCTCGCCAGGGATTGTAGAGGAAAAACTATAATGACATGTTTCGGATGTGGGGAGCAAGGACACTATCGGAGCCAATGTCCCCAAAACCAAGGTCAACGAGTTGAATGTGCTCAGGGGAATGCATACATGTTAGGAGGAGGAGAAGCTCGTCAAGGTATCAATGACGAGGAAGACTGAAGAAGCTCGGGAATTAACAATCTTGTTTTTCTCTATGTATCATGTTGTACTAAGTTTATGTTTTCATCGTATCCGAATCCTTATAACCTAAGATGTACTACTTTTGATAAACCACTTGTTGTAAGATATTCTCATCCATCGTATTTTATTTTCTTTCCAATTTGTTATCATTTTCGAGGATTTTAATTCTTTTTACTTTAACTATCATTTTAACGGCACTTCTCCATGTCTTCTCTCCTCGATGTTCATCACAATTTTAACATCGGTTTACTCAGCGTAAAGCGACATATGAGTCGATTAGTCCAAGCATTGCATAGTTACTCTAAATTATACATAGCACGATCACCTATGTCTAATCGGGAAGAATCATGCGATGAAGGAGTAGTAGACTTATATGTGTAAGCAATTCCGTGTCGAGCCAAATTTTCAAAGTCCTCCTTCAAACCAATTTAGCCTAATCTCATGGCGGTTCTTGTTTGATGAGTTGTGAGATTAAGTGAAAATTGGTTGGTAAAAATCTTTGAGGGTTTTGCTCGGGAATGGAAAGTTTACCACATCGAACCCTAAACCCGTTACACCTAACAACGATTGAATTCGAGGATGAATTCCTTTTGGATGGGCGAATGTGACAATCCGTACTTCGGTCATTTCTCGACACCGTTCATGTTTCATTATTTCAACATTTTAGTAAACTTGGTTTACTTGTTTCAAATCGGCGTAACCTTGGAGGTTTAGCGGCGAATTCATGATCATGACATCACGTACATTTCATATGGACTCGAGTAGTCTACATTTCATTGACATCATGTGCATTTCATTAGTTCATGCACGACATTTCATTTCACCCTTCAACGCGTGATTTTTATATTTATTAATTTTATCGCGTGAGTTTTATTTTGATTATTAACCCGTTACTTTCAAAATGATCCCGGGTATTTTAAACTCACATTTAGTTCATAAAACTATATTTTTAGTTTTCCTAGTGTTTCACATTTATTTGGTACTTCAATCGTTAACGTTTAATTATTACGTCGTTTTTCTTAAAATCTTACGATAATTATTTTATCACCCGATTTTCACAAGGAAAGTATTTTTACAATTTTTATCACCTCAATACAATCTATTTTGACTTAATAAAAAGTTACTTGCACTAAAAACTTTCATATACCTTTACTTTATTTACATCTTTTATACAAATTACACAAAATATCTACTAGTACAATATTTAAAAAAAAAAAAAAAAAATATCAAGGGTAGACAACCCTCCCCCAAAAACCGGCCAAGGGGGGAGGGAAGTCTTAAATGTGGTATGGTTTTTCTTATTTCTTGTCCCAAATAATTCACCTCACTTGTACAAAGTCTTACTTGACAAAAATTAACACATACTTCTACACATACTCAAGGTGTAAAAATATTTTCTCTCTCTTTTGCTCATCAAGAAACCGCCAAGCAAAGAAAACCAAAGGGATCAAGAAGTTTTGCAAGATCAAGTGTTTAAACAACCTAGAACATATCCTCTTTGTGGTTTTGAAATAAAACCAAGGATATTTAAGATAAACCTTTGTTACCTACACCTCTTCATATCACTAGTAAGCATGTTTTATCATCCTTATGTTTTCTTATCATTTCATATGTTCCTTTTCATTTTGAAGCTTTTATGCATGTTATGGAATTTATACCATTTATTTCTTGATTTTAAGGTTTTATATACTTATTAGTTACAAAACCTTAGACTTGAGGTTTTTAACACCGTTTTGGAAATAGTCCTATAAAATATACCACTAAACTACAATTCTAAACAATATTTACCAAGTATAAAACTTTTTATATACTATACCTAAATCCTTAATAAATTTAATATTCTAACATTTATTGATAAATTCAAATATAAAACTATTTATTAAACCAAATGACCTTTAATATAACTTTCTTGCAAACAATTTGAATTCTTTATGCAACAATTCTGTAATCTCAATTAACATGGGTAACATACGGTATGATTAAAATAAGTTGATATTTAAATTATTATTTTAAAATTTGATTTATTGGTTTCACAATTTGGTTAAATTTTCCATTTGGTAACCTTTTATAATCTTTTGAATAGGTTCTTAATTGTACTTTATTTTTGTATTTGGTATTGGGTAGTAAATTTTTGTTTTTTGATTTGGGTTACTTTTGGATTAATTGTGGTTTTTTTGTATAGGTTTTAATTTAGTATTTTTATTGTAATTTGGTTAAGTCTTATTTAATTTCATTTTAATTAAAAAATTTGGTTGTAATATTAAGTAACTCCTAATATAACATTTAAAAGGTAATTTTCGTTAAATTTCTTTCGTTATAATGAGGTATATATCCAAATTTTTTAAGTCGATTAATGTTTTGGCACTATTGGGCTTGAAACCAATTTTGTTTGGTTCCTTTGCTTTAAATTCTTCCTGTAAAACATGTTTAATTTGAACTGTTCGATTTCCAAATTTTAAGATTTTTTGAATTTCCTTTCCAGTTGTTTTAAAGTTGTTTAAATTTTAAAGTCTTGCTAAATTCATTATGTTCTAATTTTGTATTTTAGGGTTTCCTCCTTTATAACTATTAAAAACTCATTAAATTTTTAATTTTAAATAACCTTGTTTATTTTGGGTTGGAACTCTTTTCCTGGGGTATTCCTTTTTCCTTTTTACTTTGTTTTTTAGTTTTAATAAAACAATTGTTTGTTCTCCAATAAGGGTAAGTTTTGTCAAGTTTGGTAAACTGTAACATTATTGAAACTTCTTCGAACCCATAATTAATGAAAGTGTTTTATATTTTGATAAGTTTAGACTAAATTTGCTGTCATCCATGAACTTTGCCTTACCATTTATCTGGCGGAATTTTGTCTTCTTAAATTGCTTGTTCATCTTAATAACCTTAATTTTTTTCATTAGAAGTTATTTGTAATTTTACTTGATCCAAGGTGTTTGGCATTCCTTGGTTTGTATGTTGGTTTTTCATTTAAGGTTGGACATTCTTTTTATGTTCGTTGTTCTAATTTTGGCATTTTGATATAAATTTGCAACGAAACCTTAGTCAAATTGGTATCCTTTACTTTATTTAAGTTGACTGTTTGCCAATTTTAATGATTATTTGGCAATTATTTATTGGTTAAAAAATATTATTTATTTATTAATAACATTTGTTACACCTTATTGGCAATTTGGGTATTCTATATTTTTCTTGGTTACTGATTTTTAATCACTTAATAGTTTAATAGCCAGTAAATTTTTCTATCCAAGAAGTATTATTTAGTATGTTTCCATTGGTTTTTAAGATTTCATTTGTGATTTAGAAGAAATTTATTTGGTAATACAGTGTCATAAATGGTTATCTTAACAAGATTAAGCTAATTGTTTGGATTAAAACTTATGAATATTTTAAAATAGGAATTAACATGTAAATTGGATGTGGTTGCATCCATTATTTTCAATAACCAACGTTTGGTTCAAAACATCTATTGCTATGTTTTGGGAACTGACTATCGAAAATTTAATTTATGTTAGTATGAAACTAATATTTTAATTTAATTTTGTTGTATTTGATATTTTATATTATTTATGAAATTAAATCATTATTACAAAAACAAAATAAATTGAATAAAGGTGTATGAAGTTTTAAACAGCATGGTTGGTTATCCTTTGTGCAAATTATCTATTGCCACCTTTAAATCAATCTGTGTTCTTAAATTGTTTCTATCGACTAAATTTATTTGAGTTTAAATATCTTGTATTTTCCTTAAATGGTTTTTAATGCGATGAACTTAATGTAATATTAATTAAGTAAAAAGTTTAAATTTATATGATAATTATTTATCAACATTTGATTACTAAAATAAAACTTAATTTGGCGTTATTCCCATTTTTAATTTTATTTGTTTCACTTTTAAAGCCGTTGGTTTATTTAATACCCTTTGGAATGCAATATCTAAAAGGTTTTAACTTTTCAATCATATTCTTGTAGTATTTCTTATGATATATGTTAGTTAATATATAATAATTGTTGGTATTATAAATATTGAATTAAAAAATATTTTTAAGAATTATTTTATAAACCCAACATTAACCTTCTATAAAATTTATTTGGTAAAGCCCTAGCATTTTTTTCCAAACAACTTTTTATATAATTTATTTTGAAAAGGTTCTTTAAAGTCTTTTAAATTCATTTCGTTGTGGTTTGTATTTAATTTTTTAAGAATTCCCTCGCACTCACTGGGATCGGGATAAGGTTCTCAACATTCGATGATTCCGCTTCCGAATAGTGCCGAGATGCTCGTCCCCATACTTAGAGAGTTAACGGCTCTTCGCGTGTGGTTTCAAATGACAAACTTTCATCATCATCGCCGATGTAAGTCGCGAGCCATCGGGCACGCTCTTGCAAGTGCTCGCTCGATTCGTATTTCTTCAAGACATCTTTGAATCTTAGCGGCTCGCTCCTCTTCTTCAAGTAATTCTAGCATAGATTTTCTAAGTAGACGCTTGGTCTTCTGCAAGTTCTTCTAGCATACTTTTCTCACGAGGATGTTGATCAATGACGGAAATTGTTCAATGACGGAAAATTGTGGGGTTGGAAATTGTCAAAACAAGGAGTGTTATAACAAGGATCGATTCATAGAAATTTTGATTCCATGATCGACATTGGTAATCATAATGAGGACCCCACAAAATTCACAAGAATACGCTCCATCTCATAGTGCGGGGTTGGTCGAGGAAATTAGTTGTTTCATTGTAGGGATTTTGGTCATAGACAAACCTGCTTCCTGATTCACAATGCCACAACCGGGCAATTTCCACCATTTTGAGGTCCCCACACCATTCACAAACCAAATTGGTAGGATGAGACATAGAAAGAATCAAATGGATAGAGGGTAAAAGAAATGAAGAATCAAAAGGTAAGAGGGTAAAGAGGAATATTTTTGGTATTTTTGAAAACATGCTATAAAAACAAAGAAGGAAAATATTTTTAGTTTGTTAACACTTTAGGAAAAGTGTTAATGAACTTTGGATTTTCTCGATTAACTTTACAAAAACTTTTACAAAAGATGGTATATGTGCAAGAATGGATCCAAATGGCTAAACACACGCTAAAGCTCTCCCGCAATGCTACTAAAATTTGATCCGGTACTTAAAAAATAAGCTACCTCACACAAGCCACCCATGTGAATGACCGACCGTAAAGGTTTAAACCGCCGCACAAATACAATGAAGATCGTCAGAATACAGAATTCCCGGTCGTTATGTCCCACTGAGACTCAATGGTGTGTAAACACTTGATCGACGTAGAATGATCACTAATGATAATGATCGAAGGATTTGAATGGATAATTACACCATCGAAAAAGTTTATAAAATAAAGCAAATTAAATACAAATTAAGAAAATTAAAAGATAAAGATATTAAATAAACGCTATCACTATATTTAAAGTGATGAACGCTTAAAACTTAAAACTAAAAACTTACGCTTAAAATAAAATTACGTAAACGCACAAATAAAAACGTGAAACTTACACAATATAAATCCTAAAAATATGAAAAATACATTTTTACAATCCTAATTATATTAGAAAATTATTAGAAAAATAAAATTATTTTTAAAACTATTTATCTAATTATTATTAATTAAAACTATTTTAACTATTTAATAAATACTCTAAAATAGAAGAAAATACAAAATAAGGCTAGAAAATAAACTTATGATTCAGAAAAATCTAAAATACTATAAAACTAATTTTAAAATTAAAATATATTTTCACACTTTTTATATAATTATTACTAATTAAAACTAATTAAAACTAATTAAAATGCTAGAAAATACTTTTTAAACCAAGAAAATTATGGAAAAATACTTTTAGGCTATTTATATTTATCTAGACTTAAGAAAATTGAAAAATTATTTTTGAACCTTTTCTTAATTATTTGTATTAAATGCTATTTAAAAGGCTTAAAACTAATTTAAATTAAGAAAAATAGCAAAACACCTTAGAAAAATCAAAATTTCTGTGAAAAGTCTAAAACAATATTAGGAAGCTAGGAAAATTAGAAAAACAGGGGCTTGTGTGGAGGATTTTGAAACTGATGAACAAAGTGCTTATAAATAAGCACAGGGGACTGAGCACCATTTGGACAAGCTGTTTTGAGCTTGTAGAAAAAATCACAAAAATCTACTAAAATAGCCATAAGACATTAGACCAGGGGAAGTTTTTAAAACAACAAGACTTACTGAAATTGACTCAGATTTGAGTTCATGAAAATCCATCTAACCGAGCCCAAAACAAAGTTTATGCAAATCGACTTTTTGAGCAAATATGAAAAGTTGACTAAAATGAAGTTTGATTTAGATTTAAGGACCGATGATGATGTATTATGATGAAATAAAACTAGAACAAGCTATCCTAATGGTATCTAAACATAAAGCAAAAGTTTGATCTAGCAAAACCTCAACAAAGAAGTCGTAGGGACGGATTAAATAGATTTTGACTACGAGAGGTTGTAGATGCAAAGCTAAACTTGAAATGAGTTACTTATGGCCAAAGAGAGCTAGAACAAACACATCTATACCCAGATTTATCCTCTAACTCAGTTTTACAAAATAAACCAAACACTCCTTAATGTGACTGCAATGAAGCTTTAAACAACCAAATCACATTAACAAGCTGCAATTAACTTCAATACAGATTTAAGTGACTGCAATAAACCTAACTAAAGCTCAAGGACAGATCTACACAGCCTCAAACAACATTTTCTAAATGATGACAGATTCAACAGGTTTGAACAACTGATAATCAAAATAAGCTATGCAACTGCTTACTACCTACATAATCAACATAATAGAATTTCATCTACAAAAACAATGCTAGCAACTAATCCATACTACTAGACTCAAATCGATTAAAATGAAAACTTACAAGAATCCAAGCTAAGCTAGAATTAATCGAGAACAATTCACACCGACCAATACCCATTCTCCATCTACATTATGCTCGACACAACCCAACATCGAACCGCCTGCAATTTAACCCAATCCAAAGATCCTTTATTCATCATTGCCTTTCGCTGACTTTAGTCGACCATTTCACACTTTTGTTTGAAAATGATTTAAAGCTTAACAAAAGCTAAAATTAGCTTAACTAAGATTGTTTGAGCTTATAAATAAGCTAACTAAAGCTTATACCTAAGAATTTGAAATGGAAATGTTCAACAAGAGCTATGAAACATGAAACTTTAACCAAACCATGAAATTAACTCTTAAAACAGACACAAAGCTATCTTAACTTAAGTTTGAATCATTAAAACAAAAATATTACATAGTTTAGACTAACTAAGACATTTCATATAAAATACGACATAAAGAAAATCTTCAAAAACTAACTACTCCTTGCTTGCTTCTTTCTTCCTTCTTTTATACCTCCAACAGCTTCTCTCTCCTCATCTGAATAGTTCCCACTTGGATTTGAGCCATTGGATGGCTCAGAGTAATCTTGGTCCTCCATTGTGTTTTTGGCGGGAAAAGAGAATTTTGACAGTGGGGTTGAGTGTTGGGGGAGAGATTGCATTAAATGCATCTTGGAGTGAGGTGGAGGAGGGGGGACATGGAAGGAGATAAGGTGATGGGGTGGTTGTGTGTTGCAGGGTGATTGCAGGCAGTCAAGTGGGGAAGGAGCAATTTGGCGCCAAGGGGTCTTTTGACCAAGTGGTTTGACTGACTAGGTATTAGTAACAAAGGGGGTCCAAAAGGTAAGTGGTCCAAAGGTTTAAGTGGTGCGGTCCAAATTGATTTGACAAGGATTAAATTCAAGGACCAATATTGTCAATTCAAAATTCAAGGACTATATCGCTAATTAAGCAAATTTGCTCCAAGGACTAAAAGTGACAAAGTTTAAAAGTACAAGGACCAAACTTGCCTTTTTCTAATTTTCCAGGGCTATTTTGCTAATTTTCAAAGTCGAGGACCAAACTTGGAATTTTCTCAAACTTATGATATTTTTCACCAAAGGACTAATTTTGACAAGTTATGATTTTAAAAGGACCTTTGGTGATTTTTCTTTGAAATTTTGACTTAGGGACTATTTTTGACAACTTTGAAACTGGGGACTAAACCGCAATTTTGCAAATTTGATATGTTTTCATCCGATTTTGATATTTTGCATTTAAAACGCATAAAACACTGATTTGTGATATTTTCATCATTTTGATGCATTTTTGAGTGTTTTCAGATGATTTTGCAGTTTATATTGTACAAAAATGATGAGTATTTAGAGACTCATCACTTCATCACCTGTGTCCTCATAAGGTGACACATAGTTGGGCATTGAGCTTATTTCTGAACTTGTACCAGCCATGATAGCTTGTTGGGGCACTGGTTGGATGGAAGAGGGTCCAGCAGGAACATGGTTTGTCCTCATAAAGGTGAGGGATGTTTTTCTTGGAGGAAAATAGTTCTCCCAAGCATTGTTTGAGGATGAACTATTAGAAGAATCTGAAGAGATTTCCAGTGGATGTTTTGGTGAGCCACTCATGTTGCCTAAAATGTTTTTGAAATAGTTACTGAAAGAAAGACTTCCAGAGAGAAGAATTTTTGGGAATACAAGAGATATGTGTGGTTTATGGGTGATATGTTATTAAATAGAGTTAAAAAGAAATCAATGAGTTAAATGTGTAGAAGGTGTGAGTTGTTGTGGAGTAAATGAAGTCTTTGACTTAAGGTCGACGTGTAATGACTTGGAGTTGACTATTTGACCGGTGTTTAGCACTTAGTCTAAGCATTGTCGTTGTGGGCAACCCATCGCTAGTATCTTTCTATCCATCATTGGTTGTGGGCAACCCATCGCTAGTGCAGATTGATGAAAATAGAAACCCAATGGGTCGTTTCTATAACATCTTGGTGATAAAGTATTTAATCCCAAATCAACGCCGGATCATTTAATTGAGCTTTAAACATATGCTACTAAATAGAGTTAAAAAGAAATCAGTGAGTTAAATTTGAAAAAGGTGTGAGTTGTTGTGGAGTAAACCTAGTCTTTGACTTAAGGTGGACGGGTAATGACTTTGTAGTTGAGTATTTGACTAGGTGTTTACCACATTGTCTAAGCACTGCTGGATTGTGGGAAACCCACTGCTAGTATATTTCTAACCACCGCTGATGTGGGCAACCCATCGCTAGTATATTTCTAACCACCACTGATGTGGGCAACCCACTTCTAGTGCGAGATTCTTGAAAATGGAAACTCGAGGGGCGTTTCAGAACATCTTGGTGATAAAGTATATAATCCCCAAATCACTGCCCGATCATTTAATTGATCTTTAAACACTTCAAATTGGCGCTCTACACAAACCCTAACCACTCCCAACTGATAATAACACAAATCTCACATCTTTTACATCTAAATCACACAATGCCAAATCAATATTCCACCACCCACAACCTCGTTGCGTACCTAATCAAGAACAATCATTCAGAAGGGTTCCATGAGATGATTGATTTTATCAAACACACTCCTATTCACTATGCTTTAACTGTAGAACCTATCATTGCTAAGGCCTACTTTCATCAATATTGGTGGTATGCTAAAATTGAAGAACGAGATGGAGCAGAGGTTATTAGGACTGTTGTTGATGAGAATGAGATTCTAATCACAGAGGAGGTGATTAGGGAGGTTTTGAAGCTGGAGGATGCTGATGTGGTTGTCAATTTGTCTGATGATGAGATTTTTGAGGGGTTGGAAAGATTGGGTTATGAGAAAATAGGGGATATAATTAAGTTTCATAAAGGTATGTTTTCACCCCAGTGGAAGTTTTTGATACATACTTTGCTTATGTGTGTAAGCAATACGAGTCCTGGCTTTGATGAGTTTCCCTCCAAAATAGCAACTGCTATCATATGTTTATCACAATGGAGGGTCTTTAACTGGTCTAGGATTTTGAGGGTTTTATGAAGAACATTAAGGAAAATGGGAAATACTACTTATATCCTAGGTTTGTTCAATTAATAGTGGACAAACATATCACAAAACCCATTCCTCATAAAAGGGAGTATAAGGTACATCATATGTTATCTAAGGTATTTACACACTTGAGGAAAAAGAATCCAAAATTCTCAGGAAATCTTACACCTTTATTCCCTCATATGCTTAACTTGCCAGACATGCCTGAGAATGAGGAGCTACCTGAATCCCAACCCACCCAAACCACTGATGTTGAACCCACTACTACCACATCTGAACACACTGCTGACACACTTGAACCCACTGCTGAACCCTTAACCTTACTTGAATCCCAACACACCCAAACCACTGATGCTGAACCCTTACCTTTACTCGAGACCATCGCTACCATATCTGATCCCACTGGTACCACATCTGGTGAGGATATTATAGAAGTATTGAATGAATTGAAGGCTAAATGTACAAAATGGAAAATACAATCACCGGTCTTCAAGAGCTTGTTGCCTTTCAAGTCGGCACTATCAAAGGTTGAAGCATAGTGGTGTCTCAGTATTGAGACTAAGAATACCAGGGTTTACGCTTATAAGAGAGTCAAGAAGGTGACTAAGAAGGCCAACTCCTCACGGGGAGGAGTAAGAGCATGGATTCGGGGAGGATTTAAACATGGATGTTGATTTGGATTTGGATAGTGGAGATCATGGTGATGACTATATGGTTCTTGACAAGGAAGGAAAAGCAAGCGGCTTGAATCTTTGAAGGTTGTAGTTGATAAAGAGGAAGAAGTGGGGTGCAACAACCAACGCTATTGTTCTTTGAATCCCTGCTAGTACAAAGGAAATCACTTCCGCTACCTTAATCACAACCACACTCACACTACCACCCAAGTCTAAGGAAGTAGAAAAGGAGGTTGCTGGTACACTACTGAACTTATGTAAAACCTTACCAATTCACGAATCATTATTTCACTTGTTCCCATTATACTTAAACTTGAGCCACTTAAGAAGGTTGTTGCTCAAGCTGACATAGGAAAGGAAGGAAAAGAAGCAGTGGTTGAAGCTTTGAATTTTGTAGTTGAAGACAAAGAGGATGAAGTGGTGGAGGCAACAACCACTGCTATTGTTGTTGAATCCCCTGCTAGTACAAAGGAAATCATTGCTGCAACCTCTGAGGTAATTTCATCCACTGTTACTTCAGATACACATTTTGCTATTACAACCACTTCTACCATAATCACAACCACTGTCACACCACCATCCAAGTATAAGGAAGTTGAGAAAGAGGTTGCTGGTACACTGCTGAACTTATGTAAAACCTTACCAATTCGATTACATTATTCCACCTATTCCCATTGTACTTAAACCTCTCGGACCTAAACCCTTGGCTAAGAGTTTGAAGATTGGGGAGCCGTTAAGAAAGTTGTAGCTCAACCGGACATAGGAAAAGGTAAAGGTATTCTTGAACCAAAAGAAGAAGAAATTGAATTTGATAGTAGGAGGAGCAGATTGCACATGATCATGAAATGTCGAAAAGGTTAAATGAAATGTATGAAATTTGAAGATCGGCTTTTGAAAAAAAAAGGAAAGAAGATGAGGAAGCTAGTCAGAGATTGATTGAAGCGTGGAACAATGAACAACCTTTACTTCAAGCTTCTGAACTGCTAAAGACAAAATGGACTACTAAAGAATGGGCACAATTAGACATTGGTACAAGGGCTAAGGTTATGGCTGAGAGGGCGAGACAAATGCAGAAGGAAAGAACTGTCAGAGAATATAAAGCTAAGAAGAATAAACCTCCAAGTAAGGGTGAAATGAGAACTCAAATGATGAAGGTTATAAGGCACATGGACATTCACATAGGCAAGGATTTGAAAAAAATGCACGTATGAAGAGATTGAGGAGATCTTTCAACGTTGCAAAAGAATAAATGATGATTTCAATCCTATGAATTCTGAGAAAGAAGCTGAGTGGATCAAGAACAAACAAAAGAAAAAAGCAGAAATTATGGAGGAGTATAGTTCTAAGAAACATAAAATGGATGAAGAGATGGAGAGGGAAGAAAGAATGAATGTGTATCTTATGGTGAGTGATAAACCATAGCCTATTAATCCTACACCACTAAGCGCAATTCATCTAGTTAATGATTGCAAATAATCACTGAATATGGTAGAGAAGTGATTGAAATAACAAGAGCAGATGGATGCAGAAGTACATACTTAAATTTTGGAGTGTTGCCGTTCTTTCTTTCTAAAGAGGATTTGGAAGAGTTATGGAAAGTCATGGATTTTAGATATGGAAAGTATGGGCCAACTGGAGAATTAGCAAGGTTTGTGTGGACATCAGTGAAAATTATGTGTCAACCTAATCCAGAGGACAAATTTTGGAAAGAATGTGAAGTAGTTGATTGAATGCTTTATCAGCATTGCAGAGTACATGTTGTACAAACTACAAAGGAGAAGTTTTTCATGTTTATTGATAAAGACTATCCATTGTCCAAGATTGCGGGAAAATGTTGGAAGCAAAACTTGATCCACAGGAACTAAATCAACAAATCCAATGATATATCATTTGTTCTTGAAGATTTAGAAGATTGATGATGTACAAGGTCCTTTGGCCATAAAAGTCTCAAGGAAGGTTAAATAGAATGGCAAATATATCTAAGGATCTTGATGAAGAGTCGGGATCTAATAAGAAGATCGAGGAGGTCATGGGTGAAACCACTTTGCCAGCATTGTTGAAACCACGGCTAGAAGGATGAAACCACGACTAGAAGCATTGTTGAAACCACGGCTAGTAGGATGAAACCACGGTTAGAAGCATTGTTGAAACCACGGCTAGTAGGATGAAACCACGGCTAGAAACATTGTTGAAACCACGTCTAGTAGAAGATTGGAACAACGGTTAATTGTAATATTATAGGATATCTTGAGTAGGACGTTTTGTATGGAAAGTGTACTTATTTTGTTTAGTGATTATTATCATTATTTTTCGTAAAGTTAAACGTTAATTTGCGCATAGTGTCTTTAAGTCATGCCAACAAATTTTTATACATACATAATGAATTACAAAAATACATATGCCCATGATACAAGTTGCCTTGAAAATCCTTCAAACAATATAAGCTACTAGTTAGTAAAGGCGCAAATCCTCTAACACCTTTCTCGTCCGATTATATACATACAAAGTCAATGAGAGTTAACGATACCACAACAAGTAATACATACGGTCAATGAGCAACATACTCAACCTTGTATTTCCATAGGTACTCAACAATTAGCTTCGCGATAGGCAAAAGTTGTTTGTGCGGGATTGTGAGAGTTTAATGACATGTTACGACTCACCGGTATAGGTTAATGCAAGCCCATATTCATGATCACCGTATTGAGTTGCTTGTTTGGGGACATCATCGCATTTTTAAAGTCGATCCGATAAGTATTGTTATCTATGCCTTTTCTTGAAAACACTCCGTTTCGCCTAGTAATTTTGGCGTAATATTGATATTTTGCGGGCATGGTATCCTTCCACCAAAGTCGCCTGCTTTGTATACTTTGGCAAATGAATCATACAATTTCACAACACCGTGACGTAGATGCGACTCTCCTACCGCCCAAGGTTTCTTAGGTTCACTTATTGGAAATAGTACCTACATCATTTACAACATCAGCACAAGGCACCAGATAATTTACAGAGGAAGAATAGAGTAAAGCCATAATAATATACATAATTTTATATGGAAAGATATAAACACCTTTTCGACGTCAGCCCAAGGCACCGGGTTGTTGGGTTCAGTAAATACCCAAACCCCTTAATCTAGGATTTGAATAGAAAATAACCTAAGTGCTTAGACCGTTAAACACTAACGGTCATTGAGTGCATAGTCTCTCGGTGAGCCATCTTCGTGGCGCCGAAGAGACATAGAAGAAGTCTCTCCACTCGATGAAGGCGGAACTTAAAGGGTGAAGATCGAGTCAAGAAGAAGATGGTGGATTCGATGAAGTGATGACAATAACTCATTGAATCCTCAAACTCCTCTCCCACTACAAACACCAAGACAAACCAAATCGAATCTTCAAGATTATGAAGACCGAATAATGGGCGGACAAAGCGGTTATGCTTGAAGCGATAAAGACGGAGTGCTTATCTTCAAGAAGTCAAATTTCCTAAAATGCTCAACATCGATCTCGACAAGTAGAAAGTGGCTTGGTCCCTTTACCTAATATAGTCTTTGTAATGAGACAAAATACATCGATATTTTGTCTTACGCAAATTGTCGGTTGTCACTTAGGAAAAAGTTAAAACTCATACTTGTATAAATAGCATATGAGATGGAGTGAAAGTTTAAGCTTGTGAATTGTAAAACACACATACACAGAAGCCATCTTTCACCCTCCAAATACAACTTAATCCACGAGATAGCTCGGTGGGTACTTGTAGTTGTGCTCGGACTTAGCTTTGAGCTTAGAGAGAGTTACAAACACTTTGTCATTTCAATCCCTAGTCTTGTTCCGCAAGTACTAGGTAACGATTCTTTGATTCATTTCTAATAAGAATATGATATTGAAAATTACTCTTTGTGTTTTACTTATATCTTTTCAGTCATTGATTCACTATTAACTTATTTTAGACATTTAACTATTTTTAAGATAGTGAATAGGGAACAACAAGTGGTATCAGAGCAAGGATGATTATAAAACTGTTTTTTAAGCCGCTCTAAACGTTTTTAAATCAGGATCCTTAATATGGCTGAAATTGATGTACCCCAACTAGTCAATAAAAAAGGTGGAGCTTATTCAGCTGTTGCCCATAGACTTGAAGTTGGTAAATTCAACAAATGGAAAAAGCGTATGCTTTGCTATTTGATTGGGATGGAACCTTATTATATCAAGTGTATAAATGAAGGTCTATTTATCCCAAAGATCGCGAAGGTTTGCCTAAACACAAGCTCAATGGACTCGTGGATGAGAGAAGAGTGGTCAACCAAGACCAAGGGCTCAAAGTATCATAATATCTTGTCTTCCCGACGATATTATGGAGTCGATTATAATCAGTAGTACGCCAAACAAACACAGGATGACACGGTTCATAATCATGAAGGTCCATCGATACCAAGGAAAACAGGATTATGGACACGAAACTTGAGTATAATACCTTGAGGCTAAGGACTCGAAACTCTGTCTCAAACTTACACCGTTATAAAAACCTACTAAATGAACTGTCAAATGATGGTGTTAAGTTGTCCAAACATGAAATCAATGTTGGTTTTGTCAATAGTCTTCACGAGAAGTAGTCAATTTCTCTCGTGGACTTTGGAATGCTAATCATATCCGCACCCTTGAACTTCCTAAAATTTATGGAAATTTGTCTATGAGAAAAACCTCATCAGCAGACGATACCACGACCTAAAGAAGTCTCGGAAGTCAAGAAGTCCCCACCACCACTTCAACACCAATATCAACCGCTTTTATTCTAACAATGTTGTTCAAGATTTTCGGAAAATTCGGATGATGAGCGATGAGAGATCAAGTGAGGAGTACCTAAATGACCTTAACACTAAATTTCGTGAAAGGGCACTCCTTGCTAACTCTCGAAGGTTTATAAAAGAAACAAAGGTTTTCAACTACTAAAGCAAATGAGGACACTAAATGCTTTAAGTGTCACAAAAGGGTCATTTTGCAAAAGGCATTTTCAAAATGATTTATGAACCCTCTTACAAACCATCGAGGTCAAATCGGTCATCATGTTTTAGGAAATTTCAACCAAAAATCTATCGGTCTCATCAAAACTTTCAAAACAATCGATCAAAACAAAACCATTGATTTTGAAGCTAAGTATAGGAAAGTCAAAGCTAAGCTTGCATTGCTTGAGGCCATCCCTCGAGACAACAAAAATGTTCAAACCGCAGTGGTAAAAACAAAGGCCTTGTTCTTTGAAACCTTCAACTGGGATGAAGAGCGGTCTCATCGATGATGAAATGGTGCATGCCGGTGCATCGATGGCCCTCTCGAGAGAGGACAAGCTAGTCATTGGTAAAAATCATGCCGAGAAATGGAGAACGGGTCAACATTACAATGAAGAAGGTAAATATTTTACTTTCTATGGATGATGACTCTCATTGGCAGTCCTAACAGTATTATATCAATGTTGATCTTAAGTTTTTAGAAGAGCAACGATTAAATCTTTTTCACAATATAACAAGCTAAGTTTTGAACTAAACAAGTGTAGGGATGAACTACTACTTTTGAAACAAAATAAGCTTGAGCCTATCACCTTGCAAATTCAAAACACTGAATTAGTTAAAAGAATTCAGGCTCTTCAAGATGAACTTAAGAAAGAAAAGGATATCATTGCTAGTTGGATCGCTAAGAATCCAAGAGTCTTTGATGTCAGTAGGGCCCCGGTAGCAAAAGAGAGTCATAGGTAAAGATCATCTCCCGACTCTCACGACAAAGACCGATCTCCCAAACCATTTGTTTACGGTGGCATGATTACCAATGTGTTGACTATTCCCAAGCCCGGTGATTGGATTGATCGGGTTAATCCCGATAGTAAGCTTCCTAACTTCGATTACGAAGAATTCTAGAGCACGAAAGTCAAGCTCTAAAGAGTATGCTTGGACTTCACGATGTTCCCAATAATATCAACACATCTCTCGAGTCAGGCGGAATCTCAAGCACCGCCCACCCTCGGAACCTCTTGAGTCTTGCTCCTAGCTCGAGCTTACTCCATTACAATTCAATCCACACTCACCAAAAGAAAGGTCTCGACTTGGTAGAACCATCCTTAAAAGACCATCAAAACCAACTCAACAAGAGTCTACTCCCAATGAGACTTCCACATCCTCGATTCCCACTAAAGTCGACCAAATTCAAAGAATGGATGAACTTGTGAGAAAGCTAACGATAAGATGGAATCCATCGAAAAGTCCCTAAATCAATCAAGGAAACAAAGTCGACTTCCTCTAGTTCCTCAAAGTCAAAAGCCACCACCAAACCAAAGCGTAGTGTGATATATGCCACTATACCACCATACAACCGATAACTATTATAGAATCCTTTTTGTATGATCTCCAAAAGGAGGATCACGAACTTCGATCACTTACAATCGTAAGTTCTCTCATAGAAGCAAACTATACAAAAGTTGGTCATCGGTATGCTTCAACCTCAAAATATGCTCAAAAGTTTAGAGCTAAACCCTTTCCTCCTTGCCCACACCGTGGCTTTAATGATCATCATCTCGATGATTGTCTCATGAACACATCTTTGTGATATTTGCGAAATCCGACTCATGAGACATCCCAACATGACAATGTCATTCAAGCAAGGAGAAGTTCAAGCAACCCAATCACCGAGTCATCCTCGGTCTCAAAATGCAAAACCCGTGGTAGCACAATGCACTCAACCACCGACCATGAGTCAATTGCCAAATTTAAGCGGACCTTTAAGCCCAAGCCCACTAGTATGTGGGTCAATGAGAGAAACTAATCCACTTTACTACTTGTGCAGAGACACGCCAGGATCCTATCCGCATCTAGATAGTGGATGCTCAAGAAGCATGGTGGTGTTAAGGAGTATATGCACAAGTATGTAAAAGAACTAGGACCCAAGGTAGTATTTGGTGATAACTCATCATGTCCCATGAAGGTTATGGTTCAATATCTTTGTAATGGAATAGTTTTCTCTAGAATAACATATGTCAATGGTCTAAAATACAATCTCATCGATGTCGACCAACTTTGTGATGCAAAGTACATTATGCAATTCAATGACAAACAAGGTACCATTTTCAATGCCAACAGAGAAGTTGTTTTGATAGCTCTAGAAGGATGATGTTTATGTCTTAGACATGTCAACACTCTCTCAAGATGGAACTTGTCTCTTTGCCAAAGCCACCGAACCTGTCAACTGGCTATGGCATAAGAGACTCTCTCACTTAAACTTCAAAAATATCAACAACTTTGGCAAAACAAAACAAGGTCCTTGGCTTACCATCACCGGTTTTGCAAAAGATAAACCATGCTCACCGTGAAAAAGGCAAACATCAAAGAGCATCATTCAAAACAAAACAAAATTTCTCCATCAAAAGCGCCTTCACCTTCTTGCATATGGATCTCTTTGGACGATCAATCCTAGATCAATCCAAAGATGAGAAGTATACACTTGTCATTGTTGATGAGTTTTCAAGATACACTTGGGTATACTTTCTTTCCAAAAGAGTCGAAAGTGACACCATAATGTCATTCATTAGGAACATTGAAAACCGTAATGACATTCTTGTAAACAAATCGAATCGACAATGGTACCGAGTTCAAAATGATGAGCTTAAGAGTTTACGTGATGAAAAGGAATCTCCCAAAATTTTCATCTCCTTACACCCCGAACAAAATGGGGTGGTGAAAGGAAAAATAGAACTCTCATTGAGGCTTCAAGAACCATGTTAAATGGCTCATCCTCTCAAAGCATTTACGGATCAAGCGGTCAAGACAACATGTTACACTCAAAATAGGTCAATCATTGTCAAAAGACATAACAAAACCCCATATGAGATATTCAAAGGTAGACTTCGATATCGGCTACTTTCATGTGTTTGGATGACTGTGTTTTATTCATAACCACAAGGATCATCTAGGCAAATTTGATGCTAAAGTCGATGATGGATACTTTCTAGGTTACTCACCGATCTCCAAAGCCTTTAGGTATTTAACACAAGGAGACAACAAGTTGAGGAACCTTTCATGTCACCTTTGACGAGTTCGAAAGCATCGGGTTTACCAACACCTCGATGGAGGAAATAGAATTGATAACTCATCAAGATATCCTCCGATGAGTATAACATCAATTCAATTCCTCATACCAAGTTGATGCCGACATCTTAAATTATGTCTTGCCTCACAACTCGTCACAACCAATTATCGGTGAACTCATTGATAATCAATCGATCCACGCCGGGATAGGTAACATCAACCAAATGTTCAGAACACATGAATCATGAACCCCAACTGAACAAGACATCTCAACAGATGTTCTTAATGATTCGTGGCTCATGCTCTTGAACTCACTCCCGAGTCCCAAAGACCTCTTCAAGCTCGGATCCTAGACCACAAAGTAAGTGGACAAAATCTCAAGACATTGAGCTTGTAAACATCATTGGTGAACCCACCGGGCATGCTCACTAGAAGCATGGTCGCTAAGTTAACCGCAGCTTCACCAATGAATGTCTATATGCCGATTACCTATCGATATAGAACCCAAAAGTGTCACCGAGGCTCTAAAACACCTAAGCCGGGTTCGGGACATGCAAGAAGAACTTCAACAGTTTGATAAAACAATGTCATGACCTTGATCGAATGTCCTCGGGATGTCATATAGGAATGAAGTGGGTTTCGAAACAAAACCGATGAAAACGGCACCGCTATTAAAAACAAAGCCGACTTGTAGCCAAAGGTTACACCAACAAGAAGGCATTGACTATGATGAGACATTTGCTCTGTTGCAAGAATGGAAGCCATCGGGATCTTCCTTGCTTATGCTACCTACATGAACTTCAAAGTTTATCAAATGGATGTAAAAGTGCATTCCTAAATGGTGAACTCAAGGAAGATGTGTATGTTCAAGAACCTCCGTGCTTGAGAGCGGTGAATTCCACGACTATGTCTCAGAAGCTTGATAAAGCCCTTTATGGACTAAAGCAAGCTCCTGTGGCATGGTATGAAACTCTCACGGCCTTCCCGATTCAAAACAAGTTTGTCGAGGAAAGATAGACAACACATTGTTTATCTGAGACAAAACAAGATGTGATCTTGGTAGAAGTATATGTTGATGACATCATCTTTGGCTCAACAAACTACACACTTTGCAAACAGTTTGAAAAAGCGATGACAAAGAAGTTTGAAATGAGCATGATGGGTGAACTCACATACTTCCTTGGACTACAAATCGAGCAAACCGATAAAGGAATCTCCATCACCAAGAGAAATACACAAGGAATCTCACGAAGAAATATGAGATATTCGACGTACCTCGGTGAAAACACCAATGGTCCCTCCTAACAACCTTGGACTGATCTCTCACAAATCACCAATCAAACCCATTTAAGAGGATTGTTGGCTCACCGATGTATCTTATCGCTTGCACTGCATATACAATTCTCGATCTGTCTAATTGCAAGATATCAGTCAATCCCAAAGAATCCCACCTCACCGCAGCCCAAAAGAATACTCGGTATCAAGGGAACCCCAAGCCTTGGACTCTATTATCCAAAGTGCTCGGGGTTTGATCTCAAAGGTATTATGACTGATTATCTTTGCCGCAACATGGACAAAAAGTACCTCGTGGTCCCAATTCCTTGGAGGAAAACTAGTTTGTTGGAGTGCTAAAAGCAACAATCGCTGGCTATGTCTTTAGCGTGTTTAGTATATTCTTCGCGCAGGATGATGTGCCAATGTCTTATGGATGAAAAGTCAACTCAAGACATCCATTACAAAATGGTACCCATCTTCAGTGACAACACCAATTGCTATTGCTATCTCCAACAACCCCGTCCTTCACCAAAGAATCAAACACATTGATATCGATATCATTTCATCGGGGACCACATAATGAAAGGAGACATAGAGCTTCATTTCATCTCTAATGAATATCAACTTGCGATATCTTCACCAAACCCTTGGATGAACCTACCTTCTAAGACCGAAAGTCGAGTTGGGAATGCTAGACATTGAAAGTCGACAACTCGAAAACCAATCCCAATCTCATGAAGTTTTCCCTAAAATGGTTCATCCTTCTGAGAACGAAACCCTCTCACCGAATGAGTTAGACTCATTCGGTGACCCCGACTCTTGATATTAAGCATTGAATGAGTAACTAAATGCATCAAGTATTAGTTACTTAAATGTCCTAGGTTGGAAATCACAAAATCCTTATAACACATACAAAAGATTTACGCTAACCAATAGGACGGTTAAGATATTTTGTTAAGTGGTTCCGTATTAAGCACGTCAATAACCACTCCCATTTATATTACGGCATAGTCATCCAATAATGTCGGGTCGTTTGCAGGTCGTAATTTGCACTTGGTTTAGTTCTTAGAGTTCTGTAAACTCTAAGAATTATTCCACCTAAATTTCTTCAAAACACAACCATGGATTACGATGACAATTCTAAGTTTAAGGTTATTTTAATGCATCCATCATCGAAACATGCGGTTAAACTACCTAAAATATCACTTTCAATAAACTAGTGGCGTATGTGAAGAAAAAAGGTTGACGTGTCAAAGACACACAAAATGCTAAAGTGAGGTTATCTTACAAAGATGGTTCCATGGAATTGGGCGTTTTGATGATGATGACGTCAATTCTTCATTCATGAAGTTTGTTGTAAGCATGTGCAAACTCATACTCGTTCATTTCAATAACGAGAACCACCACCTTGAGGTAAAATCATCCTCGACAATCATTTATCATTAGATCACGAATATGCCGCCTTCACAAAGAATGTTATCATGACATCATTAGTTGACGTTTTGAATACAAAGTTATTAAATCTGAAAGCACGAGTGCACAGTGAAATGTATAAATGAAGGCTTCTCATGAAACATATACACGTAAAAAAAGCGGATAGCACATTCTATGTATAGCATCAACGATGTCTTTATGTTCAAGAACGGAGTTACATCCTAATCATCGTGTCGACAATGAAATTACTTAGTCGGTTTACTAATCGAAAAGCGAAAGATAATCGGAGGGTATATCTTGGAAAGGACATACAAAGAGATATGAGTATTGAATGGAAAGTAAACATTTCTTACAAAGCGAGCTTGGGGGCGGTAGGAATTAGGCATTTGAGGTGTTGAGCGGTAAACATGAAGAATCGTTTGAGCGGTTAGCTTTATATTGTCATAACCTAAAGCTATGAATGAGTAACTAAATGCATCAAGTATTAGTTACTTAAATGTCCTAGGTTGGAAATCACACAAATTAAATATAGGAATATATGTCTTTGTATCTTCTTGTCAAGGGTCCCCAATACCTACCTCGTCCCGGCTTGGCATTAAATGCCTCCTCTCACATAAAATATCCTATGGATATTTTATTCTTTAAAAGTGCACTTTTCTTTGTACTGCTGCTTATTACCTTGAAAACGAGATTTTCTTTGCGGGTAGTGGAGGTGTGAATAAATGTGGAAATTCAAAGCGTTTTCAAAACCGACTTTAAAATCCACGGTGTGCCTGAAACTACCCTCTAAACACACTATAAATACCCTCACAAAATCCTTATAACACATACAAAAGATTTACGCTAACCAATAGGGCGGTTAAGAAGTAGCAATAACCACTCCCATTTACGGCATAGTCATCCAATAATGTCGGGTCTTTGCCGTTAAACCAATTCATCGAGTTACGTGTAGATGTAAAATATTCACCCGCATTCCTGTAAACTTCCTCGTGATTGTCTACCTCTTCACAGGCAAGAGCTCGAATTACAGGCCACATTTCTTTGCGATGGCCAAGACCTACGGCAAGAGCTCGATAGCCACAATTTCCATCACCCTCCACGTTAAAGATCCCTAGGATCCAGCGTCGGAAAAAGTTGGAATTTCGGTCATACAATATTCGCTAAAGTAACTGAACGCATAAAGTGGTGTCTTAAGTCGCCTCGCTAGGTCCTTCGTTAGGTCCTTCGCTTAAGTCTGGTCTTTAGAAGGCTCTCCCACATAAGAACTGTGGTCTCGCAGATTCTTTATTTACTGGACTTTTTAGGTTTTGTGTAGCTTCTGCGGTGCCTTGTGGGGGTTCTTCGCTCAAACCGGATATTTAGTTTAGACTTGATTTGTTGTCCTTTGCGCCTGGACGTCCACGATTACTTTCTTTAACGAAGGTTGTTGGGTGACACAGATTCGTGAGCGTATATACCTCGAGCATGTTTAACATATTTTTTGACAAACGACGATGCTCGGTATAAACACTTTGAATTTCATCGTCATCTTGACAAGAAAAATATTCGTGCTCTTCGTGCCCTCGAGGCTCTTGAGGATATTCGTGCTCATCGGCTCTTGAGTATTTCGGACAACAGGCCGTGGAACGCTTAGTGTTCTCCAAAAATTATCAACAAAATCAAGCGGAATTGGCAATCCTCAGATTCGAAAAAGGAACTAGTTAAAATTATCGGTATTGACGGGAAGAATAACTTGATAGGCATAAATTTTAAAATACATACCGCTTGCTTGAAGCCAATACAGTTGGTGATAGCATGGTAAACCATACACTAACCGATCCGATGACCACATGCATGCTGGTCAACATCCGCTTACTTTCGCGTATGAGCCTTAAAGCATCCATTGAAACATTATACCGCAATTCGTTAAATAGAGTGCTCTTACAAGCATGCGCTTGATTTTGCTTATATTCAAAGAGGCTCAGATCGCAGCTTTCTTGTGACTATAATCTTGTCGACCAACACAACAACGTGTCTAAGCCGGATCGCGTGGAGCCCAAGTATAACTTCAACAACGTGTTGACCCTCAACTCTACATGTTGTTGTTTGGCGAAGTCGCGATATTGATCGGTAATGTACGACACAAACATGCGATCGTAATCTCGCAACCGCCATTCGAAAATACCGAAAACATCCGAGAAACAAAGAATTACTAAAGTGAGAAAACAATCCGAGTATTTATTTATTAAATAATAATAAAAATGTATTATTAAATAACAATTGAGTACCCTTTTTTGGACCAATAAACCATTAAAACGCTTTTATAAATTTCGCTAGTAATCTGAATGGGCAATTACATTTGTCGGTACTAGTCTGCCGTTGAAGTTTATCTTCTAAACCTTCACGTGAAGACGTCCCATGTCTAATACACAAAATTCGATGAGTACTTATAGCCCCTATATGTTTTACTTTTTCCAATAACAATAACAAAACCAATCGATTCGGAAGAGATCGCACCCAATTAATTAAATCAACTTCAAGATCTTAACACCTATACAATATAAAAACACAAAGAACCTTTTTATTAATACATTTTCTTAAAAACTTTATAAAAATGTTTTCTTATAAAAACTTTTTATAAATACTTTTTTATAAATACTTTTGTGTAAATATTTAAAAATACTTTTAATAACTTTTTGTAAATACATGTTTTCATATAAAACTTTTACTTTTAAAAAAGTTTATTAATACTTTACATTTAAAAAAAGTTTGTAAAAAAGTTTTCTTATAAAAAGTTTTCTTTTAAAACTTTTAAAAAAACGTTATTAACTATTTTTTACTTTTAATAACTTTATTAATAGTTTTACTTTTAAAAAAAAAAGTTTTCTTATAAAAACTTTAAAAAAACGTTATTAACTTTTAAAAACTTTTAAAAACGCGTTTTTTGTTATTAAGAGTGGTAGATGCGTTTTTTGTTTATAAAGGTGAGACATGTGTGTGTGTTTTGCTGAGGTGGTGAGACGCGTGTGTGGTTCTCGGATGGTGTCGTGTTTTGCTAGAAACCATGTATACATCACATGGTTTTGTTTACTTTGTGCGCTTGATATTCCCTGCCTCTCTCTCACTTCATCAAAGCGCCTCACTCTCTCACTTATGCATACCACTCTCTCTCTCTAAAATTCTAGATCTAAACATTTTAGATCTAAAATTTTGGTGAGACGCGTGTAGTGGTGATGGTGGTCTTGGTGATCTTTGTGGTGGTAATGATGTGGTGGTGCGGTGATCTTGTGGTGGTTTACGATGTTTCGTTGTTAAAGTTTTTAGATCTAAAACTTTTTAGATCTCGAAACGTATACGTTGTTGAAAAAATCATGAGGTTTGTAAAAAAAAATGCTTCGTTGTTAAAATTTTGTAGATCTAAAACTTTCGTTGTTAAAGTTTTGTCAGTCTACTGTGGTGTTAGTGGTGATGCTGTGGTGGTTTACGTATGTTACGTTGTTAAAGTTTTTAGATCTAAAACTTTTTTTAGATCTAAAACTATTTTTAGATGTAAAATTTTTTTAGATCTAAACTTTTGTAAAAAAATGTTAACTTTGTTTATTTTCTTAAAAAATAATTAGATCTAAAATATTGAAACTAATATGTTGTGGTGATGATGTGGTGGTACTGGTGATGTTGTGGTGGTTTACGTATGTTTCGTTGTTAAAGTTTTTAGATCTAAAACTTTTTTTAGATCTAAAACTTTTTTTAGATCTAAAATTTTTTTTAGATCTAAACCTTTGTAAAAAAAAGGTTAACTTTGTTTATTTTCTTAAAAATAATTAGATCTAAAATATTGAAACCGATATGTTGTGGTGATGATGTGGTGGTACTTGGTGATCTTGTGGTGGTTTACGATGTTTCGTTGTTAAAAAAACTCTTTTTAAGTTTTTTTTTTTTTAAAAATCATCATTGCCTTTTAGATCTAAAATTGTTTGCTTATATGTTTGTATGTTTGTTTTGCGGTTTTGCTGCGACAGAGACCACTTTTGTGGCAAAGCTCACGTAGGCACCCCACGTTATCCTTGGCAAGGCACCCCACGTTATCGTTGGCATTCTTGGATGGTAAAGTGATTCACTTTGAATCAGTAATGAAAAAACTTTGTTTTGTATAAAAATTTCATTATTGGATGGTAAAGTGACCATTCAAGGTCATTTTGCAACTTTAATGAAATAAAAAGGCAATGATGATTTTTTTTTTTTTTTAAACTTAAAGAGTTTTGGCGAGGCAAACCGAATTTGCGTACCAACATGAGCTATAAAGCTAATAATCGAGCCTTTGATAAGTTGTTTACCTCTTGTGTGTTAAATGGTGAACTAGATACGTGGTTGATTGTTGTTGTTGATCCCGACCACTAGTTGTTGTTGTTGGTTGATTGTTGTTGATCCGACCACTTGTTTGTGTTGTTCTTTCACCCGGATTATATGGGGCCCGCTTGGATTATGTTGTTGTTGGTGTTGTTTCGGACCACTTGTTGGTGTAACTTGCTTTCACCCCAGTATTGTTGTTGGTGTTGTTGCTTTCACTTGTATTGTTGTTGGTGTTGTTCTTTCACCCTGGATTATATAGGTGCCTTTGAGAAGTATTGCTTTGAGAATCTTAGACACCTTGTGAACTTTGAGAATCTTAGACACCTTGTGAACTTTGCAGTGGTAACTTGTGAGAATCATGTTCAAAACGCATGTAACTTGTGAAACCCGTGAAACTGGTGAGTCTTGTGCTTGTGCGGTTGTGTGGCTTGTGCGGTTTGTGAGAACTTGCGCATTGTGAGGAGGCATGTGCGGTTTGTGAGTGCGGCTTTGTGCGCTTCATGTGAACCGGTGACTTTGTGCGATTGTGACTAAAACTTTTCCGAGGCGATGATGATTTTGAGCCTAAAACTTTAAAACTTTCCGAGGCGATGATGATAAAACCGATGGACGGTAAAGTGAGATCAAATCTCTTTGCAACCTTCGGTTTGAGCCTAAAAGTTTCGAGAGGATGATGATTTTGAGCCTAAAACTTTCCAAGCGATGATGAAAACCGAATGGACGGCAAAGTGGGATAAAATCTCACTTTTGCAACCTTCGAATCGAGCCTCAAAAATTTCCGACTACGGTTTTTAAAAGTTTTAAACCGAATTTATATCATAAAAAACTTGTAAAACCAAAAATAACTTGTAAAATTGTAAAACAAAAAAAAGTTGTAAAAAGTGGTATAAGTTATAGAAAAACTTGTAAAAAAAAACATGTACAAAAACTATAAAAAAACTTGTAAAAATAAGTGGTATAAGTGGTAAAAATAAGTTGTAAAAAATTTGGTACGAAAATCGAAATCAATCATTGGTACTAATAATTGGCACGAAATCGAGGCACCCCATGTAAAAATTCACCACCCCTACCACGGGGTCTGCTCGTGATGAGAGGACCCATTATTTATACACACTTTGTTTTGCACCCTTTTCCTCCCAAGGGTTTGTTTGAGCTTATATATGTGCCGATAAGTTTATATGATTTTGGTATATTTCATAAGCTCGTATTTTTAGGTTATGATTTAAAAGAGAAAATAAGTTGATAAACTAGAAAATAAGCTCGAAATAAGCCTACTTAGGGAGGAGAGTGAGTGTCTCAGTAAGTGATTCGGTGCATTACCCGAAGCAGAACACCGCCACGGCACCTAGGGTACCTCAATCGGTATAAAATTGGTATGTGAAGCCGAGCTTGGGAAGGTGTTTGCATTTGAAAAAATGGACCGTTGGGAGGATAACGTCTAGTAGGCAAAAAAAATAATCCCCCTTTAAAATCAAACTTTTTCAACTCATTTTTCAAAATAAAAACACACAAACCACAAATAAAAACACACACTAATCTTTCAAAAACACAAAACCATGGATCCAAGAAGAGGTAAAAACTTTCACCACGCGTCGGTCGGTCTCAACTTGTTTTAATTTCAACTTATGTAATGTTTTTTTTTTTTTTTTTTTTTTTTTTTTTTTTTTAAGTTGTAGTTTTTAAGTATTATGTAATGTTTTTTTTTTTAATTTATGTTTTATTTTAAAAAATCGGAATACAGCGACCACTTCCTCCACTTAGGGTAGTGTACAGGTAAAATTGGTAGTTTTGAGTTGGAGGCTTTTATTGGATAGAGATGATGCGACACCCATGACAGCGACCACCCTCCTCCCTTATATAAGCTTGTTAAACATAATCCAAAGTGATATTAAGCTCAAACAAAAACACTCACCTTTTATCCTTCACTTAAGATCATCCACTCTCATAATAACCACACATGGCCAACCCTCTTCACGCTGGAAAGGTGGCACCACCATAGCCAACTGTGCCAGCAGTATATGAACTTATGCAAGCACATTCATATATTGGATTAGCTTCAGCAACCCTAACTAGTTGAAGATTGTCCTAGCATGATCTTATAACCTAATATCTACAACCAAATTGGCCTTCAACCGGGGCATTCCATGGATAGACTCATGCCATAAAGTCGCAACTAGCATTGCAATATAACAGAAAGCTAAAGACGATATTAATAAAAGGAAATGAAGAAACCAAAAGACAATTAATAACCGAATAGCAACTATTAACCTAAAAAATGAATGAACACATCTGAAACTACAAAGAACCACCACAAGCTTCATCTACTGCTATATGACATATTTACAACCTTCCCTTCCTATACACATATTTTGAATAATACCAAAGAAAAATGGAATTTACAATTTACAGATCTATATATGTATTATTTATATATCTAATTATATATAAATATACGTTCATAGAACCTGTACTGTATCCACACTTCTGGCTGAATTTGCTGCTGCCAGCATTGCTGATCCAATCCCCGATCCATCTTCCATCACTTTAAGAATCACATATGGGGCGATTTCTTCACCTAATATCTCTGCTACAGCTTCATTAAGATATTCTCTAAACATGGTGTAGCTTATGTATAATCCACCCTCGACTGCTACCACTGTTCTTCTCATTTTACCGCTTTTTCCACCTTTGGTTCTTCCACTTGTAATGCCCCGGTACCATCTCGACCAATCTTTTCAAGATCCCGACAATTCCCGCAGCTGCCAGCCTGGCAGCCCGTCTTGTCACCACGTCACATACTTTGACAACAAGTTTCCTAACCTTTAATGAGACGTCATGTATCTGATAAAGACAACATTTTGTCAACAAAAAAATAAAAAAAAGATGAACCAAACTTTAACAAGTAGGCAATTGTAACGGGTAAATACAAGTTTAAGGTTGAAACATGTACATGCCGAAATATGCTTTAACAAACGTATATATTATTAATAGAAACTTAGAAGGAAACATCTTACATCCAAGGTCTCTTGTAGAATCCTGGCAACTTCTTTCAGATCAGGGGAGTCGTCTTCATGCATGGCCGCCAGCAATGGTGTACTGAGTAATATGAAGAAAGAAAATCAACTTAAATCTCTCAACTTCAAGCTTATGTAACACTCAGAATCAACAAGATTTATCACATGCACAGTTCAAAGGGGCCATAAAGCAAAACTATAGTCAAAATGACTAGAATCTCACTCACTCAAAGTCAGCCCCAAGCACCAAAGTCAACCACAATTTACTGATTTAAAAACCGGTGTAATGGAAATGATGATTGGTTGTATAATAGAAAGCCGGCCACTTTCTTTAGAAAAAGATAAAGACAAAACTGGGCGCCTTTAGCAAATTCTGATTGGAATAAAAGGACCACCCCACTTGCAAGTTAAGGAAGTAGGTTCAATAATTATATAAGTAGCAATTTAATAGATTAAAAAAAAAAAAAGAAGATAAAGATTCACCTTTCTACTTCGCATGATATTTTAAACTGAACACGCGATAAATAAAAGATACACAAATGGTATCAGCAATAAATGATAACAAATGAAGTCCCTTTAGTCGTTAACATATATGCAATGTTTTGCAATCCAAAAGTTTCCATGAAACTGTACATTTAACACTTTTTTTATTGACACTGACTACTTAGATAATTATTTATTCCAAAGCATTAATAGTGGCAAAGAAACAATCAATTTAATGTAAGGCTCTGATGTGTGCATTATAATTTTTGCATATGATGGTTGCCTAACTAAAGCCTATGCACATATAACCTCCCTTTGACTTTACATGCCTATTGAGAAAGTAAACTAACAACATCATTGTATCCACTTCACGGACCGCGTTTCTAATTAAGGCTCAATAAAAGAATCGTATTCAATGAATATTACAATAAACAGTATTATGGTAAAGCAGACCTTAACGCAAACCGTGATGACAGCTTAGATGAGACTGGTCCAAATATATCAGACTCCAACGATATCTTGTGGATTACTCTTCTTACAATGTCACCAAGATACATCCCTGAAATCATTTTCTCAAAACCCTGCAGCAGTATCCCTGTATTAGTCACAGGATTATTAAATACAAAATGAAAATCATATGCATATAGAGACTCATCATGATACAAAATAACCTGATCATTTGGATTCTGGCTCTCAGCATCAAGATCTATATCATAGGATGTTCTTGGCAAATGTGAAGACCAAAATTACCCCATTCCATGTTGATAACCTGATTGACATTATATCACATAAGTGAAGAACCAAATTTTTTCTTTTTATCTAGTTGATAGTAGAAAGACCAAGATACCATGCCTCCTGAAGTCGTGAGAAGACCTTGACATTTTATTACTGCATCAGCCCGCTCGAAATAGCAGGCATTGGTACCAGTCCCAATTACCACTGCAGCAACTGTGTCTTTATCATAAAAATGACCTAGAGCCAATGTTCCCACACTATCGTTCACCTGTTTACAAGTGGATCAATGTATAAGATTGTTGTAACGATTTTGTTGAATAGCACCGTGAAAGATTTCCTAAAACACACTTGATTATAAGAATGCAATGCATTTGCTTGCACCGAGCGATCTCCCAATTATGGTTCAACTTATGTGGAATCAAGTATTCTTCATTGAGATGTATAAATCATATGATCATGTTTTAACGGCAGGTGACTAAGTTGACACAAAAAAGAGGGAAATATAGATTTTTATGTTATTTACCAAATTATATGTTCTCTTTTATATGTGATTCGGTACACGACTTGGACACGCTAGACTAAGCATGGAATTAATGCCCCAGAGCCCAAACGGTTTTCTCCTTTTGGAAATCTGACAATAACTTTATCCTTCCCCTACCAATATAGGGAGAAAAACTTGTTTATGTTATACCATAGACTAAGCATACTCACTAAAATAGTGGTCAGATCTACTTATATCCCCAGCACCACAATACGAAAAGCCATGTATATTTTATGTAGAATCTAAGTTCTTTCATCAGCTTAGGTTACTCAAATTGTTTTCACATTCCAAATTATATATTGGAGGGTGTTTAGAGCCGTGTTTTGTGTGAGAGTATCTAAAGATTGCGTTTGGAAAATGCAAATAATCAGAAAACAATGTTAAGCAAACTATTTATAAAAGGTGATTCTCCAAATTTTCTTAATAAGAAAAAGCTGGTATAGACGTGCTTTTTTAATTGCTATACCACAAATCCAATCTGAAACACCTCCTTATACTTGCTAAATGTTAATTGAAGTTCAGTTTCTCCCTAATCTTGTATAGAGGTATATACTGCCATATTTGAAATTATATACATTTCGTCAACTAACTTGCTTTGCATATGTACTTATGTAGTATCCTCCACCTGACATGTGACCTCTTTTAAATTTGAACTCCCCAGCTCCCAAAAATGTATATTTGTTCCGCCTATTAAATCAAATAAAGAATACTACTAACATATACAAGGCTAATCAGACTCATATAAGACCCGTGCGACATGGCTTTACTTGTCGGTTCCCCAGCCAACAATCATTCATGTCTTGACTAATGCATTGGCTCAAGTCATGACAAAACATCTAAGACCCAACTTATACAGAATCAAATACTTGCTATCATGGTTCACAACAAATAAATTTCATTGCCATGATAATCAAGTAAAACTGTAAAGAAAGTATGTGATTTATGACATGGGTAGTAACTACAATCATGCTGAGCGGACCTTTATAGAGGTTGGTTATCCTTGTATATGTTGGTGGTAGAAAATGCTTAAAACTTAACAGTTGCATCTTTCAATGATTCAGATAAGTCCTTTTTAAAAGAGGTCACACAACAGTGGTCGGAGGCTAAAGATGTGGAACAAAACAATTGAGAAAATACATATATAACTCTAAAAACATCGACACAAGATTAGAGAGAAGATTACTGGCCAACATTTAGCAAGTATAAATGAAAAACATATGAGGTTTCTCTATTCAAGTTACCCCAGGAGGAAGTCTTTGACTCAATTGTACGCGGCCTAACAGCTAACGGGGTATCCTGTGACCGTTTCCGACCCTTTCCTTGGCCACCCCAAGAAATATGTACCACTTTGGGCCACTTTGGTGGTGAGTTTTGAACCCTAAACCTCTTGTGAGGGCACATGGGCCACTTTGGTGGTGGTTTAGCAAGTATAAATTTCAAAGCTAATATAAAGAGTTGTCACCATGAAAAACCAAGATAAATATTAAATTGCTTACAAGTGCCGCAACATTCATATCTAGACCACTTCTAGCCAACGCTTTTTGTAAACAGTCAACCACGTCTTTTTCAACCTGATAAAAATAAATCATATTGTTAAATACATGATGATAAAGTTGCATAACTTCACATTTCAACTATCAAATGATGCCATATATGACCTAGCAAGTAAAAAACTTCTAATTTTAATGTGCATAACTGCATATTCCTAGAATATTGTTAACTAACCATGTCTTGAATGGCAAAACCTTTAGTCCACTTGATCAAAGTGCCGGATGAGACAGATGTTTGTTTCACAGGAAACGAAAATGTAAAGCCAATATCCTTTCCTCTACCTTGTAGAATCTGCAAATTGGTTCCCTTCTGTTCAACAAACTCCTTCAGGGACAACGCAATAAAATCAAATAGTTCCTGCAAATAAATGTTTGAAACGTTATTTAATTCGCATAAGATGCAAATGTGCAACAAAAACTTTATTGAGTAGAAGTAGCATGAACACCTCGCTCGTGCCAGTCATTAAATGTTGTGGAATGGGTTTCCGCTCAACATCATGTCCAAGAATAGACCTTTGGCCACCAAGCTGGATTCTTAGAATCCTAAAGTTGGTCCCTCCCACATGTAGAGCATAATATGTTCCGCTTTCAGTGCTAAGGAACAATAATACGTCATCAACATCACTATCATGCTACTATTAATTACCATATATTAAGCAAATAACATTTTAGCTATTTCCTCGCTCGGTGGCATATGCTTACAGCCGCAAGTAATATAGTAATATCTCAACTCACTAAACTCATTCAAAGCCTCATTGACACACAAGAGCAGAAATTTACAAAAAAGCATTTAGTTCAAATGAAGCTAAAGTTTTAAAAGGAAGCAACTTGACTAAAGCCTCTGTATTACTTCATATATAGTTATTTAATATGACAACCGCTTAAAACTTAGTAATTTCCAAAACAGTTTCCGTTCTGACAATAAATTTTCCACGATATCAACTAGTTGATAAAGCCACGAGTTCGCCAACCGTGATAAAAAAAATTCTGTCAATTGTCAGCATTGTTGTAAAGTATAACCAAAATACTAATACACGCACAACATAAAGGACTAACTGAATATTAATCCACAGCAAAAAAAACTATGAACAGAACCACAATTTGACCCATGAACTCGCAAGTTATTCAGATAAACAACAATTGATTCAACAAAAGCTTTAAAAAGATTAATTCAAACCAGAACTTTCATAAAGAATCAATTCAAACAAGAACTTTCAAAAAGACTAATTCAAACATACTTTTACAGCAAAACTTTTCAAAACAATATATCTTACCAAACATCACCCTAATTTCAAAAAGATCAATTCAAACACACCAATTCAAAAATAAATAAAAAAATCAAAATACCGAACATATCAAAACAATGCATATCACCAAATCCGGCCCTAATCTCAAACAAAGCAAAATGAAACACCACTAACAAAACCGTAACCATAAAAGAAAGCATGTAACAAACACAAACATAAATTCCGCAAAATTTTCAAAAAAGACTGATTCAAAGAATCTTATAAAACCTGGACTTTTGAAACAATATATCATACAACAACCAACACCACACTAATTTCAAAAGGGTCAGTTCAACCATAAACTCAATACATACCAATTCAACCAAGGACAACTACTATAATTAACAAAATACATAACAATCTTTATAAAAAATCAATTCAACCAAAAGCTTTCAGAAATATCTAAAAAAGACATTCAACTAATCTTTAAAACCCTGACTTTTCAACATCTACAACAGCGGCATTGACAAAAACATACAAATTTAACGGCTTGATAACTATATATCCTAATAAAAAATAACAATATATGATACCAAACACTACCCGAATTTCAGAAGGGTCCGTTCATCCATCAACTACAAAACACGCTAATTTCAAATCACGAAAAATTGATTGTAACATCCACAACAGTAGCATTAACAACAATATTCAAACTTAACATCTTTCTAACCCTAAACCCTTATAACAAAAAAGCACAAAAATAAATCAAATTAACAAACATAATACACAATCTTTATAGATTATCAACAAAACTATCCCTAACAACGTCAAAAAGCCTAATTTGAAGAATCTATTAAACTCAGACTTTTCAAAACAGCTATCTATCTTACCAAACACTACCCAATACACAAAAAGGTAAATATTAACATAAGAATCAAAATTAAATCAAATAAACAAAATGTGTATATAAAAAGAGGAGACGACTGACCCATCAGGGAGGTTATCGACAAAAGTAAGCAACATCTTAAGCTTACTACCACCTTCAGAAGCCAAACCAGCATGCATTTCAACAGCCATTGCATCAACCACCTGTCTCAACCTCCCAACCGACGTAACCGCATTCTCTTCGAATTCATCAACTACTTTAACTACCTTCCACCATCTTCTCCTACTCCGTACTCTCCGTCCTACCATAACTGCTGCTATCACACTGCTAGCTACTGCACATCCTACTGCTATTCCTAACCCTACCTTCGTCATATTCACTCAATTAGTACTATTCATCTTTTTATTAGGTTTTGTTAGTTTTCCGGCGAGATGCACACAAACTGTTTGAAAAAATTTTTTGTGTGTTTTTAGGTTTCCGGTGGTTTTCACGGCGGTTATTGACGGAAACTTGTGTTTTCCGGTGGTTTGTGTGTGTTTTTAGTGTGTGAGAGAATAGTTAGTTAGGTTTCCGGTGGTTTTTACAGTGGTTATTGACGGAAAAATTTGTTATTTTGACGGAATATACTGTTTCCGGTGAAACTTAACGGCGACACACAAGTGTTTGATAAAATGTTTGTGTGTGTTTTTAGTGTGTGAGAGAGAAAGCTTGTTAATTTTTAGAGTTTCCGGTGAGCAAAACTGTGTGTGTTTCTGAAGGTGTTTTTAGTGTGTGAGATAGAAAGGTAAAAATAGAAGGTGTTTGTTATTTATTTCCTCCGGCGAGATTTAACGGAATAAAAGTGTGTGTTTTTGTGAAGGTGTTTTTAGTGTGTGAGAGAGAAAATGAAAAAGAGAGAGGCGGTCTTTGGACTGAGAAGAGAAGTTTTGGGAAGGAAAAACTGGTGGGGATTATATATTGTTTTGCAAATTACTGATTTGCCCTTTGTATATTTATCAATTCACGGATTTCTCTCTTTCTTTTATTTCGAATTTTTATTCTTTCTTTGAAAATATTTGGTTTTTATTTGGGTTATTCAAATTACATATTTTGTTGCCTTGTTGCCTTGAATAAGATATTTATTGATTTCAAGTTGATTCCAAAAGATAGAGCGTTATTTACATACATTAGGCGAAGAGAAAGCTTATATATAACGAGTATTCCAATCAACCAATTACCACTCATTTTTTTATTAAAATATATTCACTTTTTTTAAATTAAATATCTCACAAACCGTTAATCGTTACGCCAAAATCATGACGATTAAATTAATGATTCTTTATGTATTAAAATTCACACATTTCAAAAATCACACGTGAGGTTGTCTCATAATCAGTGCGTTTGGTATCCTTCGCTGAAAAGATATAATAACGATATTTATAGAAAGAATAAATCTACAGATTTTTAGAATAATTTCAAAGTGATTAAAAAAATGTTGTTTGGTTGATAAAATTATACGGTATCGGTTCCATGACAAATGGAATGAACTCTACCGTATACCCATGATATGTGGGTTGTCTCATTTAGATCCCACTATGAATATGATTTCAAGGATGTTGTTCTATTATGTGGATACCTCATGAAAAGTGATATCTACATACCCATTTCCATTCCACTTTATTCTCAAACCTATACCTATAGTGATTCCATCAAGATACCAAACGCACCCTTAGTTTTCAATTACTTTGCATTCCTCCATTAGCTTTTCAAACATTTCTTCATTAATTTTTCAAACATTCCTCCATCGCTGTTCAAACATTCCTCCATTAAACACTCAATAGTTATGTACATTAATGTACATCAAAAATTCAGTTGGATATCATAAATCTCGTCAAATTTTTAGAAACGACACCACTGTCACGGTTGTGGTTTAAGACATTTTACTCGTTACATCTTTTAGAAAAATTTAGCCCATAACCTATTACTCCGTATAAACCAACTTTAACATTGCCACATAAATGGTTCAAATATGTAATTAAACATATCATACAAAAACTTTGCCCCAACATTACGTGCCTAAACAATCATCAAATTAGTATTACTTCAAACTCATTATAACATTCGCTTAGTATACCACATAAATTACGTGGCCATTCTTTAACTATATCTCAGCAGATCTAAACATCAAAGATCTAAAAAAACAAAAAAAAAACATACAAAGTGACCTCAAATAGCATCATTGGCCACTTTTTAACCGGATCTCATTATATCAAAATGAATATCGACAGATCTGGATAGATCTCACTAAAAAATCTAATACATGCAAACACATTAATGTGCCAAACATATACACACACAATCATCATCGGTTCATCATGGTAGAATTCACGTCGCCGTGAAGGTACCCCGTCTTAAAATATCCATCACCATCGCCAAACGCTAATCACTATTTTGCATCACAACATCACACACCCGTCACCATAGTCACCCACCAGTCACCACTACCACCACCGACAACGTTAACCGGCGACAGAAATAGATGAGGCGTCATCAATGGTGTTTATGTGTTTTGTTGACACATAGAGACGATCGTGTGAGATATGAGAGTGTCTTGATTTGAACCGAGACATGAGATGTGTGTATATGTGTCTTTTTTATTTGGAAATGGATGAGATGTGTGGGTTTGGAAGGGTTATGTTAACTTTAGGTCCAAAATAAATTTGGGAATATTGCTCTTTTATAAATGGGTTATAGATTAAAGAGTTACCCATTATTGACCATCAATACTTTCCGAAATGTCAATATTCCACCATATACATCCAAAATTTTAATATTCCAGCCAATAAACTCAATACGTTCGTTAATACTTTCGTTAATTAACACAACTTAAAGACAACATTTTTCCTCAATATTCAACCTTGACTTTCAACTTTCAATTTGCACTTTCACCTTTGACTATTTTTCTATTTTATGTAGTTAAGATACTCAATTTTAACCATTTTAAGTTTAAGAAATAGGAAATAATGCATACTTTATAAAGTAGAGAAGTTGCTACTTTTCTTTGTAAAAATTAAAATATTTACAATTAAGCCCTTGAATTATATCACAAATACATGTTTTCCCATTCCTTTACAAAGAAAAGTAGACAACTTCTACTTTATAAAGTAGACATCATTCCTTTAGGATATATATATATATATATATATATATATATATATATATATATATATATATATATATGCATCCATTATAAGAAGTAAATATAAATAAACAAAAGTAAGACTAAAAATAAACTTTGTTAAATTCTAAGGTAGAAGAAAACGTGTAGGGTTCTTGTGATGACCCGCATGGCCAAAAATAACATGCATCAGCGGACGTAAACACATAATGGCCATGATGCCATAAACCCTAATAGTCATATTTTCATAAACATTGATATAACCTAATCCTAAACACGTGTGGAGGGTGTTTATAGAAGACTTACTTATTTCCTGCAGTTGTATAAGCTTCTGAATAATCACGTGCACCAGTTCACCTTCTTTCTTTGTAGGTCGATCAGTTAGGGTTTAAGGGAGTAAAACCAAATCTCGGATCGTGTCAAGTATCCACAAGTATTGCACAGGTAGAATAAGGGCTTCGAACCTTCGCAAGTTAAGTGAGCACGAAACCGAGGTAAACCAATCGAATAGAAGTCGACTTGTGGCCGACTTTTAGATCGATTAAGGGAAAGACCCTCCTTGATCGATCGGTCGAATAGAAGAGGAGAAGGGAGAGGGATTTAAGGTTTTAGTTGTGAGTTATGAGGATCCTTGTAATTCCCTTTGTATTTATATGGTATAAGGGAAGGTTATAGAATCTTAATACTTGTACAACAAGTATTATAGTTTGACAATAAGTCAAACTAAACCCTACCATTGGGAGGTCGATCGACCAAAACCCTAACCCCATGGGTTTTGGGTTTTTGTCATTTATGTTAATACAAATAAGCCATAAAAACGTTTATTTATATTTTACAATCTTCTAATGTTTTGTCGATAACAAACGTAAAATCATTTTAACGAAACAAATAAAATACGTAAAAGGTTTGAGCCAATAGTTTACTAACACACTTACATTTTCATATAAAACACTAAACAAGTAATATTGTTTACATCTTATAGAAATGCATATGTATAACAACTAGTGTTTACATAATATGGAAATGTACATATACATACTTTGTATATATATTGTAATGGGTAATGTAATGGGTTAAACCCAAAGTCCATGACCCATACCCATGAAGCTTTATCCATAACCCATGACCCATTGCATGACATCATACATGAATTCATGTTGGGTATTATCCATGACATATAATAAAGATAACTAACCCATCAGGAAGATTATCGACAAAAGTAAGCAACATCTTAAGCTTACTACCACCTTCAGAAGCCAAAGCAGCATGCATTTCAACAACCATTGCATCAACCACTTATCTCAACCTCCCAGTAGCGTTCGCATTCTCTTGAATTCATCAACTACTTTAACTACCTTCCACCATCTTCTCCTACTCCGTACTCTCCGTCCTACCATCACTGTTGCTATCACACTATTAGCTATTGCACATCCTACTGTTATTCCGAACCCTACCTTCATCATATTCACTCAATCAGTACTATTCATATTTTTATTAGGTTTAGTGTTTTTCGGTGAGGTTTAACGACGGTGAGTGAGATGCACACAAACTGTTTGAAAAAATGTTTTTGTATGTTTTTAGGTTTCCGGTGGTTTTCACGGCGGTTATTGACGGAAAGTTGTTTTTTCCGTTGTTGTGTGCGCTTTTAGTGTGTGAGAGAGAATAGTTAGTTAGGTTTCCGGTGGTTTTTACAGTGGTTATTGACGGAAAAGTTTGTTATTTTGACGGAAAATAGTATTTTCCGGTGAAACTCAACGACGACACACAACGTGTTTGATAAGATGTTTGTGTGTGTTTTTAGTGTGTGAGAGAGAAATTTGTTAGTTTTTAGAGTTTTCGGTGAGCAAAACTGTGTGTGTTTCCGAAGGTGTTTTTAGTGTGTGGGCTAGAAAGGTAAAAATAGAAGGTGTTTGTTATTTATTTTCTCCGTGAGATTTAACGAATAAAAGTGTGTGTTTTTGTGAAGGTGTTTTAGTGTGTGAGAGAAAAATGAAAGAGAGAGGCGGTCTTTGGACCGAGAAGAGAAGTTTTGGGAAGGAAAACTGTGGGGATTATATATTTTTCGAAAATTACTTGATTTTCCCTTTGGTTATTTATCAATTCACGAATTTCTTTCTTTATTTTTATTTCAAATTTATTTAGTTTTTTGAAAATTATTTGTTTTATTTTGTTTATTCAAATTACATAATTTGTTGCCTTGTATAAGAAGATATTTCTTGATTTCAAGTTGATTTCATAAGATAAAGCATTATTTGCATACATACTCAATTTTAAGTATTTTTAGTTTAAAAAATATATATGTCTGTGTTATAAGTAGTAGAAATTATTAACAAAAGTAAGACTGAAAATAAACTTTGTTAAAGTCTAAGGTAGAAGAAAACGTGTAAGTTTATGGTAGTAACCCGCATGGCAGATAAAAACATGCAATAGCATAAGTAAATACATAATGGACATGCAACCAAAAACCCTAATAGTCACGTCTTCCTAAACATTGATATAACCTAATCCTAAAAACGTGTAAAGGGTGTTTATAGAAGACTTACTTGTTTCCTGCAGTTGTATAAGCTTCTGAATAATCACATGCGTGTGTTCTCCTTCTTTCTTTGTAGATCGACCAGTTAGGGTTTACGGGAATAAAACCAAATCTTGGATCACGTCAAGTATCAACCAAGATCTTGCACGGTAGAATAAGAGCTTCGAACCTTCGCAAGTTAAGCAAGCACGAAACCGAGGTAAACCAATCGACTAGAAGCTGATTGGTAAAGTCGACTTGTGGTCGAATTTTGGATCGATTAAGGGAAAGACCCTCCTTGATCGATCGTTCGAATAGAGGAGGAGAAGGGAGAGGGATTTAAGGTTTTAGTTGTGAGTTATGAGGATCATTATAATTCCATTTGTATTTATATGGTATAAGGGAAGGTTATAGAATCCTAATACTTGTACAACAAGTATTGTAGTTTGACCAAAAGTCAAACTAAACCCTCCCATTAGGAGGTCGATCGACCGAAACCCTAACCCCATGGGTTTTGGCTTTTTGTCATTCATTACCCATTAATATTTATCCCGGATAAATATTATACTTCAGGTAATTACCGTTTAAATCCATAAATGAAAAATAATGCCTATTTTCATTTCCTCACTACTCTCATTTCATTTCATAACTTGTTTCTTATTTCCGCTTGCATGTTTCATTTTGTGTGCACTGGTGACCCTTCGGCATTTCTGTGAAGACCAAGAATGAAAGATTCGTTGTGTCTTTACACATAATCCTTTCAACACCCAAGTAGTAATTTCCTTTCAACTTAAGCTCCACTAAGCTTAGTCCGACTTAAGCTCCACAAAGCTAAGTCCGGGTATTTGACTGTATCCCTTTATACTTTATCAATATTGTTAGAAAGTACAATCATGGATATATTAACCTCATAATACTTTCGTCATTTCTTGTTCTCATGAATTGATTTGCCTCCCATAGTGTCCCAAACACATGTCGTACGGTCATACTTTTCACAAAGCATTTCACACAAGGGGCCCTATAAAATATCCTTATCTTCAGTCTATTTCACACAAGGTCATTGGAATAGTCTGTCATGATAATAGAACACCATTAACTTTGATCCATGTGGTATGTTAATACAAATAAACCATAAAAACGTTTATTCATATTTAGCGATCTCTTTGTGTTTTGTTAATAACAAATGTAAATTTATCATAAGTAAAATTATAAGAATACATGTTATTTTTGTAAAGCATTTACATATAATCATTTAACATAAATTGTTGTAATAATACATTTGTTTTAATAGTTTATTAGGATGGGTAATATCCAAGACCCATGACCCATACCCATGGAGCAAATCCATAACTTATAACCCAAGACCCATGATCCAATGTCTAGATACATTGTATCTATTGTGGGTACCCATGACCCAAAGTCCATGACCCATGACCCATAACCCAAATAAGGAGGAGCGTCCACGGATCCTTGGGATTACACATGACGGATCCCTTAAGTAAGGGATCCGTGGGATCTGGGGAACAGTTGAGTTTTCTTGCCTATAAATAGTGAGTAATTTCTTCATTGTTACTCACCCTTCTTCTTACAAACTCTCTCATATATTACTTCTCTTTTCTAATCCTAGATCTATTGATTTATCTAGTAGCTCTTCTTTCTTTTATTGTGATTCTCATATAGGTCCTTCTCAAAGGCGAGATCACGAGATACTACAAGTCATCCAAGTAAGGAGTCCTTGATTGATTTGTTCCTCATAAGATTTCATAGCAAGATCTTGTATTTCATATTTCACATAGTTGTTGTGTTATAGTTGTGTTGGTTTGGTCCACCGTGTTAAGGACTAGGTATTTAGCTTTATCTACCGAAAAAGTGTAACAACGTTGAGGCTTCTCCTCCGTGTTGAAGGAGCTTGTTGACATAGTGATTGAACTCTCAAGTAGGTGACTCGGGGAGTGGAGTAGGGAAAGGAAGGTGTCCTTGTAGCCGAACCACTATAAATCGGTTGTGTCATTACTTTATATCATTTACTTTACTTTCTTTCATTACTTACATTATTTATTGCTTCATACTTTCTATCCATCCATACGAATTCACATAAGATCGAATCTAAAGTTTTTGTGAAACTAACTTAAAATCGGCAAAACTATTCAACCCCTTCTAGTTTTCCACAATTGGCATCAAGAGTTAGGTTTACAAAAGTTTTAAAAATCGTCGTATTTAAAAACTTTTCGATCACAATGAGTTTTGAAAATTATAAAGAAGGGCAATCTATGCAACGACCTCTACTACTTGAAACAAATGGTTTTATTTATTGGAAGAATAGATTCGAAACTTACGTGAAGTAAAAATATATTGATCTTTGGTACATCATTGTTGAAGGTTACTTTCAAGCCACTACAAAAGATGATAAAACCGACAAACAAGTAAATATCCCTCATGATCGCCTCTCCGACGATAAAAATAAAAAGCTTTCCAAAAATAGTGAAGCTAAAATGGTTTTATATAATGCTTTACCCAAAAGGAATTCAAAGAATTTATATGCTTAAAACTTCTAAAGAAATTTGGAACTCTTTAGTTGTAACTCATCAAGAAATCAACAAGTTAAAAATAATAAAATAGATTTATTTGTTCAACAATATGAACAATTTTCAATATCGGATGACGATAGTATAGATAATTATTTTGCTAACTTTAACACTATTATTACCTCATTACAAGCACTTGACGAGTCTTTTTTCTAGTCATAATCATGTTAGGAGATATCTAAGGGCGCTTACATCCAAGTGGAGATCAAAGGTGACGACAATCGAAGAATCGAAAGACCTGTCATTTTGTCAATCCTCACTCTCGACGAACTCATAGGCAATCTAAAGGTCTATGAGCTTGTCCTCGCTAAAGACTCCGAAGCCTCAAAAGAAAAGAAAGATAAGCACAAATCTCTTGCCTTAAAAGCCAATAAGGTCTCAAGCGATGAAGAGAACTCTTCCTCGGAAAGTGATGACGAAGAATATGCCATGGCGGTAAGGGATTTCATGAAGTTCTTTAGAAGAAAAGGAAGATATGTCAAGCAACCATATGACGACAAGAAGGGATTCCGAAAAGGCAAAGACGACAAGAAAGCAAGGGATGAACGCGCATGTTTTAAATGTGGGGACCCTAATCACTTCATTAGTGAGTGTCCCAAACGTGACGAATAAAAGGCGTTCGTAAGTGGTTCGTGGGGAATGAGTGAGGAGGAGAACGAATAAATTTGTCTCATGGCAAATGACTCAAACGAGGTGTTAGTGCAAATATTACGATATTTAATCTATACAGTCTCGTTTGTTTTGTTGATGACAAACATGTAACTTGTAATACATAACGTAAAATGTATAAGTTACTTGTAATTATATTTTGTCTCAAAATACTTTCAACACCTCTCGACGACTCAAGTCCTTGTATGCTACAACACAGGTTCGTACATGTTTGTTATGTTGCGTTATGATCAAATCCCTAACAAACCATTTAACATGGTTAGTTAAACAATTAAGTAACCTTGGTTACTTACATTTTATAAAATACATAAACAAAAGTAAATGTGTTGGGTAAATACCATGATCCATAACCCATACCCATGACCCAAAGTACATAACCCATTTTCTAGATACATTGTATCTAGTTGGGTACCCATGACCCAAAGTCCATGACCCATGACCCATGGATAATGAGGGCGTCTCACGGATCCCACGGATCCCACAGGGATAAGGCGGATCCTCTCAGAAGGGATCCTTGGGACAGAAACATAGTTTGGTCTTTTTGCCTATAAATAGCAAGCCACTTCTCACCATATTTGGATACTTTCACACATACTTTCTCTCCACCATTTTTTAACATACTTAGATCATTAGGAAACATGTAAACCACCCACATCTCATATGATCATAATGCTTCTAACTGTCATTTGTTGTAAGCATACTCCCGAAGTGATCCTCCAAAGCAAGCCTAGAGATCTTGCATCCTTACCTACTGAAGTGATCACCCATCACAAGCATACAAGCACATGAAGATCTTCTACAACAAGCTTGGGAAAATTGTCATCATCATTCATAGAAGACTAACTACATCATGCTTTGTGTTCTTGATGTTTGGTTTAGGATTTCATATCCATTAGACACATTGTCTTGGATATTGTCTAGTATCATATTCTCGTATCTATAACTAGATTAGATGGTTTATGTGTTTGTACCATAAAACACAAGATTTGTTATGTTAGGCCACAAAACATAACGGGTGTCATAGATGTGTCGTCTTTGGTCGGGTAATGGTTCCTCCTTTGTAATGGAACCCGTGATATCAGCCTTGTACCTGATAAAGAGTAAGCGACGTTGTGATAGGTTTAGTTATACCTCGTAGAAGAACTCGGTATCTAGCCTTGTCTTAGGATAAAGTGTAGGTGACGTTGTGATAGGTTTGGTTCTACCTCGTGGAAGAACTCGATGTTTAGCTTAGTACCGGATAAAGTGTAAGCGGCGTTGTGTAAGGTTTTCTCCGCCAAGAATGTAGTTGTTTGATCTAGTGAAGCAACTCATTAGGAATTGGAAATTCCATGTTAAAGTGTCGGTCACCCCAATTATGGTCTAGCATATGTTAGCTCGTAGACGTGTTGTTATTTATGTTATTTAGTAGTTTATTTGGTAGTCTGTAGCGTAGAATAGTTTATGTTGGGTTTATTGATTCGATGATACAAAACAATAAAGAATGAAACATCAAGGGCTTAAAGTGACAAAGATGAAACATACAAAAAGATGGAAGGACTTGCTTGCAAAAGAAGATTTACTTATTAGTCCTTCGTAGTATTTTGTAAACCCTAATTCTCTAATATATAAAGAGGACATGGGTATAGGTTTTATATGTACAAGTCTTCTATAATGTAGTCTAGTAAAGGTGTGTGTGTGTGTTCTAGGGCGCCGTTCATTGTAAACGCCTAGAACTAGTTATCCCTAAGATCCGAGATGGCTTAGATCCACATTACGCTTAGGTAACACGTTATATTCGATCAATATATAATTGAGGAAGATGTGGAAAAACCTTGTGTGAATAACAAAGTGTTCTTTTGATTATTCCGCTGTGCAACGTTTATTATCTTTGTTATTGTTTAACCCTAAGGCTCAAAACGATCTCAAGGAGTCTAACAAACTCCACAGTTTAGTGTAACACCGTGGAGGAAGGATGGGTCTTTACCCATCTGTATGCACGATCCACATCAGGCGGAGGGCGTATGCTTTGTAACTATAAATACCCTTCCATCCTTGGAAGGGTGTTGCTCTTAAATCTAACCTTACATTTGTATTACAACTCTCTTTCAAGAACCTCCTCTCAACTCTCTTCATCTATCTAAAATGGCTTTCTTGTTTAATCACAATCCTAGACCACACGAATCATCTAACAACATAATATTCACGAGTCTACAATTGGTACCAAAGCCATGGTTGTGTTGTTTTGATGATTCTTATGGTTTCTTTGTATGTGGTTTGACATGATTAGTGAATACTTACTGTTTTGTACTCGCGTATGTTAAGGTGTTGGTGTCGGTTTGATGCTGATTGTTGATACAGTCAGTTCTGGTTTTAAGTGTTTTATCATTTCACTTGTTGCTAACAGCTTTACGGACTACGAACATGGTCAAACCGGTCGATTCTTGTAGTCAAACATGTCTAAATGAAGCACTCTTCATGCTTTATGTGGCTCATATTCGGTAGTCAATCATAAAGGTAATAACGGGTCAATACAGATGGGTCTAAATGAAGCAATGAAGCTTTTCCGGGTTATCTGAGATGGGTCTAAATGAAGCAATGAAGTTTTTCCGGTTTTATACTTAATGGTGCGGTGCTTTCTTCAATGCGAGTTGGAGTATTCTTTATGCGAGTTAACCATGCGTTTGACGATGGTTCTATTATGCGAGTTGCTAAATCATCCGAGTTCAATGTCTTAGATGCGACTTGGCATTGTTGAATGCGAGTTGGGTCATGTGAGTTGGTTTATGATGCGAGTTGCATATTGATGCAATGAAAGCGACTTATTGAGGCAATTAAAGCAGATGCGCTTGATCAATGTTTTAAAATGAATGCGAGTTGTGTATGCAGAATCTAAAGCGAGTCGCTAGATGAAGCGAGTTGTCAAATAAGTTTAAAAGCGAGTTGACTTTTGAGTCAACTCAAGTCATGACTTGCCACAATACCATTGATACGACTTGACTCAATATGGGTATGCGAGTTGACAGAGATGATGAAAAAGACCATGACTAAGACCACAAATAACTCAAAACTCATTGACCTTAGGTTACATAACCATCATTGGTCCATGTTCACCACTGTAAAGAAAACGGAAAAAGATGATGAAGTCTCAACTGTTCCGAAACCCACAACCAACATATGTCACATCTTACAACTGCCAACATCTACTCCCAAAACGTATCCTATCCTCCATCTCATCTATCCTTCATCTATGACTCAAACGAAATTAAAATCAAAAGGATCTCAGTTCCGGTTCAAGGTCTTTATTTTTTTCTTTTAAGATACTTTTTCGTTGAACCTTATCATCATCGATCCATTATTTATTTTGATGCTATGCATCAATTAAATATTCGAATCTTAAAGAGTGAACAAGACCACAAGGTCTCATCCAAACTTTCATTCGTTAATCACAAAAACGAAAATCATACATAAAAGTTTTTATCTTCTTTTGATTCGATTAAGTGCAAACAAAGATAAGTAACCTACCTTGTGATTAAATCGTAAAGATGAAGGTGAAATCATAACTCCAAGCCATCCCTGTGGCCTCTTCATGTGCCTCGTACCATCCCTGTGGTGAGGTCTTGATGATTATCGAAATGGAGAGTCACATTCGTCTTGGTTGTGCATCAAGTTGGATTGATATCTGAACTTTTGATATTTTTTTGTGTCGTCTGTTTTGGAATAGAAGGAAAAAGGGGGGCGTTTTTTTTATGAGAGATATTAGGGTTTGAGGAAGTGTGATTATTTAGGGTTGATGTGTGTGATTAATGGGGTGTTTTATACCGTGAGTTTAGGTCATGGATATCACGACTTTTAGTCTTTGGGTTGGACCGATAATGGGCCTCATTGTTGTTATCTATTGGACATGGTAAGTAGGCGTGATGCACACGTGACATCTCACTTGATAATTTACCGTGGTAACCAATTTTAACTCGTGGGCTCTAATGTTGATTAAGTGACAAATTTGCTACACATGGACCTAATCGTTGTTATCACTTTTCATGAGCCGATAGATGGATTTATTGAAGTACATGGGGTATGGTATCAATCGGTATCTTCCTTGAGTTCATGGGCGATAATATTTTGATAAAGTTGGGATATGTGTTGGACTAATCACGTAGGCTTGTGGGGCTCGAGATTAAATAGGTGCGATTTTCATCGAGATTGATTGACTTACTTTGGACCGAGTTGATGATCATTCTTGGTTGTGTCTTGAGTGTTGTATATTGATGATGAGATTTGATTGAAGAGAATCGATGAAAGTTGACTATGTGATTTGAGTCATGTGATTAGATGATGTGATTTGTTTCATGAGATCCAATACTTTGGTGTATACACTTTCACGATTAATATTATGTCACCGCTAGAAGTGCTTATTGGAAAATGTTGACTACGGGTTGTGTACACGATATTTCTTATTTGGATCTCAAGTGAAGTTTTCCAGATGTGGTTATTTATTTCGCCTTCTTTCTTTCTATCCTTTCGCGAAGATGACTTGTTTGGGCATTTATTGAGTGTGATAAAGACTTGGCTATTTAGTTACGGGTGTGATTCTTCCTCGCTTTACCCACAACGTAGCTATCACTTTGGTGTCTCACTCAGTTGAGGATATGTCAAGAGGTTTTGTACATTAGGTACACCGTTTCTTTTTCACGAGGTTTAGTACAAGTTTAAGTATCAAATATGGGGAATTCTTGTAACGCCCCGTGAACGACACGACTTAAAATCAATGAAATTTAAACTTTTACGCGGAAACGATTTGACTTAAAACTGACCTGCTGTTACTAATCATTGAACTGATAAAATTCTGTAATAAACTGACCCTTGAAAGTATTTTTACATGAAACTAGACTCAATTACCTTCGAAACGCCGGGTGGCGGGACTCGTGACGACTTACCGTTTTAAAGATATGATTTTTCAAAAACTGACTTTGACTAGTTCTCCAAATTAGTTCTCCAACTAGTTCTCCAAACTAGTTCTCCAACTAGCTCTCCAAATTTGTTCTCCAACTAGTTATCCACTAGTTCTCCAAATTATTTTAACCACTTTATAAACACTTAACATATACATTGTTTTTCCAAACATTCTTGACCCGTTTGACCCAAAATGGGTTAAAATAGACCTTGTCCCAAACACCCTTTTACGCATATCCCTTTTATATACTTTTGACCCATTTTCCGGAAAATGACATCTATTCTTGAAAGACACCAAAATTTCGAATTTATTAAGACCTCATATATATCATTTTCATGCATAAACATTAACCAATTGACCTTCGGAATGATACTTTACAAAACGACATGTATTATGTAAAATACCTGTTTTGACCCGTTACATTACATACAACCTTTACCACTTCTGAATTACTTCAAACCTTTCAAAAAACATTAACTTAACATATTAAATCATGTCCATAATCATTAAACCATTTAAAACCCAAAATGGGTATAATTACATGTTATACCAAACGCCCCTTTATCTTTGACCATAAACACTTAAATCATGTTATGACATACCGTTGACGACCCACTCACTTCAATAACCATGACATATACCTTGACACTTGACAACACACTTACAAACCATTAAGACCAACGGGTACCACATTGACTTGAGCTCGGTATCTACCTAAGCTCTTACTTTCTTACCAACCTTCTTAACTTCCTCATTAGAATCCTTAAGCCTTATTTCCAAGCTTTACCTTTCCTTCACGTTTAACCCTACAAAACATTAACATCTTAAACTGTAAGCACAAGGCTTAGTAAGTAAAGCGTTCATAACATGTTATCATAGACATTCATACATTATACATCATAACTCATTAACCATTGCAAATCATTAAACATTGACACGTACCTTGATTCACTTAAGTAAAACATTTCCTATGGGTCAACATTAACATACCTTAGCCTAGTCCACCTTGCCTATCCTTCATGACTAGTTAAGCCAAACTAGTCTCAACCCCACTTTACATAAACATATATTTAATTACCTCATTTCTTAGCATAACAAAATCACATAACATATAATGTGGAGAATCATATAACAACATATAATGACCGGTTTACTTACCTTGATCCCAAGCTAATGAAACCAAGCACATCATCATCTCCACCCTTGCAATCTAGGCCAAATCACTATTATCATAAACACATAATCAAATTACTAAACTGTGATTACTACAACCATGGATCCTCTTAAACACCTCTAGTTATCACATAACCATCCAATGATCATGTGATAATTAACCCTATTAAATTACTCAACTTTAACCCATAATAAGGTCATCCCGTCATTACTATAACTCTTTAATTGTTTACATGATCATATAATGATCACATCCCAAAATTACCCATTACCTTCAATTCAGTTAAAGGGTCTTCACCCAATAGCACTATAACACTTCAATTTGATCTTAAAACCATAATTACCCAAAACCCCCAATTTGGGTACAAGAACCCTAACTCTCAAATTTACAATTAAACACAATTAAGGATTACTCACCTTGCAATGATCCTCTCTATGACTTCACATTAGGGTAAACACCTTAATTCATCAACAATTGGCCTACAAGATCAACCCATATTTTTCCTCCATTTCTCTTATTCGACACACACACTTACACATTTTATTTCTGGAAAATGAAATAAGTTGATAGAGTTATCCAGAAATATGTAGAGGTCAACTTTGCCCAAATGACATAAATGGTCCCTCAAGTCCCATTGCTTCCATTTTGGCCACATTAAACTTTATAACACTTTATAACTTAACAACTTAGGCCCCTCTATTTCCCATAACTATAACACAACATTTGTTAATTAATAGACTGACTATTGAGTTGACTAGTCAATTTAACATTCGTTGACTAACCAATCACGTTAAACCTTGGTCAATTTCATCTAAGGTGGGGCCTATTTGTATCCGGAAACGGGTCTAACAATTCTTCTTCATGTTCATGTTTGATATATAGGTTTCCTTCTCCATCCGTCACTACAATAGCCGTCGAGTCGTGAATGATGTGTTTACCAATGGATTGATTGGTTGAGATGTGATCAACAATTCTCATGCTCGGCGCGCCATCAATGCCAATGATACTTCACGCCTAAGCAAAATCTTTCAAGTATCTTCAACGTCGGTCATGATCTCTCAAGATGTTTGCTTATGACAAGAAATTTTCGTGCAAATGGTTGTACATGTTAATGATGCTTAAAGTTCAAAACCATCATGGGGAGAATCGTGTACTTTAATGTTTTACGGTCAATCTTAGGGGAAGTAGTGTTCACTACTCCGACTTAGTATGGTTTGTGAAGTTGACTACATATGGGTAAAGAATTGTTGTTGATATTGTTGATGTTGGATAATGATCCGTTGATGAACATTGCGCATGTTCTCCTAAAGCGGATATTCACGAAACCAAAGTTGTCATTACACATTCAAACTGACATTGTTTACGGTTTTATCTTGATTTTGTAAAATCCTGCGAAAGAATCTATTTCTCGGTTTAAATCATAGATTTGTAAAATCCCGTGGCAATGGAAACATCTTGGTAATAGTAAAGTGCATTTCCGAATCTATCTTACGGTTTATTCTTGGTTTTGTAAAATCCATGAAGAAACTATTTCTCGGTTTAAACCACGTAATTATAAAATCCGTAATGATGGAACCATCCCGGAGAAAGGAAAGTGTAATTCGGATCTTATGTGATGTTGGTGCTACGGTTTCTTCTTCTTGAAGAAGGATAAAAGGTGTACTTCATTATATGGGTGATTGTTTGGATTGTCTTCTTGTCAGTTTGGTTATTACATGGTTTTACGGGGTTATGTGCTTTTAACCATGGTCGGGATGAAACCATTATCATAGCTCACTTAAAACGTCAAAGGAAGCTAGATTTGAGCTTTTAACTAGAAGATGTGACAACGGGGTTAATTCACTATTATTTATTTGAGGTTGAAGTGAAATATCACGGGCGAGTGTACTTAGTATCCGAAGGTATCGGGATGGTTGGATGAAGATTCTTCAAGATCCTTGTTCGAGCTTATTATTAAAAAGCGAAGACTTGGAAATCTAGTTATTGTTGGGTGACTTTTTCTTTTCTTTTACCACTTGGGGAATTGGGCTCTTACCACCACAAAATAACTATCACTTTAAGGAGTTACGTTGTAGTGCTCAATGTCACATTCAATTGTGGATTTTCAAGAGGTGATGTCGTCTTATACTTGATGGTTGGTTGGATGAAGAGTATAGAGTACTTAGAGATTCAATGGAGGATGAAGTATCGGCACCGCTCTTTGTTACATATGTGCAAGTTTAAGTCACGAGTTCAAGTTAGTTTACTTGAGGTCAAATTCATCATATTGGGTTTTCTCCATCATTTGTCACGACAAAGAGCCTCTTGAATGATAATGAGGTGATTACAAGTTGCCAAGAGAGATTGAAAGAGAAAGATTTATGACGTTTGAACACAACAGTTCAAGCCTCGTTCTCTAAAGAAAAGAAAAGTGTACGTCCCAGTGCGCTTTATCTTCCAAAGAAGAGAAATCTTCTTATGACGTATGAACACAACAGTTCATGCCTCGTACTCTAAAGTAAAGAAATGTGTACGTCTTAGTGCGCATTATCTTCGGAAGAAGAGAAATCTTCTTATCACGTTTGAACACAACAGTTCAAGCCTCGTTCTCTAAAGAAAAGAAATGTGTACGCTTCAGTGCGCATTATCTTCGGAAGAAGATAAATCTTCTTATATATGACCATTCTCATCAACATGCTTCATACTTTTTCCATGCGCTTTCAATTAACAAGTGAACCGGACTACCGTTGGTTGTTTTCTTATTCCACTTGCTCGATTATAATGACGATGGCAACATCATATGCTACTTTTGAGGGGGAGAAGTGTGAATAGAATATATTTGGATGATTTTCACTTGTTTAATCAAGAATGGCATCTCCGTATGCAATTCTTGAGGGGGAGAAGAAGTATGAGAATTCTACATGTTGAGTTACATTTGAGAATATATGGTCATACGGCTCCTAACTCATGTAAGAACCGAACTTCTTCTTATCGGGTCATCGTTACATGGAGTTTCTACTAAGAGCCGTTGGTTGACATCTTCTCAAGGGCTGATATGATTTATGACAAAGTTCTTCCAGTTGCGGGGCTAATTTCCTTAATGAACATCTTTCTGTTATTGTTTGATTGGGAGGAATTTGAGTTAAGGGGATTTGCTATTTGTAAGTTAACGGGAATGCATTTGGTGAGATGAAGATGTTAACTATCTATTCCCCAACTGAACAATCTTGAAGAAGGTCGAGTCTGCAGTTTGTTCTACATTTTCTGCTGCATGTTAGAAGACTAAACACGAGTTGCATTTGATTATCCAAAGACTTCTTCTTATTCATGGCATTTATTTAAAGATTGTCGGTTTAGGGGAGAGCACTAATTGGGGGAGAGTGAAAAGCCAGATTTAATCCCCAATTAGACTTGCTCATTCTGTTCTTCAACAAGTTGATTCTCACAAGATTTCTAATGTTCTTCTCAACAAATTTCTAGTATACGGGCTTACAATGTGTTCTTGATTACAAGTATAAAAACCAAAGAAGGGGAAGGAGACACGCAACTAAACGCGAGTAAACTTGATGAACTTAATACTTCTAAGTGATTGAAGATATCCCGGGAAGACAAATGTCATTACCGCAGAGAAAATCAAGGTTTGACTCATGGCGTTTTGTGTTCTTATTCCAACTATGTGGGGGAAGAGATGGAAGAGTTAGTTTAAGTACACAAATGTGTGATGATTTTGATGTTATCACAATCATCAGGGGAGACAAATTGTGTACATTGGGGATGCTCAGCTATTTCACTTGAGTGCTTAATCAGTGATTCGAGATATAATCACTTATTAGGAGTTGACATCCATAAGATTGTCATCCGAGATAATCGGTGATTCGCCCGCTTCTTGATGTTATCGGTTATTCTTTCTTTGGGCATTTGGGTACTTTGGGTTCTTGAGCTTCATACACTTTCTTGAGGAAGAGAAAATTATACTTGGGTTATTCTTTGGATATCGGACTTAACTGCTACTTGATGTTATAAGTTTCTCTATCTTTGGGTATATGTGTATTCGGGTTCTGAGCTTTGCCAAGAGGTCGATCGCATCAATTCAACTACTTGATGGAATTGTTCTCTTGACACCTATTGGAATGGTTTGCTTCGACTTGAAAGGATAATGAAATATGAGAAGAAATTTAAAGAGTGGGATGATACGTTCTTTGTTCTTGTTGATGATATAACCCGAACGAAGAATCTCTACTATCGTTCTTAAAAGGAGCGGTAGGATTTATGATAATGGTGTGCTTCTCTATGCACTGGCTAAGGCAAGCTTGAAATAGAGCTTTGAATCGCTCATCTAATGGATTTTCGGTTTGGAGGAAGTCGCCAAAGTCTCTCTTTCTCAAAGGCTCATGTTCTATCTTCTATTCTGAGCCTTGGAAGCTTTGGTGGTGGATGTTTAAGAGGCGACGAATTCTATCTTCTACGACGTCTTTCGATATCCTTATCTCGGTACTCGTATCATCATCTTCTTAAACTATATCATCTTCTATCATTGTAAATATTTATAAAAACAAAATACAAAAACATAAAACCAACAAAAGCAAAATAGAAAAATATAAAACCAACAAAAATCCATAAAAATCGAAAAATTTGAAAAATACCAAAATATTGTTTTCAAAAGACATGTCTTCGTATCGATAACATCTACGGTCTTAGAAATGTCATTCAATAATGGCACGGGACCATAGATGAAGTTTGAGCAGGAGGTGTAAATATTCTTTTTCAAAACATGTCTAAAAACTATGGCTTGCAGCTATTTCAGACTGTAACCCGTGCTTAAAACTATGGCTTGCTATTATTTCCGATAGCAACCCGTTCTTCAAGAAAGGAAAGTGCTGCGCTAAACCAAAAATTTTCTAATATTTCGTGCACTTATCCTAAAAACAAAACAAGGAAAGCATGTCGTCAAAAAGACTGTTGTTCCTACACAAATGTTTTTCCTTCTAAAACTCTTCAGAAAAATATTTGTTGTTTTTCAAAAATGGTGGTAAATTGTGTTGCTTATAAATCAATCAGATTCAGAGTTTTCGTTAAAATTGAAAACTCTATCAATGACTTCAACGCTTTTAGACTTTTCAGAAAATAAGTCGTTGATTAAGGGGGAGAATGTTTTCAAAATTACATCATCTAACGGGCTTTCTTAATCATCCTACGTGCTTATCTGAAAAGATATAATTGCCTATGTTGAAGGACTAGGTTTCTAGGATGTGATTGTTGGGATTAGATGATTATAGATTGATGAACACATTATTCTCATACCTTTTATGATCTGATTGATATGTTGAATTGACTTTTATTAGTCGATTGTTGTTTGGGTGTTGTCGACCACCATATATGTCTATATGTGTTCACTAACGTATGCAGATAACATGGTTTAAAAGAATGTTCCCGATCCGGATCCCACAAGTGAAGATGATTGGATGCCGAAAGGAAAGGGTAACTATATATTGGGTTGACAAATGAAGAAACGGAGCTTAATTTGACTTCTATGAAGAGTTGGCATGACAAATGCAGCGTCGGAAGTCTCACCGCATCTGCAGATGGTTTTCTTCAAACCTACAACAACATCAACAAAAGCGACTCAACCACCTAACGATCTTGTGCGGGAAAATTAGTGAATGATACCATTTTTTAAACAATTTTAAATAATATTGTTTTGAAAAATGGAAAATATTGGTTTTGAAAATAAATTGGACTTAATTTTGAAAATCACCGGACTTCATTTTATCAAAACTTAAGTCACTCAATCATCGACTACGGTCATCGATTAAGGGGAGAGTGATTTAAAATAAAATATTTTCAAACAATATTTCATCAATCAAGTCTGTTTGTACAAAATAAGTGGTGATCTAAAGATTTAATGTTATGTCATGGTATGATTTTCTTTAAAACCAAAGATCTTTCAAAATGAAATTTTTTCATTCTTGTTTGATTGTGAAATTGTTTTATTTTACTTAAAGATCTCTTAAAACTATCATACCGACACTAACAATATTTAATGTCGAAAAAGCATTTCCTTATCTATCATTTTCAAAATTAAATCTTGCCACGTCTTTCCTCAAAATTTTCCAAATGATTTAAATCAATCGGGATCCAAAATCTCAATTGGTTTGAAATTTTTGATCGGGGGAGAGATCGTGATTTAAATCTCAAATCGGTTTTAAAAGGGTGATTGTTTCTAAAGCACTCCTTCCTTCATGTGCCAAACATTTTGAAATACATAATGCACATGATTGTAGAGAAGCATTTAACCAAAAACCAAGAGATATTTAAACAATGCCACATATTCTCCCATGTTTTGATATTTTTGATCCAAAATCTCAAAGGGTTTTATATTTTTGATCGGGGGAGAATTTGTGATTTAATATGAAATTTGATAAAAGATGATCGTTTTTATTCAATTGTGCAAGCTTCTCTCCCATATGTGCTAAACACTTTCGAATCTCGAAGCATATATTGAGGAGAGCATTTCAAAAAAATAAACTATCAAGGTACAAAGATTTATATGTTTCAACATAAAGTACCTTGATTGATTTTCTAAATTGTTTCTTAATGAATTTTGTGATCGTGGATGTACTTCAAAAGGAACTCTTTCCTCTATGTGATAAAATTATTTCAAATATCCTATGCACATATTGAGGAGGAGAATTTACCAAGAAAATCAAATGGCTTTTTCCACGGAAATTGTGATCAAGAAATTATTTTAAAAGAACTTTTGCCTCCATACGCTAAACAATTTACTAATCATATGCACATGTTGAGGGGGAGCATTTCTAAATGATCAAAACAATTAAGGTACAAAATGCTTTGATTTTATATCACAAGTACCTTGATTGATTTTCCAAATGATTTTTCAATTGGTTTTAAGGAAGAATGAACTGTACTAAAAGACCGACCATTTTACTTTATGCGTGGAGTTATAAGGATGGTGAGGTTAGGTATTAGTTCCCACGATCCGCCGTAACCGAGAGGGATCTACCAGGACAATCCACTAGATAGTGTAGAGTCCTTAGGTATATTGAAAAAGGAGAAAATGATAAATGTGAAGAGTCTTGTTGAGATGAGCTAGTCTCGAACAATCCTAACAAGGTTCTAGTAATGAAGTCTCGGTAAGAACCAAGGGGTTGAAGAATGAAAAGAAATTAATGTGAAAGGGTGAAAAGAAATAGCCTCCAATAATTCAACCTTAGGGCGTAAACCGGGTTCAATACATATACTCTTGGTGGTTACCAAGGTAACACTGGTATTGAAGACAAGACGTCATGGACCCAAAGGATGACCGCTCTAAACTTCCCAAGCTACTCAAGTTCCTCTTAAAATGACTTGTTTCATTCTCGGGGAACCTACATAATCTATCGACTTTCTCCTAGATATTGTTGATATTGAAGAGGAGACCTCTCCCTAGTCTCCGCATAGGAACCAAATATGCACGATTGAGTCTAGAGCCAAGAGATCATCCACAATATCTCATTAGGACACAAAATTAATGAAGACTTCATTGTTTCACACAATGTGGAAAGTAAGTATATATTGAGAGTCCTACGCATTATCCTTGTGGTATTGCCGTAACATCCGAGTGATATGTAAAGTATTCACAATGAATATGGAAATCCTTCTAGAGCCAACATCAAACAAGCTCTTGGTGGGTGACATGTGAGATATTTTCTAAAGATCAAGCTTGTGAAAACTGGACATAAACGATGGGGCGATTCACTCTTGAATCAACCTTGGTCCAGGATTAGAATTGACGAATACTTTTGGAAAAACCGTTCGATGTGCAAATCTCTTCTTTTCTCAAGCACATCGAATGTGTATTCATTTTCAAACACAAAAAGTATCTCTGATTGAAAAATACTTTTGGAAAAACCGTTCGATGTGTAAATCTCTTCTTTTCTCTAGCACATCGAATGTGTACTCTTTTCAAATACAAAAAGAATTTATGATTGAAAATTGATCTTTCTCATAAAACATTCGTCGTATTGCAAAACTATTTCTTCTAAGCAATACGCGTATGTTTTCAAATCAATTTTCATCAATCGGTGAATCTCGATTATTTGGTTCACTCACTCCGTGTTGTCTTCTTTGAGACGTTCGGTTTGAGAACACTAGAGCATCTGCGAAACCCCGTCAAGGATATTCTTGAATTATACGATCACGAGCGAAGCTTGTCGATCAGCGGGAACCGTGGGCGTGTACCTCGATTCAACGAAGTGATCAAAGACACTTTCGTGTGTTTTATTGCTAAATGTTGTTTGCGGTACATTTGGGCGGTTGCAATCGATCGAATTGAGAAGTCAATCCAAAGCCGCAAATTGAAGAAATCATGACTTGTGCATATCTACGTAACACGGCTCGATATTTTTATACTATGTTTACCTTTCTGCCTTTGCAAATATCATGAGCCATAAAGCTTCCGCTACTCGATGAAAAGATGTCATGATCCGAGAAGTGTGAGCATGTCGGTCCGAAAGTCACAACTTCATGATGGCAACACAAAAGGGTGATCCGAGATTTCTTGTGGTGATGATCTCAAAGAAAGCTCGAAGATCATCAAAGATGTGGATCAGTTCAAAGACCTCCACTAAAAGTACAAATCAATGCGGACTTTGAAGAATCGTTACAAAAGCACAAAGATTGCGGAACTTGAAGAATTGAAGTCTACGAGCTCAGAACTAAAGATAAAATAGAATGCTAGGATTCGAAATGTAAAACATGGGGTAACCTCTCTTAGGGGGAGATTGTTAGGAATTGGAAATTCCATGTTAAAGTGTCGGTCACCCCAATTATGGTCTAGCATATGTTAGCTCATGGACGTGTTGTTATTTACGTTATTTAGTAGTTTATTAGTTTGTTTGTAGCGTAGAATAGTTTAGTGTAATACCGTGGAGGAAGGACGGTCTTTACCCATCGTATGCACGATCCATAGTCAGACATGAGGACGTATGCTTTGTAACTATAAATACCCTTCCATCCTTGGAAGGGTGTTGCTTCTTAAAATCTAACCTTACATTTGTATTACAACTCTCTTTCAAGAACCTCCTCTCAACTCTCTTCATCTATCTAAAATGGCTTTCTTGTTTAATCACAATCCTAGACCACCGAATCATCTAACAACATAATATTCACGATCCTACAAACTCTCGAGTTGGATACTTAGGGGAGTGGAGTAAAGCGAAGGAGATTCGTGACCGAACAACTATAAATCCTCGTGTTGGTTTGTGTATCCTTTTACTTATCTATTTACTTTTATTCTTGCTTTATATTCTTGATTGTCTATGTGGTTGATGTTTATGTGTGATGCATAGTTGGTATTTCATATAGTCATAAACTATATTTTACACTTTACATATTATGACACGCTTGATCAAAAAAAAAAACAAACGGACTAATAATGGTGAAACTTGATTTATAATGAACCATTAATCTTGCGGAATCTTATGTGATATTAAGGGTTGGCCTTACATGCCAGTGTCGTTAAATGCATCATCGCGTCGAGATTAGAAAATGCGATGGTTTATACTATATTTGATACAAAAGTTTTAAGTTTGAAGCGAGGCGATTCACCCCTCACGTTTTCCATAATGGGTATCGAGGCGGGTTGGCTCTAGTTTTTAAAACAAATGGTTTTTAAAACGAGTAAGGTCCTTGTATCAAATTTTTGGTGAAGTCAAGCATAATATGAAAAGTGTTTTGTTGTTTTTTTTGTCTTTAAAGTTTTGTTGTTAGATATCTTGTTAATCAAGCTTGAATAAAGATTAAAATGGGAAATATAACTTCACTAAAAAGTCTACAAAGGTTAAACCCTTTCGTTGGGTCAAAACATGCATTTTTAAATCGTATCGATCCGTGGATCCCTTTGTTATCAAAGGCGGATCCCTTTGGAAGGATCCTGCGGATCCGTGGTACTGAGGACGCTTTTGCAAATTTCAAAATTCATAACTAATTAACCGTAAGTCCGTAGAAGTCGTTCCACCTATCGTTTTAAAGGTAGTTGAGTCTACTTTCATATTAAAATGATTTCATAAACTGATTCAAAACAAATATTTACAAAATCATTGATTTGTAATAGAAAGTCATTTTTCAGTCATAACTTTTGCACAAACTTTTGATCTAATTGGAGACGGATTTTTCGTCTTTGAATAACAATGTGTCTTCTTTTGAAATTAAGGTTTTGATCATATTTATAAATATAAAAGAAACTAATCAAGCTTGGTATACATGTTTATATTGAACACAAAGCGATGAAAAGAACTTTTGTTTACTATGCTAAATGATTAATTGTCTTACCTTGCATTACTTGATATCAAATAGTTTTTGTGTTTGTTTGATTGAATAACATATGGTTTCCTCACCTTGCTATTCATTCTCTTGTTTGTCGATTTAGTAATATTTTACTAATCAATGTGCTATTTGAAGGAGTGTTTGGGATAACATCTAGTTACGTCAAAATGTTAGTTTAAATACTTAGATAAGTCATCTAAGTTGAAAAATGTTTAAAAGCGATTGAGTTTTTCATGTGTGCAACATAAATGTTTTATGTGCTTATATGATTTATTGATTTCATATTTTCTTGTGTCGTTTTCTAAAAACAACAAGAATGTACATCATATCATAACCTACACTTGTGTTGATGATGTACTCTCCCGTTTTCTTTTTTATGATCGCTTTCCAAGCTTCATAGTAGGATTGACAACTTGATTATTTCATCCGATATACTCAAGTAAATTATTTTGCAACGCAAACATAATTGGTCATATCCGAAAATCCAAACTCGAGCTTTCCAACAACATATGTTGAACTAGCTCATCCAACCATTTTGTTCACCATATGAATAACTTTAAATTTTATATTTAAATATGACACCTTCGTCACATTAGTTGTTTCGGCATAATATTAATAAAACCGAGTGAAGTATTATCATTGTTACTCTTGATAGGCCGTTGTAGGAATAAAATTTTCCTAACTGAGAATGAATACTAGAGAACTTATTGCACTAGAAACTCAATTTGCTTCCTTGATAGAAGTTGGGTATGTGGAATCGCTTGTAAAATGATCGTGTTTAGCCGTAATTGAGCAATTTGCTAGTAATAGTCTCATATTCATTCTCTCACTTGAGAAATCTATACTCCTATGTTTTCCTAAAGTAAGTTTATAATGGAAATAGTTTGCATTGTCTTAGGATTACTAATCAAACAAGTTGTAAAATTAAATTTTCTTTTAGTCAATCACAACCACTTGCCTCATCAAGCGATTATCTTGCTTTGATCGAGAAAAGCTACATGACTTTATGGACGAAGCTCATTGTACGCTAATCACCATCCGTAATGACTATACATAGTTCATTGCTTCCGTTGACCAAAACAACCTTCTAAAACAATTCACTTTCTTAAGGCGCATATACATGTGTTTTTACTCTTCAATACCAACACATAGGTAAACATCTTTTAGCTAAAACCAACTCACAAACGGTACTTGCTTCAAGCCTTTCTAAATCCAACACTTACTCTTCTAAACATAATTCATTCATCTCCACAAATAACAACTCTACCTTCTGGATCTAAATATAGTCTAAATTGTCCTAAACTAGCACCTCACGACTCTTTTGTCTTGAACACCATCATGTGATCTTTTCTTTCACGACACATGCCTTGCATGTCATTGTTAGTGTAAATGATTTACTAATCTAGACCGTAAATCTGTTTTGAGCTTCTTGAATAGTGCTTGTTAAGTTTGCTAAACATCTTTATTATTTGTGAGCTCAATCTCATTTGATTGCCTATTTGTTATTTCTACATGCTCTCCTTGCTATGCTTAACTTGTATTTATGTATGCTTGTTGTAGAAATCATTAGTTTCAAAATTCGGAACATAGAGCAAAATTTTGAAACTATTATATTAAGGAAATCATCTCGGGGCCGGGATCCCTTAGATATAACTAGACGGATCCTCAGTGAAGGATCCGTGGGATCCGGTGATGAAAGTTCCTTTTAGCCTCCTGCATCAATCAAACTTCCGACCTTATTGGACTAGTTAAACATGCTACATTAGGATCACTTAAACTTCCCTTAGGCTCAGTTGATCTCACATTCACTCAAGGATCACATTCAAAGTATTTTTGATTTATCATTACTTCAAAACTCACCATCTTTTCGCTCCGATGTTTATACATTGTTCCTCTCATCTCAAAACACCTAGTCTGATATTTCTCTCAATTTTGACAAATTGATTTTAGTCATCTCTACCTTAAAATGCTCTAAAAACTAGTTTTTAATTTCTTGTGATTTATAAGTAATTTTCTAAATTTTTATTTGATCACCATCTGGTCTCTATGATCATTAGCCATCCTCAAAACACTTACTGTCATCCACGATCACTCATTTATGTTTCTAAAACTCCATTTTCTCTACAAAAGTCATCATTGACAAACCTCACTCATTAGTTTTGACCACTTAGGTATCATGCCATGTAAGACACCTTAATGGAATGACTAACTTAGAATATGTAAGTATTAGACCTTGCTAGAACCCAATCATCTCCTTTCACCTCATCTGTTGGCGGGATCCCTAGACTAAAGCTAGTCGGATCCTCTAGTGAGGAACCGTGGAACCGGGGAATGCAGTACATTATCTCTTGAGATAATCATTTCAAATTCCTTTTCCACTCAAACACTTGCTTAACACATAGGATTATCAGTTTCTTATATACTTATAAATGAGTTGCGTCTATGTGATTATTTAGATGTTCTCTTTTGTTCTTTTCATGATATTATGCAAACAATTTCTCTATTTCTATAAATGTTTTCCTTTTGTACTAAATAATTTGGATTCTTGCAGGTTGAAAATGGTCGATTTCATCATCAAGTCAAGTTGTACTCATTCGCACATTTTTTTATATTCCTAATCTTGCATCATCCTAACCATCTTCATCCACTTTTGTCACTACTCACAAAGTCATCATGTCTACCACCTCTATTGAGTCATCAGCCGAGTAAAAAAAAAGAGTCACCTTGATATCTTTCATCACAATCCCTTGCTACTCTTGAGTCACTTTATTACCTAGTAAAAATTGACCTCTCATCACCTCTACCACAACTTCCATACCTCTAAGTCATAATGATGATTTCTATCATTATCACCCTGTCCAAGGTCTAGTTCACGAACTACGTGATGAAGTATATTTCATGTTCTACCACATCCTACTTGTGTCAATCACAACCTTAAACCCCAAGCTACTTGTGTCAACCACATCCTACAAGTGTCTCACTACCACTACATCTATGTTATCAAAAGCCAAGTGAATTTCGTAATGAAATGCGTCTCATCCCCAAATACATTTATTTTCTTACCTTGAACAACCTTACAACCTCTAAACCAACCACGATGATGCAAGTAGTAGGATTATTCTCTTTTTGACACTAAATTTTTCTTTGTAGGTTCACTCATATACATGGATTTGTATATGGCACACTTGTCTTCGGACGAGGTTTACTTATTTTTTGTAGGTTCTTCTTGAAGCCCTCGAGCTAGGGGGAGCTTCCGTCGAGCATCTACAAAGTGCATCATATGACTTACTCGTCCAACAACGAATATATTTTTCACTAATTTTTGTTTTGTAGATTTTCAAAATACACTAGGAGCACTTGGCGCTCTTAATAAAGGGAGATTTTGTCAAAGCAAAAACATTGCAAATTTTGCAATACTTTCGTCTTAGCTTCCTAAAATATTTGGCGCCTTAACAAGGGGAGCAACCGTCGAGGGGAGCATCGCATACTCATTCTTCAAAATTCCTTTATGTTTCAACAAAATGGAGATTTCTTTCTCATCATATATATTTTTCATTCCTTAACACTAACCTTGATGTAGGTTAAGCCTCAAAAATTTGATCTATTGAGCCGTTGGCAACAATAGTTATAATTCAAAGGATCTTTCTATGTATTTTTTTGTGTGATTCTCTAGGTTCCTCTTAAAGGCGAGATCACCACCTCTTGAAGACGTGCAAACTCAAGGTCATGAGTTTCTAAGCTTCGTCAACATCCAGACCACTTAAGTGAATCTTGTTGATAATTCTTCTCTTCCTCCATTAGTGTTTCGTGTTGAAGGTATTGGCGTGGTGTGCGAGTTGTGTACAACAATGGGAGAAATAAGGTGTTTTCAATTTAACTTTACTAGGGATGATGCAAACTACGCCATTATTGGGAGAAATTAAGTTTAAACTCAAGGACACACTTTTTGTTTTGACAAAGGGAGAAGAGTGTAAGAGAAGGTAATGTAAAGGAAATGCGGACACAAGTATCTTTGATATTTTACCTATTTATTACGTTTACATATATTTTGTCATCATCAAAAGGGGATATTGTTAGTGCAAATATTACGATATTTAATCTATGATCTCGTTTGCTTTGTTGATAACAAACATGTAACTTGTAATACATCGTAAAATGTATAAGTTACTTGTAATTATATTTTGTCTCAACATACTTTCAACACCTCTCGACGACTCAAGTCCTTGTATGCTACAACACAGGCTCGTACATGTTTGTTATGTTGCGTTATGATCAAATCCTTAACAAACCATTAAACATGTTTAGTTAAACACTTAAGTAATCTTGGTTACTTACATTTTATAAAATACATAAACAAAAGTAGATGTGTTGGGTAAATACCATGATCCATAACCCATACCCATGACCCAAAGTCCATAACCTATTGTCTAGATACATTGTATCTAGTTGGGTACCCAAGACCCAAAGTCCATGACCCATGACCTATGAATAATGAGGAGCGTTGATACGCTTACGCAGCGCGTTCGGGGTCAAAGGAACTTCCTTTTCGTCGAGCAATTTTTTCAACACCCTAGGCAGTGAACCTAATCGTTGTAGTGTAGTATTAGGGTAAGCCACGGAATTGATATCGTACTCTAGGGGAATAAGAATGCTAGTGAGAAGTTACTACGCTAAGGTTGGGGTTGAGGAAGATTTTTTTATCTTTTATGTTTTGAGGAAATGGAAAGGTACGAATCTCGGGTTTGGATTTGGGGTTGGTATTTCTACCGATTACTCTACTTGTCTAATTATCTAATTAACTAAGGTGAGGGTAGTCTATGTCTAATTATTGTGTGCTCGTATGATGGTTTAAAGATGTGTTTACTTAGGTTTTATTACTCCTTAATTATCTCCTATTGATGGTTGAATTGTCACGTCCTTATTCTTAATCGCGTTGTGTGTCTAAGGTCGTAGGGTATGCGTTTATCCCTAACTCTTTGAAACTACCAAAGGTTATCGCCTACAAAGTCTCTAGGATTTATAAACTTTAACTCTAAGGTACTCTTGGATGGTTTAGCCTACAACAACTCTAGGTGTTATAAACTAAGTTTCACAAAGATTAATCAAGCATTAACTACACAACGGATGACCTATCGCATTACTAGATCATTAACAATTAAGATAAGAGACAACCAATCAATATTCAATAATTAAGTTTCATATTCCTAAGCAAACACACAAGTAAATTAGCCGGACATGGAGAACATGCAAGCATACACACAAGTAATTGAATACATAATTAAATTAATGAAGTAAAACACTTATCTTGATGTAAGATGGGGTTTGGAACCCTAAAATACTGTACAAGACAACCTTGGTTCGGTTTAGGTTTTACTCCAAAAGACTACACACCGAAAACTAAAAATTGGATTCTATATATAAGATTACATATGCGACGGCGCCACCTTTGATTTGTGACGCCATCGGGTAGCCGCCATTAGGGTTTCGCCTTGGCCACGTTAGTCTTGGCGACGGCGCCACCTTATGCTTGTGACGCCGTCCCTTCGGCCTCGCGTCGCCGTTCGATCAAATCTAGGCCGCCCGAGTTGCGACGACCTACTCTTTTAAAGCCCGACACCGTCACTTGTAAATAAGCAATTTAGCTACCGAGCCATCACAAAATTGATGCGACGGTCACAGATAACACCGACGCCGTCCCCATCGGCCCAAAGAACTGAGTGTCTTGATTATTGACTTTGGCCATTTTCTTCAGATATTCGCGCTTTTCGTCCGAATAAGTGTCATTCCAAAGATTTTGCCTTCAAGATGCCTAAAAGTGAAAAGGAACGATATTAAGTAATAACGGATACAAAAGTGATCAAATAAGGGCTTAAACGACCCTCAAAAGGTACATTTTAAAACCTTATCAAATATCCCTACACTTGGTATTTGCTTGTCCTCAAGCAAATGTGCTTTTAGCCAATTAATTTATAAGTTAGGGTCATGAAGCATTGGTTTAGAACAATCCACAACACATATAAGCCCCATAAAAGTCATAACAAGCACGGAAATTACATACTAGCACCTCACATGGGGTGTTTGGATACTCACATCTCTCGGTGTATATAAAATATAACAAGTTGGAAATGGAAGATAAACACTCATTAACCGGTCCTAGTATATAGATTACCATAGGCTTGAGACTAGATCAAACCTCCATCGCTTTGGCGTAAGCACCTAGGAAAGACTATCAAAGAGGTCTTTTAAAGGGTTGTAATGTTAGGCTTACGGTAGGAAACAAAGGGTTTGGTGGGATAGGCTATTTAGTGGTGGCAAGTCAAAAATCTTTATGTTACAAGCATGCGAAGAATGGCGTTGCTAAGCCAAGACTCGACACTCTAGACTCTAGATAACTCAAACAAACAAACATAATTTAAAGATAGATGTAGGATGGTAGCCCGTATATATATATATATATATATATATATATATATATATATATATATATATATATATATATATATATATATATATATATATATATATATATATATTCAACACACTTTTTTTTCTTTTTCTATTTTTTTTTTTAAATACACTTTTACTCTACCATCCTCTACGGTAACATCAAAATGATAGGGATTTATAGGCACATCCCTACACTTGAGTTTTTATTACTCTAACACTAATTTGACCCGAATTGAAAAGATCAAAACACTTGGAGTACATTATTACGCAAATAAAGGGAATTTGAATTTAACGTTCCCTTCCCGTCATTTCATAAACTTTAACTTTTCCCATGAGTCCCAATCGTCCCAAAACTGTGTACAAAGGATATGACTCGACTTAGCAACTTATGCAAGCAACTAGATAATTGAACTAAGGGTTTAGTGTGATAACAATAATGCACTAAAAGTGAGTGCATACAAGGTAGGCTAAGGCGATTTGGGTGTACATTTGGGGGTGGGGTGTAAACAATGCTCTTCATTGATATTCCGGAAAACCAAAACATCACGAGAACCGCGAAAAGGATAGGCTCGAGGGTTAACTAGGGTATCGTGTACTAAAGATGAGTACAACGCAAGGTGTGGGGAATTACTCAACCGATGTGGAAGAAGTAATTATATTACGGGTATTAAACAAGGGTTATCCTAATGCCTCTTATCATTTAGTTGTTCCTAACTACACAAGTGTAGTCTTACTAGCGATCTCGGATGCATCACAAAACAAGTTCTAGAATCTATTATACTACCGGTTCACACACTAAGCATTAAAGATGAATGCTTTAATTCCTACTAATCTAAGGGCGATCCTCACATTTTGGGTGAAATTTAAGTGGTAAAGGTTTTGTGCTAGTCATATAACTTCCTATCCATGAGACGCTTTATTAATACTAATGGTCCACTCCTATATGTCATGAAAATTTTAAATTTGGTGCCAAAATTACCCTAACCGACATTTTCTCATGGTTTATTACACAAATGCAATTGGACAAAGCAAACATTCAAGGATAAGCATAGTTTCAAAGTTCCCATTTTATTTTCCTCCCTACACTTAAACCGAACATTGTCCCCAATGTTCCCGAAAGTATCAAAGTTATGATAATGGAAGGTAATAAAAGATGAAAGAAACTAGTACTCCCGATTAGCTCGGTAGGATCCGTGTAAAGTGGTGGTTACATCTTTCTTCAAGAAGAACGTTTATGTGAAAAGCTCCTTCATATCTTATGTATCTTCTTCTTGATAAATTAAACCGCACACTTGAAGAAAACAAACGAAACCTTCGTGTAAAATCGTGTAATAATATATATAAGACTTTACTAAACTAGGATATAATGCTTGTGGAATGGATGTTTACATAAAATTAAGACCGAAAATTCCAAAATTTGTAAGTAGCTCGAAAACGAGAAAAAGTTAGAAGTTGTTTCTCCCTCCCGACGCCGTCAAAGTTATCATGACAGAATCGTCTGCGATTTTCGGAAAAATCGGAAAATTTATATCTTTAGAATTTGAAAAACTTCCCGCAAAACATCCATTATGACTCGATACAAGCATTTGACTCGAACAAACACATGTATATCTTTTAATTAATTGAATTCTCATGTTTACGCTTCTTTTGAAACGTGTGTAATCCTCCATACACTTATCCCTTATGTAAAATACCTTTATATGTAATTAAGATGAGGTTAAAGACAAAATAAAGCATTTTTACAAATTTAAACATGAGAATAAACAATTAATAAAAGATATACGACATACAAATAAAAATAAAAAACAAATACACATGGGTTGCCTCCCAAGAAGCGCTTGTTTTTGTTCGAGTCACGAGCCTGACTCTACCCTTATTTAACAGATAAAGGGGAGGTTTTCCCTACACTTAGGTTTAAATGTGGGTGATAGTAGCGATACACACCCTTAGGGTGGAAATTTGCTGCGTGAGGAGAGGGTGATGGGTGATTTATATGCTCAAAGGAGTGTGCTCCATTCATTATAACCTTACCTAATTCTATTCGTAGTAGCGGTGAATCAAATCTCTCTCTAAAATGGATCATCTTCTATCAACTTCAAAAGATTCTTAGTTAAGTATCCATCTTGACCTAATAAACCCGATTTAAACCCATAATGTTTCTTGTTATCAACCATGAATGGGTGATATAAGTGTGTAAGGTCATGGGTTACTCCTATATTAGCTTCCACTCTACATGGCTTAGAGTCTACCACCTTTATCAAGCAACTACCCGGACTATCTATTTTGATGGGTGGATTGGGGCCTAATTCAATTCCAAGATTCACATCTAAAGACGGAAAATTGGGTAAGGTTTTGGTTAAGGCTCGGTTCATCAAAATTAGGAACTTCCCTAGGACTAAGAGAGAGGTCATGACAACAAGCATCTAAACCTACATTCTCTAGTGGCGTTTGGTCCAAAGGTTCTCTATCAATCGGGTTCCTATAGTCTCTTTTACTTCTTCCGGTAAGTTATAGGCGATATGTGTTCCTCAAGTGATGGTAGGGCTTGTGGGCTTGGAGTTTCCACCTTATTCTCCATTATATCTAGATCTCCTAAATGTTCATCATGTGTTTTAGTATGATCTAACCCAAATACACTCCTAAACATCTCAAATCCTTCTTTGGCCATTTCAAATTCTTGGTCCGATTCATAAGAATTGTTCTCAAAAACTTGACTACTATGTTCTATTTGCCTAAAGGATTCCTTACGTGTGTCATATGTTTTGAAATCTATCCCACACATGCAACTAAGTATTTCAACTTCAACCATCTCATAATCTTGTTCGGGTTTAGGTTCCATGTTCTTAAAAACTAGGTCTTTTTGATCATGGTGCCTAAGATCATTCAATTGATGGTTTATGCTTAGGAGGCTTTTCTCAAAAAAATTCCAGATGGCCTTATTAAAAGGAGTTGATCCTAACAATGATCGTTGAATAGAAGTCACACGAGCACAAAATTTATCAAATCCATCCAACCTTACACCCGCCTCCTTTTGGATATCTCTAAGATCACTCACAAATTCATTAGAACAATAAAAGCAATCCAATCATGAAATTCAATTGTTCCTCATTTGTTAATGATTCAAATGCAACTTCACTTGCCATAGCGACAAATGAAAAGGGTTTACGAACACAAACACAAAGAAGGGATAGACTACAAGGAAGCTAAAAATGAGAAAAAGCTTACTTGATAGGAATCAAGCAAGGAACCTAAACGAGGTGGACTCTAACTAGCTATTCTATTCCCGCAGCGCGCCAAAACTTGATACGCTTACGCAGCGTGTTGGGTCAAAGGAACTTCCTTTCGTCGAGCAAGTTTTTCAACACCCTCGCAGTGAACCTAATCGGTTGTAGTGTAGTATTAGGGTAAGCCACGGAATTGATATCGCTCTCTAGGGAATAGGAATGCTAGTGAGAAGTTACTACGCTAAGGTTGGGGTTGAGGAAGATTATTTTTATCTTTTTATGTTTTTAGGAAATGGAAAGGTACGAATCTCGGGTTTGATTTGGGGTTGGTATTTCTACCGATTACTCTACTTGTCTAATTATCTAATTAACTAAGGTGAGGTAGTCTATGTCTAATTATTGTGTGTTCGTATGATGGTTTAAAGATGTGTTTACTTAGGTTTTATTACTCATTAATTATCTCCTATTGATGGTTGAATTGTCACGCCCTTATTCTTAATCGTGTTGTGTGTCTAAGGTCGTTGGGTATGCGTTTATCCCTAACTCTTTGAAACTACCAAAGGTTATCGCCACAAAGTCTCTAGGATTTATAAACTTTAACTCTAAGGTACTCTTCGGATGGTTTAGCCTACAACAACTCTAGGTGTTATAAACTAAGGTTCACAAAGATTAATCAAGCATTAAATACACAACGGATGACCTATCGCATTACTAGATCATTAACAATTAAGATAAGAGACAACCAATCAATATTCAATAATTAAGTTTCATATTCCTAAGCAAACACACAAGTAAATTAGCTTGACATGGAGAACATGCAAGCATACACAAGTAATTGAAGACATAATTAAATTAATGAAGTAAAACACTTATCTTGATGTAAGATGGGTTTAGAACCCTAAAATATCTGTACAAGACAACCTTGGTTCGGTTTAGGTTTTACTCCAAAAGACTACACACCTAAAACTAAAAATTCGGATTCTATATATAAGATTACATATGCGACGGCGCGGCCCTTTGATTTGTGACGCCGCCGAGTAGCATCATTAGGGTTTCGTCTGGCCACGTTAGTCTTGGCGGCGCCACCTTATGCTTGTGACGCCGTCCCTTCAATCTCGACGCCGTCTCGATCAAATCTAGGCCGTCCGAGTTGCGACGACCTACTCTTTTAAAGCCCCGACACCGCCACTTGTAAATAAGCAATTTAGCTCGAGTCACAAAATTGATGCGACGGCTGTCACAGATAACACCGACGCCGTCCCTTCGGGCCCAAAGAGCCGAGTGTCTTGATTCTTGACTTTGGCCATTTTCTTCAGTATATTCGCTCCTTTTCGTCCGAATAAGTGTCATTCCAAGATTTTGCCTTCAAGATGCCTAAAAGTGAAAAGGAACGATATTAAGTAATAACGGATACAAAAGTGATCAAATAAGGGCTTAAACGACCCTCAAAAGGTACATTTTAAACCTTATCAAGCGCCCACGATCCCTAGGGCTATAAGGGGTGATCCCACTCGAAGGGATCCTTGGGATAGAAACATAGTTTGGTCTTTTGCCAATAAATAGCAAGCCACTTCTCACCACATTTGGATACTTTCACATACTTTCTCTCCATTTCTAACATACTTAGATCATTAGGAAACATGTAAACCACCCTCATCTCATATGATCATAATGCTTTTAACTTTCATTTGTTGTAAGCATACTCCAAGTGATCCTCCAAAGCAAGCCTAGAGATCTTGCATCCTTACTCATCAAGTGATCACCCATCACAAGCATACAAGCACATGAAGATCTTCACAACAAGCTTGGGAAACTTGTCATCTTCATTCATAGAAGACTAACTACATCATGCTATGTGTTCTTGATGTTTGGTTTAGGATTTCATATCCATTAGACACATTGTCTTGGATATTGTCTAGTATCATATTCTTGTATCTATAACTAGATTATATGGTTTATGTGTTTGTGCCATAAAACACAAGGTTTGTTATGTTGGGCCACAAAACATAACGGTGTCATAGATGTGTTGATAACGCTACACGCCGCTCGGGGTCAAAGGAACTTCCTTTCGTCGAAAGAAGTTTTCAACACCCCAGGCGATGAACCTAATCGCTGTAGTGTAGTATTAGGGTAAGCCACGGTATTGATATCGCTCTCTAGGGAATAGGAATGCTAGTGAGAAGTTACTACGCTAAGGTTGTGGTTGAGGAAGATTATTTTTATCTTTTATATTTTTAAGGAAAGGAAAGGTACGAATCTCGGGTTTGAATTTGGGGGTTGGTATTGCTACCGATTACTCTACTTATCTAATTATCTAATCTAAAGTGTATGTAGTCTATGTCTAATTAATGTGTGCTCGTATGATAGTTTAAAGATGTGTTTACTTAGGTTTTACTACCCTTAATTATCTCCTATTGGTGGTTGAATTGTCACGCCCTTATTCCTAGTTGCGTTGTGTCTAAGGTTGTAGGTATGCTTTTCTCCCTAACTCTTTGAACTTACCAAAGGGTCTCGCCTACAAAACCCACTAGGATAATAAACTCTTACTCTAAGGCACTCTTTGGATGGTTTAGCTTACAACTACTCAAGGAGTCATATTCTAAGGTTCACAAAGATTTAATCAAGCATTAAGTACACAACGAATGACCTATCGCATTACTAGATCATTAACCAACTAAGATAAGAAACAACCAATCAATATTCAATAATTAAGTTTCATATTCCTAAGCAAACACACAAGTAAATTAGCTTGACATGGAAAACATGCAAGCATACACACAATTAATCAAAGACATAATTGTATTAATGAAGTAAAACACTTATCTTGGTGTAAGATAGGGTTTGAACCTAAAATACTGTACAAGACACCTTGGTTCGGTTTAGGTTTTACTCCAAAAGACTACACATACAATATCGAAAAATTCGGATTCTATATATAATATTACACATGCGACGGCGCACTTTATGTTTTGTGACGCCGTGTCGCCATCATTGGGTTTCGCCTTGGCCACGTTAGACTTGGCGACGGCGCCACTTTATGCTTGCGACGCCCTCTTCAACTTTCGACGCCGTCTCGATTACATCTAGGCCGTCCGAGTTGCGACGGCCTACTCTTTTATAACTTGACGTCGTCACTTGAAAATGGGAGTTTTGGCTCTTCCCGTCATTAAAGATCCTCCGACGGCCACACTTAACACCGACGCCACACCTTATGTTTTCAAGACTTTGAGTGTCTCGATTCGACTTTGGCCATTTTCTTCAGATAATCGCGCTTTTCGTCCAAATAAGTGCCATTCCAGATTTTGCCTTCAAGAGACCTAAAAGTGAAAAGGAACGATATTAAGCAATAACGGATACAAAGTGATCAAATAAGGGCTTAAACGACCCTCAAAAGGTACCTTTAAAACCTTATCAAATATCCCTACACTTGGTATTTGCTTGTCCTCAAGCAAATGTGCTTTTAGCCAATTAATTTATAAGTTAGAGATCATGAAGCATTGGTTTAAAACAATCCACAACACATATAAGCCCAAAAAAGTTATAACAAGCACGAAAATTACATACTAGCACCTCACATAGGTGTTTGGATACTCACATCTCTCTCGGTGTATATGAAATATAACAAATTGAAATGGAAGATAAACACTCATTAACACTCCTAGTACATAGATTACCATAGGCTTGAGAATAGATCAAACCTCCATCGCTTTGTAAGCACCTAGGAAAGACTATCAAAGAGGTCTTTAAAGGGTTGTAACGTTAGGCTTACTGTAGGAAACAAAGGGTTTGGTGGGATAGGCTATTTAGTGGTGGTAAGTCAAAATATCTATGTTACAAGCATACGAAGAATGGCGTTGCTAAGCCAAGACTCGACACTCTAAACTCTAGCTAATAGAAATAAACAAACATAAAATTAAAGGATAGATGTAGGATGGTAGCCCGTATGTTTGTTTTTTTTTTTTTTTTTTCACTCTATATTTTTTTTTATTTTTATATTTTTTCGATTTTTTTATACACTTTTACTCTACCATCCTCTACGGTAACATCAAAATGATAGGGATTTATAGGCACATCCCTACACTTGAGTTTTTATTACTCTAACACTAATTTGACCCGAATTGAAAAGATCAAAACACTTGGGGTACATTATTACGCAAACAAAGGGAATTTGAATTTAACGCTCCTTTCCGTCATTTCATAAACTTTAACTTTTCCCATGAATCCCAATCGTCCCAAAATCATACAAAGGATATGACTCGACTTAGCAACTCATGCAAGCAACTAGATAATTGAACTAAGGGTTTAAGGTGATAACAATAATGCACTAAAAGTGAGTGCATACAAGGTAGGCTAAGGCGATTTGGGTGTACATTTGGGGTGGGGTTTAAACAATGCTCTTCATTGATATTCCGAAAACCGAAACATCACGAGAACCGCGAAAAGGATAGGCTCGAGGGTTAACTAGGGTATCGTGTACTAAAGATGAGTACAACGCAGGGTGTGGGGAATTACTCAACCGATGTGGAAGAAGTAATTATATTACGGTATCAAACAAGGGTTATCCTAATGCCTCTTATCATTTAGTTATTCCTAACTACACAAGTGTAGTCTTACTAGCGATCTCGAATGCATCACAAAACAAGTTCTAGAATCTAATATACTACCGGTTTACACTCTAAGCATTAAAGATGAATGCTTTAATTCCTACTAATCTAAGGGCGATCCTCACATTTGGGTGGAATTTAGGTGGTAAAGGGTTTTGTGCTAGTCATGCAACTTCCTATCCGTGAGACGCTTTTGTTAAGACTAATGGCCCACCCTATATATCATGAAAATTTTTAATTTGGTGCTAAAATTACCCTAACCGACATTTTCTCATGGTTTATTACAAAAGTGCAATTGGACAAAGCAAATAATCAAGGATAAGCATAGTTTCAAAGTTCCCGTTTTATTTTCCCTCCCTACACTTAAACTGAACATTGTCCCCAATGTTCTCCGAAAGTATCAAAGTTATGATAATTGGAAGGTAATTAAAAACAAAAGAAACTAGTACTCCCCTGATTAGCTCGTTAGGATCCATGTGTGAAGTAGTGGTTAAATTCTTTCCAAGAAGAATTTATGCGTGAAAAGCTCCTTCCAATCTTATGTAACTTCTTCTTGATAAATTAAACTCGCACACTTGAAGAAACAAACGAAACATTCGTAGAAATCGGCGGTAATAATATATAAGACTCGATTTAAACTAGGATATAATGCTTGTGGAATGGATGTTTACAAAATTTCGGAAAATTAAGACCGGAAAATTCCAAATTGTTTTAAGTAGCTCGAAAACGAGAAAAAGTAATCATTGTTTTACTCTTCCCGACTCCGTCAGTTGCGATCTCGACACCGTCAGTTATCCCGACAAAACCGGTCTCATTTTCGGAAAAATTCGGAAAACTTACATCTTTAGAATCTGGAAAAATTTCTGCAAAACATCCATTATGACTCGATACAAGCATTTGACTCGAACAAACACACAAATATATCTTTTAATGAATTGTTATTCTCATGTTTACGCTTTCCTTGAAAACGTGTGTAATCCTCCCTACACTTATCCCTTATGTAAAATACCTTTATATGCAATTAAGACGAGGTTAAAACAAAATAAAGCATTTTACAAATTTAAACATGAGAATAAACAATCGATAAAAGATATATGACACTAACAAGCAAACAATTAAGCATGGGTTGCCTCCCACGAAGCGCTTTTCTTTATTTAAGAGTCTTGTAGCTAGACTCGTAGTCGTGCTCCTACGTTACTTCATTACCGCCACCTTCTTCCTTCGCTTTCCTTCGTCGAAAGGGTGTAGACGTTGTATGCTTACAAGGGATTCCTTGCCAACGTTATCTATTATGGTAACGATTTTATCTTTTAAATTGGTTTCCTTCATCATGAAAGGTCCAAACCATCTTGGTTTGTTTCTACCTCGTAATGCCCTTATCCGTGATTTGTATAAAAGTACTTTTTCTCCTTTTAGAAATTCCGTAGGGTTCCTTTGTGTCTTAGGTATCGAGTGGGATTATTTCCTAACTTCTTGTCGGGTTTCCACAACGCTGCATACAATCCTTGAACCATAAAGTCCCTAAGCCCTTTTCCCGCCATTCATCTTTTCTTAACACTATTGCTGTGGGCTTTTCGATTTCAACCGTAATCATTTCCATGATCTTAAGAGGATACCTTGGGATGATGGGTATCCTAGCTGCACTCTTCCCGCTTTTGAGTATCATGATGCCCTCCCGCATTTGATGGTTGCCTTGGAGGTGGCCGTAAATGGTGTCCCAAGAATGAGAGGCACGCTTTTATCTTCCTCAACATCAATGATCACAAAATCCACCGGATAAACGATATTAGCCACCTCAATTAGAACATCCACCGCGATTCCTATGGGTAGACATAGGTGTGATTAGCTAAGGAAAGTCTAAGATCGGTCTTGGTTGGTTTCTCCTTAGTTAACTTATTATAGATTGATAATGGCATTATGTTCACATCGGTCCCATGATCGCCTAAGGCATTTATATTATCAATATCACCTATGCTACATGGTATCACGAAATTCCTCGTGGTGTCTCGCTTTCTTGTTAATGGTTTTTATGACCAACTCATACATGGGTCCCATAGGCAAAGCGCCATACTCTTCTTCCATCATTTTTCCTTCAAGAGCCTCCCTAAGAACTTCATTGTACCTAAAGTTGTTTACTTGGTTTGCAATGGTTTTTGTTAATTTCATGCTTAAGGTAGTACTCAATGGTCTCAGGCTCATCATTAGCATGATCCTCCTTCTTGCTTTCCTCGCTTTCCTTATCTCAACCCTTGTATCCTCGGACATAATGGAAACGGCGTTAACAAATGAAGTGGGAGGAAAATCGTTGCTTTTACTAGTACATTCTCGAACTTTTGTTTTGGTAAATTCAATTACCAAATTCATCATTTCGTCATTTTCGCTTGCATTTCCTCTCTCTCGCCTATAAACCTCCTCTTCAAATTTGGCTAATCTCTCGTATGAGCTACCATGTACTCCTCATCCTGCTCCTTGAAGCTTGGTGAAAGTGGTATTGGGAAGTAGAACGAAGCTTCTTTCGAATTGGGTTTTGCTCACGACTGGGACCAAAAAGGTGTGGGGTGGTTGGTGGAGTTGGCGGATTTGACAACTTCTCGAGGAATTTGTACGGGACTCTTTTTGCCTTTCCATAAGATAATCAATCCTCTCTCAATGGCACTCATTTGCTCCTCGAGGGTGCTCAAGATTCAAAAGGAGTTGATATGGCATTAACTACGTTAACCGGAGTTTCGGAGATTCATTCCAATCTTCGTAGCTTTGATCAAGAAGCCCTTTATAATATCCCAAGATTTCTCTCAGATTAAAGTCGCCGAGCCTTCCACCGGACTCGATCAATGGATCGTCGAGTGATGAAATCGGTATGGTCATAGAAAATTTGGATTAAGCCAAAGATCAATGCCATGATAGGGAAGTCTCATGAGTAGGTCCTTAAATCGAGTCCATGCTTTATAGAGACTCACCTTGAGTTGTTGAAACGTCAAGATGTCTCGCCTAAGTTTAGTGGTTCTCCTCGGGGAAAAATTGAGCAAGAAAGCGAGGTAAGATCATCCCAACTTGAGATGGAGTCATGGAAGTCGCCAAGCCAATTACTAGCTTGGTCCCGTAGAGAGAATTGGAAGAGAAGCAGCGTGGTCTCCCGAGTAGTAGCATCAAGGTCGATGGAATCGACAATTTTGAGGAAATCCTCGATGTCGATTTGGATCTTCGAACGAAGTCCATGGAATGCACATCCGCTTTGCACCAACCGGATGGTGCTTGATCGCAGGCCGTAGTTCGGGCTTGGTCGGGAAGCTCAATGGTGTTCCTATAGCCCCGAGTGGCTTGGTCTCGAGTATTCACCAAGAGTACGGGCTCTTGGCGGGTCAATTGGGGTGGGTTGATGAATGGTGGGTGGTTATCACCTTCAATGATGAAAAGTGATGGGCTTACGAACAAAGGTCACAAGAAGGGGATAGACTAAGAGGAAGCTAAAATGAGAAAAAGTTTACTTGATAGGAATCATAAAGAAACCTAAACGAGGTGGACTACTAACTAGCTATTCTATTCCCCGCAGCGCCTAAAAACTTGATAACGCTACACGCGTCGCTCGGGTCAAAGGAACTTCCTTTCGTCGAGCAAGTTTTTCAACACCCCAGGCAAGGAACCTAATCGTTGTAGTGTAGTATTAGGGTAAGCCACCGTATTGATATTGTTCTCTAGGGAATAGGAATGCTAGTGAGAAGTTACTATGTTAAGGTTGTGGTTGAGGAAGATTATTTTTATCTTTTTATATTTTTAAGGAAAGGAAAGGTACGAATCTCGGGTTCGAATTTGGGGTTGGTATTGCACCGATTACTCTACTTATCTAATTATCTAATCTAAAGTGTATGTAGTCTATGTCTAATTAATGTGTGCTCGTATGATAGTTTAAAGATGTGTTTACTTAGGTTTTACTACTCCTTAATTATCTCCTATTGGTGGTTGAATTGTCACGCCCTTATTCCTAGTTGCGTGTGTGTCTAAGGTTGTAGGTATGCTTTTCTCCCAACTCTTTGAACTTACCAAAGGGTCTCGCCTACAAAACCCACTAAGGATAATAAACTCTTACTCTAAGGCACTCTTTGGATGGTTTAGCTTACAACTACTCAAGGAGTCATATTCTAAGGTTCACAAAGATTTAATCAAGCATTATACACAACGAATGACCTATCGCATTACTAGATCATTAACCAACTAAGATAAGAAACAACCAATCAATATTCAATAATTAAGTTTCATATTTCCTAAGCAAACACACAAGTAAATTAGCCGGACATGGAAAACATGCAAGCATACACACAAATAATCAAAGACATAATTGTATTAATGAAGTAAAACACTTATCTTGGTGTAAGATAGGGTTTGGAACCCTAAAATATTGTACAAGATAGCCTTGGTTTGGTTTAGGTTTTTACTCCAAAAGACTACACACACAATATCGAAAAATTCGATTCTATATATAATATTACACATGCGACGGCCACTTTATGTTTTGACGCCGCCGTGTCGCCGCTATTAGAGTTTCGCTCGGCCACGTTAGACTTGGCGACGGCCACCTTATGCTTGTGACGCCGTCTCTTCAAATTTCCGACGTCATTCGATTACATCTAGGCCGTCCGAGTCATGACGGCCTACTCTTTTATAACTTGACGTCGCACTTGAAAATGGGAGTTTTGGCTTCATCCCCGTCACAAAGATCCTCCGACGGCCACACTTAACACCGACGCCACACCTTATGTTTTCAAAGACTTTGAGTGTCTCGATTCTGACTTTGGCCATTTTCTTCAGATAATCGCGCTTTTCGTCCAAATAAGTGCCATTCCAGATTTTGCCTTCAAGAGACCTAAAAGTGAAAAGGAACGATATTAAGCAATAACGGATACAAAGTGATCAAATAAGGGCTTAAACGACCCCTCAAAAAGTACCTTTTAAAACCTTATCATGTGTCGTGTTTGTCGGGTAATGGTTCCTCCTTTGTAATGGAACCCAGATGTAGCCTTGTATCGGATAAAGAGTAGGCGACGCCAGGATAGGTTTGGTTCACCGTGGAAGAACTCGCATCTAGCCTTATACCGGATAAAGTGTAGGCGACGTTTGATAGGTTTGGTTCACCGTGGAAGAACTCGAGTGTTTAGCTTAGTACCGTATAAAGTGTAAGCAACGCTGTGATAGGTTTGGTTCTACCTCGGAAGAACTCGGTGTTTAGCTTAGTACCGGATAAAGTGTAAGCGGTTGTGTAAGGTTTTCTCCGCCAAGAATGGATTTTGTTGATTTAGTGAAGTAACTCTCGAGTTGGATACTCGGGAGTGGAGTAAGGCGAAAAGGAGATTCGTGATCGAACCAATATAAACCTCGTGTTGGTTTGTGTATCCTTTACTTATCGCTTACTTTTATTCTTGCTTTATATTGTTGATTGTATATGTGGTTGATGTTTATGTGTGTGATGCATACTTGGTCTTTCATATAGTCATAAACTATATTTAACACTTTACATATTATGACACGCTTGATCAAGAAAACAAACCGACTAATAATGGTGAAACTTGATTTATAATGAATCATTAATCTTGCGTAATCTTATGTGATATTAAGGGTTGGCCTTATATGCCGTAATGCATTAAATGCATCATCGCTACGAGATTAGCAAATTCGATGGTTTATACTATATTTGATACAAAAGTATTAAGTTTGAAACGGAAACGATTCACCCCCACGCTTTTCCACACGAGTTATGTCCCTAATCTCTATTATAGTAGCTCATCATTAGATGATGAATCATTACATCGTGAATATGATAAACTTTGCAAAATTAGTCTGAAAGTAATTAACAAAAATAAGATTTTGAAAAACAAAAATGAACGTTTAGAAAAGAAAGTCATTGATTTAAAAGATAAATTAAAACGTTTAGAAAAAAGAAAGAAAATAGATGGGGAATGTGAGCTTTGTATTCAACTTTAAACGTTAGTTGATAATCTTGACTCCAAGATTGCTAGAATGAGTACTAATACTCTAGATATAATACTTGATAGTGTTAAACGGAAACAATCAAAAGGGTTTAGTGTACAGAACTTAATGCGCCAACTAGCGAGATTAAAGAAACACAATTCATCAAAGCAATTGAAAACAAGCTACCGTAGTCACGGATCCCACATATCCCTTGAAAAGGAACCGCCTAGTGTAAACCAGAATCCATGGGTCCGCATCAAAGAAACAAGAGAAATAATGTAGCTACCTCATCTAGAACCGACTTTTGTTATTGTTGACAAGAAGAAACCAACCCATGTTATCAAGTAGAAATGTCAAACAACCACCTCCACTAAAACAAAATAAAAATTTTATGAGAAACAAAGGTCCATCGCTTTCTAAACCAAACACATTTATAAGAAGACCAAATAATGTTTATCCGAGAAGTAACCACCATCAAATGGGATGGAATCCTAATGTACAAAACGGTTTTCCATTTCAAACTTTTTACCATGGAATGCTTTTCACCTTTTCATATATGCCTAACATGAATGAAATGTATAACACTAATGGACCCATGAACAAATGGGGACCAAAATTTTGAGTTAGTTGTTTCTTTAGGTGTGTTTAAAGGTCGACCTAGATCCGGATGAATAGATCAAGGATAGCAAGCACGAGGCACATGACCTTAATAAAGATTTGTTTTCCACATACGAATCTTTTAATGGTGGAAATGTGGTATTTGTAATAGCAAAAGCAAAATCATCGGTAAAGGTACACTTTCTCACAAATCTTAAACCATTAATGATGTGTAACGAGAAAACCTAAAATTCAACCTTCTAAGTATATGACAAATATGTGATAAAAAGTGCAACGACTTTTAGTGAAACCGGTAGTAAAATATTGAAAAGCTGTATTACTATAAGGAGAGGCATTAGAAAACATGGAGTCTATGTCATTAAAATCAGAATGAACCAAAAGAAAAACTTTGTATTACTTCTATGGATGATACTTCGATCTTATGGCATCGAAGATTGGGTCACGCCAATATGCGACTTCTTCAATCTCTATCATCTAAAGAACTAGTAAGAGATCTACCCAAACTAAAATACGAACACCACTTTTGTGATGCTTGTAACGTAGGAAAGCAAGTCCATCCTAGTCACAAAGCTAAAAATATGGTCTCAACTACCAAGTGTCTAGAACTACTTCATATGGATCTATTTGGTCCACCCGCTATTCAAAGTTATGGAGATAACTTCTATACCTTGGTTATAGTGGATGATTACTCTAGGTACACATGGACAAATTTTTTAAAGAATAAAACTGAAACGTTCGATAATTTTGAAATTTTAAGTAAGAAAATCCAAATACAACTAGGAAGTCATATAGTGTCTATTAGAGCGGATCATGGTAGGGAATTTGATAATGAAGTGCAATTTTGAGCTTTTTGTGATGATAATGGCATTACTCACAATTTCTCGGCTCCTCGCACTCCACAATCAAATGGGGTAGCTTGAAAGGAAAATAGAACCCTACAAGAAATGAGTCGCACCATCATTAATGAGCAATCTATTCCTCAAAATTTTGGTGCAATGTCACGCACATCAACCTACATACTTAACCGTCCTAATTGGACCATTCTTAGGTAAAACTCCATACAAGTTACTCGAGGCAAAAAGCCTCACGCTAGAACCCTTTAGTATTTGGTAGTAAATGTTTCTTACGTAACACTAAAGATTACCTAACTAATTTGATCCTAAATCAACCGAAGGTGTCTTCTTAGGTCAATCTCCTAATAGTAAAGCTTATGTTATACTTAATCAAGAAACAATGAAGGTTGAAGAATCATTAAACGTAAGATTTGATGAAAGTCCACCTAAACCTACCCAACGTCTTGTCGATGACGAGATAATCGAAAGTGAATCCATAGAAGTCAAAGAAAATATAAATAAAGAAGATGAACCATTAAACAATGAAATCATCAATATTAAAGAGTCTAAAGATCATCCCGTAGAGAAGGTTATATGAAAGTTAAATGAAAGAACCTTAAGATCTCAAGTCCAAATTATTTTGTTTTGTCTCAACCATAGAACCTAAAAATACGCAAGAAGCCATAAAATATGAAAGTTGGTAATGGCTATACAAGAAGAGCTAAATCAATTTATTTCTAACGATGTTTGGACACTCGTCCCTCCACCTAATAACCAAACCATAGTCGGAACTAAATGGGTATATAAAAACAAGTTAGATGCAAACGGTGTAGTGTCTAGAAACAAAGCTAGACTTGTTGCCCAATGGGTATAATCAACAAGAAGGCATAGATTTTGATGAGACCTATGTTCCCGTGGCTAGATTAGAATCTATAAGAATACTTCTTGCTTATGCTTGTGCTAATGATCTTAAGCTTTTTCAAATGGATGTTAAAAGTTCTTTTCTAAATGGCTTTATTAATGAAGAAGTCTATGTAGCTCAACCTCCGGGCTTTATCGATTTCAAAAAACCTAAACACGTGTATAAACTAAAGAAATCTATTTACGGTCTTAAACAAGCCCCAAAGGCTTGGTATGATAGAATCAAATCATTCTTAATCAAAAACAACTATACCATGGGGTTAGTTGATAATACACTTTTCACAAAGAAAAACGAATCACATATAATTATTGTTCAAATATATGTGGATTATATTATATTCGGGTCGACTTGTCAAGACATGTGTGATGATTTCAAAATCATGCATGATGAGTTTGAAATGAGTATGATGGGAGAACTTAGTTTTTCTTGGTCTACAAATCAAACAACTAGAAGATGGTATCTTCTTTAATCAATCCAACATAAAAGAAATATTAAAGAAAATTGGTTTAGAAGAGTCAAAACCCATAAGAACACCAATGTCATCCGATACTAAACTTACAAAAGATGAAGACGGTGAACTGTTGATAACACAAAATACCGTGGCATGATTGGTAGTCTTCTCAATCTTACGCTAGTCGGCCTGATATCATGTTTAGTGTTCGTCTATGTGCTAGGTTTTAAGAAGACCCTAAAACATCACATTTAGAAGTCACAAAAGAATATTTAGATACATTAAGGGTACAACTCAATTGGGATTATGGTATCCTTAGGAACGGGGTAGAAACTATTGTATATGCGACTCGACCATGCATGTTGACCGAAAGAGTACAAGTGGTGTATGTACTTTTATGGGATGTTGTTTAACATCTTGGTTCTCGAAGAAGCAAACGACATTGGCCATATCAACAACTGAAGTCGAATATGTCTCCGCCGACAAAGCATGCCAATAAGCATTATGGATGAAACAAGCGTTAGTTGACTACGACATTCATATTAGTGACATAGCCATTTTATGTGACATTAAAGGTGCTATTGACTTAAGCAAGAATCCGGTGTTGCACTCTCGTACCAAGCATATAGAGATCCGTCATCACTTCTTAAGAGACAATGTTCAAAAGAGGAACATTTCTATTGAGAAGGTATCTTCCGAAGACAACATTGCCGACGTCCTCACCAAACCGTTGAATCGGGAACAATTCAACTTGCTTTGTCTTGGACTAGGTCTCATGGAACAATCGTCGTAATTTGTTTCTCAATTCTACAAGGTATGTAAACATTAGCCTTATCTTCTTTTCTAAGTCTAGGATCTCTATTTCACACACACAACTCACAAACAATATGGGGATTTTTCAAAACTCAAGGTATATCTCTTTTTTCAAAACTAAAGATAAATTTCCTTTTTATACAAGAAACTTTTCGAAATACTTTCTAAAAGGATACTTCTCCCCGTATCAAAAAAGTAACCGCACGGATTTTGTCACCAACCAAAAAATAAAAACGGGTTTTTACTTTGTATTAATAAAAGTAAAAAATGGATACTTTCTCAATCTTCTAGATTCTTGTATAAAAGGATAAAGTTTTGGATTTCTCAATCTTCTAGATTCTCCCCGTATCAAAAAAGTAACCGTAGCATTCAAAAGACATGAGATACAATAAAAACGGGTTTTTACTTTGTATTAATAATGAAAATGTTTTTCCTAGATGTGAGAATGTTTTTAGGAAAGTGGAAGCAACCAAATCTAGAAGAACCGCACGGATTAACAACCAAATCATCTTCAAGAAATCCAAAACTTTATCCTACCACCTTCCGTAGTGTCACCAACCAAATCTAGAAGAACCGCACGGATTAACACCCGACCTTGTTGTTTAGCCAAACCATTGTCAAAAAGTCCATCACGAACTACTCACTAACCACCAAATGATTCCACAGTAGCACCTCCATCATCTCCAACAGGCACATCACCATCATCACCTATCGAGTCTCCACCTAAAATCACCCTATCGGAACTCCTTAAGACTCCGAAAAAAATCCCACTACCCGTGTCTAGTCCACCACCCACATCATTTCAACAAAATTCCAACTTAAACCCAAAAGAACTAGTCTTTTTAACACCACCAACATCTCCAAGCACAACTTTACAAAGATCTTGCAACTTCATCACCTTTAGCTCCCATTATCTTACAACATCATCTAGGTTCTTATATTCCACCACTCACCAACATAATGGACTTTGATCCATATTTTCCAACTTTTCCACCACATATTATGCCTTCCGCAAATCAAACTTACCCGGAAACCATCCACACACACTACCCACATAATTTACATTGTGAACATGACGAGATGCGATTCATACTTAACCACACCCTTGATCGCATCAACATCATCACTTACCAAAACTTCCATAATTAATCTTATGCAAGCATGGAAGGAATGATATTACTATTTTATCTATTTATTTTCTTTTGAGTCATTTTTAAAGAACAAACCTTGTTCTTAGTTTTAACATTTTTGTATGTGGCCTATATACTACTACACTTTGTCATATTATTACAAGGCTTTGTTTACGTACCTTGGCTCTCCATCTTGTTTCTCGTCCCATACAAGATTTTATTACATGTTACTACTAACCATTTCTTTGTAGGTATTATATTTTCTCACTTGACGCCCAATTTTAGAAGGAGCTACCGTCAAGGGGGAGTTAGTGATTCGTGGATAATACTATTTTTTCCACACTTTATTTCTTCGTTAGGTTCGATTTTTGTTTTGACAAAAAGGGGGAGAAGAAGTAAAACTTATATATGCTTTCAAAACATACATCTAATCTTAACTTTTACTCATCATAACATTATGTTTTGTCATCAACAAAAAGGGGGAGATTGTTAATACAAATAAACCGTAAAAACGTTTATTCATGTTTAGCGATTTCTTTGTGTTTTGTTGATAACAAATATAAAGTTATCATAAGTAAAACTATAATAATACATGTTATTTTTGTAAAACATTTACATATAATCATTTAACATAAATTGTTGTAATAATTCATTTGTTGTAATAGTTTATTAGGATGGGTAATATCCAAGACCCATGACCCATACCCATGGAGCAAATCCATAACCCATAACCCAAGACCCATGATCCAATGTCTAGATACATTGTATATATTGTGGGTACCCATGACCCAAAGTCCATGACCCACGACCCATGTTCCATGACCTATAACCCAAATAAGGAGGAGCGTCCACGGATCCCTTGGATTACACAGACGATCCTCGCATAAGGGATCCGTGGGATCCGGGAACAGTAGAGTTTTCTTGCCTATAAATAGTGAGCCATTTATTCATTGTTACTTACCCCTCTTCCTAAAAACTCTCTCATATATTACTTCTCTCTTTTAATCCTAGATCTATTGATCTATCTGGTAGCTCTTATTTCTTTTGTTGTGATTCTCATATAGGTCTTTCTCAAAGGCGAGATCACGAGATGCTACAAGTCATCCAAGCAAGGGGTCCTTGATTGATTTGTTCCTAACCAAGATTTCTGTAGCAAGATCTTGTATTTCATATTTCACATAGTTGTTGTGTTATAGTTGTGTTGGTTTGGTCCGCCGTGTTAAGGACTCAGTATTTAGCTTTGTACCGGAAAAAGTGTAAGCAACTTTGTGAGGCTTTTTCTCCGTGTTGAAGGAGCTTGTTGACATAGTGCTTGAACTCTCGAGTAGGTGACTCGGGGAGTGGAGTAGGGCAAGGAAGGTGTCCTTGTAGCCGAACCACTGTAAATCGGTTGTGTCATTACTTTATATCCTTTACTTTACTTGCTTTCATTACTTACATTATTTATTGATTCATACTTTCTATCCATCCATACGAATTCACATAAGATCGAATCTAAAGTTGTTAGATATAGGATTTCATAATCACATCAAAGCATAAACAAGTGAGGCGTATATAAGTTTTTAGAGAGAGAAAGGGAGACGTTCTAGTGAGAGAAAACACATGGAAGGTTAGATTCCAAATGAACATTCAACCCTCTTCCTTCAAGGGAGAGGGCTATTTATACAAACTACTATGCCCTTCTACGGGCTGTGGATCAGGCATACAATGGGTAAAGACCCGTCCTTCCTCCACGGTGTTGCACTAGACTAAACTAAGCTAATAACTGACTAACAACTAACATAATAAACGATTTGTCTACGAGCTAACTTAAGCTAGATTATACATGGGGTGACCGATGCTTCACAATATATTTTTCAATTCCTAACAATCTCCCCCTAAGGGAGGTCATCCCATGAATTACATTATGAATCCTAGCAATCTATTTAATCTTCAATCTTGAGCTCAGACATCAACTCATTAACATATTCAAACATTGTGCTTCCGTGGTGATTTCATCAATGTCCAACTACAATGTATATTTCGATGGAGGTTATAGAGTCGATCCACATTGATGACCTTTGAGCTTTAAGAGAGATCATCACCACGCTAATCTCAAAGATCACCCATTGTTGTGTCACAAGATATGATGTTGTGACATTTGGACCATCATGCTCACATTCTTGATCCGATCATGCTGCTGAAGATGATCGCCTGGGTGTCCATCACTATATATTCGTGACGATATTCATGTCATTTGGCTTCCCATTGCGGTATTGTTAGGTTGACCCGAGTCCGTAACTTTCTATTCCCAATTGAAAATCCCCAACTCTTAGTCGAATGACCAAGCCTCTAATCCAAAGATTGACAACAATGAGAGAGCCTTCTTCTCACGAAGGTGAAGATGGTCAAGGCGTCCTTGGAGGTTCGTAAGATAGAGATCTTCAAAGTCATTTGGCATCGATGTTTGAAGCCATTTTCTTCTATAATGTGCTCTTTCATGTCTCGCTTCAAGAACAATCTTCTTCGTAATCATACCCGTAGATCGAGAAGATCTCTATACCGATAACACTTAGTCCGTCGATGTAGAATTGCTTCTTCTCGAACCACCAATGGAAATGCCATATGAGGCAAAGAATGTCATACATCGCTGTTTCGTCTCGTCTGCACTGATCCGGAACCATCTGCTCAAGACCTTGATCAGTGTAGGTAGCGCTTTTCATCTTCGAAATTGATAAAGTCGGTCTTCTTCGTGGCGAGCACATAGATAGTCCGCATCATGGTTGAAGAAGAACTCGATCGAATGGTCATATGTCCGTGTTCACCACCGAGGAAGAGGGTTGTTCACATCAAACCTATTGATCCGCTTCATCGACTTGATCATTCGTAATTCTATAGCATTCCTCCATATGGTATTAAAGCCGATTAACATCCGAGTGGAAGACTTTAACTATTTCAAACGCTGGCCTTCAAGATCTTTAGAGTTGATTGATGTAATTTCCTTCTTACAAACCACTTTATAAAGCTTCCCATATCCTCGTGTGAAGAAGAGAATCTTCACTGGTGCTTCATAGTTGGAAATAATAGTTGAAGCCCAATTATTTTCGGGTTTGTTGAATCAGACGGAATGAACCATGAAGGTTCTGGAGTTCGAGGTTTATCTTGGGTAAGCCAACTTTGAGTAACATCCTTGGAAGGTGTAGCTCTAGACGCTTTGATGCGCTTTCCTTCAATATAAGTATCCAACCAATCTTCTTCTTCTGTAACATCGATGTGCTTGTAGAAGTGTCATCATCTTCGATTCTGACTTTCGAGCAACGAAAGACTCTTCATTAATTATTTGCTCTTCCGAATAGTGAGATGGTTGGTGTAAACCGGAGTCGATGGTGGTCCATGCAGAGACATATTTTGAGATCTTTGACCACTTGAAGTACCGCTTGTTTCGAGTTGTTGGTGGTGGTGAAGGTGGCTTACCTTGTGAGAAGTGGTTGTACCAAAAGATCCTCCAACTCAGATGTGCTCGCACCACCGCAGAGGAGTGGTGGTGACTGGGACCTCCGCATATCTTTTGAATCCATCGAACCGACCTTCTTTTCTTCTTAGCCTCCCATTCACGAACATCACTATAAACCGCTCATAATCATCATGCCTCATAGATTCATCCAAAGGCTCGTGATAATTTCTTATTTGTATTGTGCAAGTGCTCTCCGCCTCATACATTCTTTTTCGAGAGAACTCGATCTCATGTCGAGATCGGCAAGTCTTTGAATCAAGTAATGGAGCCTTCATTGCCCATTCAACCGCATCTTTAATATCCGCCTTTATTGCCTTTGTTACGACTTCATCGAGATTAAGATTCTCCGCTTTTGACACGACTATCAAGATTGTCGACACTTTATAGGAAAATGTTTCTCAATAGTTGAAATGCGAACATGGCCTCTTCAAGCAATTCGCAGCTTGTTTTAACAGGAGGAGGTGAGGCACAAGGTGGTGAGGCATGTGAGGACAGATCACTAATAGTGACAACTTGTAGTGGATCATTAGCGGTTTTCACGTGGAAGTGCAGATCATAGCAGTTCGAGTGCCTGTGCGATTAATGGAGATGGTCAACAGCTGGAGACCTTCGAGCCGACATCGGAGAAACAATGAAGAATCTTGTTAAATAGTGACCGAGAACATGGATTGAACTTCTTCCTTTTCATTTGTTTGCTTGTCTCGATTCGATGTCCGAGGACCGCCTTTAAGAATTGGTCACCGTATGGTAAGTCGAGATCAAGATTCTGTGAGGAAAGAGATCCTCAGACATGTTTGTTTCATCAAGACGCCTGTGTACTTCAGATCCGGCTCAAGGTTCTCATGCGGGTCTTTAAACGACTCATTTTTATCACTAACTGTTTCAAGCACATGGATCTCTGCAGTAAAAGGGGTCTCCTGATTTTCTTCCTGTGCATCACTGGACACAGGGGATTCAACCAATCTATCTGCCACATCAATGTCCATCCCAGATTGATCTTGTGTAGAGGATGATACAACATCTCTTTTCTTAAGGATAAACTAGGTAGTTGTTTTGGGAGGTGGTGAAGAGATATTCAGTAGCATGTGTGCAGCTTGTTCTGCTTCTCTTCCAACAATTCCTTTACCTTTGTCTTGTGTGGCAATATTGATTTGTCGAGGAGCTGACTCTGGCTTTCTTATCATGACCCCTCCCACTGGTGGTCTTTGAGACTCGTTCAGATCACAAGGATTTGTCAATTCCTTGTTGAGTGCAACTTGCCTTCATCAATCAACTCGTCTCACTTCGGAACCTTAGTTCCTCATCATTACCCTTACCGCACCGCTTTTTCCTCTTTGCTTTTGTGAAGGAGACATTAGATACGTAGCTATCGTGTCTCTTGTTTTCTTGGGAAGACTTGAATATGTGGTTCCCGATTGTTTTGATTTTGATTGTGCGGAAGTGACTTCGGTGTCGCCGCTGTATGTGAGGCTTTCTTTACATAACTTTGAAGTAATCAACATTCTTGATTCTATCATTACAAAGCTTGTGCATCGGCATTCCAAAAATCTCCTTGTCATGTCCTCCGCAATATATTTAATGTTGCCAAGAACGAATTCATCACCGGGCTTCATGCGGTGGTCGACTCAGCTCCGTGAGTTGATCCTGAGTTTGTAGCAGATGATGTATAATGAGTTTTGAGAATCTTATGCCGGGTATCACTCTTTACCAAGACTTTTCTTCCTTTGACTTTATTCTCGTGAGTTAATTCTATCGAGATAAATGTGTCTAAGGACAAGATGAATTCTTCCCGATAAGTTCAACAAAGTCAATATTTTCCCTTGACTATTCCCCACAAGATTAGCATTACGGGAGCTCGTATTTATCCGTCCTCGATGTTTTACCTGTTAGGCATAGATTGAGGATTGTGACGATGATCTCCATGGTTGATATATTTCCGCATTGATGAGTGATGAAATCTTGGTTATTCTTTCCGGTATCCCAATTCATTGACAAAGTCTAAGATTTCATGAATTGAGGTGGAGGATGAATTTTTGGAAGCGGTTTCTTGGTGTTATCTCGAGAGCATCCCCGAGTGTGTCCACCGAGATGTCGCACCATTTTTCTTCAAGCTTACACGAGTATGACGCAGATATCTTATCCCAAGTAACTGCTTTCCGTAATTGTCAAGATAGATGGACGGGATTGTGCAACGCTTGTTAGGGCATTAAAGAAGTTGGTATCCTTCAAGATGTCGACAACCAGCACGGTAAGTTGGATTATGTTGTCCTATATCCACATCTAAGTAGTGCTGCTTAGCAATCGACACCCATTCCGCACGTGGAAGCAATTCTTCATCACCGAATGACATTGGTGCAGAGGCGAGGAACATCGAGGATGTGATGTCACCATTGAGATCCGATAGTTACACATACAACACAAACCATATCCATGAAATTTGTTAGTTAAGACACCGATACACATTATGACCAATTTATAACCCAACATTTAGAGCTCGTAGAAGGATATGACATATATGGAGACATAGGATGCAACACTTAAAAAATGTAATCGTGATGCGTAAACTTACGGGTGTAGGATAATATTCGGGAGGACATCAAAATATATGATACCACAAGCAATATTGACAAAGATATATGTTAAATCGACATCGCAACTCGCTTTGGAACAACAATTTGAGCAACTCGATAACACAACACGCATAGGTAACAGCTTGGTAATCAACACGATACCGCAAGACATATGAGGTAAGTCGATATGGCAACTCGCATCCAAAGAACTCGTGATAGGATAAAGTGAGTGATAACTCGATGATTATAATGTATGAGGCAAGTCGATATGGCAACTCACATGCATCAACACGCTTTAGTCAAACAATGGTTGGTCAACATATATATGCTAACTCGCATACATTGTAGACATGGAGCAAGTCGATATGGCAACTCGCGATATGATGATAGATATGTGCAACACGACATAGCAACACGCATATGCAACTCGTGATAGGATACGTTGAATCGGACATATTGTATAGGCGACAGCAACACGCGAGATATATAACAATGCAACTTGCATATAGCAACTCGCTTTCAATAATAGTCAATATCAACTCGCATTTAAGCACACCTTCAAGGAAACATCAGGGCAACACGCATACAAGAAACTCTAGTCAACTCGCTATTAAGAACGTTCCATGAATAACCCAATTAAGCACTCAAACTCATGATTATACATACTCAGAAAAGATCACAAACAAGAATCTACATATAATGGACAATACCAACAACCCAATCAAATCTAATAGCAATTTTACCATAACCTTTAGTCACCCACAACACGCATATCCAAAATAAACCAATAGATCGAGCAGTCATTTACAACACATGTCATAACTTAAACGAACAAACCTAAGACTACTTTCAACATCATTTTATCAAAAACATACAAACCTAGAGTCCAAATATTTGATCGAGATGAGAACGAGGAGACACGATCTGCAGGGGGTTTAAGATAAAAGATGGTTCAAGTACAAATCATGAAAAAGGTAAGATAAACACGATCAGATAGCAATAATGACCTACCACACAATCACCAATTGATAACTCGCTAAGAGAGTCGAGAGAATAGTTTTAGCGAGATGCGAAGTTTTGACCAAGAAAGATTATGATTCACCAAGACACCCAACCCGATACTTAGGTAAACAATTATAGCGAGTCGACACTTTTAGTCCCTTTACTTAGCATAGCAACTCGCATACTGTGTACATAGATATAGTGGGTTGACACTTTTAGTCCCTATACAAAGCGTAGCAACAGACATGATAAAAACATAGCATCTCGCATACCGATACAAAGCACAAGAACTCGCATACGAGATAAAAGAGAACTCGCATAATATAAAGACATGACAAAAATATCTTCACATAGCAAACCACCTTTTATCATACCAAGAATCATAAATTAACACCACATAGCATGCAACAACCAACTCACACAAATGAGAATGCAGATGATTAATCAAGCAAAGTACTAAATCAACTGTAGGTGCACAATAGTTGCTATGCTAAGTAAAGGGACTAAATGTGTCAACTCGCTATAATTTAAAGACATGACAAAAATATCTTCACATAGCAAACCACCTTTTATCATACCAAGAATCATAAATTAACACCACATAGCATGCAACAACCAAATCACACAAATAAGAATGCAGATGATTAATCAAGCAAAGTACTAAATCAAATGTAAAGGTATTTTTCCTCAATCAATGATACGAGATAGTGAGTAATCATTGATTGACTTAATATCATGACAAGGAGATTAGGACATCTTAAGTATGAGATTGTAAAACGAATAATATTAAAGGTTATAACGGCTCGTTTCGAACTTCATCTAAAGTCCCGCATTGTTGAACGACATTTCTAGGACCGTAGATGTTATCGATGATGTAAACTTTAGTAAAAACGAATGTAATAAAAGATTGTGTAAAAAAATTTATATAAAGATTTTTCAATTTTTATTATTTTATTTTTTATTTTTTATTTTTAATTGTACAAGACTTAATAAGTATGAGTCCCGAAAAGAGGGATCAGAGTCGAGTACGAGGTACATCAATTCCGACAAGCTACAATTCCAGAGTGAGCATTCTTCAGCCTGATGGAAACCGTGTCATGATGTTCATGAATGAATCGAAAGATTGCACCGAAAAGATTGAGGACACTTTGCACTAATAGCACATGTAGTATTGCAACAAAGTGGGTTAGTGACATGTGTATCCTCAATTTTGATGTAGTACAGTCAAGTCTAGAGTATCATTAATGGACATCCCGTTAAGTTCAACATTCTCAAGATTTTTCCCATGTGATCCACTTAAGACAACTTCTGTGAGTAAGTCCGTTTGGACCCGTGAACTTAAAGAGCCTAACGAATAAATAAATTAAGAAAAACGGAGTGGTTTTAAAACTATTTATATCTAATGTAAATAAATAAATTAAGAATCAATTTAAAAAAATACAATATATAAAAAGTCCGCATGTAGTTAGATATTATAACTAGTTAACTCATATAACAAAACTAAAACTTTGATAATTTTTCTAGCTAACATTTTAGTAACTTAATAGGAACATCTATGAAAATTGTTTACTGTTAGAGGAGATTTACCAAATAATTCCGTATGTTATACACTTAAACCACTTTGATTTCTATAAAATCATAACCGAACTTACAAGTGGTTATAGTGGCGTAAGGGTGTCGTGGAACTAGAGAGACCTTGTTTGACTTAAATCACTCTGGTCAAATTATTTGTGGTCAAAGGGGCCAACGAATGCGACAACTACAACTCTACAACTATGGCCATGTGTTTATTACACGTTTATTTGACGTAATTTGCATATGTTTATATTATTTTATAAAGAGTAATCGTACTTTTACACCAATAACAATAGATTTAGGGGCTGTTTGGTGTCCGGGTTTTCTTTAAAAGGTTGGGGTTTAAAGCAGAATTTGCATGTTTGGTTTAAAAGTAAATGTTCAAAATTCGGGTTGAGACCCATGTCAGTGGGGATATACAAATCCTGATATACTAGCTTGGTTTTATGACAACATCTTTCTTTTCACTATTCATTTTAATATTTTATCATTATTTTTTTTGTCACCTTATTCTATTTGTACGAGAGGTTTTGTAAATGGTGGGCCCAATTCATTAACTAATATATATTTATTCTTTCAATAATTATACTCCAATACATAAAACAAACAATTTTTACATTTTTTTCTTTTCAAATCCAAATCTTAAACCAAATTCAAATCCAAATCCAAATCATAATCCTAAACCCATCAACAAACCAAACGGGCCCTTAGTATTTTAGTTAAATAAGTGATCGCATAACAACGAGTTAAGGGGTAATAAGGTATTATCTAAATGAAAATGTACCAAATGAAAAAGTAAAAGGTGAAAAGTGAACTATTAAACGAGAAAAACATATATAAAAGATATTTAATACTCTCTTATCATAAGCCACTCAAAACACATACAAAATGCCTACTCTTCCACACATCTCATCAACCACCATCCTCACCACCACAAAACCCTCCACCACCGGACTACTACACCACCGCATCACTCTACCATCAGATATCGTTAATCGTCTGCCAGAATCCCGCCGCTGCATGCCAGACTGCTCAGTAAGTTTATAAGGTGGAGGAGTGTTGAGGATGAGATCTTATCTTTCATTTTTTTTCTCCTTCACATCATTATTTTTTCATCTATTTTTCAAACTCATCTTTAGAGGGAATGAGTATCTTTCAAAACCTTCTCATATTTCAGTTTTTCTCTCCTCCACATCATCATTTAATTTTTTTTCCCAATTAACTTCAATATTTCATTAAAATAAAAATACAAAATACATTAAATACTAAAAACAAAATACAATAAATACTTAAAACACCTACCAAATTTTAAAAAATAAAATAAAAATACAAGAGACATTGAAAACAAAACAACTACTAGCCATCTAGATTTGAAATGTATGCGTGCTCAATATGGTCGATGAAACCATTCGTAGATCATTGCGTAGTGTCATCTCTGGATCTCCAATAGCACGCCTTTGTTAGGTTGTGAATTCACCGAGGATCCGGGATCTAATCGTGACATAAAGTAAGTCTCTTCCTTTAAAATCATGTCAGGCAAAATAATACAAGCATACATGATTTTTCTTATTCTCAATATTCGATTGGTCGTGGCCGGTACTCAAATATACCCCATATCTCTTTAAATATACCGAAAGCTCGCCCACATCCTTTCGTCGCCTTCCGTCGCACTAAATCGTATTCGCCATCACCGCTTGGATAAGGAATAGTTTTCACAAACACCCTATTTCGGTAAATCCCATCTACAAGATAATATCCGCTCTTGTATTCGGTTCTATTTATAGTAAATGAAACAACCTGTGCGATGTCAGTTAATATGACCATTGAATAATGGAGATTGATTCAACATGTTTAGGTCATTGTTTGAACCGTGACACCAAAAATGCATGCCAAAACCACCATCTTGGGACGCCACGACTTCAAGCATGATAGTCACCAAAGGTCACCTCTCTGAATCGTCCACGCCAAGCCATCGGGCAATTATGCCACAACCAATGTGTACAATCAACACTTCCTAAACCGATATAAATTTTAAATAAACATTAAAATATAAAATAAAATTTATAAAATTTATATAACTTATATAATTTATAAAATTTATACGTAGCTAACATGCCGGAAAACCATGATAGTTTGTATGACGCATATACACCTGCACGCCATTCTTGGTGGGTTTACGTAAATATTCTCTCCCGTGATAATCGAATGACACCATGGCAACAATTTTGAAGGCTTTCACGACGCGCTCTTGCCGACATTTGTAAGTACTCATCTAACCAGTCGAACACTTCCATAGGCTAATTGATGTATCATGGAGGTGCATTTTTGCAAACCCCAAAGCTTCTTACGCTTTCTTGCATCGTCGTCGCTCAAAATACGAAAAGTTGTTTTCCATATCGACTACTATTCTCTCAAAGAGTGACCTTTTCATCCGAAACCAATCCTCAAAGTAAACGGCAAACTTCGGATTCTCAGAAAAATAATCTCGAACAAAACGGTTATGAGATATTTCACGTTTATCTCTTTTTATACACTTCCTTGTCGACAATGTAGTGTCACGAAAACCGGAAGGCAACACAAAGTTGGCGACATAAAGCATAAACGCTAAAAGCATCTGACCCGTCTGAGACGACTCATCACTTGACGAAGTCGAATATGAGGTTGAATCTTCAAGAAATAAAGGATTCATCATTTTTGATATAGAAGAAGTTTTTTTTAATGTATATGTTTTTGTATGTTTTTGAATGTGTATATTTATGTGTATATATAGAGATTTTTTTTCTTCTTTTGGACCGTTGGAACTAGCTGTTACACATTATTTTTTTTCCTTCTTTTCGATCTGCTAACATGCGGGGGGGAAGCGGGTGACAAGCCCGATTTGGGATGAAAAGACCAAGTTTTACAGACATGCGCAGAGGAGTGGTGCTTCCCAGCGGCACCACAGATTTTTCCCACGTGTTGCTCCCTGTCGACCCTCCCCTAACACCCGCTGTTTGCTTGGTTGGTGCTGGCACGCGCCCTTGTTATTACACTCAAGTGCAAAGATGCTACCGCGAAAGTTGTTTTAAAGAATCCCATTGCTCGCACTCGAGACGACCGAAATTGTTAAAGTTGTTGTTATTTTGTGTGTGATGTGTGATATTTGTTTTTGTAGTGTTGCACCATATATAGTTGTTAAGAGGCCAAGAAAATCTAATACCAACAAAGTATGTTAGTAACCATTTTCCTAAATGTAAACTTGTCGTCACATTTTAGTCTTGAAAAGGAAATAAAATGAAAAGAAAACTATATAGTACTTGAAAATAAAGAGGAGATTTAAAAAACATCACTGTGATAGTAAAAAGGAAAAGGTAAAAATAAGGAGGGCATATTGGTAAAAGTGAAAATAATGGGGTGGGGACCACGTGGACATAAAGATATCAAACGGCGACGAGTGACTACAGCTTTCCACCTTCACACCCGTCCGTACACTTTTCCTCCAGCTGTATTCCTCTGTTTCCAGCTCATCTATCAACCAAAAACAATGAAACAACTACCCCTTTCTAGTAACTAAAATTACTTTTCTTCATATTTATTTATTTAATTCGTTGGTAATTGTTACTCACTATTTTACATATTTTATTCTGCATTGTTAAAAACACCTCTTTTATTTAATAATAAATTACTTTTTTGACATAACTTAATCAAACATTTAAAGTGGGGATATCCTAGTAACAAATTTTACTAACTATTTTCAATGAAATGTGTGAGTTTTTCAATTTAATTTCTGTTAGTTGCGACTTACAAACAATCAGGTGATCACATTATTTGTAAAAGGTGAGGGTTTTACTTGGTTATAATTTATTCACAAGTAGACTCAAACTCTGTAAATTTGTCGATCAGTAGGTTTTAACTCATCGAAGACGAAAACATCTAATTATATATAACCAATCTATAACTATCGTTTTCAAAATTTCCTAGATCTGTTAATCCTTTTTGATCATTTATAAAGATTTTTTTTTGAGTAAAAATACTTTATCATATAAATAATTGTTATACCATACCAGTTTCTAGACACATGTGAAGATAAATACTTTAAAACACAATGTCCTTGGGTTTTGTTTCTGAATTGTCCTTTTGTCTAGTTGTCTAAAGTCTAAACATGCATATTTGTTTTAATTTCTTCGTGTTTATTTTTCATGTTGATTTACGGTATATCTTAAAGATTGTGATATAGTAGAAACGAGTGCGAGAATCTGCTACGCGCAATGGACGCTTCAAGCGACTTACTTTAAACGACATTTAAACCTCGCGATTATTTTCTAAAGTTGCGAAAGTTATTAACGCCAAAGCGACTTGCTTTGTAACGCTACTTAAACCTTAGGGCTGTTTTGCCAAGTCATGAAAGTTATTAATGCTAGCGACTTACTTTCAACGCTACTTAAACCTCAAAATAAGCCGCCAATTAAAAACTTGATTAAATGCGTTAATTTGCTACAGTAAGCTCTGATGTTTAGTATATATAATAATATTTGGAGTAAAATGTAAAGAATTTATGTGGTTTAATTATTTTAGCAAAAATTAATTTTGACATAAAATTATGCATTGATTTTTCTTAAGAGACCAAAATATAACGAAAATCATCACTCTTAGATAAACAATGCAAAATGCTTTACAAAACTGTATCTTCAATGGATTCTTTTCAGGGTAAACGAATGAATGAATGCCCGAAAACAAAGTTCGAATTTCATTGCTAAGATATAAAGTTCTCGAAATTGTTTCGAGTCATATTTTGACTCGATCTCGCCGTGAAAATTTTCATGTTCGAGCTTGTCACCCACCGAGAAGTTCAAATCAAGCTCGACCATTAACAAAAGGCCGAACTAGTTATCAGGCCGAGCTCAATACACGCCGGTACCGCTTATTTTTTTTAAGCTTGTTTATACATAGTTATATGTATAAACAATATGTATATTTTTTAAGGCTACCAGTCATGAGCCTACTCGACCGTTTTGTAGATGTAGCCGGGCTCGAACTCGATTATTAAACGAGTCCAACTTGAGCCGAGTTCAACTCGAACTGCTTTAAACTCTACTCATTCGAGCTTTTTATCGATCCGATCACGAACTTTTTACGAACCGCATTTAATTGTGAACTAAACAGTTTCTTTTGAAAAAAATGGTTGACTTGATCTCAATACACAATATTGATAGGATTCTTTTATCAAGTTTTGTCCCAATAAGAAGATAGTTATTTTACATACCAAACTTTTCTTACATATCATGACTCATCTCTACCATCCATCTAAAAGAAATCAACGATCGGATTAAAAGATTTTATTATTTCACATATTTTTATAATTTAAATATCTCTTAAACCGTTAATCGTTAAGTGAAAATATTTTCACCGTCACAAGAAAGATTTAATTATCTTTCTATACACCCAAGACTTTAATATACTTTCTGAAAATCGTTTTTCGCGTTTTTCCTTTTACGCTACTCAAATTTGATGAAAATATCATATATGATGAAACACTATTTAATATCACACGCGATATTAGTGTTCAATCATATACGATATGATATCACACGCGATATAATACGATATCATATACACACTATCACATGCTGATATTACATATCATATACGATATAACACTAATATCACACGCGATATTCAAATTAATATTAATCATATACGATTTTTAAAGAAATTTCAAGAACGTGAAAAACCAAAAACTTAAAAAAAAAAAAAAAAAAAAAAAAAAAACGAAAAATACGAAAAAAATTGTCGAAAGATATCAAAGTCACTTATCTATGAAAAGATAATTAAACGCTCGTCGCGAACGATTTTTTTTTTCGCTTAACGATTAACCGCTGAAAGTTATTAATATTCAAAAAGATGATGAATGCTGCTTTTTAAATTGTTGTGATTAATCTCATCTATTGCATCAAATAAAAATAGATGCTAAATCGATTCCTTAAGACAAATAATTTTTCATCTCAATCGATCTTAAATCCCATAGAATTGACATGAAAGGTTAATAATTATTTGTTGAAAGAGGAATACACTTTCGGTAGATCACGTATCTAGGTCTTTATATAAAGTTATTATATTCCAAAACAAGAAGATTAAAAGAGAAGAATATACTCTACAAAAAGAAGCATGGAAAAGAAAGCTAATACATCATGTTATTGTATTATCTATAAAAACTATGCTGGTCCTGTACTAATTATTGGTTCTTCATCCTTTGATCATAATGGATATATAAACGTATCGTCAAAGATTTAAGTCAGTAAACGAGATATGTTTATAAGTAATCCAGGGTCGCATTTGCTTACAGACATCTTTGGAAACGATCATCACAAAATTATTCGATGCATGTTTGTTAAGGATTAAGATCTTTTAATAGTTATACAAACATGACCCATAAATGTTAGTCAAAATTGTGATAGTGTACACGTATGTGGGTCCTAATTTTAATTCGAAATTGTATTATTTATTTATTTTTATTTTCAATTATTGATCAACATGACTTATCATGTTTATATGAATGGTCTCGTTATTATTTTTTTTTAAACAAAGGTATTCATTAAAAAACACTAAAAGCCAAAGGCGTACAAAACAAACAGGCTCCAAGATGGAGAACCACAACTACCAAAAAACATGATCAACCAATAAAGAATAACAAAGACTAGCTATCTACAATCTCACATGGGTTTAATATCCAATCTCTCCAACTCATATTATCCCGACAGCTCTTATTTGCGACTCATAACGGAGACAATCTTTGAATTGAGGGAGATATATCTTCATATGCTTTATGTGATACACTTCTTCCGAGCTCAGCTCGCATGAAATAGTTTGTTGCACCACTTCCAAATAAGCACATAGCAAGCCCCATAAAGAGCTCTAACAAACTCTTGATTTCGACCCATAAAAGTTATCCGGTTTAGCGTAATGATACGACCAGCATTGTATAATACATTTATACTTAGATTCTAACCTACTACTTATGATTACTGATTAATTGGGACCTAAACTTGTAAAAAATGTCGGCATGCAATTTTACAGTTGCAACTAACTACAAATAAGGTTGTCAAGGGTATTTAGTTTGACCAGCTAACTTTTTATAAATTTAATATAGATGTTGAACGAAAGAAGAATGCTTAATATCATGTACAGTGTCCTCCTATACCGCGTAAAATAAGTGTTCGCATTTGTTAAATCATAACCATATGACATATGGCCTAAACAAAGTGCATGACATTAGAAAATCTATCACAATGAAGTGAGTTACATTTCATTACTTGTTATTAACCATGATCATATTTTCTCACACAAATAAAATCTAACCAAGTGGTCACATGATAGAAAAACTTCGATGTCGTTATTACTTATGCAAGCTAACTTATCGAGTATATAAAGGTAGGAAGGATTTAATGGTAAGAAAACTTAAAATAAGAAAAACGGAAAAGCATGATCGACATTCGAGACGATCGATTGAATTGACGCATCTCATTAATTTGACGCACCACAATTAGTTGGATAACGATTTTGAAACGAAAACGACGCAAGAAGATTGCAATAAATTCGACCCGCAAATGATGAAAAATACATCGAACTCGCTCTAACTCGATAAAACGACATAATATATGATTCACATCTAATATTTAAAAAATATATTACGACGCATCTAAAATATTACACGATGCATCTAATTCAAATCGACACATATTAATGCAGAAGTTATAGCTTATTTCTTATCATTTTCATTTTAATTTTTTTCGTTTGATCCTCAAATTTATAAAGGTATAATTGATATGTAACAATTTAAATAAATTGTAACGGAGCTTATTATACTTTTCCCTTATCATTTTACAATAGGAAAACCATCCTTCTATAGTGGGAAAACTCAACTTTTTTTTACGGGACTTTAGTCCCGAAGCAATATAGAGAGAGAATTCATTTTGAAAATAAAGAATTTATTTTATGGGAGAATTTCTTCTATATCCTTGAAAAACTTCTTAATTACATCAATATCCTTACAAATTCTCAAATTACATCAATATCATTTAAAACTTTAAAAATACTCACACATATCCAATTAACACATTTAATCATAATTAAATGATTTTGATATTTCATCTTTTTATTAAACTACAAAGTAATAATGAAATTACTGTTTTACCCTTTCCCTCTAACCATTAAAACTAGATATATCTATCTTGGAAGAAACAGCTCGTTCCATTGCATCCTTGTTAATGTCCCAATATGACGAAGTATACAACAATTTTGCAAAAGTGACATCAGTATAAATGGAATTATCATATAACTAAGTTTGTTTAGTTTGACTTATTTTGGTTGCTGTTTGTTTTCAATTATTTTGGTTTGCTTATAGGAACTATTAAAATGTTGTTTGATTTATATATTTGTTTCAATAATCGCTTCGATAAATACGGCCGAAAATAAATAAATTAACGATAAAGAGTCTATGGAATGGTTTGTCAAAATCCACTCAAGGGTCCGTTTTGTTCATTGAATTTAACGAGATCTACGACTTTCAAAGCTCATAACAGGTTGCTTTGTTTGCTTGCTATTCCCAGAATGAAACTAAGATATCATACCATGTATTCATTACACACCACCTGGCTCATGAATCCATTCTCACGGGCTATTCTTTTTCCATTACAAAATTCAAATATCTATACACCTTTTCATACCATGTTTTATCAACTAAACATAAACAATCGTAATGATACAGTTTTTCATACACCCTTTACCAAACGAACCCTTAGTAATAGTGCCTAGTTTTTGCCAACCATCCATTTCTAATGTTTTGCTGCTAGTAATTACTTTTTTTATTAACTTTTCGTTTCCAATGCTCCCTTTTATTTCATAAACAAATGGATTAATGTTGTATCTATTTATTCTGGAATGGGTTTCTATGAGAATTAAGAAAACAATATAATAAAGTAGATCAATTAGAATCAAAGAGTTAATCATATTACAAGCTTTGTCCAATTAAGATTTCAACCCCTAAGAAGAAGAAGATAAGTGGTGATAATGAGATTTTAGTTTAAGAGAATAAAAAGGGTAAAAGAGTAAAGATGCATTATAAAAGATATTTATAAAGTATTTCGAAAATAAATGATTTATTTAGTTTTTGGACATATATGAGTATTTTGAAGGTTTAGAAAAGTTATTGATGTAATTTGAAATTTTTAAGGTATTGATGTAATTAGAAGTTTTTAAGGATATGTATTAAATTTTCCTTATTTTATTCATTGTCATGTAGAATAGACGTAGATAATGATTTTTAAACGATAAAAACAAAAAAAAAAAAAACTAAAGAAAAAAACAGAAGATGTTAAGAGAAAATTAAAGGAAGAAATAAAGAAGATGTTTTTTAATGACGTGAAACTGATGTGACGAAAAAAAATCTTCTACCACACCTTTCACACTAATACGTTAGTAAGAGAAATGCTAAATATTCTTATAAATGTGCCATCTCACAGGATGCTGACATTTGTCAAAATTGACGGGTAGAATGAAAAGAGAAAATTAATGAGAAAAAACTACTGTATATAATATTATTATGTATAAGAAGATTTGTAAAAAAGAAAATAATAAGAAGATGTAGCAAAACTCTATTAATAAACATAAACTTGGCAAAGAATCATTTACCGAGGATTGAGATCCTCTAATGCTCAATTCAACACGACGCAGAATGCAGCTATTGTAATTGACATTCAATTAAAATAAAGAACGCGCATAATAAATTGCAGAATGCATAATTACAACAAAGACAACATTACCAATCACGCTGAATCGAACATTGTATGATCTCAATCCATTTACCGAATGACATAGGCATATCTAAATTTAACAACGTCATAAAACATCTTAGTTAGAACTTAGAACTGATATTCAAACTTTACATTGAATAATCTTTCTTTATTTAGTAACAGTAGTAGTGAAAAGAGAGTGGTGGGGTGTGTCGGCCGGGAAAGGAGGTCGGTGTGAGGTGGACCAAGGCACTCTGCATTTGCCACGTGTCTGTCGGGGCCAGCTCATTCACAGCCCATATATATATATAATTTTTTGTCTTTTGAACAAATTTTAATTGAAATGTACATATGTATGGGATTCTTTCTTTGTGATAGGCTGGCTGGCTGGCACTCTGTCTCGATTCGCCGCGTTACCTAATCAATTGTTTGGTGCGTTGACACTTCCCTCCCTTTTTCTTTTTCATACAGTATCTACTTTTTATTTTCACATGTTTATTCCATTCTAGATTTCTATATCTCCAATGTTTTTTACACCGGAATGATTTTGATATATCGGGGAATATATTATATCTATATAACTAAAATGAACACACGCGCTGTCACGCCACGCTGTCTCAAGATTTATCAAGCAAGTTTCAAATCTAGAAGAATTACCGCGCTTGTGCTGTCATAAACCAAGTTCAAACATTAAACGAAAGTCACAACTCAAAAAACAAATCCCTAGTTTTAAGATCAACAGAAAGTAAGTCCAACATTAAACGAAAGCTTCACAACTCCTAAAAAAAAATCAAGCTTAAGTTGTCACACAAAATAAGTTCCTGAAGCCAATCCCACAAGATCGCGGCTTTCACACTCGCTCACACCATCAGATAGCTTTAAGTTCTAGCGTATTTTGCATGCATATTTTTGACACAAAGTTAAATATAGTGAATAGCTATGTTTATTTATTTGTACTTTTGTACATACACGAGATTTTAATATTAACGTTAATTTAATTTCCTAACAATGTTATATAGTTAGTAAATCGTGCTTATTTGCATATCTTAGTAAATCGTGCTTCACTTTTATATTTGGGACGCTCTCTATACTATTTTATAATGCATCTTTGACCCTCTCTCATATTAATTTTATAAGACTACCAAAAATATATTTTTAAACAAATACAAGTAAATAAGCATAATTTACAAATATTTAAAGCACAAATAAAACTAAAAAATAACTATTCAACACATACAATTAATATACAATTAAAAATACATCTTCATAAAAATATACAACTATTTAATTACAATGTACAATCTAATTAATGCCAAAAGAAACAAAATAACGGGAAAAAAAAGACACGGGTTAAGCACTACCAAAACAGTGAGTCTGATAAATTCTTGGGATGATGTTATAGATAGTTAATCTCCAATACTATGTTTGGTAATGTTAAGAACAGTTAACGAAAAGAAATACAACTCAGTTTAATAGTAGAAACACTTAAGAAAAAAAGATGATCACAAAAAGAAATGTTAGCACAAATATATTCTTGGGAACATATTGGAATTTATTTCCCAGAAGAACCTATGTGGTAGATAATAATCAAATATCAAAATGGAAGGAACATAAAATTGAATCAATTTAACTTTAAAATCGAGTTGTTAAATATAGGGATGACTCTCTGGAGTTGAACGGCTGAGGTAGAGAATGGGGAGAAAGACATGTAGTTTTATAGAGTAATACGTTAATGAATCATAATATTGAATGAGCCAAGAAGCATACTCCACATATATTAACATTAAGATAACGAGCCTTTTAAGTTTTCTATTCATAAAAAATTAAAGTGAAAAATTATTTTAATTTAAAACCTAAATGTATCAGCATTAGAGATTCGCATGTATGTCTAAAATTAATAATCAAACTTGCATTTTTTTATAACAATATCTCTAAAATTATATTTATCAAAATAATCTAATATTTAAACATGTTATTATAAGAGAATTGAAAACTATAAAGTATTTTGTGCACATCAAAGGCAACGAATAAAAGTAGAGAAACAATAAATAGGGTGTCCGTCAGATCACAAGCAGACTGCTAAGATTTTATAAATCATTTAGGCCTTATTTAAATAGAAATACTTAAAAATTCAGATTGATTATTATAGAAATTAAATATCTTTCAAGATAAGAAGCATAATGTACACTACTTTAATACACATATTTAAAAGAAAAAATACAAGCTTTACTAGAACCATAATGTACACTACTTTAATGCTATTATTATATTAATATAGTCAATATTTTTAATGTAGTTATTTAATTAAATGGTAAATAAATACAATTAATACAATTATTAAAATACCTCTTACATAAGAAATGCAAATTATCAAGCATATTGTACAACAAACTTAAACACAATTCATGCATTAAATGTCACTAATACAAATAATGAAGCACATTATACAAATATTAAAGTCTAAACAGTAGCCAAATGGGCGAGACCCATCAGACATCAAATTAAATGGCCACGTTATACTGGATCGTTTTAAAAGTTCAAAACATGATCCAATGTCGAAACTAACAGTTAAGGCACGGCCAAACAGGCATATATTATGCAAATTGGCACCTCTAATATTGATTATCAAATTGTATAATGAAAAACATTGTCATTAGTTAAGGAGTTGAAATATGTCTTATGAAATTTTTGATATTCGTAAATTTATTGTCAAAAAGATTTACGAAACTAAAATACATGAATCACCGAAAAATTTTATTTCATGGTACCCGCCGCCGCAACACGCGGATACCCTGTTAGTAAATCTGTAAAATTGATAAAAGTGCAAAGTTCTATATTATAAACTTTTTGAGAAAAAAATGTCAGAATTTATATGATGATGGGTTCAAATCATGTGGATTAGTGGGCCAAAAAATCGAAACCATTCTTATTAAAAAAAGAACTTTATTAAACGATCAGAACCTCACATGTTTTTGCAATTAAGTCAAAAAAAAAGTCTCAAGTATTTGCATATTTTGTTTTTTACAAAATCATTTTGTTTCAGGTTTTACAAAAAATAGTAGGGGTGTTCAGAATTCAGGTAATACTCACAGGAACCGAAAATTAAAACCGACATGAATCGAAAAACCGAACCGAATATCTCAAAACCGAACAGGACCGAATTAAATATTTAATTTTTTGTTTAAATATGGTTTTGTGTTAGATTTGCTATTTTGTGAAGTTGGTTGCTTACACGTGAATTGGACTAGATACGTAGAAAGTTATGCCTGCAAGAACTTATATTGTACACGAGGTATAGCTGTGTTGTTATAAGCCTATAAATACTCTTCAAGACTCCACTTGAATGATGTGGGAAAACATTGTGTAACCTTAATCTAACAAACACATTTCCTTTCCTCAATCATCTCTTTACTTTCTCTCATTAGAACCACCATAAGTTTGGACTACTTCTCATCCCCTAGACCAGCCGAATCTTGAATGATACGGAACTTGGCATTTTGATAATCTAAACTGAAAACCGAATTCATATAAATATATTTTTTTATATATTTATAGAGATAAAAAGACCATTGAAATTATATCCTAGTATAAAGAAGCACTTTTTAAGCCTCGAAATATATATATATATATATATATATAGAATCTAGATCTAATGAGAACTTTCTTAAAGTTATAAAAGTAAGAACCAATAAAAAGTAGACAAGTGTCAATAAATTTAATTCACAAAAACAAATAAAAGAAAACTCATAAAATTAATTTCAGTAGAATTAAGGGCATTCTGGTAAATGTCATTTATCATATTCAGATTCATAATAAACGATTCTTTCTCTCCCAATATCACATGCACTAATTCATGATTCAATCCCATGATTTTAGCTTCCGTTACAATTTCTCTATCAAATCAAATATTCAGCCATACTCTAAGCGATTCCCAAAACATTTTTACTGCCTTATTCACCTGTAATTCCCAAACAAAATTACTATCATAAAACAATAAATTTCATTGTCATGGATTGTTTGATCGTAATTCACAACTTTGTCGAAATAAGCTGGTCTTTGGTATTTTGTATCAGCAAATTGGGTTTCCAAATTTGTTTTTGTCATTTGTATCAGTAAATTGGTTTCCATATTGTATCAGCAAATGTGGATCATGTTGAGGTCAACTAACTTGTATCAGGTTGTAAATATAAGCTTGTATTCTTTTGGTGTTTGGGTCAACTATTTTTGTGTTTGCAAATTGGTTTTCCAGACTTGGTTTTGTCATTTGTATCGACAAATCGGGTCTCGTTATGCATCATGTGCATGGGTTTCCAAATTTGTATCAGCAAATAGTTCAGTTGGTATTTGGTATTTTGTATCAGCAAATTAGGTTTTCAAATTTGTTTTTTGCCATTTGTATCAACAAATAGTATTTTCCATATTGTATCAGCAAGTGTTGATCATGTTGAGGTTAATTAACTTGTATCGGTTTGTAAAGATAAGCTTGTATTTGGGTATTTTGGTGTTAGGGTAAACTATTTTGTATATGCAAATTGGTTTTCCAGACTTGTTTTCACCATTTGTATTACCAAATAGTTTATACCAGCAATTTGTATCCGCAAATGGTGTATTCCACCAATTTGTATGAGCATTTAAACCATTAGCATTACAAAATACTTTATACAAAAACCAAGTGTGGATCATGTTCAGGTCAAATAATTTGTATCCTTATGTATAAATAACCTGGTATTTGTGTATTTTAGTGTTTAGGTCAAGTAAGTTGTATCAACAAATAACTAGCAATGTGTATTAGCAACTAGTATATTCGAGTTATTTGTGTCAACATTTAAATCATTAGAATTACAAAATACTTGATACACCAACCAAGTGTGGATCATGTTTAGGTCAACTAATTTGTATAAGTTTGTAAAAATAAGCTGCTATTTGGGTATTTTGGTGTTAGGGTCAACTATGTTGTATCAACATATTGGTTTTCTAGATTAGTTTTTCCCATTCTTATTAGCAAATAGTGTATACCAGCAACTTATCTTGGCGTTTTTGAATCAAATGGTGTGTTTGGGTATATTGGTTTTGAATCATCCATACTGTATAAACCTTGTTACATTAACAAACTGATACTAAAAACAAACTTAAATTTAACTTGCAATGGAGAAAAGGAGTGCATTAAACTATCATTCATTAGCAGATACTTTAAAATACTTGTTCCACATCAGTCAAGATCTTACATGGACCAAAATGACGTGCGACTGGTTTTACACCTACCAATAGAAAAACAAAAGGAACCAATCTCCGAACACCTTGCTATTTGCTAACAAAATCATCCAAACCTGCTAGTCAACACTTATTCAAAATAACATAAACCCATCTACCCTAGAGCATATGTGTAACACAGAAATTTATTGTTTCAAATGCAGCTTCTTTTAACATGTGCCTTTCTTCCAACGGCAACATCCGGTACGCTTCAGCTTCGACTTCAAAATGTGCTTTTTTCTGGTTTATATCTGACAACAGTAACTTCGCAACATACTTCCTACGAAGTTCTTTCAACGGAAACATTCGGTACGCTTCAGCCTCGTCATACATCCTAATCGTAAGATCATTCATTCAGCATTTCTCATTAATCCTTGTGCCGTATGGTTCTCATATCCTAAGTAATCTTCAAATCGCGCGACCTGTTGCATCGATCCACAAAAAAAATAAAGAAAACTTACTGTAATTAATCTACCCGTATAATAGTCGACAAAATTAACTTTTCTTAGATAAAGAAACGTACCAGAAACTCCACTTGATCACCGTATCTCTCTGATGCATCTCTGATTGTAGTAAACATATTATCCAGTAGAATTAGTGGGAATCATACTGATCATTACCTTTTTCTTTTTCTGTATTACTATGCACTTTCATCTTAACACCGACCGTCTTACGCTTACTTCCATCATCAATAGGAACATTCATTTTATGGGTGTTCACGTTAACTTTCTGTATATCTGGTTTATTCTCATGTACCACCGAATCTACATATTTTAAATTAAAACAAACACTTTAATCACAACACATGGTCAAATACCTGAATTTCTCTCGAATCATTTTACAAACAAAGAAGATACCAACTTGCTGATACAAAATACCAAAGACCAGCCGATGTTTACAAACTGAGAACCACATGTTAAATTAAGTAACACCCATGGAAAATGATACATAATGATACAAAATGTACTTTTAATGATACAAAACCACTATTGGCTGATATAAAACCAATTTTTTTTTTTAAATGATGCTGACCCAAACACCCCTTAAAATACTAGATAATGGGCCACTGAAACAAAAAATGTACCAACCACTAGCCAATGAAACCAATTTTTTTACTAAAGGTACTGATATATGTTTCCAAATACCATCCAACGAAAAAAATGTACCAAAGACCCGCTAAAAACAATTTGAAGATATCATTGTTGTATCATTATGTATCGTGTTCCATGGGTGTTACCTGACTAGAATGCACTAAATGTTGTAATCCTCACCATATATGTATCACAATAAAGCCTTTTTTACTGTTTTACATTCATCAACAACAGATTCGGCAAAAAAAATATCGCACATCTATCATTTACATATGCATCACATAAATATCATATTACATATGCATCAAATGTATCATTATTATCAGTTCTTTTTCAAAAAAAGAACACAATGGAGTCTTTATGAGTCCTTTTTCATTTGTATAAATGTATATCATTTTCTAACCCAAATGAAGATAAAAAAAAATAACAAAAAAACACAATGGAGTCTTTAAGAATGGTACATCAGTTAACATCACAAATTACACTTTCATAAAGTCAAAATAAACCATAAACAACAATTGTGAAATTTAAAAGAAGCATCATACCTGGTACATCATCACTAATGTCCCCTTCACTTAAATCGATAACTTCATAAGGATCACCATCATTTTTACCCATTATGTCAGACAATTAACCTCCTACTTCATCTTACTACAAAATCAACATGCAACTCTGTTTTTAGGTTTTCCATAAAAACACATAAAAAAAAGGTGGATGCATCACTTACAATATAGGATTGGAGGTAAACCACTGGAGCTTAGGTCATCTTTTAAGTTTTCCATGTCTTTAGAATGCCTAATTTATAACCGGATGATACACAGAGGAAATCCGCAAATTGTAGCAATATAATCGAATCCCCAAATTGTAGCCGTGTTTTTGTTATTAATGACGTGTTTTTTTTTTATTTGAAAATACTTGATTTCAGAAATAATGTAACTGATATCATTACTCTGCACCGAGCTCTTTAAAACTCAAATAACCGGTTAAATTAATTTTTTTACTGTGTTATTATAAAGCCCTAAATTTATTTATAAATTACACAAATGCCATTCATAAGAGCTTAATCTCATCTATCACCAATAAATTGATCCAATGGTTCACATTAGTTCTCATTTTGTAACTTTAAGATATATCTCACAATAACCCTCCCTATATATATATATATATATATATATATATATATATATAGGCTCTGCCCATCGGTAGGTTTTATTTTGGTAAGATTGAGAAATCTTCGCTTGAGCAATTTGATTCATGTTTTGATTTGATTCACAAGTAAACATCATTTTATGGTGAATCGAATCTATAAATCACAAATTTGATTCACAAATCATTGTTAAAATCGAGTTATGATGATGATTCGTTAAATTTGTACAGATGATTCAAGATTCACATATATCGCAAAATCGAGAGATTTTAACATTGATTCAAATTTTTTACACATTTTGAATTTTAACCAAATTAAAATGAGTTTTACGCTGAAAACATGAATCAAAGTTAAAATCTATCGTTTTGAAAACCTTCTCAATCTTCTCAAAATAAAACCTTCTCAATCGATCCGGATTATATATATATACATATATATATATATATATATATATATATATATATATATATATATATATATATATATATATATATATATATATATATATATATATATATATATATATATATATATATATATATATATATATATATATATATATATATATATATATATATATATTGTTATTATGAAAAGTTTTTTATAAGAGCACAAGGTGAGGGGTGGGTTTAACTCGCCAAACGAACAACAAGGATGGATGGCGGCGCCATTCCGAACCTTGCAACCCGCCATTCGTATGCCAAAGGTGATTTCGCAAGACAATGGGTTTTATATTAAGTGGGTTTTATATTTGTGTAGTGCTTACGTGAGTTTTGTGTTTGTATGTTGTTTTTCAGATTGTGTTTGTGTTTGGGTTTTTAGATCTTTTGTGTGTTTGATGGGAGGAAGAAGATAGTGGTTTTTAGATCTTTTTGCGTGTTTGATGGAGGCGTAGATTGATGGGAGGAAGAAGATAGTGGGTTTTTTCTTTTTTCTTTTTTTTTTTCATTTGTACCCCTTTGTTTGGAATTTATACATTTTAATTTCATTTGTCACTTGTTTTACACCTTTTTTTTTTTTTTTTTTTTTTCAATCGAAAAGCGAGGGTATCTTTAGTTGGGTATTTTGCGGGACCTACACGTGGTGTTATTGGTGTGTTATGAGGAGGGTGTTTTAGTTAGTGGTGTGTTATTGTGAGATGTATGAAGATGTATGATGTGGCGATGCCAGATACCAATATACTGTTATTGGTATTGCCCATACCTTGTGCTCTAACGAAAGAATGAGAAGGCATGGGAGTGACACGTGTCACCTTTGCCACATCATCATGCCACATCACCATACCACCCCTTCAAAAAAAATTTTTCCCAAAAAATTTTTTTTTTGGGCAAATTTTTTTCCCGCCAAAATTTTTTATCGCATCGCAATTATGAATTTAGTGCATCAATGTTATAAATTATCGCATCACAGCTTATAAAGTTATCGATTACAATCATAATTTTAGTGCATTAATGTTATAACTTGATTTTAGTGCATCATAGTTGATGCACTATTAACTATGATGCAATAACTTATAATAAAGATGCACCAAAACTTATTAGTGCATTATTATAAGTTATCACACACAATTATGATTTTTGTGCATTGAGGTTATAAATTACTACATTACGCTTATAAAGTTACCGATCACAATCATGATTTTAGTGCATTTAAGGTTATAACTTGATTTTAGTGCATCATAGTTGATGCATCAACTATTAACTATGATGCAAGAACTTACCAATGGATCATTAGTCCAATGGTTGAGCAATTGTGCTGAGTCAATCGACCCAAGTTCAAGTCCCATCCTTGGCATTTGCTTCATATAGGTACCCACCTCCGCAAAACCCGGGCACACCGAGAGACTTTGTGAATAAGAGCTAGGGTCCGAGTCTTGGCTCGTACTCACTCAGGTTAATGCCCACTAGGCCGTGGAGAGTTCTTGGAGCTATTCGCGCGGGCGGATAATGGTCGGTGCCAAAAGGCACCCGGTCAGTGTTCCCGCCAATCTACACCTTTTTGTGGAATGATGCGATGACTTATAATAAAGATGCACAAAACTTATTAGTGCATTAATGTTATAAATTATCGCATCACTGTTATAAATTCATCGCATCATAATCATGATTTTAGTGCATTAAGGCTATATCATCGCATCACAATTATGATTGTGATGCGATTTTATAACCGTGATGCGAATAAAGTTTGGGAATTTTTAACTGAAAAAAATTTGGCGGAAAAAATTTTTTTCAAGGGGGGGTGGGCAAGGGATGGGGTGACACATGGCATGGTGATGTGGAAAAGTACACATGTCACCTCCACATGCCTTCTCATTCTTTTCATTTTAACCCTACCCTATATATATATATATATATATATATATATATATATATATATATATATATATATATATATATATATATATATATATATATATATATATATATATATATATATTGTAGGACCACTACGATATATCAACCTTATCACGAATACCCACGCTAACCAAAGTTATGCGAGAACTCGTGAAACCCAAACATAAACATATACGATAAAGAAAGAAAAGATAAAGATTAGATGGTGACTTGATGATGTATAAATCGTATATGGAGAGGATAAGATATGCAAACAATAAGTTGTATATTCTTGAGAGAAAATACACACACACACACACACACTTACACACCCTCAAATGGCCATTCGAGGGTATTTATAGTATAAGATACTTAAAACCCTAAAGGCTTTACTTGTGCTTTTGATCGGATTGGGCTTTGATTTGACACGCTTAAGCTTATAAACGGCTAGCAAGTCTCAACTATTAGCCATTTAGCTTAGTCCAATCCACGAGTCGCTGACTATTCTATCACGATATCTAACACACGTTACAAAGTTCCTAATCGTGAATGACCATCACTTCTAATAAAACAATTATACTAACAATCTCCCTATGGGGGTGGTCATTCAAAAGATGCTCCACTGAATAGGTCTTTACTTTTCTTGAGCTAGGACTTTGTGTGTAGATATTGAATAGTCTTGATTCTTTGTTCCTTCATGCTTTGTGATCGATAATGTGGTTGTCTGCCGTTGTCAACTTCGATGGTCATGTGTCTCGTGTCTTTCTCCACCATGCTCACACTTCTATTTGACTTTGAGTTTTCAATGATGAAGTTCTCGAGTCTTTACACTTTGTAGATTCTTTGACATGACGAAGAATCATCTTTAACTTTGAGTTGCTTTTGATTTTGATGAGAACTTTCATGTGTTGTTGGTATGAGCATGTGGCGAGTCCGCACGATCCATCCGCCCGAGCTTCCATGTTAAGAAAACATAAAACAAGTTAGTAATAAGCTGATTCCGCACTTACAAGTTTGAATTTCGAGGGTGTTAACAAGATAGTGTGAAAACACGACTCTAATTTACAAAGGCCGCTCTCGAACTGGAGTCCCACAAGTGAGATAACGCGATATACCGGTACATCTACAGCTCGATGAGTCAAGTTGACACACAAGCATCACGTCACGATCGTAGACCGCTTGAGACACACTAAGCGTAATCCACGGGAGTTACCGAGTGGCATGCCGTCGGGTGCTGATGTTGACCTCGACAGTGAGTTTCCATTCAATCATCAAGATCACAAATGTGAAACTTCTCATAAATGTTCCGCAGATTGCTAAGATCTCGTGAGACTCTATAGTATATCACTTGTGTCCTTATTGATGAACAACAAGCGATGTCATGTCATGTGTTCCTATGAGATCTTTTGGTGAATCTCGTGGTTCTAGACTCAATAGTGCATTTTGGTTTTCCGAAGGAGACTAGTGAGAGGGTCTCCTTCAATACCAACGATCTCTAAGAGAAAGTCAATAGGTTATGTAGGGTCTCATGAGAATGAAACAAACCTTTTGAGAGGAATTGAGCGGCTAGAAGGTTTAGTGCAACACACATCGGGTCCATGACGCCTTGGTCTTCAATACCGTGTCATCTAGTGACAACCAATAGCGTATGAATTGAACCCGGTTTCGCTCTAAGGTTGAATATGGAGGGCTATTTTTTTCACCTTTCTTTTAATTTTCTTTAATTCTTCAACCCTTCTTTCTCCTTTCTCACATTACTCATTTTTTCAATCATTCCTAAGGACTTCTAATACTAACTATTTGTGATGTCCTGGGTAGATCCCTCCTCTACGGCGGATCATAGGACGATTTCCTATCCTTAGTCACCTTATAACTCCATGATCGTCCTATTGTTGCCATAAAACCATTTTTCTTGAAAATCTCTCAAAGTGTTTTTGATAGAAAGCATGTTTGAAACACTCATGAGTTATATATTTTCGTAAACACTCCCCTTCACATGTGCTTATAAGTTTTGACACGTAATCTGCACATGAGGGGTGAGTTCGACTTTTGAATTGATCGACTTTAAATGAACAAGACCGATTCGAGACACGCTTACATCACTAGAGAACTAGCTTGAAATTATTACCCGTCCCGTCAAGTCATAGAAAGTTTCTAGATGGTACAAGATTCCTCGTCAATTCATTGGTTTCAATCGAGTCGAGCTCATTTTGAGATTCAAACTACGATCATTAAAACTTTTTGATCACATTTTAATCACGCCTCCCCCTCAAAATAGCATATTCGTGATATTTTTATATCAATGGATTAAACAACATTTTAGAATCTTTGGGAGACAAACGGATATGATTTAAGCATGAATTTGGAACATTTTGTTTTATACTCCTCAGTAACACCCCAAAATCACAATGTGACGAGAGGAAGACTATTTGGGTATTACTTAGAGGATCATAGTCACAAGTTATAGAAAACGGCTCTAAAGAGACGTTTAATAAAAGTAGTTACCATTTCATAAATCTCATTTAGAAACACAAAAAGGAATACCATATGTTTTGAAGTTACACAAAAGATAGTTTAAATATTTATGAAATGATAACTTTATTGAAAACAACACCACTTCAAGTGTCCCACGACATCCGCTCCACGCCTTCACGAAATTCTAATTAGTACCGAGATGAACATGCTTAAAAGTCAACAAAAGTCGAGTGATATTCATAGGTTTAAATAATAAGTCAAACACAAGTAAGAGATGATAATTGCTTCAATACAATCACCATGAAAAACGAGATTATTATTATGCGCTAAGCTCATGACACCAAACTAATCGTGACACGCCTAATTACCGTGTAAGTAATAATATTGCCCTCGAGATGGAATTGCCAATTCCATAGTTAACCAATATAGTGCGCCCGTTATTTCCGATAACCGAGTCGGGTCGTTAATTCCCATAGTACTATCCACAATATTCGCTCACCAGCAAGTGATTAATGGTTCATGATGTGGGGACTTATGGCGTGCAACTTAGGCTATAATAATAATGATCGATAAGCATACAGCTTAAGAAAAGACTTGTGTTCTAGTTTATAGCATGTATCTCCCTCGCGGGGTTTGAAGAAATAAGTAAAGGCGAGGCTATGAACTCACCTTAGCAAGTGGTATCCGAGTAGTGTAAGGTCAAGTAGTATGAGCACGGCACCGCACGCGACCTATAATTAGCATGGCAAGTCTTAGTTTATTGTTTTATTCATGACTTAGTGTATTTAAAACGGTTGAAGCATTCTAGAGTTTGTGTTTAATAACGCCTATGTGGCAACGGTTAAGTTTAAATAAGTTTCAAATGCTTATAAGTCTTGGCTCTTGGAAAAGTGAATGGAATAGTTTACGAAGCATTCAGATAAGAGTTGGCTCGAGTATATTTATTAAAGCGTAAACAATTACAAATCGACTTATATTTATTTGATTTTGTTTAGTTTTGAAAATATATATATATATACCATCAATATATATTTTATCTAAGTTATGGAAAATATTATATTTAGAAAAGCATAATATTTTCTAAATGTGATTGTCAAATAGGAATATGTATCAATTTTTATTTATGTGACGAAGACTTGTAAAAAATATAAATTTATTATCTTTAGAAGTTTTAGGATGGGAAGCGTTATGTAGATCTTGGAGGGTCCAAAGTTGTAAAGATTTATATAAGTTTCAAATTTTATAAGTATTTTAAGAAAATGTGTTAAGTGGTTCAAAGTAGGGTTGAAATCGAGATATTATTGCGAGTTTATAAAGCTTATAAAAGATTTTAAGAAATATGACAAGAGGTGCGAGTCGGGGACCTGATTTGTCAAGTTACAAAAGTTACAAATATAATCCAAAAAAAAAAAAGGGTAATCGCCATGAGGCGCTCAACCCACGACCTCCTCAGTCAATCACCCACTCTCCCACCAACTGAGCCAAAGGTCCTTTTGTGTTGGGTTTCTCCGCGTAGTTCTAATTAATGAGTATGTCGACTGTTTCGTGTTTGCTATATAATCCTTCTCAGTAGCAAGTTTTGAAAGTATTACTTTGTCAAAGAGTGATAGTTAAAAAAAAAAGAATGGAAGAGCGCCACAAGTGGGTTTCAAACCATGGACCTTTCGCTCACAAGGCATTGTCCTAACCAGTGGACTAGTTCCACTTTTTGTGTTAGCTTCTCTTCACAGTGGCTTAAATACATGCTTATGCTGCGTTTTCCTTTAGTAAATGTTTCACAGTAGGCATGCATGCGTGCGTTTGTGAATCGTTTATGTTTCAGACTTGTCGGATGAAAACACAAGTCCAAGGTGAGCCTTTTAACATTAATCCAAAGGTGTGTTAATACTCAAGTTAGCTTTAAGTTTATAGTTACTTAGTTACTTGTTTTTAGTCCAAAGAAAACTCCCATTAAACCGTAAATGTGTGTGTGTGTGTCGAGTAAACAAATAAGCACTAGCTTATTTTCTTTCGAGATGTTCATAAATATTAAGTAAGTTTCAAGATCACCACACAAGCTCGAAACACAAGTTCCTACTCACATATTGTCGAGTAGTATACAAGAACATGTTTCATTTTTATTTTCAAACTTGAACATATTATTAGTATGTTGTGAAATATCAAATGTACATATGTAAGCTTATGCGTAAGTTTAGTTTAGAAGGAGACCTTACAAAGATTTGAGTGAGGTTCAATGCTAAGGAGACCAAGGACAAACTTTCTAACCCAAACTTGCTTCCAAGCCCCTAGCTTATTTCTAAGACTCTTCACCCAATCTTCCAAGACTAATCTTGAATACACTTAGAGGTTTTGGTGAGATTTTTGTAAGTGAAATATGTGATGAGCTAAGGCTCGTGGGTTTTTAAGAAGCAAAGAGGAAGAAACCTTTGGTTAAAGACCAAGAGTTTATGTAAGCCTAGATACATGCAAAGTTGATTTCACTTGACTCTAGGTAGTATTAAGAGGAAACAATCAAATGGTTTTGGTTTTAGATGGTATACGACAAATACAAGGACAAGAGAAAGATTGAGGTGAGTTGTGTGCATGGAAACATGTATCAAAGTCAAATGTCTAGATGCATGGTGGTATTAAGTTTATTTCATGCATGTTTCAAAAGTCAATGTATTTGCAAGTTTTAAAGAGATGCGTGCATCTTGTAGGTATATTCGGTTACAAGGAACAAGAAAGAAATGATTTCAAATTTTTATTATGTATTTCGTGTCCCGTTTGAGCTACATGCTTAGTCCCGGTCCTGCTTGACGCTTTGACCAAACGTGTAATATATATCTTTAGCATGTTTTATAAAGGTAATAAAAATATAAAATAAAATATTAATTCTAACTCAGAGAAATATTTATTTGACTTTAGCCATAATTAATTTAGTGTCGGTAGACGCTGCGTGGCTCAGAAGACAAGAAAATTTCTTGTGAGACCGATTTCGCTTATCGCGAATATTGGGCATGATTAAATGAGACTACTCGAGTTGCATAAATTTTTATGCAATAAATGAAGCAAACATGCTAAAATGCTCAAATAAGTTTTGATAAACAATCTAGTTTATTAATAATGAAGGTCGATGATAGTGAAATTTACAGTGGCTACATCCCCTTTAATAAAGCATAATCAATTAAAGGGTTTTAGAGGGAGTTATCTTGAGCATAAACTATTTGAAAGATTTTGAAAATCTTTTAGAACAATCATGAAAAGGTGCTCAAGATGATGATGATTTTCACCATTTTTAAATGTAGTGCAATCAAGCGCACACACCTCATTTTTCGATCAAAGCACGAGTTTTGATTTGAAAATAATCAAAGTCATCATTTCGGTCCCAAGTTTCGACCGATGTATACGAAAGCCATTATTGAAGAAATTTTGAGAAACGACATGTTTTAGAAAAAATTAAAGAACTCTCGCTCAAGCATCCGTACATGCCCGTATTATTGTTGAATGACATTTCTAGAAACGCATAAAATATCGATTATACAAGAGACATGTCGTGAGAAGAATATTTTGGATTTTGATTTTCTATTGTTTTGTATTTTTGAAAGTTTTATATTTTTATATTTTGTTTTGTTGGTTTTTCAAATTTTGTATTTTGTTTTTCAAAAATATTTACAAATAAGCTTTTGGAAAAAATTTTCAAGAAGATTCGAGAAGACGCTCTAACTCCTCGTGGGTTAGGCTCGATTCCAATTGTCGAACTAAATACTCAAGCCTTTCTTTGGAAGGGCTTTAGTTAATAGATCGGGCGAGTTGGTAATCGCCTTCACGAAAAATAATTCAACAAGCACCATTTTCGACGCACTTTTGATGAAGTGATAATGACACGGATATGCTTAGTCTTTGAGTGATGAATAGGATTGCATGATATGGCTATGGCACTTTTCGAGTCACAACACATAGGTATTTTATCGAAAGTAAAGCCATAACTGTGAGTTGTGTTCTCATCCATAGAACTTGAGCACAACACGCAGATAGAGACACATACCGCCCACGGTTGAAAGTGCAAGGCAATCTTGTTTCTTTGAAGACCAACTTACTAACTTTTCACCCAAAATTGTGCTCCTCCGGATGTACTTTTTGTCAGAACTTGGTCACCGCGTGGTCCGTGATCCAAAAGGCATTAGATCAACCGATTCTTCTGATACCAAAGTCCCCGTGAATGGATGTCTTCGTGCACCGAAGATCCGCTTAACCTCTTTGAGGTGCGCTCGGTAGGCTTAGCTCAAACCGCGCTAATAAGCAAACATCAAAATGAATGTCCGGTCGACTAGCAAGAAGATACACGAGAGAACCAATCATGTCCGATATTTCTTCGGATCAATAGGTTTCCAAACAAATCGGCTCCAATTTTTGGTGAAGTTACCATTGGTGTTCCGACCGAATCACAATTGTCCATACCATGATTTTTCAAAATCTCGAGTATATTTAGCTTGATTTATAAAAATTCCACCTAGGACCTGATGAATTTGTAAACCAAGAAAGAATTTTAGTTCCCCATCATGGACATTTCAAATTTGCTTTTCATGAGATTTTCAAAATGTTTTGAAAGTTTTGATTAGTGGACCCAAAGATGATGTCGTCCACATAAATCGAACAATCAAAATGTCGCTTTTGCATTTTGTGTAAACAAGGTAGGATCAACTGCCTTTGGTGAAATTGTTTTGATAAGGAAAGAGGATGTCATTATACCACGCCTTGAGCTTGTTTTAAACCATATATAGCCTTTTGAGTTTGTAGACGTGTCCGGATGTTCCAAGTCAATGAAGCCTTCGGCCGACTCACGACACTTCTTCTTTCGTAGTTCCATTCAAAACGCGGTCTTAATGTCCATCCGATAAACCGTGATGTTTTGTGTGAGTCGACAGGCCAAGAATATCCTCGATCGCTTCTAGTCTAGCTACCGCCGAATGACTCTTCAAAGTCTATCCTTCCTCTTGTCTCGATCCTTTGGCCACAAGACGAGCTTTGTTGCAATTACAGCCATCTCTTCATCCCTTTGTTTTTCCATAACCATTTGAGATCGATGACGCGAACGCCAATCGTCTTGGAACCATTTCCCAAGAGTCATGAAGACGGTATTGAGAAGTTCCTCCCGCATCGCTTCTATCCATGCGGTTCGCCATTGCCTCGCGAATGTTCTTTGGCTCGATATTGCTAATTGAGCAAAGGTAAATGCACAAGTCGCAATCGTGGCAAGTTGACGCCTCGTCCGAATCGCCTTGAAGGTTCACCAATAACTTGTTCAATTGGGTGGTCTTTGTCCACTTCGTAGTGTAGGATACCGCTGGTTAGACGATGCGAGTTAGATGGTTCTCGTAAGTTTGAAGATGATTCACCGATTCCGTAGCAAACGGGTTTTCAAATAAGTCTTCATCTAACGTTGCATCGCTTTGGTTTTGGTTTTGCTCATCAACCGCCGGTAGAACGGGTGCAAGAACTTGAGTAGATGTAGATGATGTAGATGGAGTTGGTGCATTGGTTTCGACCGCTGTAGATGCATCTTCCGCTTGTGGTGGAGGATGATTTTGAGCGGGTGCGCTGAATGATGGTTTGATGCATTTGTCAAGTTCCACCATAGTATTCATCGAACATTAACTCAAGAAATTCTCCCATTATTGTTCTTTAGGATTGTCAAACGAAGTTGATTGAGCTCTCGAGGTACGAGTCCCGAATCGATGTGTCCAAGTCTCGCTTCGGTTTAGTGCGGGTTCTAGAGCGAGTCTCTCGAAGCCATTATTAAAAGTTCGTCAAATTTCACATTCATCGCTCCATGATCCTCCTAGTTCTTCCGTTATACACCCCGAATGCCCTCGAGTTATCTCAATATCCAATGAAGATTCCAATATCACCTTTGCTTTCGCTTTTCCTAGATCTTCTCTGCTGCTCATTGGAAAGCACAAAGCGCCAAACACGTGAAAGTAAGAGATATCGTTTTCATTGTTCACAAGCTCATACGGGTTTTATTGAATCTTGGATGGATAAGGATCTGCCTCGAGTGAAACAAGCAAAGGGCGACAACATCGCCCCAACGTAAATAACGGTGCACTAGAATAAATTAGCATTGTGCGAGCAGCCCACAAGAGTACGATTTCTTCTTTCAACTACCCCATTCTCACGTGGAGTTCTAACAAATGATGTCCGTGTGTAACTCCAAGATCTTCAAAATAAGTTCTTAACTCGATTCGTGAATTCAAGGTCGCTGTTCTGCTCTTACAACCCTTACTAGAGTTTGAAGAAGTACTTGAATGCGTTTCAGAAAGGTGATGATGATGCCTGGTGCTTCGTCTTTTGATCTCAGAAACTTAACCCATGTATATCTCGAATAGTCATCGACGATAACAAGAATATACTTTTTCCCGTTAATGCTTTCAATTCTCATTGGGCCACATAAGTCCATGTGCAACATATGCAACTTTGCTTCCGAACTAGGTACGGATTTGGGTTTATATGATGCTCTTTTGCTTTTTCCTTGTTCGCATGATGGACATAAGTGATCCTTGGTGTATTTGAACATTGGAAGTCCATTGACGATGTTGTCTTTGGCAAGATTGTTGATGGTGTCAAAATTGAGATGGGATAACCGTCGTGCCACAACCGTGACCGTGTTCCGTATGCTCGTGTCATAAGACATATTGGTGATGAAGAGGCCATTTGATTGATGTCGATAGCATACAAGTTTGTATCACGATTCCCGCTAAGAATTCAGCCATCCAAGTTTCTAACGAAGCAAGAATTTTTCCTAAAGCAACCTCTAAATCGCATCACGTAATCGCTCGACCGAAACAAATTGTGTCCCAACCCTTCGACATAGTAAACCCGAGTGATCAAATAATTTCCAAAAGGTAGATCTCCATAACCCATGATAGTCGCTACATGATCATTTCCAAACGTGACGGCCCCATGAATTTCCGCATTTAAATTGATCGCCAGCCTTCAGATTCCCGGTCATGTGCTTGAGCAACCCGAGTCGACGATCCAAAGACAAATTTCGATAACCCGCCAAGAATGTAAAAAGAATATTGTGGAAACCGTTTTGATTTAGGTTCCTTTGGGTTGAGGTAAAATCCCGATCACACTCGCAGAGGTTTTCACACTAAGTCTGGTTTATCACCATTGTACCATTCGGAGTGTGTAAGTTCTACCTGGGTTTCCAAATATCATCCCTAAAGTAAACGCTTTGGTTCTTGTCAGAGTGTAAAGTCTAAGTTTTGCAACTAGTCTTCCTACTGCTTAGCGTAAGATCTTTTGGGACGTTCTTCTTAACAGATTATCATTCACATTGTTAGAAACACAATCATCTTGAACATTAATTAAAGATTTCTTGCAAGTTAAACAAAGAGATTCAACACATTCATTAGACTTAGCAAGTTTCACAGTTCAAGACATTCAGATGAAATGTCTTTCTTATTCAAAAGCGGTAAATTCCTATGGTGTTCTTCTACTTCTTCTTTATTCAAGCTATTACTCCTAGAGGCAATGAGACTCTATTGTTCCTTGTATTGCTCTTAGGCTTTAGTCTCGCCGCTCCTAGAGGTGCTTTCTAGTCCTGTAGAAGGTGAGGCACACGATTAGATTCACATTTTATGAAGGAGGTGGTTTCACTATCCTAGTCTCTTTAGATGTGGAGGCGCATTTATTAGTGGTACTCATCTTAAAAGGCCAGTGCTAAAACTTTGGTTTCTCGACAACCGCTTCCCTTATCAACATGTTGTTTAGGTAAGGTGGAGGACTAGTTTTGATGAAACATTTTCTCATTGACTTTAGGAGGAGGCATAGAAATGTATATTTTGGTTTGAAACCGGTTTGGGAACATTTGCTTTCTCCGCATCAATGGTTTTGTAATCACAGCTTCCACTACCTTTCCTTTTTGACTTTCCACCGAGCCCTCAAAAGATCATTTTAGCTTTCATGTCATTGTAGGCACGCCATACGACAATTTGTCATACTTGCATTCCTCGCTTTTTCGATCAAGTTGTTTAAAATATGAGACATTTTCTTTTCAAGTTTCATAAGAGCTTTTTCATATTTTGAAACAATTTCGAGGTCTCGATCGAGTCTTTCATGATCTTCAATGTAATATGTTTGCAAAATGATGGACATAATATCGAGTCGAACATCTTCAAGAGAGAATCATTTAAATTTTCCAAAACTTTGATGTGTTCAACACTTTCATTAGCTTGCTTTACTGTGGATTTATGGTCCTTGACAAAGTCACCGCTTTTTTCAAAAAGGCTTGTTCAAAATGAATTACCCTTGAGTTGATGTTATTCACCGGTGGGGCAATTTGAGTTTCAAAAACTTTTTCTGCTCATTATCAAAACTATTAAACCGGATGTTGGTTCTAATATTGGTTTTAGTTTTAACGGTCTCTCAAGATCTGCACTTCTCGTTTTCACATTTTCCAAAATACTTCTCGCATCACTTGTGTTAAAAGGATTGTTTGAAGACATTTGTTCAATGTTCGAAAGAGATTTGGAGACAACAACCGTTTTGAAACCGATTTTGAAACTGGTGTTGACACTTTGTTTGAAACACTTGGTGTGGTGGAAAACCTTGACTTTTCTTTTGAGAAACAAAAGGAATACCATTAATTTTGTTCCATGTGTTATAATCAATTGGTTTGATTTTGGATGTTTTTGTTTCATTTTTATCTACTCTCTCTCGATAGTTCCAACGCTTCAAGAGAATCATGCACAATTATAGGTTCATGCAAAGGTTTTCCATTGTTCAACGATTTCGCCTCGCTCGAGCTTTCTTGAGAAAACATGGAGGTGAGTTACCAAGAGCCATTTTTTTGAAGTATGAAAATCGGATTTACTTGATTAGAAAGCATCTTGATTGTCTTAGCGGAATGACCCGTTGTAAGAAGTAAATTGTCCAATTTTTGATCGCTTCGCTTTATCCGAATCTCATCAAGAAGAGAATCTTCTCGCTTTGCAAAATCGCTATCAACTTCTTCTTCTTTTCAAGATCGTAATATGTTGCTTTTGTTTTGAAAGTTGGTCATTTAGTTCGTAAATTTCCTTGTTTAAAGATTTGATTTTCAAATTCGATTCACATCAAGTGTGTCATACTTGAGTTGCAAATCTTTTCTCTTAAAATAGAATCTCGATAACCAATTTCTAATTCGACATTTTGTTTGTATGAAATTCATAGGCTCGCGTTTCTTTTGTAACTCTCAAGCTCAACGGTCAATTTAGCATTCGCGCCTTAACTTCATGATTGACCGCTCTAACTTTCTCGCCTTCAATGCCACATTGATTGATTAATGATTCAACATAAGCACGTGTTTCCTCATTAGTCTCAAGATTTTGTGCCACACAGCCTCCACTAGGATCCACATCCGAGTCTCGTAGTTAGTATTGCTACAACTCGGATTGTCCGTATGTATCATAAGTAGGTGCCGGCGCCACGCGAATCGCTCGTCATGAGTAAACACATCAAATATGACATTGTTATAACATGGATCAATGATTGGTACCTCGACACGGCGTTGGCGCTATAAACATGAGGTAGTCTCGACCTTGTCATACTTAGCTTCCTCAAGATTTGCCATGAAGATGCAATTGCATTGAGTTCTCGAGGTCTTCCAATTCATCCACAATAGCGAAAAATTCATTTTCCTCAAGACTCAATCAGAACCCCGCTTGCTTATCTGCTAACAAAGCGACTCAAGAAAATCACCGCCTTCTTGTGCGGTTTAGTGGGACAGCTTGCCATGCGACCCACCTTGACAGCTTATAGCACTTAATCTGACACCACGATTCACATTTCCATAATTCCCAACGATCGAGCCGCAACATACCCATTCGATTACCATCGCTTATTCCCAACATTCTCGTCCATTCGATTTCCAACATTCTCGACCCAACCGACACCCTGACACGACACCACTGATTACCCATACGAATCCAAGAGATATCCTCGCCGATTCCCAATAAATCCAACCATTTGTCCTTGATTACCCATATTCACACCCTACTGCAATTTGCCTCATTGCGTAGTGTTTGATGATATCCTTTGGTTGTTGTTAGTAGGTGTGGAATAGCGACCTTTGATTACTTTACCCAAGAGAGAAAGTATTTGGGACATAGGGTCTTCTTGATCGATTCGAGATCGTGATTCCTTGTTCCCGGTATTGTGGATACCGTTGTTGAATGACTTGTTGTTCGGTGGATAGAGTTGTTGTTGTTGTTGTTGTATGTATTGTCGCAAGTTATTGTTGTTGGAAGATGATGAAGCTTGTTGTTGTATTCACCAAGTTTGAGTCTTTGCAATGAGTGCCAATGGATCATGATTCTTTGCTAATCTTTCTTGCCTAACTTCATTCGCTTGACTTGGTTTTGTTTCAGAAAATCATTCGCTTGATCAAAGTTCACCGATGTAAGTCTTTTGTTTGGTTGACAATAGTGACATATCGTCCCCATTCTTCCGGAAGATTGTTCAGAACTTGATGTTTTGAACGATAGTTCGGGTGTCACTTGTTTCGATTAGCTCATTCATCAAAGTGCAAACCTTCCATAGTAGGATTCAATGGATTCTCCCGTGTAGATGTGAACTTTTCCCATTCAATTAGCAACTTGTTCTCCATGTCTTGATGACCAATTTCTCCATGACAAAGTCGTCTCGACACGCTCCCACATATCGAAGCAGCTTTCACAACCGCTCACCGCAAAGAAAGATGTCAATTGGTAAACCCGCTTGGATAATATGAATTGCCATGTCATCTCGCTTCGACTTGTTTCGATCCTCCGCAGTATTCTGATTCGTATCAAGACGAGAAGATGGTGTGGTGGGAGGTGTTGCATCGATTTCCGTGTACATTAACTTGTCGAGGCTTGAAGGGTCCATCCCGAATGGATTTAATCATGAGTTTGCCATTAGGTTTGGCCTTTATGTAACGGAGCATTCGACTTGTCCATTGAAGATAACCACCTTTGCCAACATAGAGGTCGGTTTTCGGCACCACCGCATGAATGTCTTGTTGAGTTGCCATTGATGAAGGTATGATCCGATAAAGTTGATGTAGGATCGATTCAACGATAAAGGAGTTGTGGTTGATGAAGGTTAAGCTTGGTTGAGGTGTTTCCGAAGTCGCACTCGTAACCTTGGTTCTTAAAAATTTTCGCCAAAATTTGAAATTCAATATAAAAATCAATTCTAAGGTCGTATGAAAATTTGAGTTATGACAATTTTGACGCCAAATTTGACCAAAAATTTGAATTTAGGCCCAAAATTTGAATTTTGACCAAAATTTTCACAGCTTAAACCAAAATTTGAATCTCGTAAAAATTGAACGCTTAGTCTCCTCAAAATTTATTTTTTTATTTTTATTTTTTTAAACCTTAGGCGTAGAAAGAGCTTGGCGAGACCAAAGAAGTTACTGGTAGGATATGGTTATGAGTAGACGAGGCTTAGGCGTAGATCTTATGCGTGGGATCTTAGGCGTAGGATCTTGTGCGTAGGATCTTAGGCGAGGAATCCTTAGCGTAGGAAATTCTTGTCGTAGAACCCAACTTACGCAGTAGCAAGAGTGCTTACGCAGGGGAATAGCTTACGCGTAGGAATGGCTTACGCTGTAGGAATGGCTTACGCAGAATCCAAAAATCCTTTACACTATCACAAAGGTAAAAGATATCCAAAAGTCAAGTGTTCCACAAACTTATCCAAGTGAGGAAGCACCGAGTCACCGTTATAGCTCAAGAAACTTCACCAAAAAGTTACGAGTAGAAATAGGGTTTTGACTTTTGACTTCTACTGTAAGAAATATCCAACGATTCAAATGATTTCTCTTGCACGATATCCTTAAAAACACTGAATAACCCAAAATGTTGACCTTTTTCACCCAAAGTGCTTAGAAAAGTTACGAGTAAAATGACCAATGAACCAAAAACGAGCTCAAAACTTAACTAAAACGTAAAGCTTCGAACTTTTGCAAAAACTGAAACTTTAGCACCAAATAAACCTTAAACCACAAGAATCTTGAATTTTAAGTGCAAAATTAAAGCTTTATGCGTGAATCTTTGAGAACGAAACTACGCGATACTACACAAACAAAACTTCAACCAAACACTCCTAAACCATTGTTTGGCGATTGATACCAATTGTAGGACCACTACGATATATCAACCTTATCACGTAATACCCACGTTAACCAAAGTTATGCGTAGAACTCGTGAAACCCAAACATAAACATATGCGTATAAAGAAAGAAAAGATAAAGATTAGATGGTGACTTGATGATTTATAAATCGTGTATATGTGAGAGGATAAGATATGCAAACAATAAGTTGTATATTCCTTGAGAGAGAAAATACACACACACACACATACTTTCAAGCACACCCCTCAAATGGCCATTTGAGGGGTATTTATAGTACAAGATACTTAAAACCCTAAAGGCTTTACTTGGGCTTTTCGTGGACTGGATTGGGCTTTGGATTTGACACGCTTAAGCTTATAAACGGCTAGCAAGTCTCAACTATTAGCCATTTAGCTTAGTCCAATCCACGAGCCCGTTGACTATTCTATCACGATATCTAACACACGTTACAAAGTTCCTAATCGCGAATGACCATCACTTAATAAAACAATTAAGGCTAACATATATATATATATATATATATATATATATATATATATATATATATATATATATATATATATATATATATATAGTGTTATATTCTACGCAAGACTATATTAGATACAAGATTTTACAAGACTTTAAAATGAATCTAGGCCATTAAATTGGTTTGATCAAAGGTTAAGATTAAAAGTGCCAAAAGTGTCACTATTTATATAAATTGTGTCATTTATGTAATTAACAAAAGATGAGGATAATAATTTGAAAATTGAAAGGCAATTTAGGGTTTTATATTATCCCTAAAATAGTGCTAGAAAACCCACTTTTATATAAACCGCCAGCCTCTTTTCTTTCAGATCCGGAAGAAAGCAAAACCTACACCCTCTTTTCCTATCAACTCTTAAACCCTATCATCACAACCAACAATACCGCCACCAAGAATTATCCGTCACGGCTCTTCTTAAAGCCTCCGCCTCCCATCACTCTTTCGTAAAGATCTTTTTGTGTGTGATTGGCGATCTTTAGTAAACAAGTGGACACGATTCTTGATCTTCTTCAACACCGAAAGGTTAGTACATAGTTTTATTCATCAAATATCAATTTAAGCATTAAGGAAGTGGTGGGATCCGTCATCAAATATCTATTTAATTGATACATTGTATTTGCCAAAATAAATGAAAACATTGATTTGCTTTGGAAAAAAAATTATTCATTTGCAACAGCTAGGTGGTTTAATTTGTTTAGTCGATTATTTTGTTAATAAGAAAATAACATTTGTGGGATAAGTTTGTTAACGAAAGGTTTTCAAAATACGAAGTAGTTATGTATGAGCATTGAAAAACAAAAGTGAACCACTATGAAATTGTTGACTTAGTCTTAGCCTAAACTGCAAACTTGTATTATTAATTGGGATATGGATTTAGATGTTAAAGCTACAACTTTAAGCATTAAGACAAATCTGTCACCATTAAAAATGTACTGTATCGATTACTTGTATGTTTGCGGGCTTTTACACTTTCTTTGTTAATGGGCTAGTTAATTAGAGTGTTTGTTTTGATAACTTATGTTATACTTTGTCAATGTGTAGTTAAAGCGAGATCAAGTGCTCACAAAACAGCGTGTACATATGTTTTTTGAAGATTTGCATTTATGTTTTTGAAAGACGTGCACACATGTTCTAATGAATTTGACGAGAAAACGCAGCGTGCACATATGTTCTGGAAGGGTGCTCGTATGTTCTAACGAATTTGATGAGAAAGTGAAGTGTGCACGTATGTTCTTGGAGGAGTACACACATGTTTTTGATGACGTGTACATCTATGTTTAACAAGATACTTTTGTATTGTAATTGTATTTCATTTTATATCAAATTTTGTGTATACTATTTATGTTGTTGGTTTGTTATTTAAATTTTAAAGGTTACATGTATATGTTTTTGCTATCGGTCATAATTATCGAAGATCAAAAAATGTACACTAAAAACATATATGCAACTACCATTTTAAGCAAAATAAGTTTAACGTCAAAACAATTAAACGCAAGAAATATATGAGTATACAATATTTAAAAATAACACATATGCACAACAAGAAATATATGCACAATAGGTATGCAAAAGAATAAAAAAAGAAAAAAAAACACATATGCACAACAGGTCTGCAAACGAAAAAAATAAAATAATTTTTTTTTAATTCCGAAAAATACAAAAATAAAGTAAAAATGTGTTTTACTATTTTACCCTTTTAAATTAATTAAAAGAATTAATAATACTAAATTATGATTGGTGTAAATGAGTCAGAAAGATCGCATCTAACATTAGTCTTCGATAGCAGCCTATATATATATATATATATATATATATATATATATATATATATATATATATATATATATATATATATATATATATATATATTGCTAAAAGTCTACGTGTATGATTACATTTTAAAAAATATAAATGATGTAATTCGAGTTATTCAGATCAACCCGAAAATCGAACCGAATTAAATACTTTTTTTCGGTTAAATAATTTGATTTGGTTCTATTCGGTTCGGTTTTACTAAATAAAATAAACCAAATAAAAAGAACAACCCGATAACCGAACGGATGAACACCTAGAAAATAGCCTCAATTTTGACAATTTTTTTAAGAAGATTTTTGTATTCTCTCACATGTTTTTTTAATTTTCCAGTTTAACTGCGTAAGAATTTATATTTTTAAAGAGATTTACTAAAAGTTCTTACTGGACACATTTTAAAGTGTGAATAAATGAAAAGTTTAAATGCATTAAATAAAATTTACATTTAATTATAATATTAATACTTATTTAATGCATTTTTATTGAAAAAGAAATGTTTCAGTGTATTAATCATAAGTTAAAGCACACAACTTGAAAGTTTAAATAAGTGTTTTGAGCGAAATTTATATGCTTATTTCTATCACAAAAACGATTGTGTAAATCATGATTTCTCTAGTTTGCCCTGTGTGCTTGCTTATTTGAATATTGTGAGTGTTCTAAAGATGATTACAGGGTTCGCGTGTGAATACAAATAAAAAGAGTGTGAGTGACAAAGAGATGGCACAGAGAACAAACATAAGTTGCTAATCGGATTTGATGACTACTATAACCATATAATAGGGAAAGTGGATACTTCTTAACCGAGTGATTGTATGTTCAAGTTACGGCAAAGACAAACATATGTCATTTACATAGTATAGTTTGCGTGTTATTACCCTAAAAAAAATAGAATAATTTCTTCCCTACTCAAATTATAAATGAATTCAAATCTTAACTTAAACAAGGATGTAATGTCTCGCTATAAATAGTTCGAGGCTTTTCGTGATGACATGATTAAACCTCACGTTTTAGTGGTAAAAGCGAAAGTTTTGCGTTTATAAAGCGTGATATAAGGCGGCACAAAATATAAAAATATTTATATATTTATATCATATTTCATACATATCGAATTTAGAAAAAACACGACATAAGACTAAGATAACACGCGATGTAATGACACGATCGCCTCACATCTTTATTTAACTTAGCGCTTTTAAAAACCATGGTCTGTATACTTCTAGTTCAAAATATAATAATGATAATATATCAAGAAAAAATAAAAGTTAACTTCAATCCACGTAAAGGCTAAGGTAGGAACAAAAATTACAGACAAGCACCACGTCGACATTCAGATTTTTGTCACCACTTCAAGTCGTCATCACGCGACCAAGTTTTGGCCATCTCACTAAACTTTATCATTTAAAAAACAAAGTCAAATTATTACACCCTACACAAATGTCTAACACATAATATTTCACTTTACACAAATGAACACATAATATTTCCACAACCTTTTTCTAGTGGATGGGGTATTCAGATATAGATGGGCCAAAGAAATTCCGTTGCGTTTCCGAGTTTTATTTTTGAAAGAAGAGAAAAGAAGTGGGCAGAAAACAAAATAAATTCGTGTTCATGAGTTTTTTTTAAGACAGAAGAGAAAAGAAGAAGAGAGTAATTTTGACTAAACTTCTATCCAAAACTTTCTTCCTAAAAGTGGGATGATTTGGGGAGAAGTTATATTAGGTAGCTCTAAATAAACAAAATTACTTAAATGACCTAATAAAAAACATAACTTTTATATATTACTAAGGGTATAATTGTAAAATCAATTGTTATCTCTTTTTTTCTCTCATAATTCGGGAACATGATATAACCAAATTAATTTCATTCATCTCCTCTTCTTTTCTGCCCATTTTTAACTCTTCTTAACTTTTCTTTCATATCAAAATCTTGGGAACAGAGTATTCGTGTAGAACTGTCATAAAACCAGGGTGCTAAAACGTGCGCTGCATCGCTAAGGCGTGAGCCGTGACCTCCACGTTATGAAACATACATAGATGTCGGCTTTAGGCGTAGCGTGAGATGAGACGTGAAACATCGCAATAAGACGCGAGGCGTACCGCCTTTTTGAGGCGTTTTTACGATATCTTATTACAATGTTATGCAAACCATATATAAGGGTCGATAATCTTACATGTAATATTACAATTGGGTTATTTTTTAAAAGAAATGAATAATATTACATGTAAGTATAATTTCTTGACTTTATTTTTTATGTATAAAACTTTTTGTAAACTCGATATATATGAAACATGATATAAATATATAAATATATAAATATTTTGTGTTGATGTGACTTCGTAATGACTTCTAAGGCGTGAGGCTTAGTCATGCCTCACGCTATATATAACATTGCCGAAAACTAAAATACATAACTCTTATGATTATGAAATGAAAAAATTACATGTTTCATCCTTGTGGCTTACACAAAATCACACTCGTTGTCCCTATTCAATTTTAATTACGTAGACCCTTATTTTTCAATCTATTTTCATTCATCGTCCCTATTTTGAAAATAAGGACTATCCATATAACAAAGATAGGGACTATCCGTGTAATAAAAAACTATAGATTGTTACACAATCAATCCATATTTTTCAAAATAAGGACCATCGACGCAGTTAGTTTGAAAATTAGGTATCAATAGTATAATTAAAATCGAATAGGTACGGTGGGCGTACTTTTGGATAAACCACAAAGACGAAATATGTACTTTTTTCTTATAAAAATTGTGGAAAACTAGAAGGAGGGGGGGTTGAATAGTTTTACCAATTAAAACTATGTACTTTTTTCTTATAAAAATATTTAGATCGACTTATGTCAATCAATTTGAATGTGTATGTTGGACATTGATAGATAGATATATAAATGTGCAATGAAAGATAAAGAGTAAGAAGCACATAACCACGCACGAGTATTTATAGTGGTTCTACACAAGGACACCTTTCTTGCCCTACTCCGCCTCCCGAGTCACCTACTCGAGAGTTCGTAATCACTACACGACACCAACTCCTTATGGCGGAGAAGCCTTCACAACATCGCCTACTCTTTTTCCCTGCACTAGGCTAACCACGGGTTCTTTCACGAGGAGAACCACACCTACCACAACGTCGCCTACCCTTTATCCTAAGATTAGGCTAAATACCGAGTTCCATTACAATGGAGGAACTACTATCCGACACTACACAACACCTAACCCCAAAGGAGACCAACTCCTTATTACAACACCATCAATGATATCAATATCCTTGGATACAACCTATCTCTATTTGTATATCGATGCACCTCATCGAGTATACAACCTTGCCATCCTTCACTAATGCCACTTGACTCGACTTCTAGGCATCTATCATTAATGCCTTCGTCTTGACTCTTTCGGCATCCTTCACTAATGCCTTGGACACAACACTTCTATTGAAGAAGAAAGAAGTATCAATCAAGAGAACCTCAGTAGTCTTGATGATGACGAAGCATGGCAACTCATGGACTTGAGCTTGCTCGACTTCAAGAAGTGGTGATCTCGTTGTTAGGTCGCCATTCTATCACATCACAACATGTATTCTAGAGAGAGAAAGTTTTAGAAAGAGAAAGTAGAAGGAACTAATGAAGGATTAAAAAATGATTATTTCAATTAGAACCAACACCCTCTCCCTTCAAGGGAGGGGGTATTTATAGTGTTTACATGGATAGGGGTGTTTCACATTGGTTCTAGAAAAACTTTTTATCACAACTCATGGGTTTACTACATGAGCTGTAAATCTAATTACAAACATTTATAAACCATAATTATTAACAACCTATTACAAATTAAATGACCTACATTTCATAATAAAACATGTTCTTAACACTCGCCTTTTAAGAGGAACCTAGAGAATCACACAAAACAAAAGACAACTACATAGAAAGATCCTTAGGATCCGTGGTTAAGGTTACAATACTTGGGAAAGTATGTGGGGTGGCAACCCAAAAGGAAGAAATGACTCACTATTTATAAAGAAAAACAGCCATCGTTTCACGAATCCCACGGATCCTCACTGGGGATCCGTGGACGCCCTTTGCTCATGGATTTTGGGTCATGGGTCATGGGTTATAGATCATAGGTATCCAAGTAGATACAATGCATCTAGTCCATGGGTCTTGGATTAAAACCATGGGTCATGGATAATAACCATATATGACATAAGCATGATGTCATGCAATGGGTTATAGGTCATGCTTCATGGGTATGGGTCATGGACTTTGAGTTATACCCAACTACATTCAATGTATTGGTCAATGGGTCAAATACTTAAGTTTCTACCCATTATAATACATACTAATTATGTATATATTTACCCAATATGTAAACACTAGTTGTTGTACATATGTATTAGTAAATCATAAAATCACTTATACTTGTTTTATTATTTTATGTGAAAACGTAAGTGTGTTAGAGAACTATTGGCTCAAACCATTTACGTATTTTATTTTTTTCGTTAAAATGATTTTACGTTTGTTATCGAAAAAACATTAGAAGATCGTAAAATATAAATAAACGTTTTTACGGATTATTTGTATTCACAATCTCCCCTTTTGTTGATGACAAAACATAAAATTATTCTAAGGAAAACTAAAATTCGTAAAAGTTCGAATTGAGTTTTACTCTCTTCTCCCTTTTGTCGAAACAAAAGAGCGCCGAAAAGAAACTAACACGTTGTTTTAAGAAAAACATGTAAAGGAAAAAAAATATAGAGAGCAAGTGACGGTAAGAGTTCTCGTCTTAACTCCCCCTTGACGAGTCCATCCATTTGTGAGAGCGTCAAGTAAGAAAAACTACTAAGCTAATGTTTTGCAATGATGTTTGCAAATGATTTCGTCTTAGTGACGATAATGCTCCCCCTTGATGATTGCAATTGTGCAAGAGGACGTCATGAAATGTAATCCGAATGAGGATATATTGCAAATGGTTTTGCAATGTATTGTTTGACACAAAGCTCCCCCTAGCTTAGTGTGTCAAAGTCTTCATGTGTGTTTTAAAAATCAACAAAATAAAGGTTAGAAAACAAGTATATAATGCATAATTTCCTGCAAATAAGACTCAAGTTAGTAGAAAACATGTCTTCACAGCACGGATCCCACTTCCCTCCTCGAGGATCCGTCAGGCAAAACTCGTGGATTCGCCTATCTTATAGCAGATTCAAGAATGGTGATGTAACAAATAATGTTAACATCAAAGTGAGATATGTATTTAAGCAACAAACATATACTCAAAGCAATATGGCATATAAACTATCATTCAACAAAACATAAGAGATGATCTACAACTCTCTAAAACTAAGAGAATGATTTAGCCATGTAATACATATTCTACTAATATTAATAAGTGACCAAAACTTAAGAAGCAACTTGTGCTTGAGTCTAAGGATAAGTAGACTTGTTGATTTGGTCCAATCTTTCAAGAAGATGATTAAACATGAAATGCAACTCATTTCGTACTTCTTGAACAAGTCCTTGGGTGATTAGACAATTAGAGCAATTATTGTCTTGATTAGGAACCGGAGGAGATTGGATGTTTTGAGGAGGTTCTACAAATGATGGTAGAGTTACATTGAGTAATGGAAATTCCTCCATATGATCAAGTCCTTGGTGGTTCCTTGTTTCCAACGGTGGACTAGTTGGTGTTGTAGGTGGTTCCCTATTCAATGAGAATGTTGACGAGTGGGAAGTTCTCGGTGGTGAGTGCTCTAATGAATAGATATTTGGATGAGAAATAGGTTCGGTGAAGGAATGTTATCTATGTTCTAGGAATGAAGACTTTGGCGTTTTACTAGAACTAGGTGCGTTTGGTTTAGAGCTTGATCAACCCTTTTCTAACCCAAAAGGTCTAATCCTAATTCTTGCGGTTCTCTTGGCAATCGTTGATTGGGTTTGTTAAGGTGGGATTCTAGCACTATTATCTCTTACGGGTGATGATTCGGTGGATGAAATCTCATGAACCATATGACCATTCCTTTTGGATGAACCTTTGGTTGAAGAGTTGTTGCTAAGTGCTTTGGTCATGGTGAGGATGTAATAGAGGTTTCTAACTACTGAATTTCTTTAAGAATGTGATAAGAGTGATGACTTAACCTCTTAAGAGTGTTTGATTTATAAAAGGTGAAATTGAATTAAGAAATTAAATTCATGACCACTAAGGGGATTAGGCATGCACCAAGGTCAACTAAGGTGTTGTTCAGCTCTAGAAAATCATTAAATGGTAACTAAAGGTGTTTAGATTACCAAAGATGGCTTAAATTTGAAGGAAAAGCTGATTAAAGACTTTCTGTAGACACGGATCCCACGGATCCCTCTCACTAGGGATCCGTCTGTCAGACAGAGATGTGATGAAATGATTATGCTTTTTGTAAGGTCTAGTACCTATGAATCTTGAGGATTTGACTTTCCTTAGATGTCTTGAGTGGTGGATGTCTTAAATGCTCAATTTATAAGGAGTGAGGATACTTAAATGATGGTTTTGGGTAGGAAAGTGGACTTTTGAGAGTCTAACTAAGTGCTTGAGGATGATACCATTTGATTTGAAATGGAAAAATGATGGCAATTAGTCATTGAAATCAGATGATAACTCAAGAGAAATTTGAGAAAATCCTAAAAAATAAAGAAAAATGAAAAACTAGTTTCAATCCTATTTTGAGGTAAGAGTGACTAAAATCAATTTACTAAAACTGATAGAAATATCAAACTAAGTGTTTTGAGATGTGAGGAATAATGTGTGAGCGTTGGAGCGGAAATATGGTGGGTATTGGTGAGTTTGATAAATCAAAAGCACTTTGAAATTAATCCTAAGTTAGCTACGGATGAAATGTGAAACCTACTGTGCTTGAGGAAGCCTTAGGTGGTATTAAAGAATCATATTTAGCCAACATGATGTGATCAAGGAAATAACATTGATGTATAATGATTTGTATCTAGTATCTGTCTGCCCGGATCCCACGGTTCCCTCATTGGAGGGATCCGACTAGTTATAGTTATGGGATCCGACCATCGCAGTAATGTAAGGCTTTCAAGAATTGTGTAATTCTTGCACTTCTTAGCAAATGCTTCTCCTAGTCATTTCTACAATGATTAAATGTAAGAACACAACAAGTATAACGCATAGCAAGTGTGGGGGAACTAAAGGTAGCTAAAGATGAGTGACGACGACTACTTGAATGAATTTAAGATGTCGTAAAATCTCATCCTACTCGTTCCTAAGTTAAATTGTTCGATGCCAAATCATGGCAAATCCTACACACTACTTCCTACTCTACATAAGTATTGTTAAGATGTTACAAACCATTGTCTTAAATTGTTTTCACAAACTAAGGTCCTATGACCTTACCTTTCATCCCCATCTCCTTCCACATCACTCCCCGTCTTCATCCTCCCCTCCACTCTTCATCCACCATCTCTTCTTCTTTTTCTTCAAGAAGTTGGCGAAACACTTGAAGATCCCTTTGGTTTTTGCCATCAACCATGAACCTTGTAGTTTTTTCCTCGGATAACGGCACCATGACTTTGTTGCAAAAGTTATGATCAAAGGAATATGGAGAAGGATCTAAAGCAAAGATAAAGCTTGCAAGACGGGATAGGAGCATTGCATAAGGGAGCACCATTTTGTCTGTGCTTTTCACACTCGCCATTCTCTTAATCATGTAATATGCAAGGTTGAAGCGAGTCTCGGTCACAAGGCAATAAATCATGAAGCTCAAGCACGCATTGGGGTGATCCTTGTTCCTCCCAAGCAAAGCACATTCTCCTTACTATGACTTCCCATTTCTTATACAATGGGAACATCTCGGAGAGCTCCATTTGAAAAGGATCCCTATAGATCACTTTGGAATTTCTAGTGACCCTCGATGGGATGCCCTTTGCATGAACACGGTATCCCTTACCGTGGTTGCTTCCGGATTCTCATGGGTAGACTTCATGATGATCAACCATATCGTAGCTCCGCCAAAGACCATTCATTGGAATACAAAGAACTCCTTCATATGGAACACGTAGTATTCTTCCAAATTCTACAAGTGAAAGGGTGTACTCATGCTCATTTATGATGAAGACAATTGAGATGGTCCCGTTCTCATTCCTAACTATTCTCATTGTTTTGTAGAATTCAAGCACGAACACCGGGCAAATTTGTTCGTTTATGTCCAAAAGACAATCAAAGCCAATTGTTTAAAAAGCTTCTCAGGATGTTGGTGTTAGCAAGAAATGATGGTTCTACCACACAACCTTCATGAAAAAGTCTCTTTTCGAGCAACTTGAAAGCTTTCCTATCCTCCGGGCTAAGTCCATCCTTTCGATGATACATTGGGATGTAGTGGGCGGTATCATGATAATCTTGTTGGCGGTTACTAGGCATGATTGTTCCTATACAACAAAATCACTATGTGGTGTTAATTGTGAATAGTGGCCTAAAGGGTTTGATCACAATTTTGCTCAAAACATCTTCATTGAATTTAAGAAATGAGTTTAATTTGTATTAACAATGTTAATTCTTTGATTCAGATTATCTTAGAAAACAATGTGGTAACAAATTATGACAAACCCATTTGAACCCAACTTCTAAAGATGAAAATTGTAATCATAGGGATCAAGGAATGAAATTAACAATATAGTGAAGATTATACTTACACAACAGATTGTTTTGCTTGAAGGAAATGATCAATTTGCTCTGAATGCGAACTAGGTTTTTGTTCGTGAGTCTTTGATAAGGAAAGTGATAGTGGAACTTCCACAAGGATCATTTCCAACTTATGTTGTCTTCTGTGCACGGATCCTTTGTATTAGTGGATCGTGCTAGTTCAAACTCGTGGATCCCAAGACGACAACAAAAGTTCAACAAGCATTCCTTGATAACTTTGGTTTGAGAGTTTTAAATTGCCTAGAATTGATGTTTAAGCTCTATAACTTGTGGTTTGGGGTTTTTGACGGTTTAACACTAATCCTATTTGACGAGGTTCCCTTATTATGAACAAGTCATAATTCTTTGGGAGGTTTTTCATAAATTATGATAAAATCCCATTTTATCATAATATAAGAAATTTCACATGGATACTCATTGACATGAAATGTCAATAGTCCTTTTGTGAGGAATAATGATCAAGGCTCTCGAATAACCGAGATATCATTATTACATGTTTGTAGTGTAGTCTATATAAATCAACGAATAATACTATTCTTGATGATGATTTCAATATAGATAACTACTTTAGTAATTACTAATAGAGTAAACATACTACTAAGACTTTAATAATAATAACAAAATGTAAATTATTAAAGATCATACATTTGCTAAATATTCTTTTTAAGGAAAGAAATATTTAGAGAAATTCTTTGTGATCTTCTTAGGATCCCCAAGTCCATGTATGGGGAATACATTGCTAAATATTCTTTTGACGAAAAGAAATATTTAGAGAATTTCTTCATGATCTTCTTGGTATGCCCAACTCCAAGTATGGAAAATTCTTAACAAGGAAAATATTAGAACGTTCTATCATTGTCCAACATTAAACAATATGATGATTTTAAAACATGACAAAAAAAAATCATTCTTTGTAGTTTTCAAACATACACGAATCGTATCAAGTTTTTAAAGTAAAACATACTCTAGAAACTTGGTAACAAAGCTCGATACCAATCATGGAAAACTAGAAGGGGGTTGAAAAGTTTTACCGCTTAAAACTTCGTTTAAAATATTTAGATCGACTTATGTCAATCCATTTGAATGTGTATGTTGGACATTGATAGATAGATATATAAATGTGTAATGAAAGATAAAGAGTAAGAAGCACAAATCACGACACGAGTATTTATAGTGGTTCTGCCATGCGACACCTTTCTTGCCTACTCCGCTCCCCGAGTCACCTACTCGAGAGTTCGTAATCACTACACGACACCAACTCCTTATGGCGGAGAAGCCTTCACAACATCGCCTACTCTTTTCCCTGCATTAGGCTAACCACCGGGTTCTTTCACAAGGAGAACCACACCTACCACAACGTCGCCTACCCTTTATCCCAGATTAGGCTAAATACCGAGTTCCATTACAATGGAGGAACTACTATCCGACACTACACAACACCTAACCCCAAAGGAGACCAACTCCTTATTACAACACCATCAAAGATATCAATATCCTTGGATACAACCTATCTCTATTTGTATATCGATGCACCTCATCGAGTATACAACCTTGCCATCCTTCACTAATGCCACTGACCGACTTCAGGCATCTTTCATTAATGCCTTTGACACCGGACGCTTGACACCTTTCACTAATGCCTTCGTCTCGACTCCTTTAGCATTCTTCACTAATGCTTTTGACACCGGACGTTAAGCACCTTCACTAATGCTTTCGTCTTGACTCTTTCGGCATCCTTCACTAATGCCTCGACACAACACTTCTATCGAGGAAGAAAGAACAAAGAAGTATCAATCAAGAGAACTTCGTAGTCTTGATGATGACGGCATGACAACTCATGGACTTGAGCTTGCTCGACTTGAAGTGGTGATCTCGCTTTTAAGAGGACCTGAGAATCACACAAAACAAAAGACAAACTACATAGAAGATCCTTTAGGATATGTGGTTAGAAGGTTACAATACTGGGAAATTATGTGGGAGTGGCAACCCAAAAGGAAAAATGGTTCACTATTTATAGAAAAAAAAGCCATCGTTCTGACGAATCCGACGGATCCTCACTGGCGGATCCGTCCCAGCATAATCTTGGGGATCCGTGACACCTCCTTTACCATGGGTTTGGGTCATGGGTCATGGGTTATGGATCATGGGTATCCAAATAGATAATTAATCTTAAGATCAATGCATCTAGTCCACGGGTCATGGATAATATCCATATATGACATAAGCATGATGTCATGCACGGGTCATGCTTTATGCGTATGGGTCATGACTTCAGTTATACCTAACCACATTTAATGTATTGGTCAATGGTCAAGACTTAAGTTTCTACCATTATAATACATACTAATTATGTATATATTTACCCAATATATAAACACTAATGTTGACATATGTATTACTAAATCATAAAATCACTTATACTTGTTTTAGTGTTTTATGTGAAAACGTAAGTGTGTTAGAACCTATTTACCAAACCATTTACGTATTTTATTTGTTTCGTTAAAACGATTTTACGTCATATCGACAAAACATTAGAAGATCGTAAAATATAAATAAACGTTTTTACGGATTATTTGTATTAATAAAAATGAGCCATTAGACTAAGTTCAGATATAATATATTTCAGAAACAGTGATATATAATCTTGATGTTAAAGAACTATTCGTTTTCATGATTAAGAAAAACTCAAATAGGTTTTAAAATGTCATTACAAATAGTCAACCCGAATATAATTTATCAAAATGTGATTCACATTTACAATTGTTGTGATATGATGCTTGCTTTTTAATACACGAATAAATGCTTTATGTTAAATTTTCAAACATGACATCTTCGCACATTTTAAAGCACGATTAGTTTACCAATATATTTTAGAGAAACACTCTTACACCAGTCCGTATCAATTTATGCCTGAAGAATATTCTATCAAAATAACAAGGACAAAAACAAATGTAGGTATCAATGACGATATTTTATCTTTAAACAAGTGTTTTCTTATAACGGCATTTAAAACAAGTGTTACAGCATGTCATTTCAAAAAATTTATGGTAGGCGCAGTTACTACCCGCTACCCAACCCGCCATACAATGGATATGCTCTAGGATGGGAGGATTCGAAACCTCCAAATAGCAGGACCGAAACCCGTTGCATTACCTCTTAGATGGAGATGGATGATTCCAAACAACCTTTCCTAAAAGGTCTAGCCAACCTATGATGGTCCTAACCCTTCTTGGAACCTTACTATACCTGGCTGGTCCCAGGTCTAATCCAGACAGGTGCCAGATGTTCCATAGTCCACATCCTCTGGACCTAGGTCCGAACCAGCCCTAAATTCTTCAGGGTTTTTACTCATCTAAAGGGGTGTCGGTATTGCTTATTTTAGAGTAAAATAAGTAAATGGGCAGTTTTCTCCAAAAGATCACTTAAATAAGGAATCCTAGACTCCCTCTCTAAGTCACTCGAGCCATTCCTCTTTATATGCTTTCCTCAGACAAAAAAAGGTTTAAATGTTTCAGTACTATATGTGGCTGGCAAGATGGACGGGCGGGGCGGTTGAGTAACTGTTAAAATAGGTTTGATTTGATCCAATGACAACTTACAAAACATTCATCCAAGAAAAAAGGTGATTCATATGATCGTCCCCTGTAAATGGAGATCATATATCATAAAATAAACTATGCCATTCAAGACCCCTTTTGTCCCCTATGACAACAAGATTTTCCCAAAAAGAAGGCCAAGTATTATAAATTACCTTAAATATTAATTGAGACATTACCCATCTACCTTAAGCTTCTAACGCAGGTATGCAAATAACATGTTTCCTGCTACATGGTACACTTGTGTAGAGCGAAAAATTGGAGGAGAAAACCTGTCAATACTAGTAGCCTACTGCTGCTTGTAGAAGAGAACATAAGCTTGATCATGAAGCACCTTTTTGGTAGAAATTGCGACAACTGAGGCATCGTCATAACGCAACCACTTGCCACTAGGATGCAAGATATCAGCAGTGTAATGTCCCTTTGAAGGTTCCCACCCATGATGAGTTAACGTTGCCACGAGTTCATATCTTCGACCCTGTTTAAACAATCATGTTAGTTTAAGATAACTAAGAATGTTCGTGATAACTAGAGGTAATCGTGGCATGTTGGATAACTAGTCAAATTGGGTTGGCCCCAAACACTTTTAAATCTTTTTCATTTTTATATTGATGCATTATTAATAATTAAAATTTATATATACTTGGGACGCAATTCAACCCGTTCACCTGAGTAATTTTTTTAAAATGACCCATTTGAGCCACTTGAAAAAAATACACAACCCAAATTGACCCATTTATAAGTGAACTGGTCAAATTTGCCACATGAGACCTGGTTAAGTTATAGCGTGTTAAATTTGGAAATGGAATTGTAAATGATTTTGATAGAAAGGTAGCACAAATGCTTTTGATGGGTATTTTAGATACTCTTCTAATAGTCACACACGCACCTCTTCTATTTAGTCAAGCAAGATCTAAAATTGTATTAATTACAAGCAGAGGGACTATTTCTTAATAGTTAATACGATGCATATTAGAGAGGATATTAAATACTATCATGAAAGAATAGCAACTCAAAATGTAACTCAAATACGACACAAACAGAATGCCAGTAACTGTACACTTCTTAAAACTAAGAAAATGTTAGTATGATGAACAAAGATCATGATACCTCAGTCGCCGGCACAACAAGCAGCTCACGGCTAAGAATCAACTCCAGAGGGAAGTGCACAGGTTTTAGTAATTTGGTGCTCCCTTGATTACCATAGCTAAACCGCATCAGGTGCAATATCATAATCTCTGGAAGCTCTAGTAACTTGACAGATTTGCTTGCACTTACCAGCTCAGCCTGATAATGAAACGAACACATTTCATTTTACAAAAGTCATTAACAAGAGACCATGCAGCGATTATGTGGCTAAGGTTTTACCGTCATGCTCACATAACACGTCTAATACAAGTTCTGCAAACTTGACAGATTTTGACCAGTAAAATTCAGTCATTTATTTGACAATGCGGTCTGCCATCAATAACAAAATGGGCTACCCGGAAAAAAAAACAAAAAAAACAAAAAAAAAGGGGGTTGCAAGTACCTTTTAAGCATCTTTTGAAAAGCAAATGGGTGTTTAATAAACAAAAGGCCTCATTTTTATAAGGGCTTAAAAGCCAGTATATGCCAGTAGAGGCAACAAGAGTGACTGATCTGCCAAAAAGAACATTTTCACTTTTTTACTGCTTTGGTTTCTTTATCTAATTATCAATTGGAATATTACCTACTTAACTTACTAGTAATATCACTTGGTCCATGTAGAGGTCACTTAGAAATTTCTAACATGCTTCTCAGAGGTGATTAGGTGAATTCATTACTTCTCAATATGTTGTATGTTGTTAACTCCACTGGTTGTACAAAAAAAAATAAAAAATACAGCGCTTATAGCATAAATGAGTTTTGTTTTTTCTTCACATTGTTCTTGCCACTATGCATAATTGCATACCAAGCTTAACCACATCATCTCTTAAATACGCATACTCCTATGTTTCTAATAGCCAAATCACGTCTAAATGCAGATAAATTAGTGTTTATTAACCCAAGGCACCAACTTTGAGTATCAAGATACCATCTGATGTAGGGGTCATTACTAATTTACTGTTATTACAATATTCACTTTCCATTGAATCCTCCCTTGAGTTAGAGTCTTAGAGATTGACTTTGACACCCACAGGCACAGCCAATCTTAGGTTTATACTTGCTATCCTTTGTATTTTTCTTTTAAAAGGTTGATTTGTACATCAGTTAGTCGAGTAACCACTTACTGCTTAAATTCCAAACAGAGATTAAACAAAAGCATAAAAAGTACATTTAGGTACATGAAGTGCTTTTTTATTTTTAAATTAGTAAACCTTTAAGAACTAACATTTTGATTCTATGATATATCATGAAACAGCTGCTTATTTCAACCAGTAATTGGAAATCTCTTAACCAATAAAAAAAAAGTAAGCGCCTGAGTAGTCAGCACAGCCAGGGAACACCTAATGCCTGGGTGGCAACTTAAGTGGCATATAAGTGATATTTATAGAAGATCAAGGTCATGCCCTTGACTGTTATTCTACACGTTCCTTACTCTTCGCAGTCATCTCTCTTGATAACTAACCAATAGTAATAAAATTTATATACAATCGCCAAGTGATGCACATATGTGGACAGATGTATCATATCAGCACAAGCATTGTACACACATACAAACTCTAACTTACCTTTCCTGCTGATGATGCACGGTAACCTTCAAGGGTCTCTGGTGCAGAAAAAAGATGAAGTGCATCCTCTATTGTATGGACAGGCTCTGGGCATATATTAAGGTGGAGTAGTAGAAATGGCTGTATAGTAGCTGAGGCTTTGTTACCTGTTTAGATTTACAATAAACATTGTTATACTTTAAGAACAAAAACAGTTCCGAAACACGCTTCTTTTATGTTAATCCAAGATATCAGCACATGGCTAATTAGACTAGACTCGTATTGGAACCTAGTTTATGCAGATTAGTATTTTACATTGTATCTTTGAATCATAATACTTGTGAGCCCCTTAGGTTAATCAAATGCAGTTCATGAGACCCTCGGTACAACTAACATTCAGCATACTCAATCTTGCAATCATCCTAGTCTAGTTTCCAATGAGAATTTAAGAGTTGTAAGGCACTAACTTATATATGGTAATAATCCGAAGTATGAAAGGATTACTGTGACGTTGTTCAAGCTTCATAGTATATAAAAATATCTATATCTAAAATCGTCTTAAAGAAAAAAGATGTATTTGTTCCTCTAGAAATTGTAATTTCATTCGATAAAAGAGCATATTTATGTTAGAACCTACATTTCTCATGTCACACATTGTTCCACATGTGAGCTTAAACCAGCTAGACTGGTGCTATAGATACAAAAGTTAAGCCCAGCAAGCAAATTTTGAGCATTAAAGCGTCTACTGTAGTCAAGTACGAGCATTGTAGCTAAATTATGTGGTAGGCTTGAGCAGGATTCAAGCAATAACAACCAATTTAGGTTATCTATCACTTTCAAATTACATATTTCCTTTAAGTAACTATCATGAAATGATGAAAACGAAAGCACACAAAGTCTTACCTCTTGCCTTCACAACACTTTTCAGTTGGCCTCCAAAAATCTCACTTAACTTTGACGGAATAAAACTCTGTGTTCTAGTAATCGCAGTTTTATTCTTAGGCCCAACTGTCTCCCAATTATCATCATCTTCGTCACTTGTTGATGAAACCAACGGACCTTTTTCCCCATTTTCAGTGGAGATTCCCCCTTCAAATTTTAGCAATTCATCATGCATTTGATGCATGACAAAACTTAGGAACTCTTGAGCATCCTCTTGCCTGAAAATATTTCTGGTCATCATCAAAAGGTAACATGTAGAAAACTCGCTCACTAGATACTAAGTACACATATATTAGATAACAGATATGTGGATTACCAACAGGCCTTTGGCCTAGATTTAACCAAGATGTCTCATAGGTGCAAAGTCAACCAAGTGTTATTGGGAACAAATCCCAATGGGAACAGGTGTGTTTGATTGGTGTGTTGTCGTTAAATAAGTTGACACTTGCAATCATTTATTTGCATAGATGCATGTTATAACTCATGGGTGATAATATTAATCCTGTTGTTTATCCATTATCGTAGAGATAAAAAAAGTAAGGGGCGTTTGGTTTAAGGGTTTGGAAAATGTGAATGACTTTCATTCTCAATACATAATGTTTGGTTAGTGGGTTCAGTAACTGAAAATGGGTATCAAACCCACAAACATAGGTATTTTCTAAACACTCCAAGCATGGTAGGTTTCAAAACCCATTCCCATTTCTGTTACCACAGTGATTCCCTTTACCCACCAAATACCCCCTACATATCAGAAAATGTTACTAGCATATGCGCCATTAAGGTACAAACCCACTTACATTGTTATATCACTCTTCACTCACTTAAATTTCTTTTCATTTTGACCTATCTTTTATCAGACTGTGAATTCATTATTTTGTACTAATTTTACCTCAATAGTTCAGCATCCTCAATGAGTCGTATAACATTCATGAAAAACAATGGAACAACACCTTAACCCCTCCTCTTTCAGAAACTTAGGCTACTAGATATATCATAAAATCGCTGGTCAAACATATAGCTTGGCAATGATGCAAGACCAACAAAATCAGGAATTCCAATGTGAAGCCTGATTAGCATCTTATTAATAATTTTTTCTGCCCGGAAGTCATCAAGTCAGTGAGTCACGGAACTCAGATATATCGGGTTACAGAATGACCCAAACTGGACACAAAACCATCTTTTAGTGACTAAGATGTACAAAATTTTGTACACCGACTTATTTGAGAGGAAGAAGAAGTATGTTGGTATCTTATGCAAAACAGAAACTTTAATTGGCCGAACTATAAGTAACATCTATTACAGATTATAGAAAAGTAAAATGTGGGAAACAAATATGGGTAAAAGGCTGGAACAGAGACGTATAGTCTGAAATAAATGCAGCAATATAAACAGAAAGTGTTTTAGGCTTTTAGCTAAAGATGCACCATAATAAGAAGACCGCAGCAACAAACCTTGGTCTCCCTGAGAAGCTATTTGGCATATCTGGGGAGAATTTGTTCAAAACAGGTTCGAACATGACAGGTCGAAAAGCTTTCCCATATTCTAGAACAATGTCATCTTTTTTCTTTGAATGCAGGCCAGATGGCATGTCGAAGCCAGATATAAACTCAACAAATGCATGTAAAGTTGGGAACTCGATCTGAAAATGGGGTTAACACACAATGAGCAGAATTCCAATAGTGCACCACACACAACCACCTCTTAAATGGTTTTGAACAACGCCATGATCACAAGAACAAAGAATATTGTAGTCTACCTTGGGTATATTGCGCGTTCTTAGCTCCTGCAGAAGATGTACAAAGGGAGAACAAGCAAGAAGAGCCTGAAGAGTTGCATTCAGAAAACACAGATTTCCTGAATTGACTAAACCTCGAGGAAGTAACTCAGTTGTGATACGCGAACCATTCGATGCACTGACAATACTATTTTTGTTATCTAGCAAGTCAAAAGCTTCAAATGACCTGACAAAAGCTTCATTTCCTTGATTTGTAGATGATACAGTCACAGCTTCTGCACGACACTGCTCTGAAATGGACTGGTCTAGAGGTTCACCATCACCACCAGGTACAAATGATACAGGTAGTTCTGCATCGTTTGGTTCCTGTTCTTTTATACCATTACGAAAGAACGGAGAGCTTGAATCACGGGTGTGTCCATTTTTATGTACATCTGAGGGAAGGCTATGCGACTCTTTTGCTTTAGTATGAACAACTTCATTGGTGTTCCTGTTCTTTACGAGCTTTGAAGGTTGGTTCTTTTTCGCAAGTTCTATATCACTTGATATGTTGTTGAAGATGCCCACAGATCTCAGAGTTTCAGAGTCCAAGGAACCAAACATAAACTGTACATCATTCTCTTTACTGGAACTTTGCAGGGATTTGATCTCATCCTCTGTAAATGATCCAAACACGATCACCTGGCAGTGATTATAAGTTCAGTAAGAACACAATGATTATAAGGTCACTGAAGTTAAAACCTAGAAGAGATTATGAGCATGATGTTAGAAGCAGGGGAACAATCGACCGGACCATTATAAGAAAGGTGAATTAACATAAAACTTTTACACGGTGAGAAATCCACAAGTCCATTTCCAGATTTTTCAAAATAAAAAATAATACTTGCCTTGAAAAAACATAGATAGATCCGCCTTTCGTTTCAACCAGGAAAAGTTCCAATGTTGCTAACTAGCACTACTAATAGAAACACGACCAGTGTCACTTTTTCTTAAGAAAGCACCACGCTACTTTAGAGAAAACAAAGTTAATTTAACTTACTCAGTTACCAACAATTAAAGTGTATGGAAGTATATATACACAACAATCTACATATTTCAAGAGTGACCACTAACTTAATGTAAGACTATACTTCTTAGGCGCAAAAGGAACTTATTTTGGTCACACCAAAGCAACAATTTATTATCATACATCATACAACAACTTAAACCTGAAAGTAAAAACAGAACATCACACGCATAGCAACAACAAAATCAGTAACTAAGAGCGACACTAATCAAAGTTACTTTTAGCATACAACTCACATACATAAACATATCAAAGTGGACTTTTAAATGTCATGACATGTAACATTTTTATAATCAGACAAATTAAACCTCGAAACTCCAACATTACACTCATATGTCAAAACAACAACAAAAACAGTGAGTAAGAGTTATAAATATATCAAATTTCACTGATAACATTCAATTTACAAGTGGAGACATATCAAACTAGACTTAGGAGTTAGGTCACGTGGAGCAACACTTGATAATCATTCATCTTAAACCAAAATTACACCCATAGCATACATATCCATATCAAAGTGACCTTTTTTAAGGTCAAATACAGTAACATTTTGCAAAGTCATACAACTTTAAACCTAAAACACAGCATTACACTCTCAAAGTCAGCGATTCGTATCAGTACTAATCAAGATTACACTAACGCGGTGTCATAAATTTGCTTATCTTCTGAGCGTGTCGGTGTATTGAGATACTGAAAAACCGATAAGCACACTTTTCCCAGCTTATGAGCTATGGGCTAATATTTATGCATCTCAGCTTGAGCCGATAGCTTATTTAAGTCCATACTCTCAAATTGAAAATCTCGTAAGCTGAAAAATTGAGTCTACCGCATTTTAAATCTCAATAAGCCGATAAGCCCAAAAAAAACTTAATCCAGACACCTCCTAACAATCAGTGAACTATTTTAGGTTACAGCACTAAACTAAACTACAACTTAAATCAGCATTTAAGAGTAGTAGTAATCAAAATTGCACTAGTAGCATACAAACTACACACAGAAGCGTCAACACGAGTATCACTCGATAATCATACAGCTAAACCTATAAACTCAACAACAACAAAATCAGTAATTAACCGTAATATTCACCAAAATAATACTAATAGCATACAAACCACACACCAAAACACAAAAAGGTGACCTTTTTATAAGTCTAATAAAATACCACTTCATAATTATACAGCTTAAACCTAAAAAAATTAACATTACACTTGTAAGATCAAAAAAATAACCAACTAAAAGTAGCCTTAGTTTTTTCAAAGATTTAATTATCTCAAAATGACAGTTTCCTTTATTATATAAGAGATGTAAAAACTCGTTTAGGCTCGAGTTCGATGTATGAAGCTTGGGCCCGAGCTCGTTTAGTAAACGAGTTTTATGTTAATCTTGAGCTCGAGTCGAGCTTTTAGCAAGCCGAGCTCAAGTAGCTCACGAGAAGCTCGGCTCATTTACACCCCTAACTTGAACTTAACAATGCAACATTACACACATATCACGAACAAATCAGTGAATAAAAGCTAGGCACTAACTTTTATCAAAAGTTGTTATTACAGTCAACTTAAACCTAAAATCTCATCTTTTTACACTCGCAATATCTCAATTATTAAGAACAACACTAATAACATACAAATACAAACAGATACATATCAAAGTCAACTGTTTTAACACTTCATAAGTTATACAACTAAAACCTAAAAAAAAGCGCAAATCGCACAAAAAGGTATTATACTTGAGGACAATTTAACTTTTCGGTATGGGTTTTTTAGTCTCGAAAGAGGTTATCGGTCATAATTTTAGCCGATATGACTATAATTGCTCAAGTGCTCAGCTATAATGATACATCACATAAAGTAAAGTACCTTTTAGTGCGAAAAAAGAAACATTTGAGTAATAAAGTCAACAAAATGAGCGATAACAAGTAACAGTAGACATAATTAGGTCAACAACTGATTACAGTACACTCCTAACATATTAAAATAAAAAATAGGAAAAGAAATGTACGTTGGGATCAGTCATCTTGATGAGATGATATTGAGCTCAATAACAAGAAGATGTTAACATGACATATAACCCGTTGTTGTACGGATGAGCTGCTACGAAGTTGATAATTATGAAGCTGAGTTACAATGAGAGACATATGACTGTAAAGGCTTTATTTTTTATAAATTAGGTAATTTGATTATTGTGGTTTATGTTGATATGTGTATTGTTATGGACTTATGGTGATGGTGATTGAGAATTAGGGTTTTTTTTTGTCAATGAAATGATTTTTGGGGTTGAACGACTGGAAGGAAGGAGAAAAAAAGGGGCCAAAGTTGCTGACTGGGGTGTGACAAAAGGGAATATTTTGTGTTTTAATGTCTTTGTGTTTCTCTCATTTCTTCAGGGTGGTGGCAAGAAGACGGTGGCTGAAACATGGGCCGGCCAATGTGGCGAATGGCTATCACACACCTACGCGGGGTCGTGGTGCAATGGTACGAAAAGCTCAAGCGGGGTGAAGAGAATTAGCTGTTCAACTACCAAAATGTTCATTGCATTGTTTTAAAAAAAAAAAAAAATTCCTTTTCAATTTCATCTCTATTTAAACACAACCATTTCACATACTTTTTACAACCAAAAAATCAAAACTTTTACTCAAGCATATCACCAAAAATAATGAATTCATCTTCATCTTCATCTTCATCTTCATCATCGGAGTTTTCCTCCAGTCTTCATCCGAACTCGTGTCTTCAACGGTTCTACCATGTCAACCTTTTAGCCGCAATGGATGCCCTCAAGACACGGCAAGCTCAAGCAATACCCGGGGTATATCGAACGTTTTGTGAACAAGCCCAAGAAAATCTAATGAATGACTATTTCGTTGAAAACCCGAGGTTTCCGCCAATGTTTTTCGTGAAAGATTTCGTATGAATAGAAGCTTGTTCGTAAAAATTGTTGGTGATATTGAAGCGAATGTCGAATGGTTTCAAGAAGGCTTAGACGCGAGGGGAGACGAAGTTTCACTTTACAAAAATGCACATCGGCCATTCGACAACCAAGAATGGGTGGACCTCCTGATAGATATGATGACTACCTAAACATGTACGAAGAACTCCGGGTTATTTTTAAAATGTTTGTGTTTCTAATAACTTGGTATTTTTATAAGTCGATATATTTTTAAAATGTTTTCGTTTTTTATATTTGTAGGTGATTGCATTGACAAATTTTGCGATGCGGTAATCCAATTATATAGGCGAGTTCTTACGTGAGCCTACATCCCACGACGTTGCAAGGCTATTCGAGGCACATGAACAACGACATCACATTCCGGAATGCTTGGTAGCCTTTATTGTACACATTTCATCCGCGAAATTGTCCTCGACATTTGAAAGGTCAATATAAGAGGTGATCACCCATACCCGACTATTATGCTTGGCCGCCGCTCATATGATTTAATGGATTGGCATTCGCTTTTCGGTCCACGGTTCAAACAACGATATCAATGTTTTGAATCGATCTCCATTGTATCTTACGGAGCGAAATAGAACGGCGCCAAATGTTCATTTTATGTAAATGGACGACTTTACAATCGTGGATATTATCTTACCGATGGAATCTATCCTACGTATTCAACGTTTGTTAAGGCATATAAGTATCCCACCGACCGACGGAAAAGAGATTCAAGGTTACAAGAGTCGCAAGAAAGGATGTCGAACGAGCTTTTGGTCGTCTTAAGTCAAAATGGATGCTTCTCGATCGTCCGCTTGCTATGTCGGTCCAAAAATTCGCAAACTAGTAAATACTTGTGTCATATTACACAATATGATTTTAAAAGACGACGGTGGCATTATCACCGGTTCATATAATGGATCGGCCGGTCGTGCGGTTTATGACCCGAATGTACTACAGGAGTTACTCGACGAAAACATCCATAACTCTCCGATATGATCTTACTTGAGCATGTAAGCGGCTCAAAACTTACCACACCTTGACGACTAGTGTTTTCTTTTTCTTTTAAGTATTATTTCCTTTTTATGTAATTTTCTTTTAAGTATTTTGTAATTTTCTTTTAAGTAATAATAATAATATTATGTGTTTTAATTAAATTGTTTGATATAATTTTAAATATAAAAGGTAAAAAAAAAAAAAAAAAAATGGTGAGGGTAGGGATACATGGTTGCCACTAAAATCTATGGTGAGGGTGGTGTGGGATGAGATGAGTTGGAAGAATGTTATTGGTGGATAGTGAGGATGGTGAGGATGGTTGCCACCACCTCATCCATGACGCGATCATATATTTTGGTCGTTTAGATCATTTTTTTTTTTTTTTTTTCCGCTCAAATGCATTAAAATCTTAATGGTCTAGACTTGAGAGGGGTGTCTGAATGCCTCTTGCTGACACAAAAAAAAAATTAGTACGAGCAAGCAAATGTGCGGTTTAAACATGAGTTTTTTTTTTTCGTTCAGATGATGTCAGATTCAGACATTTACGCCTCAGATTTAGATTCAGATGTGCGGTTCAGATTCATAGCCTCTTAAAAAACAAACACCACCTTAGGCTTGTCACAGTGGACCAGTAAAAATTGGTCGGTCGTGATAGTCGATCGATTTGGAAGTCGGTCGTTGTCAGTGTGGGAGTCGATCGATTTGGAAGTCGATCGACTACCCCAAAATGCATCGGATTTGAATTTCTCGTCGGAAAACAACTTTGAATTAACCAGCATAACACCACCACAAAATCAGGGTATTCGCTTACGTCCACCAACTTTTGAATATCAATCACGACTACCATAACCGAATCAAAACCAAAACATGTTTTACGTTAATCGTCAATTTGTCCCACCGCAACGATCTAAAACGGATTATCATCAAGAACCAAGTGGGTCGTCGTATTGTCTTAACATGGACTTCTTGTATCCTTCCCAACCGTATCACAATTATTCCCCGCTTCGTAATGCTAATCTTGAAATGGATTTGGAGGATTATATGCCTGAGTATCCGACTCAACAATACTCGACCCAAAACTATTCGAGTCAAGATGCTTCGATGGGGCAAGGTTCGGGTCACGGTTCGTACCACGATTCCACTGTTGAAGACGATGATGATGTCGAAGAGACGTCACCCATCAAACCAAAGAGCCTTTAAGACGTGCTACAAAGGCGAAGGACAAAAGGAAAAAAGCCCGAACCAACCAAAAAGGCCGAACCATGGACAAAGGCGGAAGAGATCGCGCTTTGTAGAGCTTGGGTTTTTGTGTCGGAAAATACGCTGAGAGGAAACGATATCAACAGACACCGCTTTTGGGAGGAGGTGATACCGTACTTTAAAAATGAAACTGGCTCAGAAAGAACCTACGAATCCATCACGACTAAACGGAAGAATAGGATTCGTAATAGGGTTGAGAATTTTTGTGCTATTATGGATAATATCAAGCAAAATCATGGAAGTGGTGAGAATGATGCAGACGACAAACAAAAGGCTCTTAGAGAATAACATATGATGTACGGTCATGATTTTACCTTGGAGGAGTGTTGGCAAATTTTGAGGACTCATGATGCTTGGAAGAATTGTGAGATGCCGGCTTTCAGATTGAATAGTCGGAAGAAATCAAATGGTTCTACAACTACCTCGGGGTCAACACAAGGTCCTTTGCATTTCCAATATGTTGATGATTCTGATTATGAGGAAGAGACTAGAGAATCACGACCACAAGGTCGTGACGCAGCCAGGAAGAAATCATCCTCCTCCTCTCGTGATCATCCATCAGAATCATTTGTTAGTTCGTTAGCCAAACCCTTTTTCAGGTTCAAGTCGACAAAATCGGAAAAAGGTAAAGGTATAGAAGATGCGTACAAAATGTTGAGGGAAAGAGAGATGGAGATGAAAGAGAGAAAACTGAGCTCCAAAAACAGCAAATGACATTCATGGTCCAATCAAAACGGGAGACCGACTTAATTTTCTACAATACCCCAATCAACCAAAATTTGCCCCCCACGGCAACTAGCCGAACTGATGGAAATTAAGGCAACAATCAAGGCACGCTAAGACTTAGATTATTAGTTTAAGTTTGTAATGTTTATTTTAATTTAGTATTGTAATGTTTTTAATTTTAATGAATTTTAAATTTGTTGTTTAAAATGTTTGAATTAAAAAAAAAAAAAAAAAAAAAAAAGTCATTATTGATGAATGGCTTGGTTGTCACAGTCGTAGAGAGAAAAGGCGATGTGGAGGCGGTGACCCAAGTCACAACTGTGGGTAGCCTTAAGTGTTTATTGTGTATCTATCTTTTTTCATATTATTTTCAGAATAGTTAGTGATTACTCATTTTGTCCCAAAATATAAGTTTATTTTGATTTTTAAATATTTTTTATTCGAAATTTTATCTTAATTAATTTTTTCGTGTTATATAATACTTGATGCAAAATATATAAATGAATTTGTGTTTTAAATGTATTTTCATTGGTACTTTTCATCAAGTATTATATAACATGAAAATAACTAATTAAGGTCAAACTCGAAAAAAAATTGAAAAATAAAAAATAAACTTATATTTTAAGACATAGGGAATATTAATTTATTGATAGAAATGTAATAACAACCATATGCTTAACTATAGCCCGAAACTATTATTATTACCAAAACTTTTTTCTTTTTATAATAACTAAAGTGATAAAAATATATTGCAACAAAATGTACATTTGGAAAAATAGTGTTGCTACATGTTATTGTTTTATTATCTTATACAAACTCACACACAAAAGTGAATCGCCTTCACTTGTGATACAAAACTAACAAAAAGTTATGAACATGTACATAGATACACCTTTCAAACATTATATCATATTGCCAAAAACATCTAAAAAATTTACATTATCGTGCTACATTTTTGTGAAGAAATAATTGTTTTCCTCTTAGCAAACAAAGAAGCGTGTCTATTTCCTCATCTTCCTTTATTTGTACTACTATTGCATTATTTATACATCAATAGAACACATTTTTCTTTTTTAATCGTTATTTTAGATTTTATATCTTCTAGTCTAATATCTCCAAGATCACACTTGTCTCGTAGGACAATAATGGTTTGTAATATCAATTTCAACCTCAATGGTATTTTAGGTGTATTGTTGGACAATATGTTATTTTATTTTCTCTCCTAAAGATATAATGGTCACTCTTCTCCTCATCAACACATCAACGTCATATCACCATTCAACACATCATCAATCTCCTCATCTTTCAGTCACGATAGTCACCACTCCCCTCATCACTATTAAGAATACACACTTTATACAAACATATCTTATAAAATACCTCACACACTCACAAATCAAATATATATTAATAAAAACACAACCGAGGCCCTTTTTTCCTCATTAAACAAATGGTGAAAAGCATCACCACTTCTCTCTTGGTTTGTGTATGTCTCGCGTGAGGAGAAAACCCACACGCGTGACAGGCCATGGTGAGGGTGAAGCCTCACCTGTCATTGTAACCGGTATAGGATATTTTACAAATAAAGTTAAGCATTCATTTGTATAATTATTGATAAAAATGACCATATTTATAAAGTAGAAATGAACAAAACGCATAATTTCGTTATACAATCGTGTGTTTTTTTGTAAGTAAAAGTTATAATTATAATGTTTTATATAATAAACGTAATAGATTTTGAGAGCAACAAAATTTTAGAATAAATTTAAGTACTTCAATTAGTAATATGAAATTTCCTAATTAAAATAATTTATAAACTAATCCAAACATCCTTTTAATAACTTTTCGTTACATGCAAATTAGTAAGTAATGTAAATTAGAAAATGGTGAAAACAAAAGTTTATTAACAAAGGGTTTGTAGTTCAATAAGCGTTATCTTGAGATGCTTATCATTTAGGTGGTTGCGGGTTTTGGTCCATAAGACAAGTAGTAATTCACCATCAGTCTATGCCATTAAAAAGAGAAGAAGAAAAACTACTCTTTAAAATGATATATCGTTGACATGAAGATGTTGAAAAGATGAATCATTACATCTTATCTTGGAGTCTAAGACTATTTTGACATTCAGAAAATCATGTGAGACATTTGTAAATAATTTTACATTGTTAATTGAATTAAAAAAAAAATAAAATAAATAATAATATCGTTAAAGTATACATGGTAAATTAACCTTATTAATTCTTTACTTTAAACATTTTTTCAATCTAAATATTCCAATTTGTTTTGCTATAAATGAGTCACTATATTATGTCTTACCTCTTGTTGAGGATTATTTTTTTTTAGTTTTTTTATTTTTATTATTATTATTTTTTTTAATATAACCTGACTTGACATTTAATTTGTGACGTGTCATCAGTGTATCACACATATATACTAGCCAACCTCATAACTTTTTACCTATTTGTTCTTTTCGTGTATTGCAATCCCGCTATTCTCTTTATTGCTACCCCAATACCATTGTTTCTAGTTGTTCGACCTTACCCTTCAGATTGTACATTTTGTTTAAGATATTTGGGGTTTTTCAAATAGGGCTCATGGTTGGTGAGGATTAGTGACGTAGCATAGTGACATACTCATAGTCTCATTGATCTTAAAATAATATTTAAACAATATAAGCTTTAAAATCACAAAAAAGTAACAATAAAGAAATATTGACTTTTAGCAATTGGATTGTCATGCAATGAATATGTGGAAAACATTGTAACACGTGGTTGCTAAAGGTGGAGGGTGTGGTTGAGGGTTTTCCCTCGCCACATCATCAAAAAAACACTTATTTTGTCTTTTCACTCAACAATTGTAGCACCTTTTATCTAGTCCCTTAATTTTTATTCTATATTTTTATTATTTAAAATACAACACATATCCCCACACAAAACACACACATAAAAAAATCATTTCTTTTTCTTGCATGTAATATTTTTGATGCGAAACTTCACTGCTGCAAAGAAAAAATATTGACTTTTTCCTGCATGAAAGGTGTGGCTTTTGATGTTTTCCGAAAGATATACTAGGCTCTCGTGGTTTTTCCTTAATGCACACCTTCTACACTAACTAGACATGTCAACTCTATTGCTCATTTTATACAAGGTGAATAAGTTAAGCATCAACTAAGAGGCCGTTTGGTTTGTAAATGAGTTTAGGAATGAATATAAGTTTGAAAGAAAAGTAAGAGATATAAAATGTATAGTTATTTAGAAAAAAAAATAACTGTTTTGTAATTGTAATAAAATATAAATTAAAATTTTATATAAATATTTTATGATAAAATAAAACTCCAATAAAAAGAGATGATTAAATGAGAGGTAGGTAAAAAGAGTGGTCGCACTTGTAAGCAAAATGAGACTCAAAATCAACATCTTATATATAGAATCATTTTCAGAATTGATTGATCATTTTAATCCAAAAGTCTTCTACCAAACAATTATATTAGCATCAAATTCATTCTTTTGATTCTATAACCGCATAACAAACATGCCCTAAACTCTACATAAATAGTTTCGTGACTCATTCAAGCAACACAAAATAGGGTATTTAGATTGAGAAATTGTTGAAAATAGGAAACTAATAGGATTTATTTTCCAAAATATATATGAACCGAAAAAATTAAAAGTAAGTTATAAGCAGTTTAATAAAAGTAATTTTTTTTTCTTCTGTAAACATAAAATAGCATACAAATACAAATTTTTAATAATACTAAGTGTTTGTTTTGACTTTTTAAAGTTTTTTGTTTTCAACTTTGACTTTAATTATTTTTTATGTTGTATAATACTTGTTGCAAACTATAGGAATAGATTGAGATTTAAATGTATTTTCATTAGGTATTAAAATATTTAAAGTTAAAAAAAAAAAAAAAAAAAAAATACTTCAAAAATTCAAACTAAAACAGTTATTTTGAGACGAAAAAGAGTAAAACAAAGGCTAAGCAGTTGACCAAAGTAACCATGTCGATGACATGATAAGCAACAAAAATGACAAAATATAAATAAATAGGAGTAATAAAGAAAATACCGTTAGCCAAACAAAGAGATATATCTATCATTTCATAACTAACTGTGGACAGTAATAGACATGGCGTGTACCTGTATGCGCCACTGGAGCTGCAACACCATCAGGTCACCAGTCGTAGCTTCCGCCGCAGAAACCGCCAATTCCAGAGTTCTGGTTCTCGGTGGAACCGGTAGAGTCGGTGGCTCTACCGCCCTCGCTCTCTCTAAACTCAAACCTGACCTCCGTCTCGTCATTGCTGGTCGTAACAGGTCGCACTTCCTTTTTTCGATGTTTTTCGATATGTATCGATATCAGAATGCTTAACATTTTATTAATTATATATTCGTTTCGAATTATGTACGGACTAATAAAGCGCGGTTAGAGTATAGAGTTAGGTAGAGCTAGTTGTTTTAGGATTCAGTTAAGCTTTTTACTTTGCATAAATACATTTTTTTGATTTATTGTAACAGTAAGACGAATATATACTTCTGTTTCTGTTGATTAGATAGTGTAATACAGAAACCTTGTGTATGTTCTGCGCGTAGAAATTATTTTTACTGCAAGCGTAAATTATGTATTATTAGAGTATAGAATTGACTAGCGCTAGTTGTTAGTTACTTACTTAGAGTAGACGAGTAGTTAGTGAGTTTGTTAGTAGATAGTTAACCTTTCTCCGTATAAATACATAATTGACTAGCTCTGAGTATGACTGCTTGTCCGCTTTCTTGTCGGGAATTCCTTCGTCCGGAACTACGGCAATGAAATCTGCTAATACTTGCCCTTTGACGGCGGTCCGGGGCCGGCACTGATGTCATGTTCATCTAGTTCTATTGCCAATCCGGCCATTCTTTCACTTTTCTCTGTTTTGGTCAGAACTTGCTTTAGGGGTTGATCCGTGATAACCGCCACCGGGTGTGCCTGGAAATATCTCCGTAGTCTGCGGGATGCATACACCAGTGCAAGTACTAGCTTCTCAATTGGGGTGTAATTCACCTCAGGGCCTTTTAAGGCGCGGCTGACAAAATACACCGGCTGCTGCCGCGATTCCCTCTGGGGAAGTAAGACCGCACTTACAGCTTCGTGTGCCGCGGCCAGATACATAATTAGCTCCTCCTTTGGGTGCGGTGCGATGACCATTGGTAAGTTGGCAATGTGCTTCTTCATTTCCACGAACGCTGCTCGCTTCGGTAGTCAATGAAAGTCACTCTTCGATGCACTTTTAGTGTCTTGAAGAACGGGAGGACTTTTCTCACGACTTGACATAAAGCGGTCAAGTCTAGTTTTCCATCGAGGCTCGACTTCCTTTTGGTTGTTGGGGATGGGAGTGTGGTCACGGCTTCGAACTTTTCTCAAGGTGCTCGATGCCTTCTTTGCTTACGACGTGGCCTAGGAACATCCCCTGCTCCGCCCCAAATGTGCACTTTTTGGGATTTAGTTTCATGTTGATCTTCCGCAAGGTTCCGAAGGTTTCCTCTATGTCCCTAAGCACTTCTTCTTCTGAGTGGCTTTTGATGACCAGGTCATCGACATAAACTTCCAAATTTCTTCCAATCTGTTTATCAAAAGCCTTGTCCACTAGCCTTTGGTATGTGGCTCCGACATTTTTCAAACCAAAGGGCATTTTTGTATAGCAAAAGATGCCTTGGTTCAGTATGAAACGCTGCTTTTTCCTCATCCCGGATGCCATCTCAGTTTGGTGATATCCTTGTCAAGCGCCAAGGAAGCACTGTAGGATATCCATGGAGGATTCGACCTTCCAATCGATCTCCCAGACGGGATAGCGAGCCCTTCTGATAAGCTTTGTTCGGATCTTTGAAATCTACATACATTCTCCCATCCCCGTCACTCTTTTTACTAGGATCAAGTTAGACAACCAATCATGGTAATGGACCTCCTTCATAATTCCACCGTGACAAGTTTAGTGACATCCTCATTGATGGCTTTGTTCCTTTCCCGGCTTGTCCCTTTTCTTTTCTGCCAGACCGTGTTGTAGCCTTCTCTCGACATTCAACTCAGGCTCTGCCTCCCGCCATGTCGTAGGTCACAGCGAAATGTCCAAGTTTCTCGAGCAAGTCGCAGATTCTTTTTCTCTCATCACCAAACCTCCTCCGATCGTTATTGTTTGGTCGGGGAACTTGGGGTGGATTGCAACTTTGATTCCTTCTTCGCCTTAGCTTTTTTCGTGTTCGGTGAGGCGTGGTTCTGGCGACCATTCTGCACTCAACCGGGATTACCTTGTCACTATGCAAGGTCACTATCCCGTCATGGGTGGGAAACTTTAGCATTCCGTGTGCCGTGGATGGGACTATCCTCAATAACCTTATACCTGGCCTTCCAATTATCCCGTTGTACGGAGAAGGGGACCGTACTACCATGAAATTCATCCAGGCACTAGCTGTCTTCTTGCCGTCTCCCAACGTCACTTCTAAGAGGATCTGTCCCAACGGCCATGAAAGTTCTCCACTGAATCCCAATAATGGTGATGAGGCGGGGATCATTCTCTTCCGGATGTCCGGGCTTAGCTTATTAAAGCAAAGGTTCATACAGACCTCAAAGCACTTCCGTTGTCCACATACATTCGCGGACCGCAGATCCTCAACAACCGCCTCGATCACCACGGATGGTCATCCGTCATCCCGGATATGGGGAAAGGATATTTCCATATTGAGGCTGTGTTCACGGGCATCCTTGTCCGACCGTCTGCCGCCACGCTGACCATGAATATGGCATGGGCTTTGTCTTCGGTCGCGGTATCCTTCTTTCCACCATCGGGACCAAAGATTCTTTTGAGTCCCATTCTTAATCTCCTTGACCTGGGGTATGTTATCATTGAGCCTTTTGATTAGCTCGGGGTTTGTTATTCCGTGCATGAAACCCGATACCGGCATACATTCTGGAGCCCCCTTCACGTGCATGCTCTCCATTTTGAAGCGTTCCACAAATGCCTTTGTGGACTCCCCTTCTCGCTGCTTTATGTAGTGCAACTCAACAGGATCTTTCGTGTACTTCTTTTGTTGAAGGAAATACGAAAGGAAGCTTGATCTTAGTTCTTCAAAGCTATCGATGCTTTCTGGCCGCAACTCATCAAACCAGACGCGGGCGTGCCCTATCAGAGTGGAGTTGAACATGTGGCACCACGTGGGCATGGCCCACCGCTCCACTTTAGCCGCGGTCTGAAAAAATTTTAGGTGATCTTCTGCGTCACCTGTCCCATCGTACGTTTTGATGTGAGCTGGCATCCTTGTCCTTTTTGGAAATTCAAAGTTCCGTATCCGCCGAGTGAAGGGATCCGCGTCTGCTATGTCGTACGGGGAGTAGAGTTCATCTTATTCATTTCATGGCTTTTTTCTTGGGGTGGACTTCCAATATCCTCCTGTGCTTTCTTCACCTCTCCAGAGGAGACGTTTCCCTAGTCCTGCTGCGGTGTGAGCGATTAGTCTCCTCCCTGCTATACTTTGAGTGGAAACACTTTCGCGGGTCAAGCTTCGGCTTCTATGATATCTTTCAACCGAATGCCTTCTCGCTGTCTTTTCTTTCGAGCCTTCGACTTGCTGCGCTGCTCATGGAGGACACCTTTGATTGGAGCCTGGAAAACACAGCTGGCTTTTGGCCCCCTTGAGAACCTAGCCTTGTGGTCACATGCGGGCGTTCTCTCTCCAGCCTAGAGAACACGTCTGGCCACAATCTCCTGACTTCCACTGGGCTCCTTTCCCTGGAACACCCATTCTCTCGGCTGCTAAGTCTTGAGAAGACACTTAGCGATCTGGACTAGCCCTTTGCCTCTTTTTGGGTTTCCTTTTTCTTTCAGACTCCGAACGGGTGTTCCGGGCATGCTCTCGAGATCTCTCATTCTTGGTCTCATCATCAAAATCTAAACGGGTCTTGACCCGATCTAGCTTTTCCTGATGGACCTTTTCTGCCATTAGGGGCAATATCTGGTTGTAGTGCCTTTCGCAGAACTCCCTTATTGCTGCGTCGGTCACAGCGTTAGGGGGTAGTGTTCTGCGTCGCGCACCTTTTCTTTTCCGCCTGTATTCCTGACCGTGGAGGGCTCGGGGAAGGGAAGGGTTGTCTGCCGATTACTCACGAGCTTCTTTTGGAAACGCAGCTTATGTTACTTGTCCCACGGATGGCGCCAACTTGTTAATACAAATTGAGCGCTCCCCGAGAGATTAGTGTATGCTAACTCCTCGAGGAATAGATCTTGTACTAAGTATGAATCTCGGCTAAAAGTCGCTAAGAAAGTAGACACCGTCGATCTCACCGCTGAACGGGTTCCACTGTCAACCTCCGGCGTGAGAAGCACGGGTCTGAGAGATAAAGTGAGTTCTAGAGAGAGAGTGAGTGTGTGTGTTACCGTTTGATCACTGGTGAAACCCCTATTTATATGGTTGACCTTTCAGTCGTGTTCTCATGGTCACGGGACATGAGAGTGACAGTTTACGAGTGGGGAATGACGTAAGTCAACTCAGAGTTTGTCTCGTTGCTATGACAACGATGGTTTTGGGCGGGAACTTACCCCGCTTTCCCTTTTTGGGGACTGCAGGTTATAGTACCTCCCTCCTAGGTAAGATTCCTTACCCCTTGTATGGGGCGCGGTTGGGGCTTCTTCCGGAAGTGTCTCCTATCCTCGGATTTGACATCCCCGTCCAGGTGGTGTCATGCTGGTATGGACAGTGCTCGAGTGAGTCCGGTCTAGTGGGTTGCGTTCCTGGTCCGCGTGTAACCCTTCTAAGTGTCGGGGGTATCATGCGCGATCAATTTTATGCGCTGTTTCAGTGGATAGTAGACGAGTTCATTACGCACACACCATGGTGTGTGAATGTCTTAATCATTGGGTAAAGAAACATAAGATCGTTAAGGTATATTCACTGTATATATATGTGTGTATGCATTTGTATGTTTCGTACCATTCCCATCTTTCACATGTTCTAGTGTTATTGTTGGAATAATAGCCGCTTACTAGTTAAAATCTCTATATATTGAGAAGTAACGGCCAGCCGTATTTTATGTCTGCTATTTTACAACTATGTATGATATCATTTGCTGGTCTCAATGTTTATTCTTCAACATTTTTTGCTTCTATAACCTAAATGCGGAATACATGGATGCGTTCCAGGGAAAAAGGTGCTAATATGGTGACCACACTAGGCAACAACGCCGAGTTTGCTGAAGTAGATATAAATGACGACAAATCACTGGATTCTGCTTTGACAGGTGTGTTAGTTCATATATGTTTATGGAAAATTACGTTGTTTTATTCATTTTATTTAAACTACGCACAACAGGTATCTCGAGTATCTTGTACGTCACAGCTTGAAAACTTACTTTGTCATATACACATTCTACCTCTGCAGATGTCGATCTTGTGGTACATGCTGCAGGGCCATTCCAACAAACAGAGAATTGTAGAGTTCTTGAAGCCGCCATACGGGCCAAGGTGAGAACAAGGTAAAGTTAGTTCCAAGTTTTTTCGAATTTATGGTAATATATGCCTATATGGTTTTCAAAAACACGCCGTAAATGAAGACCGTTATATTTTACATAAAATATGATCCAAGTTAACTAATCTTCATCTGGTGTCAGACAGCATATCTTGATGTGTGTGATGATACAAGCTTGCTGCCATGCGTGCAAAATCATTTAAGGATAAAGCATTGGCTGCAAAAGTTCCAGCAATAACTACTGGTGGCATCTATCCAGGAGTGAGCAATGGTACAAACCTGATTTCAAGACACCTACGGTCCTACACGTTCTTGTTAATAACATACTATCTAACATAAGCCTCATAATAATCTTATATCTTCATGAGAGGTTAACATGATCATTTATCTGCTTATTCTGACAGTCATGGCAGCAGAGCTAGTACGTGTAGCAAAAGAGGAGAATAAGGGTGAGCCTGAACGGCTGAGGTATTATATGGTTCCATATATCATGCATTTTTCGCTTTTATATATTTTAGATATATCTTCTCACAAGTATGTAGTAGTTGGGATAGTTGCATATATTGTTGTAAGATTTCAATGTAAACCGTTCGCAAACATGATGTATTTATATGTTTGTTTCAGATTCTACTACTACACAGCAGGAACTGGTGGTGCTGGCCCCACAATATTAGCCACTAGTTTTTTACTTCTTGGAGAGGAGGTTATTGCATATAACAAAGGTCTGTTTCATAGAGCCTGTGAAATTCTATGTTATATTGTAAGTGATCCATATATCACGAGGCTAACCAGTAAGCAACCATTGTAATAGGAGAAAAAATAAAATTACGGCCTTATAGTAGTATGGTCAACATTGACTTTGGAAGAGGAATTGGGAAGAAAGATGTGTATCTCTTGTAAGTTTTATATTCTACTATTCGTATCATAGCATATCTATCAACAAATCCGCCATGCATATTGTCATACTTGGAATTTTGGAGCTTATAAATTTTATAGACAGCATGAATATAGACACATAAATGGCATAGTGAAGGGAACTTTGACTGGCTAGTAAAATATAATATGTTTTCAGGAATTTGCCAGAGGTGACAAGTACTCACGAGGTCCTTGGAGTTCCAACTGTCAGTGCTCGATTTGGGACTGCACCATTTTTCTGGAACTGGGCAATGGATGCAATGACACGTTTTGTTCCTTCTGTAAGATATATCCGTTTTCCAACATTAATATTAGAGGTAGTAGATTGATTGGGTTGGGTAATGGGTCAAATCCTGTTATTTTGGCACGGGTCCATAAAGAGTCATTTTGCTAATAATTATATCCTATCTGCACGGCTTAAAATAAGATGTAACCCACGTTAGGTTGGAATTGGCGCCTATATTTTGGTCTTTTAGTTTATTACAATGTAGAACTTTAAAACTTCGGTTATGCATCACTTTCAATAGGCTTTAACATTCATCCTACATTTTACTTTGCAATGTTTTAGGAAGTCCTGAGAGACAGAAGCAAAGTACAAGAGATGGTTCGGTTATTTGATCCAGTAGTTCGCGTCATAGATGGCTATGCTGGAGAGCGCGTCTCAATTAGAGTAACTTTAATAAAATATCTTTCCACTTAAAAAATCATCTTCATTTATAAGACTTTCATAGCCTAGAACTAGTTAGAGAAACTTCTCGTGTTCTTTTGATCAGGTCGACGTGGAGTGTTCAGGTGGACGGCAAACAATAGGTGTTTTCACCCATAAAAGACTCTCTGTGTAAGCCATATTTTCCTTGACTTCTTGCAGAAAGATTGGTGTGTAAGGTGTCAATTTTTACCCATGAATCATTAGATGGGTTGATTTGTGTTTATATTTTCTCTTACAGGTCAAATGGCTAAAACGGAATGGGGCAAATGGGTTGAATGGGTCGAAGTTACTCAAAGTGTATTCAAAATGCATCAAAACCTTCTACATTCTTTTATTCAGAGTTGAGATAATGATTTTAATATAGTTTCTGTAATCAAATTTTGACCCAGAATTAACATTGAAATTGAATATTTAATTCAAAAGATTAAAAAAAAAAAAAAGAAAAAGAAAGAAAAAAAGAAAAAGAAACTGCACTGAAGTTTGCCCATTATGACCTGAACTCATTTGATCCGCTAACAACCTGCCATTTTGCCACCCCTAGTTTAATCATCTATGAATGATAGGTATTGTGTGCCAAAAGCTCCAACTGCTCTGAGAATTCATTAATAATTTTTATTTTATTCTATGTGCATGAATGCTTTCCAGATCAGTTGGTCATTCAACAGCTGCTTTTGCTCTTGCTATTCTTGAGGGCAGCACACAACCAGGCGTATGGTTTCCAGAAGAGGTACCACCACTGGCACATAAACTAATTTATAAATATGATACAAATCTATGCATTAACGCTTTTCTATCAGCCTCAAGGGATCGCCATTGAAGCTCGGGAACTTCTTCTTGAACGTGCTGCACAAGGAACAATTAACTTCGCCATGCACAAGTATTATTCTTCCCTTTCCTCGATAATACACAATTAACTTGATAATGCACTTATGCGCACGCACGCGCGCACACACACACACATTTTTATGTACATATATAGACGTTGTGAATTGAATATCATGTAGGAAAGCTACATGATATCATGTAGGAAAGCTACTTATTAATATATACTTGCCAAAATAAATGATCAACTGATTGACATTTAAACTTCAATATGACTTGATTATAATTCAATGAGAGTACCAGTAATAAATGTATGGTGTTATGCCATTAACGTCTTAAAGAACTCCACCTTGATTATGTTGTGGACTTGTGGTCATGTCAACAAAGAGGAAAAGGTTGAAATAATTTGAAGTTTAATTTTGTGAATATAGATTACAAAATTTTGACTGCTCTAGCATCTGCTGTTTTTTGAACAACTCTTGATAATATAATGAAAAATATGAAACACTAAAAGAAATACAATACATATGGGAAACGGGTTGAAGTTATTAGCCTTTCGCTTTTTTATGTGCACAGGGCTCCATGGATGGTGGAAACGAATCCGAAGGAGGTCGGACTTGGAATATATGTGTAATATCTCAACAAAAGTTTTTCTGTAATCGGCAAATACCAGAGCATGTAACTGAAACTGAGTTATCAATTACACGATTAACAAGACAATTAAATTTGTCCAAAATTGAAATTTGATTGTACAAAACAGTATCCTACTGTGCTCTATGTTCAAAATTAAAATAAATTATTCTTTAGCAAAATTACTGAAGAAATACCACTTGGAACATGAAAAAATAATTTCTCTTATGTTCTTCTGTTGGGAATTTGTGGAAAATCATAATACAATGCGTATACACACCACACACTATCATCTAATGAAGCCTCGAGGCAAGACTCATGGCACACCAGTCACACAATAGGGCCAGTCTTGGTCAAAGGCAGAAGGCAGTCAACCGTCCTTTGCCGATCAGTAATTCAATGCACACGGCTTGTTCTCACCAGAGCACCAGAAGATCTCAAACAGGTAAGAGTTCAGAACTTTTCATTGAACTTCCTCTATTATTCACGAATTAAACAGTTTTCAAAACCATACATGCAAGCTTGACTTGCACTCTCCATATACAGGTTTGAACTTTTGAAATTATCGATGGCAAACTTTTAGGCAAAACCGTTAATAGTAATTAGAGTACCTAAATGATGAACCAGTGTTTTCAGCACCTGTAGACTCGATATTGCCATTGGGTTTCCGAGAACCCTACCATTGGCGCTGGCTGCGGCTTCTCTCAAATACAGAATTTTGGACATCTGTAGCCGTTCTTGACGAGTTGCTTCTGCCAAATCTCTTGGTATCATTTCTCATCTCTTCGTCTTGATCATACTGTGACCTCTAAAAGAAGTAACAATGGAACAAGTTAAACATGAATACCAACAGACAAATACAAATAAATCATGTACTGTGATAATTAAAGCACCTTCTGATCTAAATTATTGTTCGTTGTGATCTCTGATTGTCAAACCTGATGCATCTTAAATTCTAAATGAACACATATCTTTTAGGCCTTCATCACAAAATTTCCTTTATGCAGCAACTGTATTTTAGTGTCCATATTAACTGTTACTAAAAATTGAACGTGTTTACAAAGTTGAAAAGTAGATTGTTAGATATTCAAAAGCCCAAATAGGACGTCTAGGAAGAATCCCTTTCAGTACGTAAAAGATGTAACAGTTCTGGCATGTCCTATATCTCTTTCTTATGTGGTAGAGTTGACACCATGAATGCATGTTGGTTTAGCAAGATTTATACTTTTGTTATATAGTTGAGAGCATGATAAAACACACAGTGAGAGAGCAAGAGAACCTTAGAAGCGTTGGAAAGTACAGCATATGCTTCTCCAATCATTTTGAAAAGCCTATCAGCATCTTTGTGGACATTTTCAGCTATTTCCTTCCATAGCTCATCATCTCCATCATCACTTCTAATGAGTGATTGGGCAGCCTACATCAGCAAAACATGATTGTTAGGAAAGGTGAACCCAATTTGCATAGCTTTTGATAGGCACTCTACTGTAGAACATGTTCGTAACGGGTAGATTATTGGTATAGGTTGGGTTGACCGGAGACTCTTTTGTCCCAAAATATTAACTTTTCTATAAGAATAATTAGTATGTCAAAGATGATTCAATAATACTGTATTTTCTTGTATAAAACAATAAGAGGTTTTATGCATTAAAAATTCATTGTTGAGTAACTGTTACCGGTTGGACCCGTTAACCATAAAAAGGTACAACAAATTGACCAATTCAAGTAAACGGGTCAAAATTGCTACCTCTAGTCTACTCGATTTCAGAAGGTGGGTATAACCTTATCAGGATGATGTCTGAGTGCTGCTTTTCTATATGCTTTTTTGATATCTGGTGCAGAAGCAGTTGATTCAACTCCCCTGTTAAGTTCAAAAGATCAGAACCAACAGTCTTCCAATAACCTTGCTAGTTTGTCTAAGGTTCACTCTTTTAGCATTATAAAAGTATGTGCAAAATTGATTTAACTTTGTGAACGCTGTCAATAAGAACTTACAATATGAGGTACATATTTAAGGGGAGTCCCTTTCTGGATTCTTCTTCTACATTAGAGAGCTGTTGCTGAGTTTGTTTTAGCTCATTTATTTGGCATAACTTATCTGATGCTCCGGATGGAATACCCTTTTCCTCCACCTGTGTTTTTATAAGAGACACCAGTCTCTGTAGATCTTTTGCTGCCTGTCCGTAGTCTCTAATCATCTCATACAAGCTGGCGCGTCTAGAAATTGCCTGCATCAGTGTCGAAATTGAGTCATAATCTGTTACAACCTCTTGCTAAGTAATGAAGAGAAAACAGTTTTATAAGAAGATGTTAATGCTTGTGTCCATGAGTGGTAGGTGATAAATAGCCACAGAAATGCTACAAGTGTAATACAGCAGTTGTATCGTATGAATTGATCAATAGATGCCTCTGCATATACTTGAACTGCAAAGGAGGCCGTCAACCCATTTACTTCATAATGGGTTGCTTTGGGTTTTGGTTGATTTCCAACATGTCAAATAGGCCAGATTAAAAAAAAAAAAAAAACTTAGTTAAATACTCGTAAGAAACAAGCAAATGTGCCAAACATGTAAAAAAACACCCAAGGTGTTTTTATCCTAAATGCAACCTCCTAAAACTGCTTTTATGCAACAAAAAGTAAAGTTTAATATAGCTTTTGCGATCATTTTCAACATGCGACTTTCTTAAGAAAAATTGGACTAATTGTGTTTCGGGTCAACCCGTAGACCTGACACACACTAAAGTTGCCACTTTGACTCGTTCCCATCCTGCCCACCCTGCCATTTTGCTACCAACTCACAACCTGGGGAATGTAGAGACTAGAAACTCAATGATACCACTGGCCAAGGGCCACTCAGGAATGGTGCAAAACAAGTATATCCCAGGGTTTAGCAATCCTAGTATTAATCTTCCAATAGTAGATACGTTACATTACAAACCTTATGATAGTTTGGATCAAGAGCTATAGCTATGCTGCAATCTGCAATGGCGTCTGTGATCTGACCCAAACCTCTGTAAGCTGCAGCTCGATTGCAAAAGCATACTGATGCAAATGGACGAGACACCACATTGCATGATAGAGCAGCAGTGTAATGTTCAACTGCTTCTGCATGTTTTCCTGATATATAAGCTTCATTTCCTGCTGTCTGCACATAGAAATAGATAGATTAAACTATGACACACAGCAACTATTTTACATATGTACAAAAGTCATTAGAACATTTTGTTGATTCAAGAAAAAGATTGCAAACATATAATGCCACTGTAGTACAATACATACCATTAGTTGATGAAGGTGTAATAATGTGATGTGAAACTGGGTCTTATATCCCATCTCCTTTAACTAAATGGTCCTTATATTACGGCATTATTAAACGGAAAAAGATAACTTTTTCTTGATGGTATATCTGTTTCCTACCATATATTTTCCCTTGGAATCAAATGTACTAGTAACACCAGCGTATTTTATATGTTATTCTAGACCATAAGCTGTGTGAACATCAACACGAATGCCTTTGGCACCTCATGGACCAAAATGGAGGCTAAGTAGGAAATCATGAGTAAAAAAATACAATGATGGAAATTGTTGCTTTTTTTTTTTTTTTGTGACTAAAACTGGCAGTGATTTTCTCTTTATATTTTTTAAATCATACCTTGTGTGATAACAGCTCCCGTATTGTATCAGCTAAAGGTATTGCTGATTCCTGACTCGTGTTTCCTACCCTGAAATTAAATAGAAAAGAATTACAACTTTCATCTTGTCTAGAGCGGGAGAAAAGGAAAACGAGTCTTGAAAGGCTTATCTTCTTAAATTTCTATAATATATTAAGGAGAAAAACGACACCTTTCGGTAATATGTTCTGTGCTCTCTTGTTTTTTGATAACATCAAGAGCGTCGTCTAGCCTTCCTAAATAAAAGTAGGATTTAATGATAAGGTTTGGTTTCCAAGAGCTCGTAGCTGTGTCTGCTTCATTAGAAGTAAGAGTCTGCTCGCACACCTGAATGACCTGTTCATGCCTCTGAAACTGGAAAATCAAACGAGATCACTCAATAACTCTAATTAAACTCATGAGTTCATGAAAACACCTACTTGACATGAGCCACACAAATTTAAGTATAAATGGCAATATGTGCAGGTCAGGCAAGAGGTCAAAACTTGAAACAGATACTGGTGCATGTTGACACGACCGGTCGGGTTGACCCAAAATACTTTTTGTCGAACTTTCTATTGATGTTTTATGATAAAAGTTTTAGCGTTTGGGGTTTAAGAGTTTAGCTGACTTCCGGCCCATTTCTCTTTTACCGTTTGTTTTATTTGGCAACTCAAAAGTACCCGAAATTGACTAGTTTATAAGTAAACATGTCAAAATTGGCAGTGTATGGGCCCTTTAGGAAACACCTAATACCTGGTAGAAATGAAACTTCAGAGTTGAGAATACTCCCGTACCCAGAGGGATTGACCAATGACCATCCCCTTAGGGTTAGTTATTATATAAAACACTAACCATGAAAAGAGCTTCTGCCTTCATCTGAAGCAATTTCTCTGAACAAGTGCTTATCTGCAACGCTTCATTTATTAGTCTGAATGCAGATTCCATGTCTTCAGGAGTCCGTCTTTCAAAAAGATCGGTACATTGCTTAATGCAGTCAGACACTTTCTGGATAAGTAAAAAGGCGAAGAAGGTTAAACTTATGCAGCTACAAGTAAAGTCTGGTTACACATGTAAATAAATGAAAATTAAGCAGAAAATACTGTAAAAGATGTTTATCCTGAAAAAAAAAAACACCACCCATTCCTGAAAAAGTGCAATATTTTGTGTCAGTTTGTCCTATTTTCTTTCTCTGGTAAGTTTTGAATCAAACATGCTTAGCATTACTAAACTATTACCAGCATGGCTTAGCCTAAGCAGTACCAAATATGCCCATCAACCAAATGTTTTGGGTTCAAAGCTCACACTCACTGGAGGCGTTTGTGGGAATTATTTGCCTTACAAAAAAGATGATATATGTAATTTGATTTTGGCCCACGTTTGAAGAATATGATAGATATTGACTCATAGTATATACTAATACAAAGTATGAAATTGCACAAACTTAAACCTTGAATTTATTTTGAGATGGAGAAAGTACGATTTAAACTGAGAAAAAAGTGTATATTACCTGTGCCTTTTCTAGACCCTCAGAGGCCTCTGTTATTACTTTCCTGTCCACGCTGTTATCGGTTCCAGATTGCAAGCACTCAGTGTACTGCTTTCTAGCATTTTCAATTTCTCCCATTGCGAGGTAACAACTGCATATATACAAATATTACCAATGAAAAACTACGAAACATACAAATAGTAAACGCTATGAAATATAAGCTTAGATTATTCTAAATAACAGCAGTATAAAGCAATCTATGGAATGCCGTAACATCGGGGAGTATATTTACATCCAGTTTTACATGATCCTAGAAGCATAAATCCATTAGCAATGAACTACTTCCATCTCATTCTACGATTCAATTCTTTCTCTATTTGATTTCGAAAAAAGCTAGTATATCTTGTCACATAATGGGTATAACGATAAAACTGAACACCATATAACTCCATAAAGGAAGTAACACTTACTGTGCTGCTCGAACTTGAGCCTTGAGAAAGCCGGGATCTATGTTGGCGGCCATGAGACAATCTCCTAACGCTTCTTTCATCCTTCCAAGAGAAATCCTAGTTGCTGCACGGTTGCTATAACACAGCATCAAAGCCTTAAGGCAACTTCTCGATTTCTCGTTTTGAGAAACAGAGTTTAATCCTTGTGTGTAACAATCCTCCGCTTTAGCCAGATCACCGTTACTATAAGCCTGGTTTCCCCTGATGTAAATCACAGTCATTGCTTTAAACTGACCACAATCCATTATTTACTAATATATACTGTAGTATTAAAGTTCATGACAATATAAGATAGAATTATCTCACCTCAATCGCCATTTCTCACAAGCTTCCTCTGCTATCTTGCTGGAAGATGTAGTGACGGTTTCCTGCTTATAAATTTGTTCGTTTACTGGTTTTAAGTAATCCTGTTGGCCTGTCCCAGGAGACAAGATAGACGCATATGGGTTTTTTACATCAGATATTGAACTGAAAGAATCACGGACAATTTTTGGTGGAAGTTTCTTTTTATAGGAAGGTTGACTTTGACTTGATGAAGACGTGGCAAAGGTGAAGTTACCCTTACTAACATTATCTGACCTCGAAGCAAAATTAAACACACTTTCTTGCCTCCTAGAGGTTGCAGTTGAGCTCTCGTCATCTAATGCTGTAACAAAAGTATCACTACTATATTCCATATTTTCATTCACAGACTTGAAGCTTTCCGTCTCAGAAACGTCATTAGCATGAGGCTCAGATACTTCATCATCCGTTGCAACATTCGACACGCTATTTTGTCCACTAATTTGTGATCCCTCCTCCGACGTCACAGAAGTTTCTCTAGAATAATTACCAGCTAACTTTTCATCACATGGAGAAATATCCATAGGCGAATACGCATCATAACTATCCACATTTTCATAGAAACTTCTTCCACTAAACCCAAAATCTTCCCTAACCCGCGACTGACCAAAACTCACATTTCTCACCTTCCCCTTCTTTTTCTTCAACCTAGCGTCCTTAACATCCTTCTTCACCTCAAATCTATTCAAACCCAAAAACACATTACTTCTCATATCGGGCGTCTTAAACTCTACATACGGCGTCCCTATATCAGCCAACTTACTAGTAAAAGCAAACCCCGCCATTTTCTCTGACTTAGTCGTAAACAAAAAAGCACCATCACCATCACCCTTAATATTCATCTTTTCCATCTCACTTTCCACCTCTACCGCCACGTTACTATCAACATTACTAACACCATCAATTTTCAACTTACTAATTCCCTCAACCATCGTCTCGGTCTCACTTCCTAACACATTATCACCACCACCAATAGTCATTTTAGACATATCGTCAACAATAACATTAGTATTCACATGAGTACCACCAAATAAAACCTCTCACTATCAGCATTACCATACCTACTAAACTGACTAAACCCTAAACCCTTATCCAATGTTTGCTTCCTAGAATTCACATTCTTTGATTTGAAACATTCGAGCTGGTTATCGCAGGCGAACTAAACCCAAAACATTATTTATTTCACTCATAATATTGCTGTAAATTTAAAACTTCAAACCTCGTGAATTAGTCGGCCAAAAAGTCGAAAACAGGTGAAATGTTGACCGTTAATCTGACCCGTGAAATAACGGATGTGAATAACAGAATTCTGATATTAGTTTTGATCTGTGATTTTGTTTATTTATTGTGGATTGGTTTTTGATGTTGTTATTGTTTTTTGTGTTCATGTGAAATGATTATTAAATCAAATTTCAATGTTCATCATGTATGTATGTATGTCCCCATTTCAAAAGGTTTGAAAATATTTTTTATTAGTATTTCGATGATGATGATGAAATATGTCTTCTTTTAGGCCTTGTAGTTTTATGTTTTTTATAAATGGTCCTTTGTGGTCTACACTCATGTACATTTGAACATGTAGGTAGGGGTGATCACGGTTCAAAACCGGACCGGACCGAGACCAAACTAGCTCAAAACTTTAGACCAAGGATCGGACTTACATGTTGGGTCCGGTCCATAAAGCATAATAGTCGGGTTTCGTAAGACCGGTGCAGACCGGATCGAACCCGACCGAGACCGAAATAAGGAAAAAATACGGACCGAGACCGGACCGCTGGTCCTTCGGTTTGGTCGGTCCGATCAGTCCTCTCGGTCTCAGTCTAATTTGGGTATGCGGTACTCAACCCTACATGTAGGTGGCAAAATCTGTTCGTATGCAAAAGTTTGAGTTGTTATGGACGATTTTTTAAAGTTGGGGGCTTTTTTAGACTGCATGGACATTCTTACCGGCTCTAACTGGACAACATAAATAGTAGTTTAATTATTAACGAGCACGTTAGACTCCGACTAGTTCACATGTGTGATAAAATCACCATACTGGTTTCCTATTTTGTTTCTCTATTATAGTTTATGTTTTTATTTTGTTTTGGTTTTCTCTTTTGTTTAATCAATGCATTTAAACTTTGTAAAACGTAACCAAAGGCCTCTTGGCTAGCGGTGTGTGAGTAACCCATCAACCTAGAGGTTGTAGATTCAAGTCTCGTTAGAGACATGTGAGATAGATGGTGTTGGTTGTAAAAAATTGCCGTTCAAAAACAAAACAAAAAAATTGTAACTTTTTTATGAGATAGAATCTGTGAGATAGATGGTGTTGGTTGTAAAAAATTTCCGTTAAAAAAAATGTAACTGTTTTGCTCATTTTAATTTGGGATAATAACTTTAAAAAAGTTATATTTGTTCAAAATACTCTTCTGTGTATCGAACAATAATTTTTGCTTATATGAGTACTAAACTTTCAATTTCGGACTTTTTGAGGTACTTTGTGACATTTTTGCCCTTCAAATTATTAAAAATCCAGAGGCAAAAATGTCACAAAAGTACCTCAAAAAGACCGAATTTGAAAGATTGGTAATAAATGAACATGAGATCTTTCTTTTCTAAACGACACCTAATTTTAAGGCTGTTCATTGTGTCTTGTAATCCGTTTAGCCCGTACCCATTTGACTACTTTGAACACTTCTTTCATCACTTCATTCTTCACTCCCAATCATCAACTACTCACAACCCACTGCGACCCATCAAACGAAAACGTATGAGCAAATTAGTTTTCTTTAATAAAATCGATCCTTAGGCTTTGTCATTAGTTTACCATTGTAACTTGATCATACCTATGAAATAAATCGTTTGTTGATCATCTTTCTTGAATTTTTGATGTTCTTTCATGCTACTCTTACCATATCTTACTTGTATACATGTATGCTTGCTATGAAGATCATTAGTTTCAAAATTCAATACCTAGAGCAAAATATTGCACACTCATTGTTAAGAAAACTGTCCTAGATGTCGGATCCCTAGTTTATAACTAGATGGATCCCTCCAATGAAGGAGCTGTGGGATTCGGGCAAACAGAAGAAATGTTTTTCTTTTATTACATCAACCCAACTTCCAAACCTTATTGAACTAGTTTAACATGTCCCATTAGGATCACTTTAAATATCCTTAGACTTAGTTGATCTCACACTCACTCATGAACGACTTAGGATCACACTCAAAGTACTTTTTGATTTGTCATTTCCTCAAAACTCACCATCTTTCCGCTCCAATGTACGCCATTGTCCCTCTCATCCTAAAACACTTAGTTTGATACTTCTCTCAATTTTAGTAAATTGATTTTAGTCATCTTGATCTTAAAATGGTCTAAAAACTAGTTTTTCATTTCTTATAATTTTAAGGAATTTTCTAAATTTTTTTTAGATCGTCATCTGATCTCTAGGATCATTTGACTTCACTTGACACCCTCAAAATTCTTAGTGTCATCCTTGATCACCCATTGGTGTTCATAAGAACTCCATTTCTTTCCATAAAGGACAACATTAGCTACCCTCACTCATTACACTTGATCATTTAAGTCTCATATCATTTAAGACACCTGAAGAGACTAAAAACACTCAAGATACATAGGTACTAGACCTTACTAGAACCTCATCAATCTTTTTCTTGGCTCCTGAGAGCCGGATCCCTGGATTTAGCCTAGCCGGATCCCTCAAGTGAAGGATCTGTTGGAGCCGTCTGCACAGACTAAACCAATCCTACTTGATATAATCATTTCAAACCCTCTTTGTTAATCTAAACACTCCAAATTATCTTAAATGACTCCCTAGATCAGTAAAACTCTGTAGTTGAATCTTGTGCATGCAAATCATTGCAATTTGAAGGATTTGAGTGGTTTAAGATTTAATTCACTTACCAGATCTTTCTCTTTATAAACCATTTGTGTTAGAACTTCCAAATCACCATTCACACACTTATTCTTAGTAGCTAAAGCTTTCTTTTTACACCTTTACTTTCTACCATTTCACCATGAGGAAAGCTCCTAGTGTTAATGATGCGCGTACGAAGCGCGTTCGGGGTCAAAGGAACTTCCTTTTCGTCGAGCAAGTTTTTCAACACCCTAGGCAGTGAACCTAATCGTTGTAGTGTAGCATTGGGTAAGCCTCGGGTATTGATATCGTTCTATAGGGGAATAGGAATGCTAGCAAGAAGTGTACTACGCTAAGGTTGGGGTTGAGAATGATTCTTTTTTATCTTTTATTGGTTTTTTAGAAAGCTAAGGGTAAAATCTCGGGGCAATGGATTTGGGGGTGGTACTTCTACCGGTTACTTCTACTATTCTAATTATCTATTACTACGGGTAGTCTATGTCTTTTTGATGTGTGCTCGTATGATGATTAAAAATGTGTCTATCTAGATACTATTACTCCCTAGTTATCTTTTATTGGTGGTTGAATTGTCACGTCCTTATTCTTAACGCGTTGTGCTTTATAAGGTCGTAGGAAATGCTTATGCCCTAACTCTTTGAGAATACCTTAGGGTTATTGCCTACGGAATCCGCTAGATGTTTCATAAACTAACCTAAGGGTTATCTTTGGATGTTTAGACTACGAAATCCTCTAAGTGATTCATAAACTAATGTTCACAAAGATTACTCAAACATTTAAACACAACGATAGCCTAGTGAGTTCCTAAGCCATTTACAATTAAGATAAGAGACAACCAATCAATAATTAACAACTAGGTTTCATAGATCTAAGCAAACACACAAGAAATTTAGCCGGACATGTTAAACAAGAAATCATACACACATTTAATGGAAGACATAATGAAACTAATGGATTAAAACACTTATCTTGATGTGTAAAATAGGGTTTGGGACCCTGAGATCTTGCCCAAGTCGGACTACAAACGTTTAGGGTTTTACTCCACAAGTCTACCTCTTTAAATCTTGAAAATCGAATTCTATATATAGATTTACACTTGCGACGGCGTCGCCTTATTGGTGGGACGTCGTCGGATCGTCATCATTAGAGTTTTGTCTTGCCGAGTTATCGTTGGGACGGCATCAAGTTGTAGTTGTGGCCGTCGGCTTGACGAGGGACGTCGTCGATTACGGATCCGGGCCGTCGAGATGAAAAGTCTTGGTGACGCCTTTCTTCAAAGCTCGCCAGCGTCAGGTGTGTTTTAACAAAAAGTCTACTGAGTCGTCGGTGTATTTTAATTAAATCCGTGAGAGGACGGACGCCGCTTTAGTTTGGACGCCGTTACCTTGATTCAAAGACTTGAGTGTCTTCGATCTTGACTTTGCCATTTTCTTCTTATATTCACTGTTTTCGTCCAAATATGCATCATTCTAGCATTTTGCTTCCAAGAGACCTAAAAGTGAAAAGGAACGAAATTAAGCGATAACGGATATAAAGTGGTCGATTAAGGGCTTAAATGACTCCTTAAAAGTGTACGTTTTAAATCCTTATCAAATATTCCTACACTTGGTATTTGTTTGTCCTCAAGCAAATGTGCTTTTGGCCAATCAATTTATAAGTTAGGGGGCATGAAGAATTAGTTTAACATAATTCACAACAAGTAAAAGCACCACAATAGTCATAACAAGCACGGAAATTATATACTAGCACCTCACAAGAGGTGTTTGGATTTTCTCATCTCTCGGGTGTATATGAAATATAGTAAATGGAAATGGAAGATAAACACTCATTACCTGGTCATAGTACATAGATTACCATAGGCTTGAGACTAGATCAAACCTCCACCGCTTTGGCGTAAGCACCTAGGAACAACTATCTAAGAGGTCTTTTCAAGGGTTGTAACATTAGGCTTACGATAGGGAAACAAAGGGTTTGGTTGGATAGGCGATTTAGTGGTGGAAAGTCAAAAATCTTATGTTACAAGCATGAAAAGAATGGCGTTGCTAAGCTAAGAATCGACTCGCTAAACTTTAGATAACTTGAAACAAATATACATAAATTTAAAAACATAAAACATAAAGATAGATGTAGGATGGTAGCCCGTATACTTTTCTTCATTTTTTTTCATACACTTTTACTCTACCATCCTCTAAGATAACATCAAAATATAAGAGATTTATAGGAGCATCCCTACACTTGAGTTTTATTACTCTAACACTAATTTGACCTAAATTGAAAAGATCAAAATACTTGGAGTATTTAATTACGTAAATAAAGGGAATTTGAATTTAACTTTCATTCCCATCACTCCATAAAATATTACTTTTGCCCATGAGTCCCAATCATCCCAAAACCGTACAAAAGATATGACTCGACTTAGCAACCATGCAAGTAACTAGATAATTGAACTAAGGGTTTAGTATGATAACAATAATGCACTAAAGGTGAGTGCATACAAGGTAGGCTAAGGCGATTTGGGTGTACATTTGGGGGTGGATTGTAAATAATGTTCTTCATTGATATTCCGGAAAACCAAAACATCACGAGAACCGCGAAAAGGATAGGCTCTGAGGGGTTAACTAGGGGTATCGTGTACTAAATATGATTATATCGCAAGGGTGTGGGGTAATTACTCGACCGATGTGGAAGAAGTAATTATAATACGGGTTTCAAACAAAGGTTATCCTAATGCCTCTTATCATTTAGTCATTCCTAACTACACAAGTGTAGTCTCAATAGCGATCTCGGGATGCATCACAAAACAAATTCTAGAATCTATTATACTACCGGTACACTCTCTAAGCATTAAAGGTGAATGCTTTAATTCTAAAGATCTAGGGGCGAACCTCACATTTTTGGGATTGAATTTGAGTGGTAAACGGTTTTTGTGCTAATCATATAACTCCTATCTATGAGACGCTTTATTAAGACTAAAGTTATTTTGCTCATACATGTCATAAAAAAATTTAAATTTGGTGCTAAAATTGCCCTAACGAATATTTCTCATAGCTTATTACACAAATGAACTAGGACAAGACAAATATTCAAGGATAAGCATAATTTTAAGTTCCCGTTTTATTCTCCCTCCCTACACTAAAACTGAACATTGTCCCCAATGTTCCCCGAAAGTATCAAAGTTATGATAAAGGAAGGTAATTAAAAGAGAAAGAAACTAGTACTCCCCTGATTAGCTCGGTAGGATCCGTGTGAAGTAGTGGTTAAATTCTTTCCCAAGAAGAATGTATACGTGATAAGCTCCATCCAATGTTGTGTTTCTTCTTCTTGCCAAATATAACATGCACACTTTAAGAAAATAGATGAAACTTTCGCGTAATCTCGGCGGTAAAACTATATATGACAAAACTACACTAGGATATAATGCTTGTGGAATGGATGTTTGCAAATTTTACGGAAAATTAAGACCGAGAATTTCAAAATTTATACATAGCCTGAAACGAAAATTTTATGAGTTGTTTACGCTCATCCCGACGTCGAGTTCTAATCTGTAGTCGTCAGGTGTGTCGACAAAAAGCTGTCTCACTGCGTTTTCGAAATTGTTAATACAAATATCGTCATTAAACGTTATTTATATTTTTGATCTTTGCCTAAGTTTTGTTAACGACAAAAGTAAATTTAATTTATAAAAGCTTAAAGCTTGTCAAGTTTATTAGATATTAAAACAAGCTTTCTTAAACAAATATATTCATCATTCAAGCATTTACATTTATGATTAGTAACATCTTGATATGACTCTAATCATTATGTATGATAGTAGTTTGTAGAATGTGTTAGGTTCCTAAAACCAAACACTACTTAAGCATTTGCATATTTCTATTAATAGTAATACAACATTTAACATCATGTATTACATCATGGGAATCATTTGTAGATTCCATTAGATATTTTGTGAAGATTTATACTCTCCATATCTTGCACAATCTCTCTTAGATTGAGTTGACTTTAAGCAAGATTTGATATCTTGATTGTCGGATCAGTGGTACCAAAATGGTACAGGCGGAACCCTTTAAAGGGTCCGCGATCGTGGACGCCTCACATCCATTTGGCTATAAATAGCAATGCCAAGCCAAGTAGTTTCTCATCCCTTTCTAACATACTCTCACATATCTTCTCTCTAACCTTTCTAACTCGGTTGCATATCATATTAGTGATCTCTTTTGTAGCAAAGAAGATCAAGTCATATTCAAGCTTCAACGAGAAGTTGGAAGTCTTGTTTGTTTAGTGTTGTATGATCTAGTGTTGATTCATACTTCATTGTTGTATCAAACCATCATAATCTTGTGAGTGTGAGTGGTTAGTATTTTAGTCCTCAAAATACATTGTGTGGGAGTAGTTGTACCCTTGGAAAGAACTCGACATCTAGCTTAGTGTCGGAAATAGTGTAGCGAAGTGTAAAGGTTTTCTCCGCGGTGAAAGGAGCTTGTTGACTAGTGAAGTTAAACTCTCGAGTGTGAGACTCGGGAGTGGAGTAGGGCAAGGAAAAAGAGTCCTTGTAGGCGAACCACTATAAACAACTTGTTGTGGTTTGATCATTTCTTTCCTTATTTACTTATTACATATTGCTTGCATATTTCATTAACGTGCTTAAGATCAATATAAATTGATCTTTCAATAAGTTTCAAAACAAAGTTTTTAATCGGTAAACTATTCAACCCCTTCTAGTTTTCTACAATTGGTACGAGCCTCGTTGCTCAAGAATTTCTAAAATAACTTGTATTTTATAAACTTGAAACGATCCATGGATTCGAAAACTTTAAAGAAGGGCAATCTATGCAAAGACCACCACTCTTTGAAACCAATGGATTTATCTATTGGAAAAACCGTTTTGAAACATATGTAAAATCAAAAGATATAGATCTTTGGTTTATTATTGTTAAAGGAGATTTTAGTTCTACAACAAAAGATATTTCCGTTGATGAACAAAAGAAATTAGTTGCTAAAAATAATGAAGCTAAAATGATGCTTTATAATGCTTTACCTAGAAAAGAATATGAAAGAATTTTATGTGTGAAACCGCTAAAGATATTTGGGAATCTTTAATTGTTACACATCAAGGTAATTCACAAGTCAAGGATAACAAAATTGATCTTCTTGTTCAACAATATGAACAATTTGTTATCCCCGAAGATGAAACCATTGATTGTGGCTTTGCTCGTTTTAACACTATCATTACATCACTTAAAGCACTTGACGAATCTTTTCGTAGTAAGAACTTTGTCGAAATTTCTTAGAGCACTCCATCCCAAATGGAGAGCTAAAGTGACCGCTATTGAAGAATCAAAAGATCTCTCAATAATGTCACTAGGCGAGCTAATTGGCAACCTCAAAGTTCACGAAATGATAATGGAGAAAGATTCGAGATCATCAAAGGAAGAAAGGAGAAGATCAAATCCGTTGCTCTTAAAGCAAAGGCGGAATCAGCGATGATGGTGAATCTTGTTCGATAGTGAAGATGAGGAGTATGCCATGGCCGTTAGAGATTTCAAGAAGTTCTTTAGAAGAAGAGGAAAGTTTGTAAGACAACCTCGAGAAGAAAAGAAGCCATTCAGAAAGATCGGGATGATAAGAAGAACAAAGGTGAAAGAAAGTGTTTTAGATGTGGTGATGCAAGTCATCTCATAGGAGAATGTCCCAAGCCACCTAAGAGCAAAACTCAACGAGCTTTTGTAAGCGGTGCTGGAGTGATAGTGAAGGCGATGAAGAATCAAGCAAGGAAGAGATCGCTCTAATGGCACATGAGTCAAATGAGGTACTTTCCGATTCTTCTTATTCTTCCATAGATGATGACACCTTGCAAAAACAATATAATCAATTGTGTGAGCTAAGTCTAAAAATCATAACTAAAATAAATTTCTAAAACTAAAAAGGAGTTTTGGAAAATGAGGTATATGAGTTAAAAGAAAAGCTAAACGACTTGAAAAAGGAAAAGCAAATGACAATGATTGTAAATCATGTCAAGAGCTAAATCTTGAAATAGAAAACTAAAGCTCACACAAGAAGTTTTAATAGAAAATAATTCTAAGTTTAAAGGTTTAACAAAACATCGCTATTCTTGATGAAATAGTTAAAATCCATAAAACACCGTGGAGACATGAATGGGCTAGGGTTTAATGAAGTTTTAATACCTAAGAGTCAAAACAAAGCGGCCGAAAAAGACGAACATTCATCAAATCTGTGACATGCTGACGGACGAGACGGAACCAAAAAAGGGTTCCGTCCGTTGTCAAAAGCAGTACCTGGTACTTCAACAGTGACAGAAATGTTCGCAATCTGGACCGTCTTGAATTTGTTAAAATAACAAAGAAAACCAATGATAATGTTAAACTAAAACCACCATTATATCGAGTAGGACTTATTAAAATGAATTTAGATCAAAAACTACTCAACAACGACATAAAACTTCTTTTGCCAAACGCCTTTCCTAAGAGCAACCACAACGTTCAACATAACTACCAACACAGCGGTTGGAATCAAAACTTTCCTAGACCATATCAAACTCCGGATTACATGCCATGGAACCCTTATCAATCATTTCCATACATGAATCAAATAAATGGTATATTTAACCCAAACGGACCCATGAGATATTGGGGACCAAATGTTTGAGTTATTCGCTTCTTAGGTATGTTTGAAAGTTGGATTGGAACTGATGAATGGATAAAAGATAGTGGATGCTCACGACACATGACGGGCAACAAAGTCTCTTCTCATCATACCAAGAGTATAGCGGAGGTAATGTCACTTTTCGGTAGCAATCTCAAAAGCAAAATCATTGGCAAAGTACGATTGCTCATAACTCTCTAACCATTGAAAATGTTGCTCATGTGGATAGGTTAGGATTTAATCTACTTAGTATTAGTCAACTATGTGATAAAAAGTATAAAGTACTATTTGATGAAAATGGTAGTAAAATACTAAAAGATGGTATCACCATAGCTAAAGGAGTTAGGAAAAATAACATATACGTCATGAAAATAGATAAAACATATAATGACAAACTTTGCCTAACAACATTAGGCGATAGCTCATCTCTTTGGCATAGACGCTTAGGTCATGCTAATATGAGACTTATACAAACCTATCTTCAAAAGAGTTAGTTAGAATTTGCCAAAACTAAAATATGACCAACACTTTTGCGGCGCTTGCAAAATTGGTAAACAAACACATAGTAGTCACAAATCTAAAAATATGATATCTACATCTAAGTGTCTAGAATTATTACATATGGATTTGTTTGGACCATCCGCTATAAGAAGCTATGGAGGCAACTTATACACTTTGGTCATAGTAGATGATTACTCGAGGTTTACTTGGGCGTTATTTTGAAAACCAAAAATGAAGCTTTTGATAAATTTGAAATACTTAGCAAGAAAATTCAAAATCTTCTAGGTGTCAAATTGTGTCGATCCGAACGGATCATGGTCGTGAATTTGACAACGAAACTCAATTTGGAAACTTTTGTGATGCAAATGGTATAACACATAACTTTTCCGCTCCACGAACACCTCAATCAAATGGAGTAGTAGAGCGTAAAAATAGAACAATTCAAGAAATGAGTAGAACAATGCTTAATGAACAAAACATTCCTCAAAAGTTTTGGTGTAATCTCATTGATACTTCTACATATATTTTAAATAGAGTCCTAATCGTCCTTTCTAAACAAAACACCATATGAACTTTATAAAGGTAAAAGCCAACATTAGGATATTTTAAAGTCTTTGGTTGCAAATGTTTTATTCTTAACACTAAGGATTATCTCACCAAGTTTGACCCAAAGTCTTATGAAGGTGTTTTTCTTGGTTACTCTCAAACTAGTAAAGCTTACATTGTCCTAAATAAAGAAACAATGATAGTCGAGGAATCGTTGAACATAACATTTGACGAAAGTCCACCTCCTCTAAGACATCACCTTTGGTAGATGATGACTTAGTTGAAAGTCAAATAATTGAAAGTCAAATTAATAATAACAAGGAAGATGAACCATTAAATAAGGAAATTGTCAACATAAAAGAATCTAAAAGTCATCCATTAGAAAAGGTCATAGGAAAACTTAATCAAAGAACCTTAAGATCACAAGCTCAAAATCAAAGTAATCATTTTGTTTTGTATCCACCATTGAACCAAAAACCATAAATGAAGCAATAAAAGATGAATCATGGGTAATGGCCATGCAAGAAGAATTAAACCAATTCATTAGAAATGATGTTTGGAAACTAGTTCCAAAACCTAAAGATCAAACTATAATTGGAACAAAATGGGTCTTCGAAACAAAATGGGCGAAAATGGTATAGTATCTAGAAACAAAGCTAGGCTTGTTGCACAAGGTTATAATCAACAAGAAGGAATTGACTATGATGAAACTTATGCAATCGGTAGCTAGACTTGAATCTATTAGAATATTACTTGCTTATGCATGTGCTTATGATTTCAAATTATTTCAAATGGATGTTAAAAGTGCTTTTCTTAATGGGTTTATTAACGAAGAAGTGTATGTTGCTCAACCTCCGGTTTTACCGACTTTGAGAAACCACATCATGTCTTCAAACTCAAGAAAGCATTATCGACCTTAAACAAGCACCTAAAGCTTGATACGACCGTCTTAAGACCTTTCTTATTGATAACAAATATACTATGGGATTAGTAGATAATACTCTTTTACTAAGAAAAAGAATCGCAAATTATTATTGTTCAAATATATGTTGATGACATTATATTCGGATCAACTTGTCAAGAACTATGTAATGATTTCTCTAAAATCATGCATGACGAGTTTGAAATGAGTATGATGGGTGAGTTAAACTTCTTTCTAGGACTTCAAATTAAACAACTAGAAGATGGTATTTTCTTTAACCAATCTAAATATATAAAGACATGCTTAAGAAATTTGGTCTTGAAGATTCCAAACCAACTAAAACACCCGTGTCTTGGACACTAAACTCACTTGAGGACGAAGAAGGTGAATCAGTAGATAACACTAAATATAGAGGAATGATTGGTAGCCTACTCTATCTTACGGCTAGTAGACCCGACATTATGTTTAGTGTTTGTCTATGTCTCGCTTTCAAGAAAACCAAAGGCATCACACTTAGAAGCATTAAAAGGATTTTAGATATATTAAGGGAACAACATGTTTAGGATTATGGTATCCCAAAGGAGCGGGTATAGAAACCATAGTGTATGCCGACTCGGATCATGCCGGTGATTATGTCGATAGAAAAGTACAAGTGGTATTTGCACTTTTGTTGGACATTGTCTCACCTCGTGGTTTGAAAAAGCAAACGGCTTTAGCCATCTCTACTTGAAGCGAGAATCGTCTCGGTAGGAAAAGCATGTCAACAAGCTCTTTGGATGAAGCAAGCTCTCGTGAACTATGGAATTCATCTCAACGACATTGTGATACTGCGACAACAAAGGAGCCATCGATCTCGACAAGAATCCCGTTCAACATGCTCGTACAAAGCACATTGAAATCCGTCATCACTTTCTTGACAATGTTCAAAAAGGAAACATTTCAATCGAGAAAGTATCCTCAAGACAACATTGCCGACATCCTTACTAAACCTCTTAAACGAGAACCTTTTAATCTTCTTAGACTTGGTTTAGGGTTAATGGAACCAAGCATGTAGAATAAACATAGCCTAAAACATTAGAATAGTCAAACTTTTGTCTTGTTTACGCTCTGTAGCCCACGGCACTAAAGCGACAACACGGACGGAACCAAAATTTTGGTGCCGTCTGTCCGTCGTGTCTCTGAGAAGCAAACGACTTTAAACATAACATCTTCTTCCTCACAACCCACTTTACCAAAGCGTGTAAAACTTAAACCAAGCTCATTATTGTCATCTTCCCACTCACTAATCACGAAGATAACATCATTGTAAGTATCCTAACTACATTTCATCTCTTAATTACGAGTCTAGGATTCTTATTTATGCACAAAACTATCACAAATCATTACATGGGGTTCTATGTGCTTTTATACCAAATATGAATTCAATTGGCAAATTGCATAACTAGTCATTCAAATTAGGTACTACATTATCATATTGCATAAACAAATCATGTTTCCCACTAATTGATAGATAATAAATATAAGGCCTTATTCAAACAACCAAACACCCCATGTCAAAAGTTTTGAAAAGCTTCTCACTTATAGGAAAATATTTTCATTGCTAATACAAATAGAAACGTTAGAATTTTCATCACTTGCATGCTCTTGAATACTAAAGGTATTGCATAACTAATATGCACTCCGGGTATATTCAAATGTAGCCACATTGAATTAGGAGCATTTGGGTTATCTCATGGTATTTGCCAAACACTCCACTAAAACCATTTTGTGCATAAAATGAGTCGAGATAACCCATGACTCAAATTGTTTTCATATAGACACACACTAGAATCAAAAATATTAAAATTCATTTTCATTTTAACATGTTAATTCTTGTCCTTAGGAATAACCATGGTAGCCGCAAGATTCTATGATCACAAAGACACCCTTAACTACATTCCCAAACACCACAAAACCAAAGGACTCACCAAGGAACAAGTAGAAATATTTAGGGGTCTAGAATCAAGGTATTTCCACGGTAGAACCATTCACTCATCCTTCCTTGAGCATACCAATCTTCGTGAAGAACTAGCCGCCATTCAATTCGATTGTCTTCTTGACATTGATGAACCAATTTGTCCTAGGTTCGTATTAGAATTCTATGCTAGTGTGACCGGTTTTAGTGATGAAGATGATGAGTTTTGTCTTAGCTTTAGAATCAACCAAAATGATTACACCATCACTTTAAGTGACTTTGCTAGAGTACTAGGAATTCCCAACCGTGGAACTTGTGTCTACGGATAAGTGGTCACTCACCGCCCTTGATGCAATCAATGACCGCTCTCTCCCTACGTAACCCGTTTAGCCGATAAGGATGTCATCCGTGAACACCTTTTAACCCAAAACGGATACAACCCGAGTCACCGAAAGGAAAAGAGGTAGACCGAGATCCATATGGAATGGAGCTCAATGAACTAAGCACTAATTTAAGAAATGGGAGGAGTTACTTAGAGCAAATGTCATTAGCACCATAGGGAATAGGGATCACATAAGCGCTTGTCTTTGCCACATGCTTTACAACTTGTCCACCCGACAACCATTCAACAGCCTACTACATAGCTAGGAGAATGATTGATATTCCAACTCGAGGATCCGTTGCTCTTCCATACGGGATGCTTCTCACCCGTCTTTATAGAAATTTTGCTCCAATTCCACCAACCCCAAAGGGATGCACCTTCATATGATCTCATCCTCACATCTTTGTGCCCTCGAGTGATGCTCGAGTTGCTAAGACTAAAGGCAAGAGAGCTAAACCTCCAACTCCTTCATCATCATCATCAAATAGCTCAGGATGGTCTTCCAAGCTCTCGTCTTCCACCTCAAGAGTATTACACATCTCTTCCCGAAATTGAGAATGAATCACAGAATTCAAGCGAGACTAAGGGAATGTTCAAGTGCCTTGGTAGGATGATGAACAAGATTTACAAGTTGGACAAATAAGGGTACTTTAAGGTGTTTGGAACAATGCATTATCGTTAATGTTTGATACTATTTAGTTGTTTTTATTATGTGGGATGATAATATAACTTGAAACAATGGTGTACGCTAACAATCTCATGCGGGGGATAGCACAAGTATGCTATCAAATTTTACCCATTTTCACTATATTGTGAAAATCAATAAATACTGCTCTTAATCTATGCTCCACTATGTTTACATATGTGTTATTTACTTTCCTAACTAGAAATGTTTAGTTTAACGGGTTTTGAGAAAATTTTGATTTGGAAAATTAGCTTTTAGGAAACTTTCTGTCCAAATTTGAAGACCTCACGGATCGACGGCACCCTTATTTTGGTACCGTCCTTTATGAATTTTGGTACCGCCATATTCAGATAGCGGACTGAGCGGCACCCTTTGGGTTCCGTCGTGTATGATTTTGGTGCTGTGGATCCTCCGGGTAATTTTACTCAATTTCGACTCTTTCGTAATTCCAAATTATCTTCCATCACTCATAAATCAATCTTAACTAGTTTATCTTGTTATTAGAACTAGTATTACTCGCTAAGGAATGTAAGAAAACCATTTCCCACCAAAATTCAAAATTTGAAAAATCCACCCAAGGAGCCCTTTTGCATAAAGGAAGGAACCAAATTTTGGTACCTTCAAATCCGTGGGTAATCTGAATATTAGGAAATTCCACTCACTAGAACACATTTATTGCATATCTTTTCTTCTTCACTCCATCTTCTTTGAATGGATTGACTTGGGTGACATGACTAGCATTCAACCCACTTCCAAATCATGAGGAACCTCATCTCTTCAATGGTTCAACATCAAATCAAACACATCTCTCAACATTTTTACACCTCTATAAATTGAAAGGCTTTACCATGATCATCCTCACACCTTTCTTATTCTCATTACTATCTAGCAAATCAAAACCCAAGTTAAAATGACTAAATCATCACCAAAACCTTGCAAGAAAACCGCTAGAATTAGCGTAAGGCCTTGTTGTCTTACTCATCTTAGCTCATCATCCGACTCCTCACCACTTACAATCTCATCTCCATTAGAGATGATACACACCTTACCTTGGCTACACCTACTTCATCACACATTGTGATCACCACTCCACCACCATCAAAGCACCTACTTCACCTCCACGGCACCCATCCAAACATCCAAAACACCATCACCACCTTCACCAAGGTCTCCCACTCACTCCCATGGAGTTATTCTCAACTCCACCAACATCACCAAATCCTTTCCTAGAGGACTTGGAAGACTTGCCTCTAGGCCAAGTCACCCACCACCATTGCCATCCTTTGGCACCATTGAGCTTAATCGCTCATGAATCACCTCGGTCATCCATTGACCCAAACGCCCATTAGGGCCAAGACCTCTCCTTTTCCACCCCATTCACAAAGACATTCATGGTCCTTTATACGGGGATCATCCACTTCCATCATCAATGTCCCTCACATTGAGGACATTCCGGAGAGCATGTGGGATGACAATCCCACTGAGAGAGATTCAAGCCGAACTCCACAACCTTCACCAATTCAAAGGCATGGTGGATTCTCACTTAAGTGAGACAATGCAAATGCAAAGTGCTTTGCTTGCTTCCATCATGACCACTCCAAACATCCCCAACACCACCAACACATCAACCATTCCACCACCACAACCTCCGCAAACTTTCTACCTCCAGGCACGGTTGCTCAACTTGTGAGCAAGCGGGTCAAACCGTGGAAACGGACCCGGATTATGGTCCATGACTTCCACGAGGAAATGAGGTTCATCCTCAACCGCATTCTTGAGCGCCTCAACGCTTTCCCATCCACCATCTCTTTAGGATGGTTTTAGAATAGTCTTTTATTTGTTTTGTTTTTAGGATAATTTTTTTTTTCTCTTTTCTCTTGTACTAGAAACACATCATTGTGTTCTCTTTTCATGACCTTTACTCATGAAAAATTTTAACAAATGAATGTTGTTGTTGGTGTCATTACATAGTGTTTGGAAATGCTTGTGAATGATCATTATTACTAACATTTTTTTTGTAGCTTTATTTTCACAATCCATGTATCTTCCCATTAAAGCACCCAATTTGGGGAGCTTTGAACAAGGGGAGATAATAAGCTCGGCTCATTACATTCCAAGATAGCTTCTTCTTTTGTTGAGACAAAAGGGAGAAAATATAGAACTTGGAAATTATTTATATTTGACTTTTCGAAAAGTCAAATCGCTACAATTGACTTTCTAAAAGTCAAACAGAACCCTCATTGATAATACTTGACTTTTCTTAAAAGTCAACCGCATACTGACTTTCCAAAAGTCAACATCATGCATCAACTAGTGAATTCTTTGACTTTCATAAAAGTCAAATTTCATACACTTACATTATCATTTCCTTTTCAAGTTCTAAAACTAATATTTTATAACTCTTGTACAAACTTTGTTTCTTTTATAAAATAAAATTTATATTTTGTCCTCAACAAAAGGGAGATTGTTAATACAAATATCGCCATTAAGCGTTATTTATATTTTTGATCTTTGCCTAAGTTTTGTTAACGACAAAAGTAAATTTAATTTATAAAAGCTTAAAGCTTGTCAAGTTTATTAGATATTAAAACAAGCTTTCTTAAACAAATATATTCATCATTCAAGCATTTACATTTATGATTAGTAACATCTTGATATGACTCTAATCATTATGTATGATAGTAGTTTGTAGAATGTGTTAGGTTCCTAAAACCAAACACTACTTAAGCATTTGCATATTTCTATTAATAGTAATACAACATTTAACATCATGTATTACATCATGGGAATCATTTGTAGATTCCATTAGATATTTTGTGAAGATTTATACTCTCCATATCTTGCACAATCTCTTAGATTGAGTTGACTTTAAGCAAGATTTGATATCTTGACTGTCGAGACCGGCGGTACTAAAATGGTACACGGCGGAACCTTTAAGGGGTCCGGTCCGTGGACGCTCACATCCATTTTGGCTATAAATAGCAATGCCAAGCCAAGTAGTTTCTCATCCCTTTCTAACATACTCTCATACATATCTTCTCTAAACCTTTCTAACTCAACAGCATATCATATTAGTGATCTCTTTGTAGCAAAGAAGATCAAGTCATATTCAAGCTTCAACGAGAAGTTGAAGTCTTGTTTGTTTAGTGTTGTATGATCTAGTGTTGATTCATACTTCATTGTTGTATCAAACCATCATAATCTTGTGAGTGTGAGTGGTTAGTATTTTAGTCCTCAAAATACATTGTGTGTGGGAGTAGTTGTACCCTTGGAAAGAACTCGACATCTAGCTTAGTGTCGGGAAATAGTGTGTAAGTGTAAAGGTTTTCTCCACGGGTGAAAGGAGCTTGTTGACTAGTGAAGTTAAACTCTCGAGTGTGAGACTCGGGAGTGGAGTAGGGCAAGGAAAAAGAGTCCTTGTAGGGCGAACCACTATAAACAACTTGTTGTGGTTTGATCATTTCTTTCCTTATTTACTTATTACATATTGCTTGCATATTTCATTAACGTACTTAAGATCAATATAAATTGATCTTTCAATAAGTTTCAAAACAAAGTTTTTAATCGGTAAACTATTCAACCCCCCTTCTAGTTTTCTACAAATTCTGGAAAAACTACATCTTTAGAATCTGGAAAAATTCCTGCAAAACATGCATTATGACTCGATACAAGCATTTGACTCTAACAAACACACATATACATCAATTTCAATAGTTGTAATTCTCACGTTCACGTTCTTTAAAAAAAGTGTGTAATCTTCCCCACACTTATCTTATTGTAAAATACCTTTATATGTAATTAAGACGAGGTTAAAGACAAAATAAAGCATTTTCACAAATTCAAACATGAGAATAAACAACGATAAAAAAGATGTATGACACACAAAAAAGCAAACAATTAAGCATGTGTTGCCTCCCACGAAGCGCTTTTCTTTATTTATGAGTCTTGTAGCTAGACTCGAAGTCGTGCTCCTACGTTGTCTCATTTTTCATCCTCAATGAAAACTCTATCATATTGACAAAATTCTCATCTACTCTATACCTAGGTCCAAGGGTCAAACAATCCCTATAGTAAAGCCTCCTTTTCTCCCACATAAAGTTCAAGCCTTTTTCAACATCTTCTTCGCTCTTTTCCTCAAAAGCTCTAATGTTATCTCATTCATAAAGGGATAAAGGTCCATATATGTTCATCTTCTAAGGCATCCTATAAGTGATCTCATCGTCCCCTTCCAAAAATCTAGTCGTTCCTTGGATTTGTTATAGCTCATTTTAGACTTTTCAACAAACGGTTTTCCTAACACAACTTGGGACAAGCTATAGTCAATGACACATCTTATATCTTCTAGGACCATAAAATCAAATAAGTAGGTGAAGTTTCCTATAAAGACGTCTACATCCTTGACTTTTCCCACAAAATTGCAAACCCCACCAGGATACTTAGGGTCTCTCCTAATCTTAAGTCGCTCATTCATCATGTCATTGTAAACCGCTGATGACATCACATTAATGGGAGATTCCGTATCTATGTAGGCGTGCTCGATATTCCTATATCCAATCATACAAGAGATTTTGATGTTCCAAGGATTTCCTCTCCTAATCTTTGGGCATATCCTAATGATGGGTGATCGAGGATTGTCGATTATGTATTGGTGGTAAGCAACTTCTTCCTTAGTGGGGTAAAGATTGAAGTAAGCACTATTTTCCTCATTCACATTTTCATTTACTAAATCATTACCCGAACTATTGCTAATCATGGAGCCAACAATCGAGGCGCTAACCGCTTTTTCAACAGTGTCCCTAATTGTACTCTCAAATACCCTATGCAAATCTTGAAGATCGTTGTTTCTACTAACATATCCATTGCGACAGTTGTTAGAGGGGTGTTGGTCAATGGGTTGTGGTTTGAGTGGAAGTGGTTTATTTGATGGTATGTTGTTGTTTGATGGGTTATCACCTTCCATGATTAAAAGTGATGGGATTACTAACAAAGTCACGAAGAAGGGGATAGACTACGAGGAAGCTAAAATGAGAAAATCTCACTTGATAGGAATCAAGCAAGGAACCTAAACGAGATAGAAATCTAACTAGCTATTCTATTCTCGTGGCGCCAAAAAACTTGATGCGCGTCTGACGCTGCTCGGGTTAAAGAAACTTCCTTTCGTCGAGCAAGTTTTCAACACCCTAGAAGTGAACCTAATCGTTGTAGTGTAGTATTGGGTAAGCCTCGGTGCGATATCGTTCTATGGGGAATAGGAATGCTAGCAAGAAGTGTACTACGCTAAGGTTGGGGTTGAGAATGATTCTTTTTTATCTTTTATTGGTTTTTTAGAAAGCTAAGGGTAAAATCTCGGGGCAATGAACTTGGGGGTGGTACTTCTACCAATTACTTCTACTATTCTAATTATCTATTACTACGGGTAGTCTATGTCTTTTTTATGTGTGCTCGTATGATGATTAAAAATGTGTCTACCTAGATACTATTACTCCCTAGTTATCTTTTATTGGTGGTTGAATTGTCACGTCCTTATTCTTAATGCGTTGTGTTTTCTAAGGTCGTAGGGAATGCTTATGCCCTAACTCTTTGATAATACCTTAGGGTTATTGCCTACGAAATCCGCTAGATGTTTCATAAACTAACATAAGGGTTATCTTTGGATGTTTAGACTACGAAATCCTCTAAGTGATTCATAAACTAATGTTCACAAAGATTACTCAAGCATTTAAACACAACGACAACCTAGTGCATTCCTAAGCCATTTACAATTAAGATAAGAGACAACCAATCAATAATTAACAACTAGGTTTCATAGATCTAAGCAAACACACAAGAAATTTAGCCAGACATGTTAAACAAGCAATCATACACACATTTAATGGAAGACATAATGAAACTAATGGATTAAAACACTTATCTTGATGTGTAAAATAGGGTTTGGGACCCTAAGATAATGTCCAAGTCGGACTACAAACGTTTAGGGTTTTTACTCCACAAGTCTACCTCTTTAAATACTGAAAAATCGAATTCTATATATAGATTTACACTTGCGACGGCGTCGCCTAATAGGTGGGACGTTGTCAGATCGCCGTTATTAGAGTTTTCGTCTTGGCCAAGTTATCGTTGGGACGGCGTCACGTTGTAGTTGTGACGACGTCGGCTTCAAGCCGAGGGGCGTCGTTGATTACGGATCGGGTCGTGCGAGATGAAAAAGTCTTGGTGACGCCTCTTCAAAGCTTGGCGTCGTCGGTGTGTTTAACAAAAGTCTAATGAGTCGTCGGTGTATTTTAATTAAATCCGTGAGAGGACGGCGCCGCCTTTGGTTGGGACGGTGTCAACTTGGTTTCAGTACTGAGTGTCTTCGATCTTGACTTTGCCATTTTCTTCATATATTCACTCGTTTCGTCCAAATATGCATCATTCCGCATTTTGCTTCCAAGAGACCTAAAAAGTGAAAAGGAGCGAAATTAAGCGATGAACGGATATAAAGTGGTCGATTAAGGGCTTAAATGACCCGCAAAAGTGTACGTTTAAATCCTTGTCGATTAACTCATCAACCAAAGGACCTCCCAAGAAAGTTGCTCTAGTTGTTCATGAAATCTCCTACAAGCGAATCATCACCGTCAAAGCCTAAAACACTATAACTCCTCACAACCAACTCTACCAATCAAACCCGACTCCCAAAAGGATTGTTCCCACAAGACAACCCTTGCCAAACACTACCATACCTCCTAAGCCAAACACCCTACCTCCACTAAACCATCACCTCTAGTTCATAACGCTATTTCTTTCACCACTCCTCTCATCCCCACACTTTACAACTTAGAGGACTTGCCACCCAGGCCATCTCATCAACCACCATTGCCAACATTTTCCTCGATTGAGAAAATGGTTCCACAACAACCTACCACCAAAACTTTGGTGTTGAAACCACACTAGCACCCATGTCTTTTCCTCCTTCACCCTCAAATGGTCTATTTTGGATTATGAGGAATCACTAAACTCAACAACCGGACCTTATGGAAGTAGATGCTTCTTTACCTCCACCATCAAAACATATTCCACCACCTTCACCCTTAGTTAAACCACCTCTAACTTCATCAAACTTGCCTCCACAAATTTCTCCATCCTTTGTGGAACCTCCACCTTCCTTATCAAACCTTTCACCTCAAACCGCTCTGTTCATACCACCACCATTCCCTAGTCATGACAATGATTGTTTTCATTGTCAACATGTTGAAGGATTAGTCCATGAAGTACGTGACAAATTACGTTTCATGTTCTATCACCTCCTCGAACGTTTTGATGAGATCAACAAATCTAATCGTCCATAGAACACAATGTAAGCACAAGTGGTGCTCTCTTCTAGGCTAGGAGCAACTTAGAATTGTTAGGAAATATACTACATGTTTGTATCATTCTCTTAGTTTTAGAGATATGTGTATCATTTCTCATGTTTTATTGAATGAAACTACATGTTGTGTGCTATATAGTTATGATAATATGTGTGGTGCTATAATACATAACTCATTTGGATGTTTACGTCACTTTTTACATCTACATTGCTGCCAATAGAATGCAGGTACACGGTTCCCAGATTTTAGCCTAGACGGATCCCTCAAAGGAAAGATCCGCCGAAACTGTCCAACAGAAGCATTTTTTTTACTAATGTGAATCTCATTTGTAGGAAACAATGCACCACATACTTGTTTTCTAATCTTTGTTTTGTAGATTTTGAATACACATGAAGACTTTGACACCCTCAACAAGGGGAGCTTTCGTCAAAGCAAAGTATTGCAAAACGCTTGCAATACATTCAATTAGGTTTTCTATATTACTTGACGTCCTCCTCCGAGGGAGCACTCGTCAGGGGATCATTCAGTCAAAAGACGAAACCATTGCAAAAATACTTGCAACACACTCGTTTAGCTTTCCTAATTACTTGGCGCCATAACAAGGGAGTATCCGTCAAAGGGAGCTAAGGCGAGAATCTTTCTCTCATCTTACTCTTTATTTTGTTCATTCATTATTTTCACAAGTTTTTCTCAAAACAATGTGTTAGTTTCTTTTCGGCCTCTTTTGTTTTGACAAAAGAGGAGAAGAGAGTAAAAAACTCCAATTCAATTTTTACTTAATATTATTTTCTTCTTAAAATAATCTTATGTTTTGTCATCAACAAAGGGAGCTTGTTAATACAAATAAGCCATAAAACGTTTATTTATATTTCACGATCTTTTAATGTTTTGTCGAGCAACAAGCGTAAAATCATTTTAACGAAACAAATAAAATACATAAAAGGTTTGAGCCAATAGTTTACTAACACACTTTTACTAAACATATTAAAACTATATCAAAACATGTTTAGTAAATAAGTTATATAAAACCAAAGACATTTTTATAAAACACTAACAAGTAATATTGTTTACATCTTACAGAAATGCATATGTATAACAACTAGTGTTTACATAATATAAAAATGTATATGTACTTTGTATATATTGTAATGGGTAAAGTAATGGGTAAAAACCAAAGTCCATGACCCATGATCCATTGACTAGGTACAATGAATGTTGTTGGGTAAAAACCAAAGTTCATAACCCATACCCATGGAGCATGATCCATAACCCATGACCCATTGTATGACATCATGCATGAATTCATGTTGGGTATTATCCATGATCCATGACCCAAAGTCCATGACCCATGACCTAAGATCCATAACCCAGTGACTAGGTACATTGCATCTTGTTGGGTATCCATAATCCATTACCCATAACCCATAATCCATAATCCATAACTCGGTTTGCAACCCGAAATCCGGACTAAAGCACCCGGTAGCGGATCTCGGGTTTTACTACCACCCGATCCTCTGGGAGGATCCGTGGGAACCGTGGATAGTAAAATGAAATTTGTCTATAAATAGTGAGTCATTTATCTCTCGCTCACTACCACTCTTAGGCGTACTTTTTCTTGATAAGGTTTTAAAGGTACCATTTTGAGGGTCGTTTAAGTCCTTATTTGATCACTTTTGTATCCGTTATTGCTTAATATCGTTCCTTTTCACTTTTAGGTCTCGTGAAGGCAAAATCTTTGGAATGGCACTTATTTGGACGAAAAGGCGCGAATATATGAAGAAAATGGCCAAAGTCAAAATCGAGACACTCACGATTCTTTGAAAGTAGAAAGCGGCGGCGTCGGTGCTATTGGCGACGCCGTCCCAAAATTATTGAGGCGATCGGAACCCAAAACTCGTATTTTCAAGTGGCGGCGTCTAGTTATGGAAGAGTAGGCCGTCGCTACTCGGGCGGCCTAGATGCAATCGAGACGACGTCGAAAGCGAAGAGGGCGGCGTCACGGACATAAGGTGGCGCCGTCGCAAGGTTAACGTGGCCAAGGCGAAACCACAATGGCGGCGACACGGCGGCGTCACTAAACATAAGGTGGCGCGTCGCAATTGTAATCTTATATATAGAATCCGAATTTTTCGGTCTTTGTGTGGAGAGTCTTTGGGTAAAACCTAAAACCGAACCTAAGGTGTCTTGTACGATATTTTAGGGTTTTAAACCCTATCTTACATCAAGATAAGTCTTTACTTCATTAATTCAATTATGTCTTTGATTATTTGTGTGTATGCTTGCATGTTCTCCATGTCAAGCTAATTTATTTGTGTGTTTGCTTAGGAAGTATGAAACTTAATTATTGAATATTGATTGGTTGTTTCTTATCTTAGTTGATTAATGATCTAGTAATGCGATAGGTCATTCGTTGTGTATAATGCTTGATTCATCTTTGTGAACCTTAGAGTATAATTACGAGTAATTGTAGGCTAAACCATCAAAGCGCCTTAGAGTAGGAGTTTATAATCTCTAGTGGGTTTGTAGACAAGACCCTTTGGTAAGTTCGAAGAGTTAGGGAGAAAGCATACCTACAACTTTAGACACACAACGCATGACTAGGAATAAGGCGTGACACTCAACCATCAATAGGAGATAATTAAGGAGTAATACAAACTAAGTAAACACATCTTTAAACTATCATACGAGCACACATTAATTAGACATAGACTCCCACAACCTTAGTTTAGATAATTAGATAATAGTAGAGTAATCGGTGAAATACCAACCCCCAAATCCAATACCGAGATTCGTACCTTTCCATTTTCATAAAATATAAAAGATAAAAATAATCTTCCTCAACCTTAACCTTAGCGTAGTAACTCCTACTAGCATTCCTATTCCCCAGAGAGCGATATCAATACCGTGGCTTACCCTAATTACTACACTACAACGATTAGGTTCCTTTGCCTGGGTGTTATAAAACTTGCTCGAAGAAAGGAAGTTCCTTTGACCCCGAGCGGCGTGTGGCGTTATCAAGTTTTGGCGCGGCTGCGGAATAGAATAGCTAGTTAGTAGTCCACCTCGTTTAGGTTTCTTTGCTTGATTCCTATCAAGTAAACTTTTCTCATTTTAGCTTTCTCTTAGTCTATCCCCTTCTTCGTGACCTTTGTTCGTAACCATTTTCATTAACTATTCCGTTAGCCGTTATGGAGAGCGAATCGCCAAAACTTTCACCCAATCAACGAAATCCACTACATAATCTACCCTTTCCACTCCAAAATGAGATCTTGAGGTTCCGGCAATATCATGATGAATCCTTTCTGGCGTGGACTCGAATTAAATATTTATTACAAAAGTCCTTTATCATGGTATTGATTCTTGTTTCCACTACAATTCTTTTACACTCGTATCGCCCACGAAACCCAAAGGAGACTTGACTATGTAGCGGATGGGGATATTTGGGGACGTGGTGTTCGAAATGCATGGGAAACCTTTGAGATTCACGCCCATTTAGAAGTGGAACATGGGACCCAAAAAGCGAATCTTTAGACCTATTTTCAATTTGGAAACTTGATTGGAAGGTTGTTTAGGAAGGAGATGATTAGAGTTGAGGTACCAAGGTGCATGTCATGGTTAGGCGCTACCACGGTACAAAATGAATACATAGGTGATCTTGATAAGATGGAGGATAGAGTAGAAAATCCAATCCCATCGGATAACCCACAAGTCCTACCATCACTTGAGGAACACACATCGCCTATAACTTACCGGAAGAAGTAGAAGAGACTATAGGAACCCCAATATTGTAGAACCTTTGGACCAACCACCACTAGGAATGTAGGTTTAGATGCTTGTTGTCATGACCTCTCTCTTAGTCCTAGGAAAGTTCCTAATTTTGATGAACAGAGCCTCAACCAAAACCTTACCCAATTTTCCGTCTTTAGATGTGAATCTTGGAATTGAATTAGGCCCCAATCCACCCATCAAAATAGATAGTCCGGGTAGTTGCTTGATAAAGGTGGTAGATTCTAGGCCATGTAGAGTGGAAGCTAATATAGGAGTAACCCATGACCTTACACACTTATATCACCCATTCATGGTTGATAACAAGAAACATTATGGGTTTAAACCGGGTTTATTAGGTCAAGATGGATCCTTAACTAAGAATCTTTTGAAGTTGATAGAAGATGATCCATTTTTAGGAGAGAGATTTGATTCACCCGCTACACCAATAGACTTAGGTAAGGTTATAATGAATGGAGCACACTCCTTTGAGCATATAAATCACCCATCACCCTCTCCTCACGTAGCAAATTTCCACCCTAAGGGTGTGTATTGCTACTATCACCCGCACTTAAACTTAAGTGTAGGAAAACTTCCCTTTATCTGTTAAATAAGGGTAGAGTCAGGCTCGTGACTCGAACAAAAACAAGCGCTTCTTGGGAGGCAACCCATGTGTATTTGTTTTTCATTTTTATTTGTGTGCCGTATATCTTTTATTGATTGTTTATTCTCATGTTTAAATTTTTAAAAATGCTTTATTTTGTTTTTAACCTCGTCTTAATTGCATATAAAGGTATTTTACATAAGGGATAAGTGTAGGGAGGATTACACGTTTTCAAAAAGCGTAAACATGAGAATAACAATTAACTAAAAGATATTTATGTTTGTTTGTTCGAGTCAAATGCTTGTATCGAGTCATAATGGATGTTTTGCGAAATTTTCCAGATTCTAAAGATGTAAATTTTCGAATTTTTTCGAAAAATCGCAGACCGGTTTTGTCGGGATAACTTTGGCGTCGTCGAGATTGCAACTGACGGCGTCGGAAGGAGTAAAACATCGATTACTTTTCTCGTTTTACGAGCTACTTATAAATTTTGGAATTTTCGGTCTTAATTTTCTTAGAAATTCATAAACATCCATTCCACAAGCATTATATCCTAGTTTAAATCGAGTCTTATATATATTATTACCGCCGATTTTACTGTGAAGGTTTCGTTTGTTTTCTTCAAGTGTGCGGGTTTAGTTTGTCAAGAAGAAGTTACATAAGATTGGAAGGAGCTTTTCACGCAATAATTCTTCTTGGAAAGAGTTTAACCACCACTTTACGGATCCTACCGAGCTAATCGGGGAGTATTAGTTTCTTTCGTTTTAATTACCTTCTTTTATCATAACTTTGATACTTTCGGGAACATTGGGGACAATGTTCGGTTTAAGTGTAGGGAGGAAAATAAAGCGGAACTTTGAAACTATGCTTATCCTTGATTATTTGCTTTGTCAATTGTATTTGTGTAATAAACCATGAGAAAATGTCGGTTAGGGTAATTTTGGCACCAAATTTAAAATTTTTATGACATATAAGAGTGGGCCATTAGTCTTAACAAAAGCGTCTCACGGATAGGAAGTTGCATGACTAGCACAAAACCCTTTACCACCCAAATTCCACCAAAATGTGAGGATCGCCCTTAGATTAGTAGGAATTAAAGCATTCATCTTTAATGCTTAGAGTGTGAACCGGTAGTATATTAGATTCTAGAACTTGTTTTGTGATGCATTCGAGATCGCAAGTGAGGCTACACTTGTGTAGTTAGGAATAACTAAATGATAAGAGGCATTAGGATAACCCTTGTTTGATACACGTAATATAATTACTTCTTCCACTTGGTTGAGTAATTCCCCACACCCTTGCGTTGTACTCATTTTTAGTACACGATACCCTAGTTAACCCCTCGAGCCTATCCTTTTCGCGGTTCTCGTGATATTTCGGTTTTCGAATATCAATGAAAACATTGTTTACACCCCACCCCAAATATACACCCAAATCGCCTTAGCCTACCCCTTATGCACTCACTTTTAGTGCAAATGTTTATTATCACCCTAAACCCTTAGTTCAATTATCTAGTTGCTTGCATAAGTTGCTAAGTCGAGTCATATCCTTTGTATCTGATTTTGGGATGATTGGGATTCATGGGAAAAGTTAAAGTTTATGAAATGACGGAAGGGCGTTAAATTCAAATTCCCTTTGTTTGCGTAATAATGTACCCCAAGTGTTTTGATCTTTTCAATTCGGGTCAAATTAGTGTTAGAGTAATAAAAACTCAAGTGTAGGGATATGCCTATAAATCCTAGTATTTTGATGTTATCATAGAGGATGGTAGAGTAAAAGTGTATGAAAAAAAAAAAAAAAAAAAAAAAAAAAAAAAAAAAATAGAAAAAAAAAAAAAAAAAAAGTGAAAAATAAATATAAAAAAAAAAAAAAAAAAAAAAAAAAAAACATACGGGCTACCATCCTACATCTATCCTTTAAATTTATGTTTGTTTATTTCCATTATCTAGAGTTTAGAGTGTCGAGTCTTGGCTTAGCAGCGCCATTCTTCATATGCATTTAACATAGAGATTTTTGACTTACCACCACTAAATAGCCTATCCCACCAAACCCTTATTTCCCTACCGTAAGCCTAACGTTACAACCCTTTAAAGACCTCTTTGATAGTCTTTCCTAGGTGCTTCGCCAAGCGATGGAGGTTTGATCTATTCTCAAGCCTATGGTAATCTATGTACTAGGACCGGTTAATGAGTGTTTATCTTCCATTTCCTATATTGTTATATTTCATATATACACCGAGAGAGATGTGAGTATCCAAACACCCCATGTGAGGTGCTAGTATGTAATTCCGTGCTTGTTATGACTTTCTTGGGGCTTATATGTGTTGTGGACCGTTTTGAATTAATGCTTCATGACCCCAACTTATAAATTAATTGGCTAAAAGCACATTTGCTTGAGGACAAGCAAATAACAAGTGTAGGGATATTTGATAAGGTTTTAAAGGTACCATTTTGAGGGTCGTTTAAGTCCTTATTTGATCACTTTTGTATCCGTTATTGCTTAATATCGTTCCTTTTCACTTTTAGGTCTCGTGAAGGCAAAATCTTTGGAATGGCACTTATTTGGACGAAAAGGCGAATATATGAAGAAAATGGCCAAAGTCAAAATCGAGACACTCACGATTCTTTGAAAGTAGAAAGCGGCGGCGTCGGGTGCTATTGGCGGCCGTCCCAAAATTATTGAGACGATCGGAACCCAAAACTCGTATTTTCAAGTGGCGGCGTCTAGTTATGGAAGAGTAGGCCGTCGCTACTCGGGCGGCCTAGATGCAATCGAGACGGCGTCGAGAAAAGAAGGGCGGCGTCACGGACATAAGGTGGCGCCGTCGCAAGGTTAACGTGGCCAAGCGAAACCCTAATGGCGGCGACACGGCGGCGTCACTAAACATAAGGTGGCGTCGTCGCAATTGTAATCTTATATATAGAATCCGAATTTTTCGGTCTTTGTGTGGAGAGTCTTTGGGTAAAACCTAAAACCGAACCTAAGGTGTCTTGTACAGTATTTTAGGGTTTTAAACCTATCTTACATCAAGATAAGTCTTTACTTCATTAATTCAATTATGTCTTTGATTATTTGTGTGTATGCTTGCATGTTCTCCATGTCCGGCTAATTTATTTGTGTGTTTGCTTAGGAAGTATGAAACTTAATTATTGAATATTGATTGGTTGTTTCTTATCTTAGTTGATTAATGATCTAGTAATGCGATAGGTCATTCGTTGTGTATAATGCTTGATTCATCTTTGTGAACCTTAGAGTATAATTACGAGTAATTGTAGGCTAAACCATCCAAAGCGCCTTAGAGTAGGAGTTTATAATCTCTAGTGGGTTTGTAGACAAGACCCTTTGGTAAGTTCGAAGAGTTAGGGAGAAAGCATACCACACAACTTTAGACACACAACGCAACTAGGAATAAGGCGTGACACTCAACCATCAATAGGAGATAATTAAGGAGTAATACAAACTAAGTAAACACATCTTTAAACTATCATACGAGCACACATTAATTAGACATAGACTCCCACAACCTTAGTTTAGATAATTAGATAATAGTAGAGTAATCGGTGAAATACCAACCCCCAAATCCAATACCGAGATTCGTACCTTTCCATTTTCATAAAATATAAAAGATAAAAATAATCTTCCTCAACCTTAACCTTAGCGTAGTAACTCCTACTAGCATTCCTATTCCCCAGAGAGCGATATCAATACCGTGGCTTACCCTAATTACTACACTACAACGATTAGGTTCACCTGGGGTGTTATAAAACTTGCTCGAAGAAAAGGAAGTTCCTTTGACCCCGAGCGGCGCGTGTGGCGTTATCCAGATGTCAAATAATACTTTAGCTAGATGTTGATTAAGAGGAAGCGTGCCCGTGACTACATCCGGGTTGTGCTGAATGTTTCCATCTCCTAGTACATAAGCTCTTCCACGGGCCGTGTTATTCTGGTTAGCATTCTGCTTTGGACACTAATTCTTGTAGTATCCTTTTTTCGCCACAGACGTGACATATCACGGTTATTGGTTGCAAGTTAGCACCAGTGGCTTTGCAATCTACAATCATGTGGCCTGTTTTCTGACATCTCACGCACTTAATAAAGCAAGGCCCATTGTGATGCATCTTGCATCGGTTGCATAGAGGAAAGCTTCCACTTCCAGTATAACCACTGCCCCCAGCGGGTGTGGCTACGTAAGCTCTGGCAGCTTCCTTCCTGTAGTTCTGTTGTTGGTGATGGTTATTCCGGTTCTGTTGGTAATTGTGGCTGTTGTTTTGGTTGGTGTTGTTGTAGGTGTTATTGCTGGGATAGTTGTTGTGATGATGGGTGGTTCTCTTGTCATCAAGCTTCCGCTTGTGATCATTACCTCCTTGGGTGGAACCACGCTTGACTTCCCGATCCATTAACTTCTAAGCAATATAAATTGCTTCTTCCAATGACTGTGGTTTTGATGAGTTGACATTCCCCTCAATACTTTGGGTAGTCCCTCAATATACTTCTCCAATGTTTTCTCAAGATCAGGTACTACAATTGGGCATAGTACCGCGAGTTCCTGAAACCTTCGATTGTAAGTCTTGAGATCAGTTCCCTTCACAACCAGTTTGATAGAACTAAAGCACCTTTTTAGTTCTTGGACCGTTTATGACTCGAGGTTGTTTAGATCTCATATAATCTAGGAACATAATAATGAAAGCGGAATATTCAAATAAGAATTAACATTATTATGAACAAGGTTTTTCTTTAATAACACTCCAAGCCCCAACTATTATTTGATCAGAATAATACGGTTACAACCAATCTGTAACAGGAATCAAGTGATTCTTGAGGCTAAACTAAAAAAACCCTAGGCGTCCATTAGGTGACGCCTAGACACACACACCCCTTTAGTATTCGACTACATTATGGAAGACTTAATAAAAAACGTGTTAGGTGACGCCTAGACACACACACACCTTTAGTAATCGACTACATTATGGAAGACTTAATAAAAAAACGTGTACCCTATGTCTCTTTATATAATAGATATTTAGGGTTTACAAAAGACTACAAAGGACTAATAAGTAAAATCTTCTTTATCAAGCAAGTCCCTTGTGTTTCATTCTTCATTATTTGAAGAATTATTCCTTTGTCACTTTAAGTCCTTCTTGTTTCATTCTTCTTGTTTAGTATCATCAAATCAATAAACCCAGCAATCTTCCCATATTTGATGATGACAAAACAAACACATTCTTGTACGAACTTCTCTAGACGAAGTAGAGAAATCGAGATAATTAAATCTCACCACGAATGAAACAATCTTGTCTTCTCCTTAATCCATGCCATGCCACCACACATAAATAAGCTGCAAATCATATCTCTGTAGTCTTCTTCCCCTTTTTGTAATCACCTAACAGGGGACATGTCAAGATATGCAACTTTGATTGTCACTTCCCCTCAAGTGATGCATGTAGATGGTTTAAAATTTAATCAATAAGCTTCCCCTGAAACCAATATGTTTACCATCTCTTGAATTGTCAATTCTGTAGGCTCCTTGTAATGATCACTAATGAAGAAAACCAAGTATAACGAATTTGATGAAGAAGTAGAATAACCCAAACTTGTGTCTTATGTCTTGTACTATCCACATGACTCTGAATGTATACCCAAATCGATGTATTAGGAGACCGCAATCCCTTGACAAAATCCTCATCTTCAATGAGACACTGAGCACTACAATGCAACTCCTTTAAGTGATAGCAAATCCATTTTGCTAGACTTGTCAATCGTTATCACAATCATTGAAGCACAAACAGTTATCTTCAAAGTGTAACACCGGCTTTGAGATATGATAAGATCACGCTTTGTGAAACTCAACTACAACATCAAATAAGTGATAATCAATTGTCTTCGTAATCACCTTTTCAAGTAAAACCAAATATGAAGCCTTTATAAACTTTTAAGAACATTTAACCAAAATCTAAAAATCCAAACTTAATCATGTGTGTCGTTTGATATCACAAATAAATCAGAAACCGTAACCATATGCTATCTGATATCAAACAATACTAAGAACCATATGAACTTCCCATCATACTTTGTAACTCATGCTTATAAAAATCACAAACAAAACTGCTTCCTTTGTTGCCCTCGTATCACGTTTGCACAATTAATCTTTTACAAAACTTAGTCAATACTCACATTATGAATAAAGTCTAACAAACATTCATTTAAACAAGCACGTAACACTAATATGCAATGAGCAGCTTCAAGTGGTATTAAGTAGCACTAATAAACTCGTGTAGCATCAAATTTTATAACTGAGTAGTACCAATCTGTAGAAACGTAGCAATAGCATAAACCATAATATCTCCATTCCTTATTGCTACATGAAAATTACAAAACCCTAGTATCATGTACTTTAGATAACAATAACATTTAACTAAGTAACACCAGATAAAGATACTTGATGGTATCGCGCAATTGTGACATACTTGGCGGTGAAACATAATACTAGCAGATTGGTTTCTGATGGCAATGATTACTTTGGATAAGCAGCAGCAGTTACATTCAAAAGTAGCAGCATATACGAATAAGTAGCAGCAGAAACATGTGAACAGTAACCTCATATAACAACTCCCATAATATCACAACCCTTGAAAAACCACAAATAAAATACTCCAAACAACAGCTCAAACCAGCAACCAATCAGTCCAAGGTCAGTAATATCCAACAGTAGTATCATGAAGGTAGCAGCACTAAATATCGTAGCACCACTAACTCTCAATGACTGATCATGGAGCAAGCGGTGATGAAAGCATAACGATGGTTTGAAAGATTCGGCGAGATATAAACATGGAATCGGTTGGATAACGTGAAAAGTAACAACCTTAACCAACGGTGGCCTTAATATCTTGATTAAATATGAACTAAGATAGCATGCACTTTTTGACCAATAACAATGAGACCCAGCTTTACATGAAATCACAATCATAACGTTCCAAAGCATGAGAATAAAGAATCCTTAAAAGCCCTCCAAAACAAATCTTCACTTTTGAAAAGTAATAATCCCCCAAAACGAATCTTCAATATTATATTAGATATATAAGTGTTTTGGTGGATTAAAGAATCAAAAAGCACAACCAGTAAAAAGACATAACTAGGGTTCCTCATTGAATATTAATTCAACTCAACAACACCAGTTTTAATAGTAGCACCAGTATCCATATCAAATTGATCTAAGAACTTTATCTCCAAACCAATGATCATGTGAATAATATTAGAAAAGCATGCATGATCATCGACTAATGTGAACATGAATTATCTTGAAGAAACATATACCATCAACACCAATGGCCATAAACCAAGATGAAAACGTGAATTAAACATGCATAGAACACTAAGCGACTTTCATGATGACTTAAACCAATAGAATAAAGAAATCAATTACGGTGAAACCCTAAGAACCTAAAATCCAAAACAAAATACCTCCTCTGCGGTTTTGACCTGAATAACTTTCGATTGAGAGCTCCAATTGAATATCCTTTCGGTGAAAAGTTAGTTTGATATATAGAGAATCTCCAAAAACGATTTCAGCCCTATCCAACGACTAATGAAGAAGTTATCGCCGTTTGAAACTGACCTGCAGAAAGATACGAATTTTTTCCAGATTCAAAATTTTCTTCTTTTCTCCATTCTTCGACAAATAAAACCTTGTAAATCCCAGATATCACGAGCCCCTTGCTTTGATACCACCTGATAGAACTAAAGCACCTTTTTAGTTCTTGGACCGTTTATGACTCGAGGTTGTTTAGACCTCATATAATCTAGGAACATAATAATGAAAGCGGAATATTCAAATAAGAATTAACATTATTATGAACAAGTTTTTTCTTTAATAACACTCCAAGCCCCAACTATTATTTGATCAGAATAATACGGTTACAACCAATCTGTAACAGGAATCAAGTGATTCTTGAGGCTAAACTAAACAAACCCTAGGCGTCCATTAGAGGAATTGACGCCTAGACACACACACACACCCCTTTAGTTGAAGAATTCTTCCTTTGTCACTTTAAGTCCTTCTTGTTTCATTCTTCTTATTTTGTATCATCAAATCAATAAACCCAACACAGTTGGTGGAACTCATCTTCCAACTTTTTAATCTCAGTGCGGGGACAATACTTCTTTAGCATTTTCTTCTTGAAGTCAGCCCAAGTGAGTTGATAAGCTGCTTCAACACCCATAGTTTAGGAAGAAAAATTCCACCAAGACAGGGCATCATCCAAAAGAGTCCTTGTAGCAAAAGTGACCTTGTAGTCATCACTACACCCGCTTCTCATGAATATTGTCTATGTGCGCTCAAACCAACGAGCCAAATCTATTACTCCTTATGTTCCTTTGAAAAAGGTTGGCTTACAGTTCATGAAATCTTTGTAGGTGCACTTGCGAGCAGTAGCTGCCTCGCTTTCTCCGTTAGGCTCTTTGGTCTTTGCTAGAGCGGGCCATTGATCTTGCTTGTCTCTCGAGTCTTCGCATCAACACTTATCTCGCAACTAGTTTTTGGATAGCAGCTTGGGACATGGCTGGTTCTGGAGTTCCAGTTGATCTTCTTGTACGAGGCATATTTCTATTAATACCCCAAGAAAACATATGTATAGAATTTACAAAATGACCATGTTATGTTAGAATGTAACAAATAACAAGGTAAATGCATAGAAATCATAACAATACTGCCACAACAACTAAATCCATGAGAATAATAAGATCATGACATGTCCGAATACTATCACACATGTAAAATGATCAAATCTGGTCCACATCAATCAATATCATAAAACAACATAATATCACAAATTCACAACCACATATAGTCATAAATAACTTGCAAATTTTTTCATATAAAAATAGATATAAGCGTCATATTTATGCTACACACCCGTGGCTAGGATATAGTACAAAATCGATAGATAAGGATCTAATCTAATGGCTACCGGATGCTCTCCGAGAGCGACTCTCGAGCTTTGTAATCATCTTGAGAAGGATGCATATATACTCTGGTATCGGGCCTGGATATCTACCACTACAGCCTCTAGTGTGGCAATCCTAGAGTAAGCCATCACTAAGTTGTCACTCTGCCTCATTAATGCTTGTGACATCATCAGATCGTTGTCATATAGCAAAGGTATGTGTTGACTAGTTTGTCTGTGATGTTCCTCCATATTATATGCCCTTTCACGAGTCTCCTGCAACCCGATGCTTAAGGTATCTATCTCCTGCTGCATAGTTGCTTGCCTAGCAACTAACTCCTCAATTGTATCTTCAACTGACTTGATGCGCTCAAGAGGTAGCTCATCAAGATGACCTAAGGCAGTGTCGATATGTTCCTCATGTCGTTCCATACGTGCCATGAGTGTAGGAATGGTAGGCGGTCGGTCCATTGCTGCTTTTTTCTCCCATCTTGAATACCCGTAGTGGTGTAGGGATATCTGGATAAGGTGATCGCAAAGAATCGTATCTGGAAATAATGGTCCTTGCCTCCTCTCCGAGATCAAGAAATTTGTAGCTGATGGCGGGGGCGGTGTAGGTTCTAAAGTTGGCGGCAATACATACGTGGGTAACATGTATGGATGTGGGTGTGGTGACGGTGAGGGCACGGGAAGTTTCCTTTTCCGTGTAGTCTCACGGGTTTTCCTGGGGCGAACCGGTGGTGTGTTTGGTGAGGGTGGAACTGGTGGTGTCGGTGATGGTATCTTGGTAGCACGTGATCGGATAGATTTTACTCTTTTCCGTGGTGTGTTCATTCTGATTAGACCATTTGGGTGGTAGCTTTAGGCTTCCATGAATGGTTCGGGTTCATAAGGCTGTAAGACCCGAAACTTCCTACGTCTAACTAGTGAAGGTGGTGGTGATGGTGATTCGGAAGGTGAAGAAGAGTGCGCCTCGGATGGCTATGCATCCGCAAAGTAGGATATCCCTCCTAGCAAGCACATACGGATCGCTCGGAAACGGGCGATATCAGTACTACCGCGAAGTCCTCGGATGACTCCTCAAGGATCGACTCCATATCTTACGAAGGCGTCGGGTCTTGGTGAATGGTGGCGTGTCGTGGAAGGAAGAATATCTTCGAGCTCAGAATCCGATAAGATAATATATAAGAGATGAACTAAACCCAAAAACATTATTATTTCACTCATAATATCGCTGTAAATTAAAAAAATTCAAACCACGTGAATTAGTCGGCGAAAAAGTCAAAAAACAATTATTAAAAAAAGAAACTGACCAATACAGGTGAAATGTTGACCGTTAAATCTGACCCGTGAAATAAAGGATGTGAATAACAGAATTCTGTTATTAGTTATGATCTGTGAGATTTTATTTTATATTGTGAATTGGTTTTTGATTAAATTTGTTGTTGTTATTGTTTTTTGTGTTCATGTGATATGATGATTAAATCAAATTTCAATGTTCATCATGTATGTCCCCATTTCAAAAGGTTTGAAAATTATTTTTTATTAGTATTTCACTATTTCGATGATGATGAAATAATGTTTTCTTTTAGGTTTTGTACTTTATGTTTTTTTACAAATGGTCCTTTCTCATCTATACTACATTATAAAGCATTTGAGATTTGCTATAAAAGGAAGTTTTAAAATTCCAAGACAAAACATATTAATATAAAAAGAAATTTAAAAAATTAATGTAAAATTTAAAAATTTAAGTCTCATTTAAACCATATGTAACCCCCTCCAATACTGATATATTTTAATATAATTTTTTATTAGAAAAACTCATTAAACTTATAACCAGTAATTTAATGCTAAAATTTGAAAATAAAAGTGTTAAGTATTTACACTGTTAATAATTTAGACGTTCATACTTTTGAAAAACATATATCTACTACGTTGTAAAGTATTTAGGACATGCTAAATAATGAGCGTTTAAAATGAAAAATATTTGATCGTCGCAAAATAGTCACCCGTGCACATGCATTGCGTTCTTCTGCATCTTCTAGTCTATACTTATGTACTTTTGAATATGTACTCCTTGATCTCATATTTATAGTTCACATTTTTTTTTGGTTATCTCAAATTGATTGTTCATTTCTAAAAGTAAATTGGAAATTTATATTAAGTTTACCATATTACTCTCACTTAAGGTTATTATTACAAATTTTAGAGAAATTATAAATTAATTGGTTAAGGGTAAAACTGTCATTTTGCAAAAAGTAAAAAAGAAGTAATGATGATGGTATTCTTAGACTGTGTGTTTTTTGCCTGTGGACAATAATTTTAAGACGGAAGAAGTAGTATTTATAGAGGTGGCAAATTTTGCAAAAGTATAAGTTGTTATGGACAATTTTTTAAAAGTTAGGGTCTTTTTAGATTGCATGTAGGGATGGCAAAAGACTAAACCGACGGGAAAATCAAAACCCGAACCGGTTGGGTCGGGTTCGGGTTTGCGAGTTTGGATGCGGGTTTGGTATTGATAAAAATTTAGCGGATACGGGTTCGGTGCGGTTTACGTAATACCCGCCGATTACCCGCACTGCATCTGTGATTCTGCTTACTCCAATCTATATCCGCTTTATTGATATTATAATTAACTAGAATATATATATACATTATATATAATTTCTTCCGCTATATTTTTTCATATAAGTATCTCTATTACATAACATATTTTATTTAGTACAAGAATAATTTAAAAGCGTTAAATCTTTTGATACGATATTCATTTTCTTTAAAAAATTGAATATATTAGGGTGTTTTCCTTTGTTCTGTCGGTTGATTTTAGTGCGACTTAATTTTAATACCGTCATTTTGTCTATATAATAATCAATTGGGGATAACTGATACCCGCGGGGAAACCCGAAAAACCGATGGATAATATTAGTCTGTATCCAAGTGGGTATTAAGCGGTACGGTGCGGATATTATAAGCGGGTTCTGCACGATGACACTAAAATCCGCCCGAACCCGACCCGCTTGCCATCCCTAATTGCATGACATTCTTAATGGTTTAATTGGACAAAAATAATAGTAGCTTAATTATTAGCGAGCGTAGCAGGCGATAGACTCGAGCTAGTTCACATGTGCGATAAATCACCATACTTGGTTTCCTATTTTGTTTCTTTTTTTTTTTTTTTTTTTTTTTTTTTTTTTTTAATTTTCTCTTTTGTTTAATCAATGTTTTTAAACTTTGTAAAGCATATATATAGACATAGAATCTTTTTTTGCACATTTTAATTTTTATAACTTATTTTTTGTTGCGTAAATTTAGCAATATAGTTTAGTTTATTAGTTATACTTAATAAATGAACATGAGATATTTTTTTTAAACGACACCTAATTTTTAAGGTCGTTCATTGTGTCTCATGCTCGTTTAGCTTGTGCTCATTTGACTTCTTTGCTCGTTTAGCCTAGGGGTGTTCACGGATCGGGTAATATCCACAGTAACCAAAAAGCGAAACTGAACCGAACCGAATCGAACTAAATATTCAGTTAGCGATTTGGATATGGTTTGGCAATGAAAACCAAAAACCGAACCGAAAACCGAATTCATATAAATATATTTTTTTAAAGTATTTATATGAAAAAACAAATCACTAAAACTCTTTCTTAGTATAAATATAACATTATTTAAGTTAAAAAATTTGTGGTAAAAATATATACTAATTACATGAAAAATAATTATATAATTCGGGTTATTTGGTTCGGTTTTTGGTTATAGAATTTGGTTTCGGTTATTGATTCGGTTGAACCAAATTTATCTTGCCTTCGGTTCAATTTATGACTAAAACTTTATTTTAACCAAACTAATCGAATCAAATAATCCAATAACCGAACTCGACGCTCCTAAAGTTTCGAATTTGGTGGTATCGTTCTTCCCCACCTGACCCACCAATTTACAGGTTGGCCTTTGTTTACATGTTCCTCGTTCACATGTGTTTCATTCACGTTTGTTGTTTTGGTAACTTGTGTTTTTTACTACCGAAATACTCCAAAGCGCTTTCAGTACGATAAATGTCTGATATATAAAATACAAACAAGGTTTTAACTGATATGGCCCTTGTTTACTTGTTACTTGTTCACGTGTATTTGAAACACTAACAATCGATATACAACGAGTATTCTTGATCGTGCTTTACAGCGAAGCATGATTGCTAACAACTAACATATGATATTTGTCAAACAAAATATATTCCTATGATGCATAAGTTTATAGTTTTGGTTTATTAATGAATAATGATTCAAAGTTAAAGTTTTGCAAATTTGATCTAAGCATGTAATAAACATATTGTAGCACATTTTCAAAATATGCACTAAAATACTAAAAAGTTAAAAAAATAAGAATATATAACTTCATGAAATTTTAATCACGTTGGCATGATCTTGTTATGATTAAGCAAAAAGTTTATTTAATTATTTGTTGATATGCATTAATACTTACTTTTGCCATCATAAATTATATGTTTACTTTTCAGAAAAGGATCATCTCAAGTTGGTGGGACAACTTGACTCAAGTTAGAGGATCTTTATGATCGGATTAAAATAAAAGGTCAAGATTACAAGTGAAACCATATCATCTTAACCTTTAATTTTAATATGATGATTGAAGATTCTCTAACTTGAAATCAATTACTCAAACGATCATCTCCTTACATTTCTAGTTTGTTTTGTTTGAAGTATCAATATTTAAATTTTAAATTTTAACCAATCAAAATACATTTGATTAGTAGATATTGAATGCTTTCACTATTTTTAAATTCTGTTCAATATGAAAAATGAACATATAATTGAGTGTCATATTTGATTTGATACGTGGTTTTGATATCAGGGTATTGATTCATTAACAAAAAAAGTTGTTTGATATATAGAGTTTGGTTTCAAGTAATGTAGAGTTTTCATATCAAATAACTTTCTTTGTTAGTGAATCCATTCTCTGATATCAAAACTCACATACCATTAGTCAAGTTACGGGTTTTTAAGCGATACATCATTAATATTGTTAGTGTATTTAAAAAATGCACAAAATGAAAACTCCCATCATGTATAATGTTTGTATGGGATTGATTAGAGTTCTCTCATATAGAACATATAAAACATTAGAACACTTGGCACATATGATTTAGTTATGTTGCCTTATTAGTAGTCATGAAAACCCGGATTGCATCCGTACAAGAGGGTAAAGGCCGCCATGAGTACTCACCGCCTATAAAGGGAATTTTGTATTAGTAGCAAGGCGATTAGATATCGTATCATAGTAGAAAGATGATAAGATATTGCACCACCAGTAGTGAAGGAATAATGTGCAAAAATAATATATTTAGTTATATATTTAATTATATATAAGTGAATCACGTCCAGTAATTAAGGCATAAAGGTTCACACTGGTGCATCACAAGTGGAAGTAATATTTATTATAGTAGTGTTAAATATTGATGGTAGAGAGAATTAAATTAAAAGCAAATTACTTAAATGGACCACTTACATAACCAATTTACAAATACAAACATTTTCCTAACATTTTACCAAAATGAACTATATCTGTCACTCTCAACATAACGGCCCAAAATGTAACTATTTTATGGATATATGTGACTAAATATAATATATTGGTAAAGTAAATGAACTTTTTGCAATGGCAGAGTTAATAGCACATGTACAAACTTCTTTTGCATTTTTCTCATTGGATAGATCATGCAACATCCACGTGACCTCCTTTCATGTACAAACTTCACCTTGCGCTCATTGAATAAAGATTGTTTAATAGCATAGGTACAAACTTCACCTCGCCCAGACACTCTCAGCACGCTAGCCTCGCCCTGTGCACCCTAGCTCACGCCCACCAGCCAGCACGCCACTCCCACGCCTGCCCACGCCTGCTCCACGCCCGCCCATACCGCCACGCCCAACTTAACCTCTCGCCTGGGGCGCCTGCACGCCCTCACTTACTTGGTTTGTATCACGCCCAAACTCACGCCTAAAATTGGTTATACACGCGTATTTCGGTTTAAAACATATTCCAGAAATCTAACGTATAACATTGAAAGTTCATTTTCGAAAAATATATAGGTGAGGTTCATTTTAAATCTAACGCAGAAAGTGTTCGTTTAAGAATTTTCTTAAATTAATTGTGTCAACTTAATAAGTTATAAAGATTATAACTTGAAGTGTAAACATATAAAGAGATTGAGGTGCAAGTGAAACTTAGAAGGTTTCCTTGAGGACAAGAAAATGTAGCCTATATAAAGAAAGGCACATTCATAAGTTTCATACAATTCACAAAACAAACACACAACCCTAAATCCCTCTCTTACTCTTCCCTCTCTCGTGCGCCGACCGACAAAAAGCCAAGGACGGTCGTTTAATTAGCATTAAATTCTCCCTAAAAGAAATAACCAAGACTAACGTTCGGTTACAAACTCTTTCAATTAGCATTAAATTTTCGGTTATACTAATTTTCGAACATAAAAAAGTACCACATATGAATAATCAATTTATATGGTGATGATGAATGCAAACTCTCTTGAAGTGACGAGAAAGGGAGATGGTTGGCTCGAGATGGTGAAGTCAAGCCACATAGAAGTTAGTGATAGTGAGAAGGTAAAAACAATAATAAGATATGAGTTGAGTTTAATATAAACCTCATGTTCTTTAAAGACCCAATAAACAAATCTTGACCACTCATTTTTCAAAAAAAAAAAAATAAAAAAAAAAAAATAAATAAAAATCACTTTTCGCATTTTTTGAAAATAAAATATATCGCAAACAAGAATTGTTAGCGACAAAAAAATCGCACCATCGCTGATGAGAATTTTTATCTTTCGATAGATGAAGACGATATACTTTCAACGAATTTTTTTCGAGCTTTATTTTAGTTTCAAAATTTGCATCTTGAAAACTCACATGTGAATTGTTATGTTAGAAATCACCCATGATTTCAGAAATCATATGTGATTTCATAAAATCAAATGTGATTTTATAAAATCACATGTGATATTAAAATAACAAATCACATGTGATTTTTTCAGGTGAAAATTTCAACATTCATTAAAAAAAAAAAAAAATGTCGAAAGTATGAAGTGCCCCCTTTATAGAAAGATGATTTACTTTTTGTCATGAGGGTATGATTCTTTTTTTGTAAATGGTTTGTGAGATATTTGATTTTCTTTTAAACGGATGAAAACGGGTTTTTTTTTTTTTTGTTTTGATTAAAAGAAATGAATGACAATAATTAATTCATTAGGTCTTTAAAAAATTTGAGTTGTACATTGAATTTTTCTGGTATTTTGTATCGCTAAAAAGTGATGTTTTTGCTATTCCCTTTCTATTATTACCTAAGTATCAACTACTATTTTGTTTGTTTTCTGCTTGTACATATTGTTTAGAGTTTTCTCAATGATGTCAGGACTCAAGATAACATTGTATTCCTCTAGTAAACATCGTGATGGATCAAATCTTCATGGGCTCAAAAACGATATTCTGGGTCTAATTGCTTGTAAGTCTTGTTGGATTCCGAGATGTAGTTCAAAAGTTGGTAACCGATTCCTGGTAGCTTTGGTACGTACATAATCATATTAACCACTAATTCTTATGGGCCTATTAGAATACTAAAACTCATTTAGGTCCAATAACTCCACATTGTAAATTCTACAAGTACAAATGGGCTTTAATCTTTTTTCTAATGTTAAACACAACCCAGTTGGCCAGTTGTATGATATTATATATATATATATACTAAAACACATTCCGTTTCACTGTAGCTACAGTGCACACACAACTTTCAGTTTTGGCACTTTTAGCCCCTGAGGTTACTGCTCAATTGCAAAGTTTGTCCTTAACGTCCGTTAACTAACATTTGAGGATTAAATTTGAAACGCAACCATAACTTGAGGGGCTATTTCTGTGCAAATATTAAGCAAAAACAGCCCCTGAGGTTACCCTTTTTTTTCACCGTTAGTCCCTAAGGACTAACGTTGCAACAACCCGTTAGTTTCGGGGACTAAAATGAAAATTCCATCGCTACAATGCGTGATGCGCGTAGCGTTGTTTGCTACGGTTGCGCATAGTTTGGAATAGTCGCGTCTTGTTCATTCGCTATTTACACTTTCACCCTCAAATTAGCCGTGAAACGCACCGTTAGTCCCCTGTTATCAATCTTTGCGATTTAGTCCAAAAAAAAAAAAAAAAAAAAAAAACTTTAGCAAATTCATTCCCGTAAATAAAATGATCGAGGGCAACGCACTCCCGCCGCAACGCGCGGGTTAACCCGCTAGTTTATAGACCAAAAATCACAATGCTAGAAATAAAGCTAACATTTATATGTTGACAAATGACATATTTGTAAGGCCAAGTTGAAGAGTAAGATTTTGTGCATTCATGTGTACAAAGATGAATGGATTGAACATATGTTTAAGTCACTTTTTCACTACTCTTAATCTCTTATGTTATATAGACCATCACTTTGTTATACTAAAGTTGATCATTAGTTGCTAACTTGCTAACAAAATCAAACAAAATGAGAAACTTTTTTGCTAGCAACGCAACCTAGCGTCGGTGTCTAATTGAGATGCATCGATTAAGTATTCTACTCTACACTCCTTTACATTTTGTCATATATTAGTAGCTTTGTTTTATAACTTTTGCTTTACATACCATTTACGACCTTTTTGAAGTAGATTGTTGACTTGATAATAAAATATTGAATTCTTTGACTTATACAGAATTCATTCAGTAGTCTGATCCTATAAATTCATATTAGGTGTGGTCAATTTTAGCTTTTGAAAATAAGTGTAGTACTGTGGTCCATGCCTCGTCTATCTAGGCTCTATAAAATACCCAGTAATCCAGTATGCCTGACTCATAAGTCATAAGTTCTAGCTAGGCCCAGTTAAATTATTTTGTATTTTTATTTTACGTTTTAGTTTGAATTTCACATATATTTTTTTTTTTTTCATTAAAATTACATATATATCCGGCCTAACATAAAAATTGTATATATATCAACCTTAAAACTTAAAATTACATATATATATATATCCAACCAAACTTCAAAATTTCATATATCTCTAATCTAAAACTTAAAATTATGATATGTCCAAATACCCAATTTATATATAATAAAACCATAAAAAATATATTAAATATTATTTGATTTTTAAAATGACCATTATACCTTTATTCTTTTTTCATTATAATTACACATAGGGGTGTTAGTCGGGTTGTGTTGGTCAGGTTCCGGTCAATTCAGATCAAGGTTAAAAAAACATACCCGAACCCAACTCTATTTAGAACTCGACCCGAATAGACCCGAACCCAACTAACCAATGTTCTAAATAAAGTTGGGTTCGGGGTATGGTTTTTAGCCTCGACCTGAATTAATCTGAACCCGACCAACCTGACCCGACTAACACCCCTATGTGTGATTATAATAAAAAGGGAAAACAAGGGTATATTGGTTATTTTAAAATCAAATGATATTTAGTATGTATTTTAAGGTTTTAATTGACGTATATGATAAATTTAAGTTTTAGATTGAATATATATAAATTTTTAAGTTATGTTGAATGATATGTAATTTAAGTTTTAGATTGGATATATATGTAATTCGATACAAAATAGAGATATATCCAATACCTTTTTTATTTTTCTAGTTTTTATTATTTTTATTTTATATATTTATTTTATTATAAAACTAAAAAAAACGAAATAGAAAATAGAAAGTTTAACAAGAAAAGTATTAAAAAATGAAACAATAACTAATAAAATACTAAAATGAGTCAGGAGAGGTAAAGTGGGCCGAAAAAGTATGCATAACAACACCCTTATATTTATCTCGTCGTTACAGATATTTTGGTATAATGGTTAAATCCAACTACATCAAATGACTTAAAGTTTCTTAAAAAAATTCCACTTCACTAAGAAATGTATGAACAAGTTGTTTCACTTGTTTGAATAATATTTTTTTTCTTCATTTTTCCTCTTTTCTTTTTTGCCCTTCTTATAAGAAAAAAAAATATGATGGGTAATGTTTTGATTGGGTAGCTTGGATACTTGGATATATTGAGTTCTTACATTATGCTCTAACACCTTTAAACTTATATTTTAAAGTGCAAGGATATTATTAGCCAGTAGGCAAATGAACTAACGAGCACCGAAGAGCTCAAAGGACGAGCCCAAAAAGATATATACAAAGACAATTCAAGAAAAATGCAAAACTAGGAAAGACCTAAAACATTCGTCTGACTAATGAACTCACAAATCCCACGAGCGAGAACCTAAGAGAGCATGATTAAAAATCCATAAAAGGGATAACCTTCGTACATAAGAGAAAACGTCTTCATGACTGAAGTCACCTCTTCAATGGATGTCGAGTGAATGATTTTATTTTTCCATGCCCAAACATGCCAAATGACAGTCATACTGTCACACCCCTAAAATATTGCAGTGGAAGATAAGCGGGGCATGACTTCATAGCACAAAGTCACAAAATATAAAGAACGACCTCTACGTGAGTCGTTTAAAATACATCATTTGATTTCATTAAATGGACAAAGTTTTCAACAAAATAAGTTCACGAGTTTCAAACAAATAAAAGATAGTTTTGAAATAAAATCAAACGTTTTAAAATTCATGGAGTAAATTTTCAATGTAATGCAACCGCCAACGGGTGACTCTAGTACGAACTTCATAGTGCTGGCAAAAACAATGCAAGTTACGGACATGAGAAATACATGCTAAAACGTCAAGATAAAGTTGGTGAGTTCATAGGTTTAATGTTAAGTATAATAGTATCGTGGACCACAAGATTTTAGGCGGCTATTGTAGCACATACAATATCGGGAAAAGTATTACTATTCCACTAAGCTCATAACTCCGAATCTTTAATCGTTTCTAGTTCGGTGCCCCTGCAAGTGTTCCTTTCCGTAAACACTCAAGTTCCTCAAATAATTATGCGTTTGTTTGACATACCAATCAAGTATGGCAACTACCCAACGGGGTATCAACCCAATAAATCTATATACAACATTTGCGCTTACTACGTAATTAACGGTTCATAATAGTTGTGACTTAATGGAAATTTGTGTAACTTACGCAACACATAAATGTTTTAGGTACTTGTGTCCATAATTAAGACGAGCAATGTATTCTCACCCCAAAATATTTCAAAACGAGTAGTAAACAAGTAAAAGTGGGGCTATGAAACTCACTTCAACAAGTAGTACAACGAGAAATATTACGCAAGTTCAACGAAACATAAGTCCTAACCGCGACCTAAATAAATAAGATGCCTTAGGAATGATACGATATGTTCGATATGTAAATGAGTTTTATAAAGTTTTATCACCCATATAAACTTGTAGAGTTGTAGTGAGGTTTTACAACGTTTTCATACATGAAAGATATTTAGAAATACCAAGTAAACGTTTCCTTTTAACAAAGTTCTAAAATAGTTGTTGTCCGGAATTAATTAATGACTTCAAATGGGTGTAACTCACTCGTTTCTTGGTCAATTTTGCTCATTCAAAGCCTAGAATGAAGATAAAAATGTCTACTTTGAAGAAAACTTAGCATCATGTGGTGAAATTAAGTTTTGAATACCCAAAAAGGCCTTAAAAGTTGTTGTCCACAATTAACAGTTTTATTCAAAAAATTTGCCCGATTTCGCGAGGCTATAACTCATTTGTTTTTCAACCACTTTTCAAAATTCATGTTCCTGGAGTTAGGTATATGTCTTATATTTTCAAAAATTCTAATTAGAGCTTTTAATTTGGAGTTTAAGTCTTTGAAACGTGTGTAAAAAGACATGTCTTCCACCAACTTGAGCTGTTGGGTAACTCGTTGTTGGGTCTGACAAACCGACCCAATTGTCTATGACAAATATTTAAATATAAAATAGCCTAATACGGCTTCTGAAGGTATGTCACCGGATAGACTATCTAAGTGATTCTGATATATGTCTTGTGACATACTCTCTAATGGTTATCAGAGAACTTGACTCTCTGGTTATTATTCAGAATACGGACTCACTGATGTCATTGAGTATTGTATAAAGCTCAAACGCCGGTTGGTTTCAGGGACGTCGAAGACCATCTGAAGAAAACAATGTCACAAACTGATGCGGGGTCAGGGAGTGATATTACAAGGAGCTAGAAGCAACACCAGAAGTTCTAGGATCTAACAAGCGTCTCTAGGACTCTAAAGACTTAGTTGAATTACAACCTCAATCAACTGAAAGCATGGGCAGGAAAATTCCTCAAGAAGATAAGATCAAGTACATGTCGATAAGATCAAGTACTTGTCGATAAGATCAAGTAGTTGTCAAATCGGGAAACGCTGAAAATAAGTTTCAGACTAGCCTACTAGGCACATGCCTATCTATAGTAATCTCGACAACTTGCTATTTAACCCAAATGCAAACCCTAATTCCCTCCGTATAAGTATGAAAGGTTGTAAACAAATTAAGCAGATGACTCAACACAAAAATAACATAAGTTATTAGTTAGAATCCTCCTGTCCAAGGGATAACAATGCAAAGCTAGCTGCCTCTTGTTGTACGAGTTTGGAGAGTATTTGTCATCAACAAGGATAGTTTTTCATATAGCTATCCCTTGTAAATCTTTGATTCATTTCTAATAAGATTTATAAAACGTTGAAAAAAGACAAATGGTCTTATTAGCAAGTCTGCGTCATTTCAAAGCAAACCCTATCACTTTCATGTTATTGATGCTCATCAACCACCCTAACATGAGGAAGTTTTTGTTCATCATGTTCGTAGTTTGCGCCCCAGGATGAAGGGACCCCAACACTTATCGGGTGAAAATGTTTAGAAATACGAATAAATTTCCAAAAATTAGAAATTTGCATAGAAACCTTTCTAAGACCTTATATTACAATGTGGTGAAAAGAGATTTGCCAAAAGGGTTCCCTAAAGTGGTTAAAACTAGCTAACAAGAGATGTCATTTTCTGGGTAGATTTAAGGTTAATTACAGCCAAGGTTGTAAAAATCGCTAGGCGCTAGTGAGGCGGTCGGATATGGCATAACGATTAACCGGTTAGGCGGGGAATAATCGGGAATTAATCTGATTAGAATTTTTATGCCCAAAATTGTAATTTTAGATATTATACTATATTATATGTATGAGATAAGCATAGTGCATCAAAGTTCAAATATAAACATAATACATAATTCTTCAAAGTCAAAGTCAAACATAGATATTTGTCGGGTTGTTGACCATTTTTAAGAGATCTTTGACCGATTAATCGGTTTGTTGACTGACTTTTAAGCGATTTTCCGATTTTTAAGCCATTTTGTTGACCGATTTTTAGCGATATTGTTCAATTAATTGATTAGACCGATTTTGTTCATTTTGTCAATTAATCGGTTTGTAGACCGATTTTAAGCGATCTTTGACCAAACCGATTAAATAGGCCGATTATGATAAATCAAGGCGCTTAGTGAGCGATCAGCGATTATGCTGAGATTAATCGGCCGCCTGGGCCGATTTTTACAACAGAGATTACAGCTAAGTTTAAAACAACTTCCAACACTACAAACCTAACAAGGTGATATGAAATGATGCTTAATAAGTTAATATGAATAAAAAAGAGCTATATAAGTTGCTTACAAATATTGGTGGAGATTGGTAACTCACTACAAACCCTAGAAAACCCTAACTTTCAACTTTTTAACCCTATCTTTACAAACCCTTTTTATATAAACTTTTAACCAAACTAACCCAACACCAAAATACCCTTTCTTATCCTCCTTTTGGCTGTCGAAATTATGTAGGTAGATTGAGTTTGTTTGAAAGTGTGAGAAAAATGTTACCAAATGGCTCCCTTTTATAGCTAAACTTAAGGTAAGGTAAGGTGCTTCTTTGATGACACAAGAGTGTGTATGATCAAAAGGGGCAAAGAGAGTTACATGACTCTTTTTTGGCGTGCATGGGAGAGGACCAATGAGGGGGGAGTCTTCAAGGTTTGGTAGCTTTTGAGGTGTTGCAAGGTTAAGGAAATATGTAACTTATCAATTCAAAAGCAAGTGTTGGTGTGTCATCTTATGTGGTGGTTTTGGGAGGGTACAAAGGAGGATTATTCAAATTTTGAAGTGTATAAGTGTGTATATAAGTGTATAATATAAAGGTGGTCAGTTTGGCTAGGTATTGCATGCATACATGAGACTTAATGCGAGTCTTAGATGATTTACGTAAAACTTATGAAACCAAATGCAAATGGCTTATATAACATGCTCATGAGATTCATAACACACTTGATAAACATAGACTAAACTTAGTCTAGTAACGGAATGCTTTCAAAGTTGTTTCTCGTTATACGTGGGTTAACCTAACGGTTATGCGTAAAGTCAAGTAATCACGTGTTTAGTATAAAACGTTCAAGTTTAGGTTTTAGTATTGACCTAAAAATGTCAATTGTCACACATACAAACTGCATGGAAAATTTTAGATACCCTTTTATCTTCGAAAAAACTAGGAATTCCTTTCTAAATAACATCCAGACATGGATTGAAAGAACCCAGAGCCTTTCACCAACTCCAAAACTTCATTTAAAACAATCATGATGTTTGGGTATGTGAGAAAGCAATGGTTCGTAGATTCCATGTGTTCTTCACAAAAAACACAACAAGGGTTTTGAAAATGAATACCTCGATGCGCAAAATTAGCTCAAGTGGGGGAGACGATCTAAGAAAAACCGTCAAGCACATATATTTACTTTACGAGGGACTCATGAGTTCCAAGAAAACAATCGATCAACATCACTAACATCAAAAGCAAGTAACATCTTTTGGATAGCATGTGAAAGAGATTTTACCGTGAACTCGCCTGAGGCTTCCAAAGACCAAACCCATTTGTCCTCATGTAAGGGATCTAAAATGAGACAATTTAGAAGGCTTGTATGTAAGGAAACCTCTCCCTCAGATCTACCATTTGGTTGTCGTCGCCATGCCCAGATAGGCTCCCAAATACCATCTATTAAAGACCAACTATCCGCTATCACGTCTCAAGGGAGAATAAGTGAGGAAAACGGAATCTTAAAGGCCCGCACTCGTCCAGTTATCAGACCGGAAGGATGTATTCTTTCTACTATTAACTTTTCTTACCATCAGATAATTAAACGAGGGATCAAGACGGCCAAAACCCAAGCAACAGTCAACAATGTTCTTCCACATACATTTTTTTTACCTTGAAGAACAGCGTGAATCAAAGCCGCCATTTGATCCATGAATCTCGATGATAACTTTTCTCCAAAGAGAATCCGTCTTGATGATATCTTTTCTAACACCTTTAAACTTAGTCATATTAGAGCATGTTCAATCATAACACCATAACACTAATAACACCGTCCACGTCAGCGCTACATCAGCTTTAACATTTAACATTAACATCCTCAAAAAACACCACAACAATAACATCCCAATAACATCAATAACATTCCCAACAATTTACAAAAACAACCCCTCATTTAGGGGCATAAAAAAAAAAAAAAAAAAAAAAAGGGCATTACCTACATAACGTGGAGGGATTAACACCGAAATAACGCGACGGTTCCAACGGTATAACGCCATTAACGGCGTTATTTGTTGCTCTAACGGCGTTATGCCGTGATGATTGTGTTTGCTCTTACAGGTAAAGCTTTACAACGCCGTTAATTGAGCACAGGAGCACCGAGCATGCATGTTTAATGTCTAGAAGGCTAGTAAAACATTTTTTGAAGTACAAGTTATTAAGATATATACAGCACGTTATTATTATGCCATGGTTTTTAAATGTTGCATGACCCGAAAGAATCTAGAATTTGTAATATTCTACATGTGTTATAGCTGTTAAACTTAGAGCTTCCATTGAATTGATTCAGGTATTCTTAAATATCTTTGTAGCTAGCCATTTATATTGCATGTTGGGATACTTTACAAGTTTATAGTTTATACCAAGAAATTTGAATTCCTAATCTCATGAAATTTGGTGTTACTAGTGACATTTTGTGAAGCCACACATATATACTCTTTTTTTTCATAATGCAAATATTCTTCATAACGTTCTGCATGGATATATAGCTAATAACAAGTTAACAACATTGAACTAATATTGTTCATAACGTACTAATACTACCTTATTTAGTCTTCGCGTTAACATGCTAAAGTAACACTACTTAAACTAAAATCATATTTAAGTTCGATCTAAACAACGATAACTAACTGCGTAAATTCTTAATTGTCTTGCTTGCCGAATTTCTGACCAAGGAGCAAGTTATACTCCTCCTGCAATTGCTGGTATTTTTCAATTAAGTCCTTAGTGGCGTCATGCTTATCCTTTGAAACAGAGTTCATGCTTTCATCAAGTCGACTTTTCACGCTTTTGATCTGATCCTTGAGAGCGCTTATCTTCGCCAATTTAGCGTCGTATTCATTTTGTAAAGTTTCCAGCTTTGAAGACGTTGCATTTTCTTGTTATGGCACAATAAACAAATAAGTACATAAATATGTTCTCTTAGTAACCACAAAGTGATGTTGAATCAGTCGATCTTGCATAATATAGTGTTCTTTTACGATCAGTTAATATGTAACTGAGATGGTTAAAAAGTCATTAATTAACTCAGTCAAACTTTACTACATTACCTTATTTTAAGAGTTTTGCTAAGCATAAAATACATGCATGTTCATTACCTTATTTTAAGAGTTTGGCTTCTTGTAACTACTTCTATGCTTAAAACTATACCCAACAAGATTTTTGAGTGTTTGCATTTGTGGGTCACTAAAGTAGCTTGTAAAGTCAAAAACCTATTTAGATGATAAATTGTAAACATGAGTTTAATCTATTCATAGTTGAATGCACAAGAACTTCTCTGATCGAGTTTAACGAACTCAAGATTTTAATGTTAGCATAATTATTTATTTTTCAAAAAAAATTCACCACACATTTATAATTCTTATGCTTAGCAAAACCACTACTTTTATATCATACACAATACATAAATAGGAAAGTAAACATACCAGAAGGAATGTTTTTGTTATCTTCCATGGCTTCCAATCCTGGCATAAGCATTAAAGAGAGAAGAAATAAACAATCAACATATTTATACCTTTACGTCGATCGTAATCTTCATTCTATAACTAAGGTCTAATGACATATACCAAACTTTCATTGATACAAAACTTTGGTTAACAGTGAATTTAACGTTGAACAAAGTACAATATTAAAGTTTAGAGAAAGTCATATTTAAAATGCAAAAGATATGCATCTAAAAATACCTGATATAGCAGAAGTTGATATGCTTACAAAAGTGAATGCTCAATCTCTTTATCTGTGACGACTTTAAAAATTCTTTGAGTTTGCACTTTACACTGACCTTGCATAACAAGTAGCCTTTAGGCTAGTCCCAGTCGTGACACAGGACGACCCAGGTCATCCAACACACGCGTCAGTTTCTCTCTAAATGACCTGACATGACCGGATGGCCCAAATCGATGATCAAGGATTTTTATTTATTTATTTTTATTTATTTATTTTTTAATTCAAACATTTTAAACAACAAATTTAAAATTCATTCAAATTTAAAAAAAACATTCACTACAACAAATTGGTCACTTGCTCACACTTTTTTCTTCACACTTTTAAACCGTGAACTTTTCTTTTCTCATCTTCACACTTATAAGTGTGCAAAAAATTAACACTTAAAAGTGTGAAAAGTTGTTTTAAAATCATATTGTTCTAAAATCTTCACCCTTAAAAGTGTGAACTTTTAATAAATCTTCACACTTACAAGTGTGAAATTATATCTTCTGGCAATTGGTTCACACAAACTAAGTGTGAACTTTTCAAATCCACACACTTTAAAGTGTGAACACATGCCTTAATAAATATGAAAAATTAACTATTTTGTTGTAGTGATTACATTACGAAATTCAAATAAACATTAAAAACATTAAAAACATTATGTAACTTATTCAAATAACGTTAAAAACATTACAAAAACTCTTCATCGTCACTATCGACTTGATTCACTGCTTCGACATGATGTCGACGATTTCTCCAAATATGTTCGACCAAATCATCTTCAAACCATGATCTTGGTGTCCCTTATCTTCAAACCATGTAGACATATCGCCCATTCTTTGTCGGATGATCATATTATGTAATATGATACATGTATACATAATATCTTGGATATCATTTCTAAAAACCCTCGGCGGTGAACTTTAAGCATTTTTCACTTTTTCTTCAACACACCAAAAGCCCTGCTCCACATCTTTCCTTGTCGCTTGCGGCCTCCTCTTGTACAATATTCTCTTACGATCACCCGTGGGAGGATTTGAAATAGACTTCATAAGAACGGACCATTTTGGATATATCTCATCGATAGATAATATCCCTTTTATAAGCCATATCGTTAGCCTCAAATTCAAGGTCCGGTGCTCTCCCGGTTTGATATCATTGAAAGCAATTGAACGACGTAAAGCGTTACGCCGTTATTCATTCCGAGACACCAAAGAACGCATGCCAAATCAATAAATCTTGGGAAGCGACCGCTTCCAACAAAATGAATGGATGTGGCCCGTGATCACTTCACAATGTTGAGCTCTCTCACTATTCGGGCAATTCTCCCACTCACAACTTGTACAATCAATGCTTCCCATCATCCCGGAAAGCCATGCTTATGCTCGTGATGAGCATATATTCTTTCAAGGTCGAATCGTGGGCCTTCGCAAATACTCACGACCATATAACTCCATGATAACCTCGCAAAACTTACGAAGACATTCACGGATGTGGATGCACCAAGCGCCGACTCGCCAAGAGAATCGAGAACGGCCGCGTATCCCAATTGACGAATGGCGCGGTACACTTGACCAATGGGATAATACTAGGTACGCCCTAGCATCAAGAGTTTGTCGAAAATAAGTAGAGTGATCGGTTATCTCGAACAATTTCGTGAATAGCTCTCGGCTCATACTGGAACCGCCGAGAATGTTCTTCTTACGTCGAATGCGGGTTTTCGAGAAGTATGCCGCCACTAAACGATTATGAGTACCCTCATGATCTCTACGTATGTACCTTCGTCGGGTTTTTGGTCGTGATGCTTTGTAAGCCTTCCAAGCAAAATCCGCAAACTCCACAAACTCACTAAAACTTCTTCATCGTCGGAGACGAAGAAGAACCGAATAAATGCTCGAATGACGACATATTAAAATTGTGTTTCGTGGGTATTTCGTTAGAATGGTTGATTGAATATAAATGAAAATGGTGAGTGGTGAATTGTGTTTGAGGAGAAGTTGGTATTTATAGAGTGGTAAATTTTGTTTAAATTTTTTTCTTTTCTTTTTTTTTTTTCTTTTTTTTAAATGACCAAATTGTCATATTTTGAATTGACGGGGAATTAAAGTTGCAAATTGTGAGAAAAGGTGGACGTTTACATCGGTCATATTTTAGCCCGATGTTTGGAATTTTGTCTCGTTGTTCGAAGTGGCAACCGAGCACCACATCCGAGCCAACCGATCTCAACATCAGTCGACCATTGTTTTTCTCGACGCCCAACCGATAAAAAAATGTCGAATGAGTCCAGCCTTAAATAAATGGGTCCCGGTAGATACCAAACGTACACGTATCCACTTTTATTTACGTATTTAACTATAGGTATGGTATTTTCTAATTACTACATATTGTAGGTATTAGAAAGTCTTCCTAAGTTTATACAAAGTAATTAGTTAAAATATTTTGGCTCCCGGGACAAAAAAATTATAATCAGTTACGTGAACTTCGTATTTAATTACTTAAAAGTCCATATGTTTCAAAATAAGTGTGCAATTTGTTATGATTTTCTTTAACATATGCCTTTAAGCACACTTTAGCTATGTATTGTTGTTTACTGGAGTACAACATTATTTTGTCTTCTTTATGGTTAACACGAACGTGCACGTATAAAAATAAAGTATTAATGTCACGTTTATAATGGTAGAAAAATAGTTTAAGCATATTGGAAATAATAAAACCTTCATGCTCATAAGTTTGTTGGTGAAAACATTACATGCATACAAATGTCATGATATTGAATAGGAAATGCATGCATATAAATATCTAGATAGTAATCAAGACAGATTAACAAGAGGTTCATGCAAAATTATAGGGTACTAGAAACTTAAAAATCTAGTAAAGTTCTTCACACTAAAGAAACGTTAAATATAAGCAATTTATTGACATTTGAATATGAGTATATTTTATCAGTACTTCTTAATATTTAAAAGAAACGTTAAATTAGCCGTTTAACATTTTAAACGGCTAATTTAGTATCTGACTTTGTTGTTCCTATGAGTTCAAATCAAGATCACATAGCTCAATCAACACCAAGTGTGTCATGTAACATGCTAACCAAAGGTACTCTGTGCTAAGACTTCATCACATGTATGTTAGAAGGCTATGTATCATTCAAAAATAAAATAGTTTGATCAAGGTCAATCTCAACTCTCAAGATCACATGTGATGACCATCCTAAAAAAAACTAAACTACAAGACACCTGATACAAAGATTCAATATGGATAATAGGTATGATGATGATGAAAGAAACTTGCTTTTTGTAGACAATAAAACTATAGGCATTGGAATTGAAAGAAAAGTGTGTTGTTCCATTGATGAAACTTGTGGTGGACTCACGTCACATGAATCCAAGTTGTACAAGTTGATTATTGGGAAGAATCAGAATAAAATCCATGATGCGTGCAAACATATACATGAACAATAATCACATTGTGCACACAAGGTGATGCAATTTGACCCATTCCTACAAGATAAAAAGTTGATTTGAGATCAATGCAATATAATAATCTCATTGTTGACTGCTAATTAGTAATGACGGTTTTGTAGAACTTAAGAACTATTTATCAAACAAAACTTTTTGTAAGTTACTAGAAACGTTTTTGAAAACCTCGTCTCAATCTATTATATAGCGTAATCTAGTGGCCGGTTTAGAATTTATAAAAAGGAACTGCGCTTGTTTTAAAACATCAAATGGTATCCATATGCATATATTATGCGTCAAGTATACGTCTGGTGACGAAATTAGAGAGATATTGTGATATGAGATATTTTTGTTCACGCGTTACAGCAGGTGCAAAAACATTCATTTTGCAACAACGAAATAAAGTTTGAACAATAATAAGGAAATAAAGTTTGCAACAAGGTGATCGTCTTGGACCACTGCTTTTTGCCTTAAAATTACATTCTTTGAAATGCAAGATTAGAGACTCCTTTAGACTTTCCTTTCAGGCTCGGTATTTGGATGATGGCACTATTATTGAAGATACTTTGGTTGTGGGTAAGGTTTTAGAGCTAATTATGGAGGATGGACCTCGTTACGGCTTGCATCTCAACGTTAATAAAACTAAGGTTTTTCGGCCAAAGGAAGACCCCAGAAGCAGGCTTGCAGGTGATTTCCCGCCTAATAATTTTCAACCCTTGCATTGTTAAATAATTAGGTGAGCCTGCTAGTTTGGATTTTGATTTTAGTAGCAAGCTTGTGATGAAGAGAATTGCCAAAACCATTAAGCTTATGGGTGCAGTTTCTAAGATTAATGACCATCAATGTGAGTAGTTGCTCCTTCGTACTTCTGCGAGGATATCCAAACTATATTTTGCTATGCGTACATGCTCTCCCCGTGTCTTTGAGTGTGTTCAGTGTTATTTTAATGTGACTTTTCGTTCTGTTGAGGAGCGTATTGCCACTGCTTCCAGAACTAAATTTAGTGATTGGCAATAGAGGTTTGCCACCGTACCCTTTTTCGTTCGGGTGGCTTCGTGTCTACTCTGCATGTAATGTCTTAAACTATGCATTTCTTGCGTCTAGGCTCCAATTTGCTAGCTTGCAGACTACGATGCTCCGACATTTTGGTATTGTAACTTTTGGGCCTACCTTTGATAATGCCTTGTGTGCTTTAAATTCGAAAATGAAGATTGACCTTTTAAGTAATCCAAGTGAGATCGATGCCCCCAATTCATGAAGAAACTGGCAGATATATATTTCACACGTGTTACTCAAACTGTTGAATCTACTTTTTCCCTATCTACTCACCAGACAACGTATAGAAATCTCAAATGGAGGACCACACTTCTGACCGTTTAGGGTGCTTCCGATCTCTAGATTGGGAAAAACTATAAATGGTAGGAGTTACCGGTTTGTTTTATGATATGGGTTAGGTGTTCCCCTATTCTCTGGTCCGATGATGTGCTCAACTTGTTCCATGGTCTTTACGGTGATATTTATAGGATCATGTTGTATCGTGTGCTAGTATTATTGGGATTACACATCGGCATAAAGTGGTGCGTGGTAGCCTTGTGGACATCCGTTTTTGGTCGGGGATTTCAACTCGTAAAGAAGTTAATATCGGGCTTGGTGGATGACGGGACAAACTCTTATGTCCATATGATATGTTGGTCTACTCGTGGGACAGAAGGCTTGATGTATGTGTGATAAGGATTTGTTTGGTACCTTTTTAATGGGTCATTTAAGCCCGAAATCGTACAAATATGATCAAATATTTCCCTAAGTCATTTCTTTTTGCATTTTAGGTACTTGGGACAAAAAATATGGAAATCGGTACATTTATGGCTTATTTGGACAAAAAAAGTGAAGAAAACGATGAAGTCGCAAATTTTTGTCAGATAAGGAAGTCTGATGGTGTCACACATCAGAAAGTGATGCCGTCACTTGTTACTGAAGATGGATTTTTGGTGGAAAATTAACAAGCGATGCCTTAGTGAAATCTGAAGACACTACAACCTAACGGCGTCAGGTGTAATTTGAAGTTGAGAGTCACGTACAAAGCTAACAAGAGACGGCCCATATCATTTACAAGGGGACGACGTCAGGCATCACATGACGGCTTCAGAGATCCAAAGCGACGACGTCATAACGGCGACTTGCACAAGACGAAACCCTAATGACGGCGAGCTGACGACGTCACAACCTATAAGGTGACGTCGTCACAAGTGTAATACTGTATATATTTTCGCATGCTTTCCATTATTTGTGTAACACTTTGAAGAGGCAAAACCCTAGACGAATTTTATAGCTTTTGTGAAGGTTTTTTAGCCATTTTGGCTCATGTTTAATTGAAGATAAGTAATCCCTCTTTAATCATTCAATATGTCTATGTGTTGTTTGATTATATGCTTTTCTTTTCTTCACTTTAACATGTTAGGCTAGATTTATTAGTGTTTGCTTAGATCTAATGAAACATTGTTATTAATTATTGATTGTCGTCTCTTGATGAATCGGTTGCTTCGCGTTAGGGTAAGAAAACTAGCTTAAATCTTATATGTAACTAGCTTGTCCATCTTATTAAACGCAACCTTAGAGTGCACTGGTGGTTTTTCTCGTTGTATTTATTTCATGAATTGCGGCTTGTAAATCATATGAGACTTAATAGACTTTAAGCTTCTTAGGGGAGACTTATACGTTCATAAAGTTAGGGCATTTGACACTTCTCTACAACTAATAAAAAGAAATACGTTCATAGAGTTAGGGCTTTTGCTTAGATCTAATGAAACCTTGTTATTAATTATTGATTGTCGTCTCTTGTTGAATTGGTTACTTCGCGTTAAGGTAAGAAAACTAGATTAATTCTTATATGTAACTAGCTTGTCCATCTTATTAAACGCAACCCTAGAGTGCACTGGTGGTTTTTCTCGTTGTATTTATTGCATGAATTGCGGCTTGTAGATCCTAGGAGACTTAATAGACTTTAAGCTTTTTATGGGAGATTTATACGTTCATAGAGTTAGGGCATTTGACACCTCCCTACGACTAATAAAAAGGAATACAACGCTCCAATTAAAACAAGGGTGTGACAATTCAATTAATCAATAAGAGATAACAAGGGAGTAAAGAAATCTAAGTAAACACATTTTCCTATCATAAGAGTTACCACCAATTTACTTTTCTTGCATTTAACTTATGTTATTTAGTTTTGTTTTAGCTAATTAGTAGTTAAACTACCACTATTCAAAAACCCCGAGATTTTAATTTGCTTTCTAAAAAATATAAAAATACAAAAAGACTCATCCCTCACCTTTAGACCTATCTCGACATACACTTCAGCCTTCACAATACTATTCCCCTAGAGAACGATCAATCCCCCGTGTCCTACCTATACTACACTAATACGATTAGGTACACTGCATAGGAGGATTGTAAAACTTCTTGAGGTCTTACAAAACCCCCATCAATGTGTAGATATGACAGGGCATCGCTCTTGACGCAAACTGGTATGGTTAATTTTGTGTCTGCTCGTGCGGTGATTGAGGCCCCACAACGTAAATGCGTCAAGTATGAGGCTGAGTGCGTAGATATTTGATATGGTTTTCTCCCATTCTCGTCATCTTCTTTTGGGGAACTTGAGAAGGATGCAGTGGCCTTACAGAAGCATATGCGAAATTTTCGCATGGCTCAAGACATTGGAGCACGTGTTGTTGTTAATATTTTTTAATAAAATTAGCTTTGCAATAGATAGATCAGTGGAGACTCATATAGTATATCGACTTCTCACTAATTTTTTGTAAATCTCTTTAAATTTTAATAAAGTGATAATAATAATAATAATAATAATAATAATAATAATAATAATAATAATAATAATAATAATAATAATAATGGTTTCTGGCTCCCACTAATTTTTGTAAATCCTATGAGTTTTTAATAAAAGTGTTGATTTATAATAAAAAATAAATAAATAAAATAATAATAATAATAATAATAATAATTATCACTTTATAAATAAATAAAAGTGTTGATTTATGAGTTTTTCAACTGGATCCAAGGTAAGGACACATGCTTGGATGTCACTGGGATCTCCCCTTTTGCGGGCATTGATGCAAATTTGTGGGCTCCAAGGGTAGCCTTACATAACGCTGTGGAGAAGAAAAGAAAAAAAATATATGTCCAAATGTGAAGAAAATGGCTACAAGTTTGTCCCATTTGCTTTTTCTACATTCGGGGAGCTGATCTGAGCCTTGGATACACTTTCACGTATCAAGACTATTGTTGTCACCACCGAATAATGTCAAGAGCGCTTTTTTTTCATAATTTAAGTTTTGTATTCGAGAAAACTGGGAGCCACCTAGTCCCACCCAACCAACTGCTTGTAATATCCTTTTGGTTTTCTAAAGTGGTGGTTTATAATAATAATAATAATAATAATAATAATAATAATAATAATAATAATAATAAGAGTTAATTACATAAATCGTCCTTGTGGTTTGGTCAAATAACGAATTTTGTCCCTATACTTTTTTCAAACAGGTGCGTTTCGTCCCGTGGTTTGCAAATCTTAATTTTGTCCCTCGTCCAAAATGTCCGTTAAGTGTTTTGCACCGTTAGTCCTTCGTTAGTGCAGTCCGTTAAGTGTTTTGCAATTAGTCCTTATTTTTAAAATGTAGTTTTTCCCATTAGTCCTCCGTTAATAATAGTTATCGCCGTGTTTTTACGTTTTGTCCGCTTTTATCCGCTTTCATTCGCTTTTATCCGTTTTCCCCGCTTTTTCGTTTTATCCGTTTTCCCCATTTTATCCGTTTTCCCAGCTTTTCGTTTTAAATCGCTTTAAATGCGCGATTATATGCTTTCGTCATTTTACGCTTTTGTCCGTTTTATCCGTTTTTTCGCTTTTTATCCAATTTCATTGCTTTTTACATTTTCAATCGTTTCGCTTCTTTTTACATTTTGTCGGTTTTTACATTTTTCCGTTTTGCTGTTGTTTCGTTTTTATGCATTTTCTTACATTTTGTTCGTTTTTATCCGCTTTGTCCGCTTCAAAAAAAAAAATTGAATAAAATTTCAAAAAAATTGAATAAAAAATATTTTTCAAATATGTTTTTTTTATAAATATGTCCGTTCTTTTCAAAATATTTGAAAAAATATTTTTGTTCAAATTTTTTTTGAAATTTTTATTCAATTTTTTTAAAATTTATTTTTTTTCGAAATGTTTTTTCCCAATTTTTTTTCCAATTTTTTTTGGAATAAATTTTAAATATATCGAAATAGTACAAAAAAATTTTTTTAAAATTGGAAAAAATTTCCAAAAAAAATTGGAAAAAACATTTCCGAAAAAAATATCAAATTTTTAAAAAAATTGAATAAAAATTTTCAAAAAAAAATTTGAATAAAAAATATTTTTCAAATATGTTTTTTTGAAAAAAATTGAAAAATATTTTTTATTCAAATTTTTTTTGAAATTTTTATTCAATTTTTTTGGGTCTTAATATTTATAGTGTCTCGCTATACCTATGGTCTACCCTAATGCACTAACGGGCGGTGTACCGGTCGTGTGTAGTGTAGTAAATGGTAAAGCCGAGGTCGTCCCAAGAGCTATGTGTGTTGGATTATTACTAAGTCTAATTGTCACGTAATAATAATGGTTTCGATAGGGATTTAATTAATTAAACTACTAATGCGTAATATAAATAAAAGCAAATAAATGGTAAAGGGAAATCAATAGAGGAATAGTGGTGCTAACCTAGTCAATCCTCCTAGCTAGTTATGTCTACGTCTACCTACTTCCAATTACTTGGTGGGGTCAAATTCGAGAGGACAACATTTGGTCAATTCGCCTAACCTATCAAAAAAGATGCCACCACAGAGAAATCAAAGCACCGTCATAAGTCCTGTTGTTCCCGGTCCCTAAGCCAAGTCATTAAGTACCGCTACATGCTAGATTCTAAATAGTGAGTGCCCGGCCGTTAGGAACTTAGACACTACACCCCCAATTCTTAAGTTCATCCAAACGATAGGTGATCGGTTGGTCAATCGCACAAGTAGAAAGGGTCGTCGGTTGGTCATATCTTACCCTTCCGTCTCGATCCGCTCACCTAGGGTCAGTTGGTCATATCTCCTAGGCAATTGGCCTCTACCGCCATTCAAAACTACCGAACCAAGGGTGACTACCAAAGAACTATGCATGCATACACTTAGAAATAATTGTACGGAAGTAAAGGTAAACGCAAACAAAACAATTAAGGAATCATAACTAGGCTAGCACCAAAGGGTGCTTAGCCGCTCATATTAATCATGCAAATCAATTCAATATTCAAAGGTACGAAATACATGAATTGAAAGTAAAAGAAATATAAAAACGCTAAAGCTTATCGTAATGGTGTGACTTCTCCTTGAAACAGCTCCGTATGCTCCCTAGACCTGCTTGAGCTTTTTCCCACGTTCTCGTAGTGTTGTGTGTGGAATGGGATGATTAGAAATGCCGGAATTCGTGGGGTATTTATAGGCGGTGTCCGGGTTACGGCGTAACCAATAGAGGAGTTACGCCGTAACCTTCTATTTCTTCGTAAATGCACTAGATCCGCTAGTTACGGCGTAACCTTATAAGTGGTTACGCCGTAGTCTTCAATAAACTCGGTTACGTCGTAAGTGATGCAAGAGTTACGGCGTAAGTATCGCCGCGTGGAACCTCTTTTGACCTAATGGAGTTACGTCAGAACCTTTGGGAAGAGTTACGCCGTAACCTCTTGATAAGTTGGTATTCGGGTCACGCAATAGTTACGGCGTAATGTGAGAGAGGAGTTACGCCGTAACTTCTTCAAAATAGGCATACCGTGATAAATCTTTAGTAATGTTTCCATTTCCGCGTCTCTTTAGCTCCAATGCTCGTAATTTACCCGAAAGTGGAAAACAATGGAAAACAAGCGTAAATCCATATAAATGATATAAATAACGAGCATTATCGGGGAAATTGACACTTAATATTCGTGACTATTTGATGTTATCAAATATCCCCCACTTGAACTCTACTTGCCCTCAAGTAGACCTTATTAGATAGATTCCTAAAAGATATCTCCCAAAACCCGGAAAATATGAGTTTACAAATCCCTTATGCTAGAATAAAACAAAGCCGAACACCTCACGAAAGGGAACAAACACTCAAATCTCTCAACTATTCTAAGTGTCAATTTCGGGTGATCACTCAATCGCATACCATAGCATGTATTCTATCATAAGCTTGGCGGTTACACAAATCTCCACCACTAGAGTTAAGGGCTAAACAATTCTCGAAGGCAATATGGGTAGACACGACAAAGGTTAAGGGTGACTCGTCATTACTAACATGTCACGGCGAAGTGGACAAAATCAATGATACATGACCAAATCCATGGCCAAGACACCAAAGATTGCTCACTGCATCACCTAGACACGCTTCATGACTAAAGGGTAGGATAAGACATGGGATATATAATTGGTGTAAAATGAAAACAAGCAGGTAGTCTAAATCTATAACTAAGTCATCACCACTTACCGTCCGCCCAAAGTTCAAGCTTAGAAGTCTAGAGACCGGATCATGAAATGCAAGGTAGATGTGTCATTAGAGGACGTCGTGATGGGCACACTACCTTTTCTTCTTCTGTTGGCATAACTACCAACTCCAATCTTCAAATGTGACCGAGGTGGCCTCCTCGATACTAATCAATAAAGCTCATACTATAGTGCTTATAACATCGCACTTTACAATATCATAACTCAATCAACTTTTTTTTTTTTTTTTTTTTTATAACATAATAACATAACATCCCCCACTTGAGATGAGCAATGGGAATTTGGGGGGTCTTCAATGATCTTCATAAATGTTGTCGATGAAAGCGTGATTTCCAAACCTTTCCACTCGAACCTTGAACTTAGGCAAATGATGACTTCCCAATCACAAATAAAGACTACAGGTAGGCTAAGGTGTATAGGTGTAACGAAACAATATATTGGGTTGACAAAATGAAAGGAATGGCTCGTAAGGGTGTATCTAGGGTATCTTGCACTAAAGGTGAGTGCAACAAAAGGGTTTCACATGGGGTCGAAAAGTCGAGGTGACTAATCGATAGACTCACAATGGTAGGTCGTTTGGGTGATAATCCTATAATATTGCCTTCTAAAACCGAAAAGTCCAAATACATCGAGCTAACTCAACATACCTCGCCTATGGTCTCGAAATGATGCAAAGGCCAAGTTCTAAAGTTTACAAGCTACCCAAGACACTCATAATTTGGTGGATTTGGGGTAAAATATTGGAAACGGATAAGGCTAATCTCACCATGTAATGTCAAGGGTTGTATGTGCTCGGCTAAGGTCTAATCTAGTTAGGTTCGGAAAAACATGTCAAAATTTTAAAAATGGCATAATTTTTCAAAATAAACTAGAAAAATGAGGGCGAAATAAAGTTCAAGAGATAATTCTACTCCCGTCCCCCACTTGAATTGTACAAAGTCCCTTTTGTACTAGGCATTAAAATAAAGGTGAAGAGAAAGGTAGAATTAGAGCGAGAACTTCCCTGAAATTTGCTCCATAAAGAAGAAGGCCCACGAAAAAGAACCGTGCCTTCGCTTAAGCGTCATGAACAAACTTCAATCCTCGAAATCACAATACCGACAAGCATAATTCTAAAAGAAAAATAAAATGAAAAACAAACCTAACTCACTTTCAGAGGAATCACGGTTGCATTTAGCGAATGCAACAAGCCTTTAAACCACTTGGTGTCCCAAGTGGACGAGTGAAGTCTCGTGAGGGTTTACAGGAACACACCCACAAAGTTCATTTAAAACTAATACAAGGTTACCGTGTTTTAAAATGAAAGAATTAAAGCAGAGGAAAGTTACGTCGTAACTCCTATGAGGAGTTACGCCAGAATCGCAAAACCTCGTATGAGTCGTGAAGCGAGTAGTTACGGCGTAACCACCGAGATGGTATTACCGTAATTGGTAATGCGTCAAGAATTCTGTTGCTAAAATGTTGGTTACGGCGTAATCACCAAGATGAGTTACGTCGTAACTCTGTTCAGATCAGCTACTGCAGCAGGAATTAGTTCCTCGTTTCCAGCAAAATGGTTAGAAAACACAAAACCCAACAGAAAGGAAATAAAAACAAAAGAAAGGGATAATTCGGGTTGTCTCCCGAAAGAGCACTTTTCTTTATTAACGAGTCTTTAAGTTAGACTCAGAGCCAGCGGGGCTACTAGACCGGTGCGAAGAATTCATCACCGATAGCTTGCTAACATCCTGCCCATAATAAATCTTTGCGCGGTGTCCATTTACCTTAAAATATACTCCTTCCTTGTTATGAACTTCAATAGTCCCGTAAGGGAATACCTTACTTACTGTGTATGGGCCAACCCAACGAGATCTCATTTTTCCAGGGAATAATTTGAGTCTTGAGTTAAAAATGAGAACTTCCTGTCCTACCTCGAATCTTTTATCCTTGATTCGCTTATCGTGCCATCTTTTGGTCCTGTCTTTGTATGCTCTGGCATGATCATATGCTTCGTCTCGTAATTCAGCTAAACGGTTTATTTGGGAAAATCGGTGCTCCTTGATTATATCAGCCTCCAAGTTGGCATTCTTGAGAGCCCAATATGCTTTATGTTCCAACTCTACGGCAAGATGACATGCTTTTCCGTAAACAATCTTAAAAGGGGTGCTTCCAATAGGAGTTTTGAAGGCTGTTCTGAATGCCCATAATGCCTCATCGAGTTTGTCGGACCAATCTTTTCTGTTACTGCTGACGGATTTCTCTAAAATTCGCTTGAGTGCCCTGTTGGTGTTTTCAGTTTGCCCATTGGTTTGTGGGTGATAAGGTGTAGACATTCGGTGGAGTACCCCATATCTATTCAGAACTTTCTCCATAATAGCATTACAAAAGTGTGTCCTCGATCACTAATGATGGTCTTAGGGATCCCAAACCCGGAGAATAATTTTTTCAAAAGCGAATGACACTCCTAGCGCACACAAGTCTGCGGGGCTTCGCTTCAACCCATTTCAAACGTAATCGACACTACAAGGATATAACTTTTATTCTTCGATGGAGTGAAAGGTCCCATAAAATCGATCCCCAAACATCAAAACCTCACATACCATAATATTGTTGAGTGGCATCGATTCGAGAAGAGATGTTCCCCGCCTCCGACAAGCGTCACAATCCCTAACATGCCTTGCGGCGTCTTTGAAAATGCTTGGCCAAAAGAATCCGGCCTCATAAACCTTTCGAGCAGTATTGTCGGCTCCATAGTGTCCTCCTGCAGGTCCGTTGTGGCAATGTTCCAGAATCTGTCTTTGCTCTTCCCCAAATACGCATCTCCGAATAATACCATCAGGGCATGATTTAAAAAGGAACGGATCATCCCAGAAGTAATACTTAAGATCCGAGAAGAACTTTTTCTTTTGATCGTAGGTTTTGTTGCTTGGTAAAACTTTGGCTGCTAGGTAATTAGCGAAATCTGCGTACCATGGTTCGACACTGGAATCTTTAATTCTAACTGCCATGAGGTGTTCATCGGGGAAGGAGTCCCGGATAGTTTCTGTGTCAAGTTCCTCGAGCTCAGGGTTTTCTAATCGTGAAAGGTGATCAGCTGCTAAGTTTTCTGCTCCTTTCTTATCCTTGATTTCAATTTTAAATTCTTGCAGCAGCAGTACCCATCTTATCAATCTTGGTTTGGCATCCTATTTATTAAATAAGTATTTCAAAGCAGAATGGTCAGTGTAGACAATAGTTTTGACATTACTAAATAAGATCTAAATTTATCAAAGGCATAGACTACAACCAGAGTTCTTTTCGGTGGTTGTGTAATGCTCTTGTGCCTCATTTAAGGTTTTACTAGCATAATAAATGGGTTTAAATTTTTATCCACCCTCCGTCCTAAAACAAGACCCACAAAGATAATCACTAGCATCGCACATGAGTTCAAAATCGCCCCCCAATCGAGCAATAATAATAACGGGCGAGAGTCGGTTTTCTTTTAAAATGTCAAAAGCTTTTTGCAATCATCGTTAAAATCAAATTTAGCATCTTTCATTAGGAGTTGGGTCATAGGTTTGGCGCTTTTGAAAAATCTTTTATAAATCGCCTATAAAATCCTGCATGCCCAAGAAAACTCCTAATGCCTTTTAGGTTGGTCGGATAAGGCAATGAGAAATAACGTCAACCTTAGCTTTATCAACTTCTATCCCGCTTGAGAAATTTTATGCCCCAAAACAATCCCTTCTTTAACCATAAAATGACATTTTTCCCGCTTAAGGACAAGGTTGGTTTCTTCACATCCGCAAGCATTTTAGATAGATTATTAAGACAAGATGAGAAAGAGTTACCAAAACCGAAAAGTCATCCATGAAGACTTCCATAAAATCTTGACACATATCGAGAGAATATAGCAGTCATGCACCGTTGGAATGTGGCGGGAGCATTACATAGTCCAAAAGGCATCCTTCGGTAGGCGAATGTTCCGTAAGGGCAGGTGAACGTTGTCTTTTCTTGATCCTCAGGGGCAATAGGAATTTGAAAGTAACCTGAGAATCCATCGAGGAAGCAGTAATACTCATGTCCAGAGAGTCTTTCTAGCATCTGATCGATAAATGGAAGGGGGAAGTGATCCTTTCGTGTAGCATCATTTAATTTTCTGTAATCAATGCACACCCTCCAGCCAGTGACTGTCCTAGTTGGTATCAGCTCATTATCTTCGTTGGTGACCACTGTCATTCCTCCTTTCTTTGGCACAACATGAATGGGACTAACCCAAGGGCTATCAGAAATAGCGTAAATTAGACCCGCATCCAGGAGCTTAATGATTTCGTCCTTCACAACGTCTTGTACTTTAGGGTTTAATCTCCTTTGTGGTTGCACTACAGGCTTAAAATCATCTTCCATAAGTATCTTGTGGGAACAATATGAAGGGTTAATTCCTTTAATGTCAGAGACTTTCCATGCAATTGCCCCCTTGTGCTTGCTTAAAACCTGTAGTAATGACTCCTTTTCTTCGTTAGATAACAGAGAGGAGATCACAACAGGATAATTTTGATCTCCATTGATAAATGCATATTCTAAATGAGGAGGTAACTCCTTAAGTTTTGGGGGAGCATCAGCTTCTTCCGGGTTTTTGCTGAACATACCGTCTGATTCTTTGTGGTCAGTTCCTCTGTTTCGCTTTCTTCATCGCTAGATGTCCCATCATTATCTTCGAATTTTAATGATCTCAAAGGGTCAGGAAGAAAACATTCCTGGGCATGTTTCTGAGTGTTAGCTTCGATAAGGTCGAGATCATCAAGGTTGTCATCAGTGAAAGAAGCATATCTCATTGACTTTTCAAGATCGAAGGTAATCTTATCATTACCAATCTCCAACGAAATCTTCTTGTTAAAGACATCAATCATAGCGTGTGCGGTTGCAAGAAAGGGTCTTCCGAGCAAAATAGGGATATCATCTTCTTCCATATCAAGGACCACGAAGTCGACCGGGAAGACAAATTTATCGATCTTGACAAGAACATTTTCAGCGATCCCTTTCGGATATTGAGTAGTTTTATTAGCCAGCTCAATACACATTCTAGTTGGTTTTAGCTCTCCCAACTCCAAACGTGAATAAAGAGAGAATGGCATAAGACTAATGCTTGCCCCAAGGTCGGCAAGGGCCTTGTTGAATAAAATTCCCCCGATAGTGCAAGGTAAAGTGAAACTCCCTGGATCTTCTTCTTTGAGAGGCATATCTTTTAAAAGAGCAGCAGAGCATCTTTGATTTAAAGTTATCTGCGTCCGATCAGAAAGTCTTCTATGGGTAAGGAGATCCTTCATAAATTTGGCATATTTCGGCATTTGCTCCAAGGCTTCAACGAGAGGAATATTAATGCTGAGTTGTTGTATTTTCTCCATGAATTTCTGAAATAGCACCCGTTCTTGTTCCTTCTTAATCCTTCCCGGAAATGGAATTGGTGGAATGTAGGGACGGACTTTTTCGACAGAAGGTTGAGCCTCCTCGGTTTCTTTATTGTTATCTTGGGGTGTTTCGTTAGTCAGATCATTCGAGTTCAAGGGTAAGTCGGTTCCTTATAGTTTAATCCACTTCTTGTTGTAATAGCGTGAGCGGATCTCGAGGATTTGTTTCGTGTGCTAGGTAAGTCACCTTCATCTCTTACTCGATAGATTCTCGCGAGTTTTCCCACTTGATTTTCAAGTCTTCTAATATCAGCTGCTTGTGTTCTTAGTGCTTTGTCGTAATCTCGCTTGAGATTCCAAACCAAATTTACGTTCTCATCATATTGTCTGCTAGATTCTTTAACGAGCATCTTCACAGCCTTTTCAAGATCCGTCACTCTCCCATCAATGGGTTTATCGAACTTGTGTTTTACCATCTTGACTTCTTCAGTCAGGGATTGCATATCTACTTCAAATTCCTCCAGATTCTTTATCACTGATTGTATCTCGATAGGATCTTCATCCCGCTCTTCATTCCATGATGACGAATGGAGCGCAACTTCCTCAACTTTTATCCATCCTTTATCAGCAGTCATTAAAGGGATAGGTTCTTTAGAGTCTAACAATTGTCGAGTCTTTATGTTCAACCCGTTGTAGAATATTTGCAGTTGCTCGTGTTTGTTGAGTTTATGCTCGGGGCACTTCAGGATGGCTTCGTTAAATCTTTCCCAAGCTGTAAATAGTGGTTCATCGTAGATTTGGCTAAACCTCCTAATTTCATCGACCTGTTGAAGGATTTTTGCAGGGGTTCGGTATTCCTTAAGAAAAGCCTTCTTAAAGGCGTTCCATGTTGTAATAGATCCTGATGGAAGTTTCTTTAACCAATCTCTAGCTCTTCCTTTTAGGGTAAAAGGGAAAGCCCTCATCATAACATGATCTCTGGAGACCCCAGGTGCATGAAATAAATCTGCGATCTCACATACCTTCGCGATGTGTTCGTGTGCTTCTTCGTCTTTGGTTCCATAAAAGCAGCATCTTTTCAGTTCATCAAGACAGAGTCCCCAAAATTCGAATTTAACATTTTCTTCAAGAGCTGGAATGGTGATCCCCTGTTTACTTTTAGAGGTGGTGAGATAATCATTCATAGTAAGAGCCATAATATCAAAACAAAACTTAAATAAAAATCCTAATATAACTCCCCGCAAGGCGCGCCAAAAACTTGATGCGTGTTTCTTGACTGTGTCTTAATATTTATAGTGTCTCGCTATACCTATGGTCTACCCTAATGCACTAACGCGGTGTACCCGGTCGTGTGTAGTGTAGTAAATGGTAAAGCCGAGGTCGTCCCAAGAGCTATGTGTGTTGGATTATTACTAAGTCTAATTGTCACGAAATAATAATGGTTTCGATAGGGATTTAATTAATTAAACTACTAATGCGTAAATAAAATAAAAGCAAATAAATGGTAAAGGAAATCAATAGAGGAATAGTGGTGCTAACCTAGTCAATCCTCCTAGCTAGTTATGTCTACGCTCTACCTACTTCCAATTACTTGGTGGGGTCAAATTCGAGAGGACAACATTTGGTCAATTCGCCTAACCTATCAAGAAAGATGCCACCACAGAGAAATCAAAGCGCCGTCATAAGTCCTGTTGTTCCCGGTCCCTAAGCCGAGTCATTAAGTACCGCTACATGCTAGATTCTAAATAGTGAGTGCCCGGCCGTTAGGAACTTAGACACTACACCCCCAATTCTTAAGTTCATCCAAACGATAGGTGATCGGTTGGTCAAATCGCACAAGTAGAAAGGGTCGTCGGTTGGTCATATCTTACCCTTCCGTCTCGATCCGCTCACCTAGGGTCATTTGGTCATATCTCCTAGGCAATTGGCCTCTATCGCCATTCAAAACTACCGAACCAAGGGCGACTACCAAAGAACTATGCATGCATACACTTAGAAATAATTGTACGGAAGTAAAGGTAAACGCAAACAAAACAATTAAGGAATCATAACTAGGCTAGCACCAAAGGGTGCTTAGCCACTCATATTAATCATGCAAATCAATTCAATATTCAAAGGTACGAAATACATGAATCGAAAGTAAAAGAAATATAAAACGCTAAAGCTTATCGTAATGGAGTGACTTCATCCTTGGAAACAGCTCCGTATGCTCCCCTAGACCTGCCTTAAGCTTTTTCCCACGTTCTCAGAGTGTTGTGTATGGAATGGGATGCTTTGAAATGCCGGAATTCGTGGGGTATTTATAGGCCGTGTCCGGGTTACGGCGTAACCAATAGAGGAGTTACGCCGTAACCTTCTATTTCTTCGTAAATGCACTAGATCGCTAGTTACGGCGTAACCTTATAAGTGGTTACGCCGTAGTCTTCAATAAACTCGGTTACGTCGTAAGTGATGCAAGAGTTACGGCGTAAGTATCGCCGCGTGGAACCTCTTTTGACCTAATGGAGTTACGTCGTAACCTTTGGGAAGAGTTACGCCGTAACCTCTTGATAAGTTGGATTCGGGTCACGCAATAGTTACGGCGTAATGTGAGAGAGAGTTACGCCGTAACTTCTTCAAAATAGGCATACCGTGATAAATCTTTAGTAATGTTTCCATTTCCGCCTCTTTAGCTCCAATGCTCGTAATTTACCCGAAAGTGGAAAACAATGGAAAACAAGCGTAAATCCATATAAATGATATAAATAACGAGCATTATCGGGAAATTGACACTTAATATTCGGGACTATTTGATGTTATCAATTGGGCTTTATGGAGATAGGGATGGATCCTCGCGACCGGGTCGATATATTACTTTACCTTGGATAGTGGGCGTGATGTATGTGTTGATCTTACGGATCGCCGCCTTGACGCAATCTGGATGACCGATTTTATGCCGTAGCGCGCGATTATTGATGCCGCACAACGAAACGCCAAGTCACGACGCTAAATATGCGGATATTGGATATAGGTTTCCCCTTCCTTTTCTTCTTGGAGAACTTGAGAAAGATGCAAGATTTCCTTACTAAAGCGTATTCGACGATTCCCTATGACTCAAGACATTGGAGCGCGTCATGCGGTTCATATTTTTAATAGGATTGGTTTCTTATTCTTAGAGAGGTGTGGGGCCCATTGGTTTCTCGACCACTAATTTTTTTGTAAATCCTATGAGTTTTTAATAAAAGTGTTGGTTTATAATAATAATAATAATAATAATAATAATAATAATAATTCATTTGGTTTTAATGAAGTGATGTTTATAATAAAAATAAATAATAATAATAATAATTTGGATATGGGTTTTTCCATTCTCATTCTCTTTTAGAGAACTTGAAAGATCTTTATTAATATATTTAGTTGGATTAGCTTTCTTTATAAATAAAGAGTGGGTAAATTTCGCGGGCCCTCACTTTCAATTTCTATAAAACTGTTTTTTTTTTTTTTTTTATATAATAAAGTGATGTTTTTTATAATAATAATAAGAATTGAGCCGAATATATGTGAATAAACTTTTTCAAAGTAACTAATATCATGAATATACTTATTTTATTATCAACATCGTAATATACTTTCAAATGCTTACCAATATCGTAATATTGACAATGTTACCACTTTAAAAAGTTACTGATGATTGGTCCCCTGTCGTTTGCATTGGACTTTCACCATTAGTCCTTTGACATTTTTAACTTAAAAAGTTACTGAAATGGTTCATGTGGTTTTCTTTGACTAACAACGTTAGTCCTTTAACTTTCATCTTTTATATATCGTTTTTATACATGTTTTTACACGTTTTATATACGCTTTTTCACGTTTTATATTCGCTTTTACACGTTTTATACACGCATTTTACACAAGTTTTTAAATACATTTTATGCACGCTTTTTACAAGTTTTACACAAGTTTTTATGCACGTTTTTATACACGTTTTATGCACGCTTTTATACACGCTTTTTACAAGTTTTTATACAAGTTTTTATGCACGTTTTATACATGTTTTTACACGCTTATTACACATTTTTGTATCGTTTTTACCGTATTACACATCGCTTTATACGTTTTTACATCGCTTTTATACACGCTTTTACACCGTTTTAAATAAATTTTTATACGTTTTACAAGTTTTATACAAGTTTTTATGCGTTTTATACACGGGTATTATGTATACGTTTTCTTACGTTTTATACGCGTTATACGCGTTTTTATACACATTATTTACACACGTTTTTATACGTTTTTACATGATTTTATGCCGCGTTTTATACACGATTTTACATATTTTTTACATGTTTTTAACACGCTTTATATATGTTTATAAAACATTTTTTAAGCGTGTATAAAGCGTGCATAAAATGTATAAAAATTGCAAAACGTATAAAACGCATAAAAGCGTGCAAAAACGATGTAAAAGCGTATATCGCTGTAAAACGTATATAAAATGTGCAAAAAAGCGATATAAAACGTAAAAACGTATATAAAATGTGTGTAAAACATGTATAAAACGTAAAACGTATAAAATGTGAAACGTGTATAAAACGTATATAAACGTGTATTAAAACATGAAAAAACATGTATAAGAATATGTCTAAAAACGTATAAAAAGCGTGTATAAAATGTGCGTAAAACGTGTTTAAAATGTGTATAAAACCATTTATAAAAAGATGAAAGTTAAAAGACTAGCGGTGAAAGTGAAAGCAAACCACATGGACCATTATCGTAACCTTTAAGTTAAAAATTTCAAAGGACCAACGGTGAAAGTTAGCATAACGACAAGGACCATTATTGTAACTTTAAAAACTTGTAACTCAATAATATTACGATATTAGTAAGTATTTGAAAGTATATTACGATATTGATAATAAAATAAGTATGTTACGATATTGGTTAATTTGAGAAAAGTTTGTTCGTATTCATTTTCTTCACCCTAATAATAATAATAATAATAATAATAATAATAATAATAATAATAATAATAATAATAATAATAATAATAAACTTTTAAATTTTAGTAGGATTCGCTTTCTTATAGCTAGAGGAGGGCTCAACTTTTCACTAATTTCTTGTAAATTCCATGATTTTTAATAAAATGATATTTAAAATAATAATAATAATAATAATAATAATAATAATAATAATAATAATAATAATAATTATTATTATTATTAATATTATTATTATTATTATAACCTAACTCAAGAGTCATTAGTTTTCGTGTCGGAAAATGAAATATACAACTCAATAATAATAATAATAATAATAAAGATTTAAATTTGATAGAAAGTAAATAATTATTAATTTTATAATAAAATAATATATTTTAACTAAATAGTAATAATATATATATATATATATATATATATATATATATATATATATATATATATATATATATATATATATATATATATATATATATATATATATATATATATATATATATATATATATATATATATATATATATATATATATATATATATATATATATATATAGATAGTGGATCTAGTGAGAAGTAAATTAAAATAAGAAGTGGTGAGAAGTGACTAAAACCACGATTTGAGATCTGACGACTTGCATTAGATGTATTTCTATTCATATAGATCAAACATCTTGAGTTTGAAAGTTAATTTGATATATAGATGGTCCAAATTGATTTTCATGATTTAAATCACGTGAAGAGGAACAAAACAAGAGAAATCATGAAATGCATCTAATATAACGTATATGCATCCGATTAAAAGCTAGAAAACACACTATTGTGCTTTATAATGCATCTAGGTTATAGGACGATCTAATCGAGGTCGGTTAAATCCGGTTTGCGGTTATAGTTCTTCTTATTACTTATTTTAAGTAATTTTCTTATTCGATCCTCTCTCTCTCTCTCTCTATATATATATATATATATATATATATATATATATATATATATATATATATATATATATATATATATATATCATTATATATAAGAGGAGGCATGCCACATAAACGCCACTTTAAGATCCCATAATGCCAAGTCATATTTCCATGTCATCATTAAATTTATGTGGCATTTTTAAATGACATGTGGCATTTTAATTAATATATGTACATTTTTTTAATAAATTGTAAAATTCGTTTTTTTTTATATTTATGTTCAATTTTAATTTTTTTAATTTAAAATTCGGTTTGTATTTTTATTTGTGGATTTTAAATTTTAATTATGTTTAATTAAAAAGAAGACATATATTGGATTTGAACTTGGGTCATTCATAAGTTATCTAAACAATTTACCACTAGACAAAATTGTTTTTTGATTTATATGTTGCAAATTAATAAAAATGAGGACATGCTAAAAAATTCTGCTTGTATTTTAGGAATCTATATTTTGAAGATAAGAATTTATAAAAAATTTGATATATATTACCTAACAACATAATTATACCTTATATATTTGTAACCTATTTTAACTTCGGTATATCACGTTTCTTAGGAATCAAAAATTCGAATTTAGTTTTTCTTTTTTTCGATTATATAAGTTTTGCTTCGTGTTTCTTTACTATTCAAACATATGAACCTTTTGTTAAGCATGTCTTTGGTATTAATAATAACATCCTCATTTGATTTATACAATTTGAGTTTGTCACGGAAAACCCCGCTTCAACAATGGAGGTCATCGGTTTAATGAGACAAAATTAGAGTCTCGATGAAAGAGTCAGGCAAGGCAAAAGCGGAAGCGACCATTAGTGGCTTGGATATTCGTTTGAAGGTTGAAGAACTTTTACGTGCCAGGCGTGCAAAAGAAACAAATGAGATGGTTGTACTTTTTCTTATTTTTATTTGACATAAGTATATATAATGCCTATGACTTTTGTAGATTACCAAGCTTGCGTAAGTATGCTCGATTCCATTCTGCTCAAAGAAGCACTTGGTAGTTTGGCCACAAACTCTGAACTCCATCCTTTAGTTCCTTACTTTACATTGTTTATTGAAGATGAGGTAATCCCATCCTTTGGCTCATTTGATTCGTTCCTTTTAAATTTGTAGCTGTTGTTAACTATTTTTTACCCATTATAGATAAAATAAATAGAGTAAACTATATATGGCTCATAAGTTTGTTATTTCTTTGCTTATGGATGTAAAGAAACTATATAGGTGATTATTGCCTCCTCATTTGTTACTATTTATTTTGTTATTTGTGTAGGATATTGGATTTCACAAACACTCTAAACCATGATCAAAGTAGGCGTATAAGTATGTTAGAGAGAGAAAGTTCTAGTGAGAGAAAGGAAGAGTTGGGAACTATAGTGAGAGAAGAAAATATTATTATGAGCTCCAACTCTACACTTGGGAGGTGAGAGTATTTATAGTCTTCATAAAACGCCACACAACGGTGTGGATCGTGCATACAGAGTGGGTAAAGACCCGTCCGTCCTCCACGGTGATACTTAACTAAATACTACTTAGCGTGAAATAACGATTTACTACGAGCTTTCTAACGATTGCATATACTTGAGGTGACCGACTCTTTAATACCGGAATTTCTAATTCCTAACAATCTCCCCCAGGGAGGTCACCTCAATCATGTACTAAAATTACATTGAATACAAACAGATATTACATTAACAATTGTTCTTGCATTCTTGATGTAGTACTTTGATCCTAAGCTCGTAGTCATTGATTTATCACATTGCATGTTTGGTTACTCCGGTGGAGGTCTTTCTTGATCCACGTGATAATAAATTTGAGCCGACTTTTGAGACCATCACCAACAAAATCTCGAGACATCCATTGTGGTGTTGGAATATTGTGATGTTGTGACATTCGGACCGACATGCTCACATTCGGATCATGATATCTTCTCATCGAGTGTAGCGAAGCTTTCGTTGATTCATGATATTGGCGCAGTGTAGCGAAGCATGGAGTGAATATATCGAGTCATTGATGCACTAATCATGATTTCTTTTGAGATGAATGTGTTAAGTGAGCATGCGGCTATGGATTGACCGCTTCATTCGATCATTGCAAACATAGGACGTACACCGCATATAACAATTAGCAATAAATCGCGAAAGTGTCTTTGAACACTTTCGATGAATTGAGTACACGCCCACTGGTTCCCGTTGATCGATACATGTCTTGCGTGATCGGTATAATTCGAAGAATTTCCTTGACAGGTTTCGCAATTCTAGCGTTCTCAAACCGAACGTCTCAAAGAAGACAACACGGAGTGAGTGAACGGCAATTTAAGTCCAATCGATTGATGAAAAGAGATTTGAAAAACAATCGTAGTATTGCTCAATAAAACTTGTTTTTGCAATACAACGAAGGTTTTAATGAACATCAATTATCAATCATAAAACACCTTTGATTTGAAATATCCGTACACGGTCGATTTGCTAAAGAAAATAGTTTTTAAGCACAAAGACCGGTTTTCAAAGGTATCCAGTCAATCCATAACTGAACCGGGATTGATTCAAGAGATTGAATCGCCCCATTGTTTCGTTCGGTTGTCACATGGTTGATCTATATAATAGATCTCACATGCCACCTACCAGAGCTTGTTTGATGTTGGCTCGAAGGCTTTCCATCTTCATTGTGAATATGTTTACACATCACTCGGATGTTACGGCGGTACCACAAGGATAATCGTAGGACTCAAGATATAATCTCTCTTCCACATTGTGTGAAGCAGAGTCTTCATTGAAAGTGTCCTAATGAGATTTATTGATGATCTCGTGGCTCTAGACTCAATTGTGCATATTTGGATCCCATCTTGGAGACTGGGAGAGGTCTCCTTCTTCATTATCAACAATCTCTAAGAGAAAGTCGATAGATTATGTCGGTTCCCGTGAGAATGAAACAAGCCCTTTTAAGAGGAACTTGAGTGGCTTGGGAAGTTGTAGTCTTGATGCGTCACTGGGTTCATGACGTCTTGTCTTCAATACCAGTGTTACCTTAGTAACCACTTAGTAGCATATGTATTGAACCCTTCTTGCCCTAAGGTTGAATTATTGGAGGCTATTTCTTTTCACCCTTTTCACATTCATTTCTTTTTATTCTTCAACCCTTGATTGCTTACGAGACTTCATAACTAGAACCTTGTTGGGTTTATTCCAGACTAGCTCTGTCTTAGTCCGCACTCTTCCCATTTCTCACTTTTCTCCTTTTTTCAATATACCTAAGGACTTCCTACACTATCTAGCGGATTGTCCTCGGTAGATCCTCCGTTCTGGCGGATCGTGGGAACAAATACCTAACCTTATCATCCTTATATCACCGTACATAAAGTAAATTTGGTCGGTCTATTTGGTATTGTTCATCCGCCATTTGAACCAATTGAAAACCATTTGAAAAATCAATCCGGATACTTGTGATATATTATCAAAACATTTTGTACCGAATTGTTTTGATATTTTAGAACAAGTGCTCCCTCAACATGTGCACCGGATGTTTGAAATCGTTTTACACGGAGGCAAGAGGAAGAATTTACTTCTTTGATTACCATTTTCTAAAGATATCAACATCACTTCTGATCAAATCAAGTAGATAAAGCATTTCCTGGAAGGATGAGGTTTTCATAAGTTTGCTCCCCAATATATGCCTCGAGATTTGAAAAGAGTTTTGCACATACTAGAGGGAACGCACATTGAGATAAGTGATCACGTTTCAAATCAATGGTTTAAGATAGATGCTCCCCTCAACATGTGCATGGAAAATTTGAAATCGTTTGTCACATGTGGGAAGGAGAGCTTGTACATCCTTATAAAACCATTTACCAATTATCGCTTTAAATCAATTTAAATCACACATTCTCCCGATCACAATTATCAAATCATTTGAGATTTGTGATCTCTTATAGATTTAAATTGATTTTGAAAGCTTTTAAGGGAATGTGTCTTGATTATGAAAGCGTTTTAGCGATAAGGATCGGATTTAAGACTTTAAAACTCCATTGATAAAACATGCATGTATATCTTTTGAAAACAATTTAAAGCCAAATAACTTTTTAATTTAATTGAAATCATTCTCCCCTCAATCAATGACATAGGTTGTTGATTGAGAGATTGATATTGTGACAAATAAGTCCAGATGATTATCAAAATTAGAGGCCGAGTTATTTTTCAAAGCGCTTAGTTTTCAAAGAGATAAATGTTTATAGAATCGAGCATGGAATTTAAAAATGATAAAGAATAGCTCGTTCTTTCTTTAAGCGGGTTACTTGCCTGAAATGACAATAAACCATTGTTTCTCTTTCTCCCAAAAATAATTTTTTATTTTTAATTTTTAATTTTTATTATTATTTTTATTATTATCATTATTATTTTTTAAGAATTAACAACATCTAAAGTCCCGTGTCATTCTTTGAATGACAACACAAAGACCGTAGATATTGACGAACCGAGAAAAGCATAACAAATTGACAATATTTTTGAAGATTTTTCGAATTTTGATTTTATGGATTTCTGGTTTTATAATTTTGTATTTTGTTTTTCGAATAGATATATATACGAGATAGATGAAGATAGACCTTTACTCGTCTTCCTCCACGAAGGCGTTTGAGTGTTTCGGTTGAAGATTTTCAAGCCAAGGCGTGGAAGAATAAACTCAAACGTTCTCTTGGAAGAGCTTTGGTGAAGATGTCGATAATCGATATTCGAGACCTCACAAAATAGAGTTCCACCACACTTTTTCCACTTGTTCCTCGATGAAGTGATGTCGAATGTCGATATTCTTTGCTCTTGAGTGTTGAACGTTGTTGCATGAGAGAGCAATAGCACTTTATTGTCACGATGAGAGGGATTTTGTTGAATTCAAAGCCATAGTCGGATAATGAGATCTCATCCATAAGATTTGAGCACAACAAGATGACATGGCTATGTATTCACCTCGATGAGGAAATAGAAGTACTCATTTGCTTTGAAGACCACTCACAAGCTTATCACCCAAAATTGAGCACCTCGGACGATTTGACGTGTATCTTGACAACTGCATGATCGGCATACGCAGATAGGCCGTTAGAGACATATCGATGTCCTTGGTGCCAAAGTCCCATATTGATGGTTCCTTGGAATACCGAAGACCCGCTTAACCGCTTCAAGGTGCTTTTTAGTAGGCATAGCACGGTATCTAACACACATGCACACAATGAACAAGATGTACGGTCTACTAGGCGTGAGGTACATCAGGGATCCAATCATACTACGATATTTCGTTTGATCTACCATGATCCTCGAGTGGTCCTCATCCGACTTGGTTCGCTCAATCATGGGGTGTCAATGTGGTCACTAGAATCAAATCCAAATTTCTTTAAAATCTCATTTGCATATTTAGATTGATTTATGAAAATACCTCCGGACTTTGTGAAATTTGTAATCCCAAGAAAATGACATTTGTCCCATCATTGACATTTGAAATTTTGAACCCATTTCATTAGAAAACGATCACATTCCATTGGGTGGTCGAGGCAAAAATAATATCATCAACATAAATTTGAACGTGAATTAAGTGTTTGCTCGACTTTCCGTGAACAAAGTAGGATCAATCGCTTCCTTCTGTCAATCCGGTGAATAGAAGAAAATTTGACAACATCATACCATGCTCTAGGAGCTTGCTTCAAACCATATAGGGCCTTTTCAAGCGATAAACATGAGTAGGATGCTCTGAATTCACAAAACCCTCGGTTGGTGACGTAAACCACTTCTTTCGGATATCCATTAAAAATGCGGTTTTCACGTCCATCGATAAACAACCATGTTCTTGCTAGCGACATTAGCCAAGAAGATTACGATCGCCTCGATATGAGCAAGCGGAGCAAAAGATTCCTCAAAGTCTATACCTTCTTGACGATAACCTTTAGCCACTAACCTAGCCTTATTTTTCAAAACATCACCATGCTCATCAAGCTTCACTTTGAAGATCCACTTAAGAGCAATGATCATAGCACAATCTGGGTCGGTACTAATTCTCATACATCTAATCGATCAAACTCATGAATTTCGTCTTGCATGGCATTGAACCATTATCTTCATTCATAGGTTTAACATCTTTAGGTTCGATCTTTGAGAGTCAGAGTTAAAGAAGCACCATAAGGCATCGAGTAGTGTTTGCTTACGAGTGGATCCGGACGAAGGATTTCCAATGATGTTGTCTAATGGATGATCGTGAGTCCATTTTACGAGGTGTTCATGTGGTAGTTGTTGAGGGTGAAGTAGCAGAGTCGATGTCTCTGAAGAAGATTCGAGAGCAAATATGTTTTCAAATGGAGCATCTTCTGGGAGTAGCAAAGGGATTAACTTCATCATTGATGCGTAAACATTTCCATGATGTACATTTGAAGAATGATGATTTGTTGATGAGATCAAGGATCGACAGCGCTTCTTGACTTAAAGATATTGAGACCGAGGATTGACTTCATTCATAGGAATATGAGCGACCTACATTGTAGGAATCGACACCTCATTAGTACTTGGATCATAAAGTTCATCAAACATAGGATCAAACAATTACTTTAAATCATCTTCGTATGGAGGTACATATGGAGTTTTTAGAAGAGTTTGGAACAAGGGATGAACCAATGGGACTTTTTTTGAAGTGCGGGTCTGGAATGGATTGTCCAGAGCCATTTGACCGGTCGACTCATCAAACGTAACGTGAATTGTTTCCATGATATTTCGGGTTCTTTTTTGTAGATTCGTATCCCTTTTGTTTGGTGAATACCCTACAAAACTCCAATGTCTGCTTTAGCTCTAAGTTTGCCTAAGTCTTGACCCTCATTAGTTGGATAACACAATGCACCAAACACACAAAGGAAAGAGATTAGGTTTTACATTGTGGACAAGTTCATATGGAGTTTTTCCATGAGCATTGTGAATCAGGGAGCGATTTTGTGTGTAGCTTGCGGTGGCAATAGCTTGACCGAGAAACATTAGAACCTTTGAGTAAATCGGCATTGTTCTAGCGGCTTCTACAAGACTTCGATTCGTCCTTCAACTACACCGTTCGTTGAGGAGTTCGTGGAACACTTCTTTGATGGTCGATTCCAATGCTTTCATAAAATTCACTAAGTTGTTTGTTAACAAACTCGGTTCCATTGTCTGTTCGGATAATTAAGCGGTTTTGTTAAGTCGAACTGCAGATGTTTGATGAGTTTGATGATGATATCGGGAGTTTCATCCTTTGTCCTTAAGAACTTGACCCATGTGAATCTAGAGTAATCATCAACCACAACTAACACATATTTCTTCCCAAAGATATTCGCACTCTCATTGGTCCACATAAATCCATATGAATTGTATGAAGAACCTCCATAATGAGTTAGTAGGTTTGGGTTTATGGGCATACTTCTTGCTTTTTCCCAATTGACATCTTGAACAAAGATGATCCTTTTCATACTTGAGTCTAGGTAAACCTACAACTAAGTTCTTTACGGTGAGATCATTGATGGTGCCAAGTTCAGTGATTGAGGCGCGATGCCATAACCATGACTTTGTTTTAGAAGCCTTTGACGACAAGCAAATTGGAGAAGACTTCATCATATCTTCGATAGAGATGGTGTATAGATTTGAACCACGTGAACCTCTTAAAGTTCCTTACCATCAAGTTCTCTAACGAAGCGGTGTATGTTTTCGAAGGCTACTTAGATCGTAATCGCGAATTGACCAACATAGAACAAGTTATGACCAAGACCTTCTACATAGTAAACCACGGAGATAACACTTTTGCCAACAACATAATCTCCATAACCCATGATTGCACCGAAATGATCATTCCGAATCTAATCGCCCGATGAATTTGTTCACGGTTCATGAGCATGACCGATCGCCAATCATATGCTTGGAGCAACTGAGTCCAGGTACCGCGAGTAATCGATTTGAGCGATGCTGCTGAACATGACAAGAATAGATAAGCGGATAATTGGGATCCCATGCAAGAATGGGTTCCATCCGGTTAGTAACAATGGTTGGAATACCCACATCGTAAATAGAAGCATTCATATCGAAATTAAGGCAATGGAATCATTATGAATAGATGTAGTACTAGTGTACGTATTAGCCCTATTCAAAGTGTGCTCACTTAAGGGAATAGTTCTACCATGGGCATCCATTTTCTAGTGGGCATTGTCGATTAGTCTTATGACCAATTATCCAATGATAGCCTATCTTACTAAATGTTCTTCCGTGGGTTTCCACTATTTTCTAACTTTCTTTCGTTTTTCCTTTTAGCACCTTAGCATGATTTTTAGCATTAACAATATTAGCGGACAATTAGCATCATTAGGCAAAAATTAACACCACATTCATGATTAGAAAGCAATTCAAGCGGACATCAATACAAGGTTTGCAAATAGTATCGTAATTGAATTAATTACTGATGCGCCTATGGCTAATACTAGAATCAACACGATTCATTTTATTCGGCTCAAACTTAAAGTTCCTAGGTAGGTCTTCTACTTTCTTCCAATGCACATTCTTAGCTTGCAGGTCGTGTCCTTCCTTGTATTATCTTGAGACTTTGACCGCTTGCTTTAATGTCACCGATTACTCTGTAGAGGAATGGGAACATTAGTTGGTTTGGCTACTATTTGCTTCACTGTTTAGATGTCTTTGGGATCTGAGCTACATGCAGCACACTAAGATTAACTTTTAACACTTGAATAGTGGGATTTGAACACCTAGAGGCACACTCGGAGTTTACATTCTTAGCACTAACAGTTGAAATCCGAACTACTTGAAGGCGCATTAGGGTTCACATTCATAACATTTGGCATTGAATGACTTGCATGCTTGGCACTAGGCATAGAACACGGTATCAAGGGATTGACTTGCTCACCTAAGGTTTTAGGGCATATTGTAATTAGGCATTCTAGAGTTCTTGAGATCGTTTGGCATATAAGCATGCATGGCCAATTGCATTATCATCTGGTTTCTAACTTATCCTCTTCTACAATCTCACGGAGACATTCTAGGTCATCCTTGGGTATGAGAAATATGTTTGAATAGCAAGTTTGTTATTCCTAAGATGAGGAGGAACATATTTCACGCACAAAGCATATTTATTACTGACATGTACCTTTGATACACCATTCTCCCCATTGGTCATTGGCATCTTCCCTTTTACACGACTCTTTAGATTCTCAATTTATTTTTGTAACGATGCTACCGTTTCGTTATTTTTATTACTGAGTGACCTTTATAGATTCAAATAATTCATTGAAATGACGTTTAACCTTTTCATTTTCTTCAAGAAAACCTCATTTTCCTTTTGTAAAGCATTTAGTAAGTTTTGAAGATGAAAGCTTTGAGAATTCGAGAATCTAAAGGAGGAGGCATTTGGGGACCGATCACATTGTTCGTTTGACCCTTTAATTGAGAGATTTGGGCTTTCAACTTTCGATCGTGTTGCAATGAGCTTGAATCATTCATCACGTTTGTTAATTTGAAAAGCGCATCAAACTACGGAGCATCCGAGGATGTCTTGATATTTAAAGTTTGACATTTTCTTTAAGATGTTGATATTTTAGTTGTAAATTAAAATGCTCAACTTCTAGTTTAGAAAATGTTTAACCAAATTGTCGTGATCATCGGTTCAATTTTCTCATTTAGTTCGAATTAGTTTTTCAAGCTCAATGACACGATCATGGGAGACTTTCAAAGCAACAGTTCATGGAATCGAGAAGCGATAATAGAACAGGTTTGTAGCGATGTAGAACACATCTTGAGCAATACATTGAAATCGTGTTCTCATTTAGTGTATGCAAGTTCTTCCTCTCAATCTCATTATATTTTAGTGCTCGCTCATAGTCACTAACCTCAACTATCATTGCATCAAATTCCTTTCCATTCCCTTAATATCAATTATCTATCCCTTTTAAGACTCTCAAAGTGATCTTTTAGAAGTTTAAAGAAAGGCATGACCTCGTTAAATAACATTCTTTCGTTTTCTCAAAACCCTTTCTCCTTCGATTATACCAATGGGTGTGATCCTTTTCTTGCAAGTTTTCTCAAAATCAACAAATAGTTGAAAGATAACATATTGGCTAATTAAGGTCTTGCTTTTAGTGGCAATTGTTCTAGGAACAAGATGCATTGGTGTATTAGGAGGATACACGATCGCTCTAGACATTTTCCAAAGGGAGGGTTTGTTTCAACAATATTTTCGACTTTTTGCTTATCTAAATCCATTTTCCGAACACTTGTTCGGAGTCAACAATGTCGAGGCTTAAACATGTTCAAGGAAATCCAGTTTTCCTTCTGTAATCATGGGGTGTGATCTTTATTTTCTTCTCTTTACATTTAGGATCATCTAATTTCTTGTTCATCTTTTCCCTAGTGACTTCATCGATTTCTTATCTTCCTCGGCAGCTCCAGCGCAACTAGGTTTCGCTCAGGTTTAAGGATTTCATTGCCATCATAAAGAACCTTATGAGCATTTCTAGCCTTTTAATGACCTCTGGATTTGGTTCCTCAACAAGGGAATGCTATGCTTATCGCTTAATACTCTATGCTTAGTGATCATGTGGCGATCGAATGGTGTTCCTTGTATGTACAACTTGTTTTCAAGTTTGTTTTTCAAAGTTTTCGATTAGAAATATCTTTCAAGAGTTTTGATTCCTTTGCATTAAATTCTTGCTTAAGCATTTTCATTTTCTTGAAGTTCTAGTTTTGCTTAGCGCTTTTAGAAAGCTTTTCTTGCTAGGAATTTAACTCTTGTTTTAATACTTCTTCTAAAATTACTTTTTCTAATGATTATGCGCACTTGGTCATCCATTTCACGCTCACGAGTGGTCAACTCAAATTTTGCACGTTGTTCATAAATAGCAACACGTTCTTTATAGGCATTTAGTTCGAAATTACAGAATCATCGGGGCACATGCGGTGAATTCATCAAAACATAGTCATTGTTGATCGCAGAAGATGCATCACTTGGTACAACTTCACTTTCACTTTGTTTCACATATTGATCATATTGGACAACATTGATATTACCCATATTTTAAATATTTGATTCAATAGTTTCGAGATGATTGTACTTTGTCATGCATCTTTGCACATCGAGATCATCGTATAGTTTTAATACCTCGAGATGAGTTTGTCATTGGATGGGCCGACTTGTGGTGAAGAAGAGACCTTGGGAGAAACCATTGGAGTAATGCTAGCCATAAAAATTGTGTGTGTGAGTGGGTCCATCATCCACATCGTAGTCGTATGCATCACAATCGGCGACTTGAAAGGCATTTTGATGATTGTGACCTATCTCTGAATTGGCGCTCATCCACATCGACATCATAGGTCTTGGCATTGCCCTCAAAGAAGAAACAACAACTCTCTTCATCCAAAGCGGCACCATTGTCCCGAGCTTGTACTGGCGACATCTTATCTCGGTAATAAGCATTACGTGGACGTTTGGAGATGTGCGCTTCCTTGCAATGTGTCCTCACCACCACGGTTGTAGCATTTGATCGGCTTAGCTTGACCTTGATTTCCATTCCTTCCTCGATTTTGATTACCAACATAACCTCTACCTCTTCCCCGATCATACTGTCTTTCCGAAGTGGTTGCACCACTATCCTCCCATCTCGACGGTAGCTTGATTGTGTAGGTTAGATCTTTGTTACGAGGTTGTTGTTGGTTTGTGGGAGAATTCATGTTTTGACTAATCGGAAGAGCTAGTTGATTAATGATGTTTCCACGTGTGCATCATCATCGACTTGTTTGAACATAGGATCAAGAATGAGTTTGTGATTACCATTACCCATGGGTATGACTTGTGAGGCTTTGGTTGTGATTCCGATGTTTGAGTAGAAGGCGGTTGAGTCATTAGAAGAGCTTGTCTCTCCACAGTTGGTTTTGAACGATTAAGAATCCTTTTTCAAACACACATGTCTCTCATTCCGAAGGAGGAAGGCATAGAGTTGCTCATAGTTTGTATTCTTGATCCTTTAGTGAGCTTCACGAGTGACAAACTTGTGCCATTCGATTCATGTTGTTCACAAATTTAGAGTTCAAATTGAATGTTAGGCATAGTCATTCGATGTTCCTCGTATCATTAACAAGCTTGTGGAATCTCACATAGTACTCATAAACACTCTCATCCGGTTTCATCTTGAAGTGTTCAAATTCATCATAGAGTTGTGATTCTCTGTCTTCCATGGTTAATTCGAACACGAGAGGAGCATCTTGACATTATCCCATCTTGCCTTTGCTTGGTGTTGTGATTGATTAGCTTGTAGATATCTTTTGGAAGACCTTGAAGTGCGATGTTAGAAGCCACGATATCGACATTGAATCTCTTTTCTCCTTATCATCGAGCTCATCATATGTCTTTGGTCCGTCGATTCCATAGATCATTGTTCCATCTTCACCGTATCAATTAAGTCTCTAGTCGTCTCAACCCGATATGGTCCTTCATCAATGGATTTGAGAATGTTGACTCCATTTTCTTTTCAAGACAATTACAATCGATTCGTTGAGCCCAAGAGTCGTAGTCGGTTACATCGCTATGGGTGGACAGTATCCGAACAAGTTGCTTGAACATCCTCGAGAATAGTGGAGATGATAGTAGGAACGTTTGTAGACATGTTTCAATCTCTACGGATTTTACTATTCTTTGATTAAACCGGAAATTGATTCTTTCACGGATTTTACTAAACCAAAAGAACAACCGTAAGAATGTATCACCAAGAAGTAACAAGCCTAAATGAATAAGTACCTAACCACACACTAAGCAATTAACAACTCGCTTAAGTAATCAACTAAGCTTAATAGCAGTCGATCAAGATCAACTCATAACACGTCAACTCGCTAATGAATCAAGTCGCTAAATAGCCAACTCGCTTTAGTATCAACTCGCATACAATCAACTCGCAGACACTAAGTCGCTTAAAGAAACTCGCTAGCGTTACAACTCGCTAAATAGCTAAGTCGCTTTAGATCTCAAGTCGCTTAAAGAACAACTCGCTTAGAAACCATGTCGATAAATATCAACTCGCTAAACAATAAGTAGCATGTACCAACTCGCATCAAATAACAAAGCAACTCGCTTTGAAGAAACACAAGTCCGAGACTCGACTCGCTTAGTCCTTCTTTCACGAATAACCACTTTATCAATCCAAACAACCAAACCACAATGATTTAAGCCTTCCAATTCAAAACATAACCACATATGATGATCCTAAACACAAAAGTACAAGCAAAATTCAAACTTTACCACTAGAATTTGTCCAAATGAATCAAACTCTCTAAACCCTTAATACACCAAAACCTTATGAAATCTACCAAACAAAGAGCATGAAAGATGAGTGATCAAACCATGGCTCTTGATACCAATTGTAGGATATTGGATTTACAAACACTCTAAACCATGATCAAAGTAGGCGTATAAGTATGTTAGAGAGAAAGTTCTAGTGAGAGAAAGGAGAGTTGGGAGCTATAGTGAGAAAGAAAATATTATTATGAGCCCAACTCTCACCTGGGAGTGCAGAGAGTATTTATAGTCTTACATAAAGCACACAACAGCAGGTGTGGATCGGTCATACAGGTGGGTAAAGACCGTCCGTCCTCCACGGTGATACTTAACTAAATACTACTTAGCGTGAAATAACTACGACTACGAGCTTTCTAACGATTGCATATACTTGAGGTGACCGAATATTTAATACCTGGAATTTCTAATTCCTAACAATTTGTTTACAGATAGATGTAAAGAAACTCGAAGACAAAAGGGGAGGTTCTCAAAGATTTTCAATAGCTAACTACGAAAGCTAATAAACTGATGGATGCAAATAAAGTTGAAGACAACAAACAATGTCTAGATTTAGTTCTATAATTTCAAATTAGTAACTTGCAGCTACTAGCCTACTACAATCACTTAACCAAATATCCAAAATAAGGCACAACCTTGAAGTCCATGTAAATATCTCTATTTTTACTTTTCAGATCGGATAATAAATCACATAGTGACTTGAAGAAAACTATTATGCGAAATAAGGAAGCTTAAGTTGCACATGAAACCCACAATATGTATAAAACTGTTGAGTATCAAAGCTACTGCGATACTTAAGTAGCATTTATAACACATCCAAAAAATCATGGCACAAGAGGATTCCAGGTTCATTTATAGGCTTTTGTACAAGGTTTGGATTTTTTTTTAAAATGTAAAATTAGTTTAAAGGTTACATGTACCGGTGTCTAATATATTAATTTTAGTGTAATCCATTTGGTGTGAAGGACAGAATATATATTCCCTAAGAGTATCAGTAGCCTTTTATTCAGGCTTGTCGCCTTGACCCGTATGGAAAAGTATGCCCGTTTACCTCGCGTCTGGGCTTACTGTCCAGGTGTCTTGACTATTTTTTATGTGGCATATGGGCCTGCAGAAGATCTCTATGGCATGTTAATCATTTAATAGTTTAATCATTTTTTACTGAAGCAAGATGGACATCTAACTGATAACAAACTATTGGATCACACATGTTCGAGGCTTTGGCGATAATAATGTTAATATTATGACTATTGTGTTCCTCAACTCTATTTCTTTTTTCACTTCCGATTATGATTATTGGGTTCCTGGTCAGGCCTATGTATGGATAGAATGGTTGCATAAAATCGACGGTTACATGCAAGTGGTTACATATAACTTTTTCTTAAGCTAACGCATCGTTAATTGTAACTTTTTTTCTCTATTTGAATAGTTCGGTTGCTTTCAATTTCGTTCTTATGATCCAGTTAGAACTGTTATTGTTATAGGTGCTAAACGACAAAGAATGACAGCCCGTGCATGGCCAGTTACACGAGATAAGACAACTGTTCATTTGTGACCTTCTATGGATAAAAGGTTGCAGAGGCTTCAACTTACTGCTATGCCCTTTTAAATTTAACATTCGATTTGGAAGATCTTATACTAACTCGATGATATTATTTGTTGTTACATGCCCGAAGACATGCAGCAACCTGCTCCAGCACAGAGCAAAATAACAACCTCAGTCGTTCAATCGCAAATGGGTATGCAAATGCCAATTTGTTAACATGTTATGGCAGATATATATTTATTCACCACTATATTTCCATGCAAGTTCCAATGCCAAGGGTATAAATAAACTGAAATATGCAGTGGAGAATGCGCCCTACCCATTTCGTGTTTCAAATAATTTGAGAATACATGAACCAAATTCTACCAATACGGGGACCAATCGCCATGGTAATCAATCTATATGAAATACTTTACCAGTTGATAAGCAGAAAAGAAAGGTGGTTGATATTGATAAAGTTGTTGTCGATGATCTGCCCTCTTCTATTGCCGTTGGCAGTTTGGTTATGTTGCTTGCAATGCATGATTAACGGGGAAGCTAAGCTGGGAACAAAGCTGGAATGGATATGGAATGCTACAAAAGTTATAATGGGTCCACTGCCAGCCATCATCTTTCACAAGGAGAGTCAGCGAAAAACACGATTCATGATCAGTGGTTGTCTATCACGGCCCAAGAGTGAGACAAATAACTTGACCAAACAAGGCTCTCCTGTGAGGTAAACAATTATATTTTAAGATCATGGTGTTTGTTTTCTTTTTTTCAATATGCTATCTATACCACAAACTTAAGTTGCGGTGTGTTTTGGCTTTTTGTTTTGATTTCACTTAACTCACTGTAACCAATTTTTTTATTTATTTTTTCATATAATGAATCTGATTTGGACATGTTGAGTTTTCGATATGCGAAAGAGAAAATGATTTTAATTCTTTGATTACTTTAGGAATTTTTTTTACCTGAACTCTGTATCTATTTATAGCTTACGATGCACATATAAGAAGTTGTTGGTACTTGAGTAGGGTACGTGTTTAAGACTGCATATCGTGGTAAGATGAAATTGTCTATCGGATTAACGGATAACCAGTTTGAGATTGTTGTGGCCAGTTTTAGAATGGGTAGAAATGGCCAATTTTTAAATGCTTTGAACTGTTTTTAGTTTGTAATATATTCTGGCTATTTTTTCACTAAATGCTTTTCTTGTCTACTATTATTGTCAAACATTAATATTGTTTGGTCACACTTCTCTTTGACAGGATATTGAAGCTACAATTCATTGTGCAGAGTGGCTTTCGATGGTGGGTGGATCTAGCACGGGTGAGCTGCGTAAAAGGCTATGGTGGGTGGATCTTATAATGGTTTTAGCTCAGACCGAAACTGTTTTCTGAGCAGGTATATTCACTCATTTCTTGCATTTGAGAATTCATGGCCTCTATTCTTTTTAATTTATAATGAATTGACGTGATATCGTTTTATCTGTCTTATACCGTCCCCTCTTAAGCTTAATGACGAAACTTGGTGTTCTGTTATTTTCAATAGGAGTGGAACACAAACTCCGGCCATATCTACCTTATATGGCTTACCATTAATATTTTGTAAAGACCCAAATGAAACAGCAATATCGATCACATTTGGTCAAGGAGGCTCCTTGGTAGCTCTACTATGAGAGATTGGAACATATAAAGAAGTTCTTCCATCGCAGGTAAGTTTTATCAGTAGAATATTTGTTCTCATCGCAGGTAAGTTTTATCAGTAGAATATTATTTGCTTGTACGCATTCACATACTACTCATTTTGACTTGAACCTGTTTGACCCATTACCTGACCCGTCGATTTTACCAACTGTGAATATATTAAACTAGGAGAAGTAGTTTTTTTGAACTTAGATATAATGTCAGATAAAATCCTGGAGGTCTATTAGTTCGACAACTTCGACTGTTGTTAGAAAAATGAAATCATGCTTTGTTTCTATAATCTGTTATAGGCACGTCCATTGTTGGAAGAAGGCGCCATTGATGAAATTGTAAATTGTTATAATCATTGTAAGTTGTTATAATATGTTATAGGCATTAATTGAGAAGCTCTCAAATAATGATAAGAACATCTGCTTTTAAAAATAAGATGATAAGAACATGGGCTGGTGTATTTATAAAACATGGCATGCATGTTACACACGTTTTATGTATGGTTGCTCAAGTATGAGATTCCACTAATGGTCCCCTATGAATATTTTATAAGCGTTAAGAAATTACGGCTTCTTTTCACTACATAGATAACATTTTTGGAAACTAAAACATACTAGAGATCATCGTAGCATTGTAAAAGTGAAGACTACGTCGAATGATTAAAATTGTTTCTATAATCTGTTATAGGCACGTCCGTTGTTATAATCTGTTATAGGCACGTCCATTGTAAATTGTCAGCTTCTTTATTTAAGATGCACTCGATTTATTTGACTTTTCATCTTTACCCACTATCCGACCTGCTTAATTTCACAACAATTTTATGTTAGCTGCTAGATACTTATGAAAAATCAGATTTTCTGGATATTTTCTATTGAGATTAGTACTTAATTATAAAGTCTATTAACCTCTTCAAAGCTGCGACTTTAATAATCTTGCTTGTATTGGTTACCAGGTTCAAGTTGTGGTTGTCCACGCAACAAATAACTACTTTGTTACTGCTTCTCTCGACAGCTCATGGTGCTTTTATGACCTATCATCTGGCACATGCCTTGCACAGGTTTCTTCTTTACCTATCATGTATGTTGATCTTTAAATTTGTTTTTTCCGTTAATGGAGAATCACAACCAGATAACTATGGGATTACTTAATTGCATGCAGAATGGTGTTTGGATATGCGCGTATCCAGCCTATGAGTGTTTCAAATCAGTGGAAAAGAATAAACCTGATATCGAGGAACTTTGCTTTTGGTGCCAATACTGGTACTATACATGTTATCCATGTAAAGATAAGCGATATCACAGGGTTAGATCTAAATCTGTATCATGATGTTTTCAGGATCTTAGTTGCTGGACTGACTGTTTGTGAGCGTATTGGTGACACATTTGTTTCATGGTAAGACCATAACCTTTACGTTGGAAATCTATGGCAGCTTCTTAAATGCCGTTGTATATTTTGCTCTTTTTCTGAGTTATTGGCTGTTTTACTTTTGAAGGCTCCCGATGTACAGTGAAGCAAAGTTGGCATTTTATATATACTTGTGGTTCCCTAAAACAAAGGTAATATTTCTCTGCGATCAAATGAATTTTGTAGTTCCAAAAGAAAGTTTCATTCTTCATAGAAGTGGTAAATTGGAGGGTGGAGTAACGGGTCAAAACATGTAATTTTTGGTATGGGTCGAAAAGGTTGGGTCAACTCTTCTCAAGTATTTATAAATCTCTTATAAACAATTGGCGTGAATAAGAAATTTAAAAATATACTATTTTAAAAATAATCTAACTACAAAAATACTTTGGGCGACTTTATGCGTTTTTCTTTTATAAGCTATCTTTTACCTTTTGAACTTTGACGTTAGTGCTAAACGTTACCCGAATTGACCCATTCGTAAATAAGTGGGTCGTAATTGTGACCCTACTTCATGATCTTCTAAAAACAATATATATCTTATTTGTTTTGCTCAATCTTTTCAGGGAACAACTTATGTTTACGATTCCTTCTTCAGACCCTACATTTCAAAGCATGAACCAGACATTGATCGTAACATAATGGAACTGAGGACTAGGGCTGGTGATATGTTTATTTTATACTGGCAAAGAGCTGCGAGTTATGGTCAAAGAAGAATATTTGATGTTCTACAGTATGTTGCTTCACAGTCAACACCCAAACCTCGACCACCTCAGGTATGACTCGTTGGGTTTTCCTGCTTCTCTTATTCAGTCTTGATTATTAAAGTTATCATGGAGTTGATGATTGCTGTACGGGAATGCTGCCTTAAGTTCTCTATGACTAGATAGTAATGCTATATAATATTAATTCATTTTGTTACTTGGTCTTTCAAGGGTTGGGCTGGGTACATCTGTTGAGTGTTAGAGGTTTATGAAATGATTGTTGTTGAGTTTCATGCAAATTTTACCTTCTTTTTCGCACTCTGTGTTGACTAACGGCATGTGCTTTGTAGCAGTCAATGTTAGATTTTTTTAGTGTTGTGTTTGTTTTTTTCGAAAAGCAAACTTTATTAACAAACAAAAATTAAATTACGATAGGAACGCACACCATAACCATCTTTGCAAGGTTTAGAAGCAGAAGGGTTTGGGCACACACCCAAATGAACCATAGATAACCCCACTAAAAACACTATAAAGTGACTTTTACAATTTATGCAGATTTATCTAATATTTTCTCCAGGAAATTAGGTACTGCTGGAGCAGAACTATGTGTCTTGAGTAACAGAACCTGATTTGATAGCGTAAAGAGATAGAAGGGCAAACCAAAAGCATCAGGTATTGTTGTTACCAAACACAATGGTTTATCTCTTGGTTTCAGGTATATATAAATTGCTATAATCCTATTTGTTTTGACTATGATATTGGTGTAGACCGTAGAGGTGGCAGAATGAGCTGGCCGACTAAGATGTCAAAACATGTTTTTTTTTTTTTTTTTTTTTTTTTTTTGTATGGGTCAAAACGGACCGGGTTGACCCAAAGCCCTTGTCCAAAGAAATAATTTCATGCTGTCTCATTATGTTCTGTAGAGCTGATTAATTATATTGGCTCATCATGATGTTTTTCACAATTGTTGACATGGAGGTCTTTTTAACAACCATGGACCGTTATATTTTAGCACCACGAATGCTTATTTCTCAAAAATGGGATTGACATGTCATAATGCAAAGATTCATAGTGAGGTAATATCTCTATTATGATTATGATTATTATTATCGAAAGTTTGTTGAAAGTTAGTGGTTTTGAAGTTGTATGATTAACATGAAACATTTTAGGCGTCAGTTGAAAAGAATGCTAGAGAAATAAAGGAGTACATTGAAGAGTTCCATTGGGGTTCCAAGAAGCGTGTTTTTCTTCTTGGCCATAGTAAAGGGGGAATAGATGCAGTTGCTGCGTTATCAATGTATTGGCCGGATTTAAAAGATAAAGTTGCCGGTTTGGCTTTGGCGCAGAGCCCATATGGTGGTAGCCCCATAGCTTCGGATATCATGAGAGAAGGACAGATTGGAATCAATGTTGGCAAACTTATGGAAATTTTGATCAGTAAAGTTATAAAGGTACCATTTTATATGTTTTGCTACTTGCTTATGCATTGTCTGTGTTGTCTCCATTGTCAGTCAGTTACTACTTTACGTCTTTACCTACAGATATCGTTATATGATGATTGATAATATTGATTTCGGTCAACCAGATTCGCTTACTTTACTTTAGTATTATATCTTCATAAATTGTCAAATCAGTAATACAAAAAAAAAAAAAAAAAAAAAAAAAAAGCTTAGAAGCTTATGCTGCATTTTTTTGTCCGATTTGATATTAGTATATCTGCTGCAGTGAAATGGAATGTAAGACCATCCAAGGAAGCTTAAAGAAAGTATGTGATCAATTCACAAAGCAACTTAGAAGGCATGATCGTCCAAATATAGTCTTGTGGGTGAACTTATGAAAGGTATCTGCCACTTCCATGTTAACCTATATATATTGAGTATGAGCTCACAATATTTTAGCCAGATGCTTGAGCTACTACATACGCACCATATCTCCCTTTCTACTCAAGCATGTCAGTACAGTTTGGGTTAATTAGTGTATTCATTTAGAAAGTCGAAAAATATTGACTAAATATGTTTGATAAAGTCATAGTTTTCATTATGGTGTCAAGGTCTAATCAGCCCTTCTAAAACTACAGGGAAAACGAAATCGGTAGCCTATATTTGTTTTTCTTTCTATGAACATTGTATGCCTTCTTCGTACAATACAATCTTTTTTCTCCTATATATGTGAAGTATATAACGTCGAAATCATACCATATTTTCTTAATTCTTTACTTTGTGTTAAGAGCGGTTGGTTATCTATGCTATGGCAATTTCAACCCATTTACTTTCTCAAATGACTGATTCGGGTTGTGCTCTTCATTCGTTGGGTTAGATATGAAAAAATATTCTTTTCCAATCACAGCTACGTTCTTAATCATTTACAAAGGTATTTTATATATTATAATGAAAATGATAAGTAGATGTATCATAATTGTTTGGGGTATGCGGTTCACAAGATAGCCTTAAAAGCTGATTTAGATCCTTTATGTGTGTTTTTTCATGTGTGCAGGTACAAAGCTCAAATGAAAGAGTAAGTTAATCTTAGAGAACTTTGTGTATGAAACTGTGAAAAGTTAAGATTATCTCCATTCTTCAGGCTAGAGTTGTATCCGGAATACAACAGGCATCTATAGAAGTTCATATCAACAGTTGAGAAATCACCGTCACATAGGCACAACAGTTCAAGAACGAGCACATACCACCATTTTGAACATCCAACAAGGAGCACCAATGTATTTTATGCAACAAGAAATAGCACAGATAGAACATAGAAACAACGGAAATGCAGCTGCCGATGCATTTGCAACTTGTTGCTGCTCTTAGCTTTAAAGTTTTCTATTGTTTTTTCATCTGTTTGTATCTAAAAGTCATTAAATATAACAAATTTAGTCATTTTATCAAAAGATTTTGATTATTATTTTCCCTCAAAATACGATTTATGCTAAATAGCTTCACTGGTACTATTAGATTATATTTGAGATTGCTTATTGAAACCATTCTTAGTGGTTGTATGGGATTGCTTATTGAAAATCCTTATAAGCTAATTCTACATGTCCTCAATATTATAATATAGTGGTTATCACTTGCTAATTTGATTTAGAATTTAGGACCTGTCAAATATGTGAACTAAGTTTTGTGTAGTGTGATTTTTTGTCGGATATACAAGTCAATAAAAGTGTGCATTTTTTGTTGCATTGCATTGAGTATAATTATGTTATTGTTTTGGGTGTTGCTATACTACTACTACATAGGGTTAAGATGCATGAATTTTGACTATTTTTGTTTGTGTCAACTCAAGATCTAGAAAACTTAATGAAAAACCATTGCCCTATTTGTTACGAGGTACATATTATAATTGTATATGATTTCATATACATGTAATTGTGACACGCTCTAAAAATTATGCATCCATGGTAGCTATTTTGTGTCGTGTCTCAATGAATGCCCATGGTAATTCCTCACAATGCATAGCTGATGTGAACAGTTTTTTACCCATTGGGTCATTTTCTCGGATTAGTTTTTTGCTTCTTCTGCACTTATATTGATGTTTGTTATGTTGCACGATCATTGATATGTCATGGGAAGGAAAGGAAGGTAGGTAATCCAAAAGGCAAACATAAGGTGATAATTTTGTTATAGCCTTGAACAGCTATTGATTATCATTTTTTATAGTATATAGTTTGATATTTTGTGATAATTTTAATGTTGCAATATTCTGTTCTCATTTTGTATGAAGAACCCGTATAGCAAAAGCTTATATTACTTAAAAAAAAGGTCATCATTATATAAAGAAAATAAACAAATGGCTAGCCCGTCCGTTGGATACAAACTTTGTATATCAAAAGGCTTTATTTCATATTTGAGTTTATTTGGTTGTATACTTTGTTCTTGCGTACCACTTTGTAATTTATTTTTTCTCATATTTGACAAACGTTTGCTTTTTTCGTTCTTAACGTAATCAATAAATAATTTGGTATGTTTATAACTTATTTATGTTAACTTGAGTTTTTTTAACGATATTCATAAAGCTTGCTCGCCTATCGGGCGGGCTATGCTTTGATACTTTATTCTTGCGTACCACTTTGAAATTTTTTTCCTACTCATATTCGATAACCGTTGATTTATTTTCATTCTTAATGCATTCAATTAAAATTTTGGTATATTTATAGCGTATTTTTCGTTAACTTAATTTTTTTTAACGATACTTATAAGGCTTGCTCCGCCATCGGGCGGACTATGCTTTAACACTTTGTTCTTGCGTACCACTTTGAAACTTTTATTTTCTCTCATATTCGATAACCGTTTATTTCTTTTCGTTCTTAATGCATTCAATAAAAAAATTGATATGTTTATAACTTATTTTTCCTTAACTTATTTTTTCAACGATATCCATAAGTCTATCCCTCTTATAAATAATTTTTATTTCGAATTATAATTTAAATAATATTCTATCTTCTAAACAATAAATTAAAACCTTTTAACAGTTCAGTAATTGCTGATCCTTAACTATTTCCTTATATATTTTTTCCCGATAACTAATACATTCCAACAATAACTATAAGTCATGCCCGCCATCCTTAAATATTATTTTCTGTTAACTAATATATATATGATGGTAACATCAATTATAGTTGTAAATTGTTTAATTTAAGTTTTAATTACTTTTTAGTATATATTTGTGCTACTAAAACCTAAAAATAAAATCACAAGTCATACCCGTCCATCGGACGGTTTTTTTGACACCTAGTATATATATATATATATATATATATATATATATATATATATTTTTGTTTATAATGAAAGTGATGTTTATAATAATAATAATAATAATAATAATAATAATAATAATAATAATAAAGTGTTGTTTTAAAAAAATAATAATAATAAAAAATAATAATAATAATAATAATAATAATAATAATAATAATAATAATAATAATAATAACAACAACAATAATAATAATAGTTAATTATGTAAAATTTAATAATAATAATTTCACAAAAGGTGTAGATTGGCGGAATAATTAGGATGCCTTTTGGCACCAACCATTATCTACCCCGCAGAATAATATTTCGAAGAACTCTCACGGCAAGAGAACACCACTTTGAGTGATTTAATAATAATAATAATAATAATAATAATAATAATAATAATAATAATAATAATAATAATAGTTAATTAAAGTAAACGCATCAAGTATGAGGCTAAGTGCGCGGATATTGGATATGGGTTTCTCCCCTTCTCATTCTCTTCTTTTGGGGAACTTGAGAAGGATGCGGTGACCTTATTGAAGCGGATCCGAAAGTTCTCAGTGGCTCAAGACATTGGAGCACGTGTTGTGACTCATATTTTTAGTAGGATTAGCTTTACTATAGTTAGAGGAGTGTGAGCCCAAATAGTATCTCGGCTTTTCACTAATTTCTTGTAAATCTTATGATTTTTTTAATAAAGCGATGTTATAATAAATAAAAAATAAAATAATAATAATAATACCCTTTGCTTTTGGGGGCTTGGTCTATATTCTGCAGTGGCGTCTTGAACTATGCCTTCCTTGCTTCAGACTTCAATCGCTAGCTTACGATCTAAGCTTCTCCTTAGTTACGTATTATTCTTCTGGTCCCTCTTTGATGATGCTCTACGTTTTTAATGTGAATATGGATATTGACCTTTTGAGTAACCCTAGCGAGGTCGGCGCCTCCAAACTTATGAAGAAATTGGCGGATATATATTTCGATCGGGTTACCCAATATGTTGAGTCTACTTTCCATCTTTCTCCCGACACATGGCGTTATGGTGTTCACTAAAGGAGGATCATACTTGGATTGGCTTAGGGTGGCTTCGATATACGGGTGGGACAAACTATGAATGCCGGGCATATCGTTGTGTGCTATGCTATCGGTTAGGTGTTCCTCTTTCCTTTGTCGTGCACCGTGTTCAACTTGTTCTAAGGTATTTTAAAGAAGATATTTATGGGGATCATCTTTGTTTTAGTGTGCGGTATTGTTGGCATTAAACATCGGCATAACCTTGTGCGTGATGTTCTTGTGGATATATGCTCTCGATCCGAATTTACGCTTTCGTGGGAGGTGGATATTGGGCTTTATGGAGATGGGGATGATCCTTGCGACCGGTGACATATTGCTCTACTCTTGGGATAGTGGGCGTGATGTATGTGTTGATCTTACAGATCGTCGCCTTGACGCAACTGGGATGGTGATTTTATGCCGGGCGTGCGATCATTGATCTTGCACGCGTAAGCGAGTCAAATCGATGCTAAATGTGCGGATATTGGATATGAGTTTCTTCCTTTTCTTTTTCTTCTTTTGGCGAACTTGAGAAGGATCATTAACCTTACTAAAGCGCGTTCGACGATTCTCTATGACTCGAGACATTGGAGCGCGTCTTGCGGTTCATATTTTTAATAGGATTGGTTTTGCTATTGCTAGAGGTGTGGGAGCCAGTTGGTTTCGGCTTCACTAATTTTTTATAAATCCTATGAGTTTTTAATAAAAGTTTTGATTTTATAATAAAATAATAATAATAATAATAATAATAATAATAATAATAATAATAATAATAATAATAATAATAATAATAATAATAATAATACTAATTTTTGTAAATCCTCTAAGGTTTTCACGGAGATATTCTGGGGATCATCTTTGTTTCATGTGCGGGTATTGTTGGCATTAAAATCGTCACAACCTTGTGCGCGATGTTCTTGTTGATATATGCTCGGTCGATTTCCGCTCATGAGGAGGTGGATATTGGGCTTTTGGAGATGGGGACGGATCCTTGCGACCGACCGACATATTACTCTACTCTTGGGATAGTGGATGCGGCGTATGTGTTGATCTTACGGGTTCGTCGCCTTTGACGCAATCCGGGTTGATTGATTTTATACGGTGGCGAGCGATCGGTGATCTTGCCGCATAAGCGGGTCAAGTACGATGTTAAATGTGCGATATTGGATATGGGTTTCTCCTTTCTCTTTTCTTCTTTTGGAGAACTTGAGAAAGATGCGATCACCCTACTTAAGCGTGTTCGGCGATTCTCTATGACCCAGGACATTGGGCCAGCGTCGTGATTCATATCTTTAATAGGATTGGTTTCTGGTTTGTTAAAGGTGTGGGGGCTCAGTTGGTTTCAAGGCTCCCCACAATTAAAGTGTGATTTAATTGTAACTAGATTACAATTAAACATTACAGTGAATTAAACCGGTCTAAGTGTCAACAAATAAGGGATATGTTATTGATACCCCTGGTTTACCCTATTTTCTCCTCCACGCTCTGGTCCACTCTGTTTACAGTATAACACAATTTTTTTACTATCAATTTATATTACGTATTTTCTGTTCCATTTTAATACTTTTGACTATAAGTTTAATACTTTTGACTTATTAAACTTTATATTTTCTGTTCCATTTTTTTAAGTTTAAAGTTTTTTAATATAAACAAAAATTATAAAAAAATAAAAAATAAATAAAAGAAACGGAAATACAAAAAGGAGTACAGATGGCTTTTTTAAGGTACTTATAACCAAACACACAAATAATTGCTCTTGCTTTCAATATTCTTATTTTCACCTGCTGCATTATGTACTTAAAGGGTTATATTATACACTGATGAAGAATTAATTGAACCTCAGTTTTGGCACATGAAGCATTTACCATGTTTAACAACCCTTCTTGTTGTTTTGAATCCATTTAGGTACAATTGTTTTTTTCCTTTTAACTTTATTTTCTACTGCAACTAGACATATGTCGAGCCCAATCTTTACAAGACCCAATACCGACAAGACTACCTCTCGGACACCATTCATATGTTCATGTTAACTCCTTAACCTAGATTAGGGTTTCATTAGGTCATTCTTAGCCTAAGTAATCTCCATAGTACAAAGGTCAATGAACGTTATGCACCTTTAGTCAATTAGTCGCCCGTACCTGTGTTACCTGAATTTATACATGTCGTATGACTAGTGATCTGAGCCAAGGTTATGCATAGTTATGGCGGATACTTGTTAACTGACGACGTATGTGGTCCATCGGCTCAATAACCGGAGGTCCTAATACTCTATCGAATGGCGTGCAGAAGGTCGGTGTCCGAATGGATCGTTGACTGACAAAGGTTTTGGCATTTAGCCTACCGATTGGCTTTGTGGTCTAGTGGTAGAGACTTAAGAGTTAAGTGAGCCACAAGTGAGGTAGTAGTAGGGTGGGTGACCTCAGGAAGTCCTCACTTATGGACCATAAGCTCCACTGGTACCATCCTCCACCGAAATGCTCAGATTGGTTGGTCGGTGAGCGTCTTATTCTCACGGGTGTTAGAGATGGCGCGAGAGACAATGTCGGGACAGTGTCGTACGACAACACCAACGGTCCCAGAGAAAATGACATGCCCGAGGGACGGATAAGCGACATTAAGGAGTATAAATCGCATCTGATGGTGGTAAAATGTATCATTTTTTACACACGCACATTTATACTATACCCTTCGGTTTAACCCATACTTATTCTCACGCCGGAGTCTGGTCATGGGACAACATCTGGGGCGATACTAACGCGTTGTTTCATCTTCGCATGTATCCAGAAGGCTTACTTGACAAGACTGAAGGATATCTGAAGAACCTTACAAAAAAATACTTCGGCATTGGCGCCATCTGTGGGACCCGCATTCAATTTGCTAAAGCTATAGGATGACGGGTTCAACACCTCCGGTAACTTCTGGAGGAGGGGAAGCTAACTTCCCCCAGTGATAAGAGAGCAGTTGGAAGGGTATGTAACTGCACTCAAGTCCATGATAAAAGAGCATAACAGCCGAAGGGATACCGTCAATCCGATACGATTGGATTTTGAAGACGAAATAGCCCCTGACAAAGGCGAGCCGGCGGGCAAGAAGAAGGAGATCGTTACCAGAAGTAAAATAAAGGATGATGATTTGGGGAAACCTTTCAAGGAAGTCAATGTCTCCTTTCACTCGGCGAATCATCGAATTCTCAACACCTGAACACAAGATGCCCACCCACATCAAACTGTACGATGGGTCGACGGATCCTCAAGACCATCTTAATAGGTTCACAGGGGCCGCTGGACATGGAGAGTGGCCAATGCCGGTATGGTGCCGCATGTTCCAACAGACTCTAGACGGAAAGGCCGGAGGATGGTTTGATCGCCTTCCTCCGGGAAGCATAGACGAATGGGATGACTTCAGGGAGCAGTTCGAAGCTCGTTTCTCCCTACACAAGGCTTGTCTCAAGGACCCAACGGAAATAACTAAGATAGTGAGAAAGGCTAATGAAACACTACCTGAGTTTAAAGAAAGATGGACCGTCGAGACATGGTTCATACAAGGTGTGCCGGAGATCATGAGAATTTCCTCGTTCATGAGTGGATGCAAATGCCCCGAGTTGGCCAAACGTTTGCCGATAAGGTGCCGAATACGGTAGATGAGATGATGGTTCGGGGTGGATGACTTTGTAAGATCGGAGGAGGCTTTCGCTAGCACAGAGTTACCCCGGGGAGAACACTATGACACGACCAGGAGAGCCTCAATCGGTCCCTTCCGAAAGGATGAAAGAGTCGCTAGGGGACATTATGGAGAGGATAAGAGAAACGATGGGCGACATGGGTATTCAGGCAAAGATCACGGAAGTTCCTATCGTCACGGGGACAGGTCAGCACCTTATTTGCCCTATCGGGGTGACCACCTAAGTCAGAACAGTCCCCGTCTTACGCTGGAATCACTCATCAAACCTCCGAAGGAAATCTTGGCTACAAAGCATCAGTTACGCTTACCTCCCCCGAAGCCTATGCGTGACCCGCCCAGGAAGGAGAACCAGGACAAGTATTGTGATTACCATGGAGAAAAGGGGCACTACATGAATGACTGTTATCAACTTAAGAAGCAGTTGGAACTAGCCTTGGAATCAGGAAAGTTGAACCACTTGATTAGGGATCTCAGACAGAAGGGTAGGCGAGATCCTCCCAAGAAAGAGACGAACCAAGGACAAAGTCATTAACATGATCCGGGCATGGCCTGAAAGGAGGAAGAGGAAATCAACGGAGCAAGAGGAAGGGTGGATGAATGTACCCATAACCTTTCCTCCCCTCCCCGATGGAGATGTGTCGGACGACCCCCTCATAATCGAAGCAAGCATGGAGGGATATCTGGTAAGAAGGGTATTTGTGGATGAAGGAGCCTCGGTTGAAGTGATGTTCGAACATTTCTTCAACAACTTGAGTCCGGAGATAAGCTCTCGACTGAAACAAACGCAGACAGATTTACTTGGATTTGCTGGGCAAGTGACTAGACCATTGGAGAAGATCGAGCTGGATGTCTCTTTGGAGACGAAGGGCTGTGTCAGAATGAAGTTTACTGTCATCCGTGCTCCGTCACCCTACAACGTGATCTTGGGAAGGACGGGACTGAAGATGTTACGAGCCATACCCTCCACAGTGCATTCCATGATGAAGTTTCCCACCCCTCAAGGAATTGCCACCCTCGTAACTCGTTAGGTCACCATTATCTCGGAATGTTTATCATAAGTGCTAAGATTAGAAAGAATGCGAGTTATAAAGAATGCGAGCCATGGGAGCTCGATAATCATGAACAAGGAAAGACCAATGAGGTAGGCTTAACGGAAGAAGTGGTGATTAATCCAGCTTTCCCGGAACAATCCGTGACGATGGGAGGCGCCTTATCCCCTGAGTGCAAGAGGCCCATCAAAGAGCTTCTCTAGAAAAACCTAGATGTATTTGCATGGGAACCGGCGGATATGACAGGGGTTCCCCGAGGAGTAATCGAACACACGTTGAACGCCAACCCGTCGGTGGATCCGGTATGTCAAAAACGCCGGATGTTGGCAGCAGATCGAAGCCAAGCAGTCACGAAAGAGGTTGAAGAATGGGTTAAGGTTGGCATCGTTCGGCCCGTAAAATACCCCACCTGGATATCCAACCCTGTTTTAGTCAAAAAGTGCGATGGGAGCTGGCGTATGTGCATTGATTTCAAAAACATTAATTTTGCCTGCCCTAAGGACTACTACCCTCTTCCAAAGATCGACTGGAAGATCGAGTCAGTCATGGGATACAAATACAAGTGCTTCCTGGATGCCTACAAGGGCTATCATCAAGTGCAGATGGCGAAAGAGGATGAAGAAAAACAATGTTTTACACGGAACAAGGGACTTACTGTTACACAAAAATGCCGTTTGGTCTAAAGAACGTTGGGGCCACTTACCAGCGGATGATAGACTCTGCTTTCCAGTCACAGATAGGGAGGAACTTGGAGGCGTACGTGGATGACATGGTCATCAAGAGCAAGGAGGAGAACGGAATGTTGGCAGACATAGCCAAAACATTCGATAACCTTCGGAAGATAAACATGAAGCTGAATCCTAAGAAGTGCTCCTTTGGGATGGAGGAAGGAAAGTTCTTGGGATATATGGTAACCTCGGAAGGGATCCGGGCGAAACCGAAGAAGACAAAGGCGATTATGGACATGCAATCACCCAAGACCTTGAAAGAGATGCAAAGTCTCAGTGGAAAGTTGGCGGCACTCAACCGTTTTTTATCCCGGTCGCAAAAGATCCTTACCCTTCTTTGAAACACTTAAGAACATCACCAAGGAAAACAAAGAGGAGTATCGATGGACGGAAGAAGCAGAAAAAGCCTTCAAGGAGATGAAGAAGCTGATAACGGATCTCCCCTCATTGACCACGCCTGTGGCAAAGAATCGTTGTATGTGTACCTCACGGCCTCTAAAGAGGCAATCAGTGCAGTCTTGTTGACCAAAAGGAAGGGAAAGCAATTACCGGTCCGCTATGTAAGTCGGACACTCAACGAGGCAGAAAGGAACTACGCTCCAATAGAAAAGTTAGCACTTTCCTTATTGCACATGTCGCGGAGACTCCGGAGGTATTTCGAAGCACACCCTATCAAGGTCATCACGGACCAGCCGATAAAGCAGATCCTCAACAAGCCAGAGGCATCCGGGAAGTTGGCTAAGTATTCGGTGGAGTTGGGTGCTTACAATATCACTTATGAGCCTCGGAATGCGATCAAAGGTCATGTGTTGGCGGTTTTCCTTTTGGAAACTCCCATCGAAGAAGATAACGGTAGGTATTTTGGGCAGCCAACCACAAAAAAGAGGGAAAAAGGGAAGTGGCTCTTGTACACAAATGGGGCATCCAACAACAAGGGCTCTGGATCGGATCTTGTGCTGATTAGCCCAGAAGGGATGGAGTTTACCTATGTCATTCGGCTTGATTTTGAAAGCACCAACAACGAAGCTGAGTACGAAGCCCTACTAGCAGGCTTGCGAATGGCAGAAAGTATGCACGTCCGCCATCTCGAGGTCCGGGTGGATTCCAAGCTGGTAGCCAACCAGATAAATGGGGATTATGTGACAAGTCATGAGAGCATGGTAAGTACCTAACAAAGGAAAAGGAATACGTTGCGGGTTTCGAAAGCTTCACCATCCGAAACATCCCTAGAGGCTAGAATCAAAAGGCAGATGTTCTAAGCAAATTGGCCACGGTCGCTTTTGACCATCTGACAAAGGAGGTTTTGGTGGAAGTGCTACGAGAAAGGTCAAAGGAAGGGAAGGAAGTCAATAACATTGTCGAAGAAGAGGGGGACAACTGGATGACTCCCATCATCCGGTGTCTCGAAGAAGGGATCTGGCCGGAAGACCCAAACGAAGCCCGCACCCTAAGGATGAAGATCAACCAATATGTCATGGAAGATGGAGTGCTCTACAAAAAGGCCTACCTAGTACCTATGATGAGATGCGTTGGTCCCTTACAAGCGAACTACGTTATATGGGAAATACACATGGGAGCCTGTGGGATGCACTCCGGCCCACGATCGGTCGTGGCAAAAGCCATGCGGCAAGGATACTACTGGCCCACCATGCACCAGGATGCCAAAAATGAGATACTCAAATGTGACTCTTTCCAGATCCACTCCCCAGTACCGCAACTTCCAAAAACCAAGCTAACACCTATCATGGCCCTTCTACCAATGGGGAATGGATAAAGTAGGTCCCTTACCCTCAGCAGTAGGAAATGTCAAATTCATCCTAGTCGCTATTGATTACTTCACTAAGTGGACTGAGGCCAAGCCATTGGCAAGGATCACCGACAAAGATGTCATAAGGTTCGTATGGGACAACATAGTTTGTCGCCTCGGTCTCCCAGCTATCATCGTCACGGACAATGCAAAACAGTTTGTGGACAATCCCTTCAAAAATTGGTGTGAAAAGCTTAACATCAAGCAAATCAACACCGCCGTAGCCCACCCGCAGGCCAACGGATTGGTGGAAAGGGCAAACAAAAGCTTGATGGAGGGAATCAAAGCAAGGTTGGGGCGTGCAAAGGCAGGGTGGGTAGACGAGCTACCGAATGTCCTCTGGGCGCACCGAACGTCCATCAAAACGAGCAATGGAGAAACGCCCTTCAGCCTTACCTATGGGAGTGAAGCAGTCATACCAGCAGAGATAGGTATACCAACATACAAAACGAGGGTGATACGGGAAGGCCTCGAGGAAGAAGACCCTAGTCGCATAGAAGAACAAAATGAAGAGGAAATCCGTCTCAATCTTGACCTATTGCAAGAACGGAGAGAGGAGGCAGCCGTGATGGAAGCTAGGTATAAGACAAAGTTGGAAAAGTACTACAACCGGAAAGCACGCTTGGTGTCCTTTAAACCAGGAGAGTTCATATACCGAAAGAATGAAGCCAGTAGAGTCGAAGATCAAGGCAAGCTGGGGCCAAAGTGGGAAGGGCCCTATCGGATCACTGAAGCACACCTTAATGGCTCGTACAAGTTGGAAACTATGGATGAGGAAGAGGTGCCCCGGAAGTGGCACGCTATGAATTTAAAGAAGTGTTTTCTTTAGAATGTCACCAAATGAGATGTAAGCCTACAAGCATAGACTACTTTATTTCTACTTTCATTAGCAATGATATATTCCCCTACCTATGATGGAGGAGGAAAGTTTTCCCATGATTATGTTTCATGCAAAAGTAGGGGGCATAGCCGGCGGGGACTAGCTACCTCCGACCGCGCATCCGAAAACCCTACGATTATAATTATTATACCCCCGTAAGTGCAACGACACTAGGGAAGGCCCATGTACCATTCGGTTAGGCAACTGCATACCCCAAAATAATGCTAAGTCATTAAGGGAAGAGGCGGCGTTTTCTCCTAACTACACGCAGATACCTTGAAGGCGTGGCGGCGCCGAGGATGAGCCCCGTGTGTATCCACCAACAAAGCACAACGGAATATACAAACACAAACATGTATACATAAATGATCAAAAACGGCCGTCGGATATACGAACGGCCCAAATTAGCATAATTAGGAATATTGTCAAGTTACATCAACCAACCACAGAGATACGAATGAAATTGTTTGATTACAACACTTAAAGGCACGCAGGCCCAACATAACACAAATGAAAATATTGTTCAATCATCCAAACACCATAAGACAACAAGCAGATGAAGAACTAGGATCCTCCGGAAGTGCTCACTCCGGGAGTAGCCCCTGTCCCGTCAGGAAGAATGTTCATCATATCGGCCAAGGAAGATGGTAAGAACGCTTGATTTTCTCAATATAAGGAAAGCTTTGGTGAACATTTCATCATAGGTGGCGGTGACTCGACAGCCTTCATGTCGAAATCATTCTGGGTCGCAACAATCTCCTCCATCTGCGCTTCATCCCGACCTTCCCTAACGCCGTCTAACCATCCGGAGTCAATGGCGGTGTTGAACACGACTCCCAAGCTCGCATATACTCCCTGCTCCCATGCAACCGACGAACCACAGCAGGGATTAGCTCTTTCACATAATTAAACCGCAACATCTCTTCTTGTCCGGCTTTTATGGCAATCTCCTGCAAGTCCTTCCTTAAAAAAGAATCTTCCCTCTCTGACTCCTCCAACTCGGAGGTCTTCTTCCCCAAGGATTCTTCCAACAATCTAACCTTCTCCGACTGCTCCTCATCTTTGGTCTTCAACATGCTCACCTCCTTCTCCAAGGCTTCCAGTCTAGCCTTCATTTCCCTTCCTTTTTACCACAGTCTCGATGAGTCTCCTGAAGAGCTTGGTGGTCAGTGGTAAGTTTTTCATTTACAACAATTTGGGAACGAAGACTATTCTGAGCTTCAGAAACTAGAGGCTCAAGGCCAGAGCAAGAGGAGTGCGCCCTGTAGAGCTCCGCGTAATGATGGCTCAATCGTTCGAACCTTTTAAACACTTCAGCGATGGCGAGAGACCCATGACACAACTCAAACCACCCCCTGTACAAAGCCCGGTCGTCCGTCAGATCTTCCTGTTCACCACGGATAAAGGGGGAAGCGAGATTAGCCATCATATCCCTACAGAGGGCAGCATCGTTCAAGCTGGTGTTGACCGTCAGACCCCAGCTAGGAATGAAGGGCTCACCAGAATCCATTCGGCCAAAAACACCTGGAATTAAGAGAAGTTAACTCGTAAAAAAATGAGGGGGGAAAAGAAATTAACAAATACCTCCGGCAAAAGGACTAGCCCGATGATGAGCAGTCTCTTGAAGATTCACTCCAGACACACCAACTTCAGCTCCTGCGGAAAACAATATCAAAAAGAATAAAAAATAATAACAAGAAGTAATAACAATGTACACCCAAAACAAGAAAAACCATACCTTGGGCGGTCTGATCAGGAATGTCTCCCGAGGCAACATCAACAACCTCAACCGCCGGATTTCCCTCACCAAGAGAACCTCCCTCTTGACCACCGGTACCACCACCACCCACACTTTCTTGTTCAACATTTTCAGCGGTGTCTTCCGGCCTCAACACGTTCGGGGAGATGCCGAGTGAGCACCTTGGGAATTCTCAGGGCTGGAGGACAGCTCAATAGAAGGAGAAACCTGCTTCTTCCTCTTCAACATGGATGACCCTCCTCCGGCTGGTCTCTTCTCCATCTACTTCCGCTTATTCTCTTTAGCCTTCAAAACCACCGGATCCGCCTTCTCCATAATCTTTTGTACATGACTCGACTCGGGATGCGCTCACCCTCTCCCAACGGTTGCGTTACGTGTTGGGGATCTCCTCTCCCTCGGCAAGTGGGTGGCCACGACCCAACCTCGACCCCTGCTCTAACCTTAAACGTAAATACTGAGACATCGTGACAACTGCAAAAAAAATGAATGAAGGATAAAGGGACTACATATATACAAAAAAGGAAATGCGTACTAAAAAGACAAAATAAACTTAAAGCGTATGCGTTACCATTCTTGTCAATATCCTTGAATTCCGGATGAAAACCGGGATACTTCCAGACCTTCGTCAATCCAACTTCAAATAAAAGCCCATAATGAATGGGTCGGAGATCTACCACTCCCTTGCACAACTTCCGGACATCGGCATCCTCAAACCCACATGATGGGGTATTGTCCGAAACATTCGAGTCCGGATGTCTCCAAGGCATGGCCTCGAGGATGGCCCTTCGGTCAATTAGGAAAAAATTATCTTTCCAATTCTTCAAGCTCGAGCACGTCTCTCTAAAGATACGCGCCGGGGAATCCCCTCCGGTTCGTCGCTCGAATGAGAACCAATGCCCCTGCTTGTTCAACTTATAAAAAACCCGGAACAAATTCACAATAAGCTGAATCTCCAGGCTCCGGCAGTATATCTCGAACATGACCAGCCTATTCAGTCTAATGGGCACTAGCTGAGAGATGTGGACTTTGAAATACCTCATCACTCTCAAAAGAAAAGTGGAAAAAGGAACACGAACCCCTGAAAACGCGAAATATTGTTCATATAAACCAATGGCATCCTCCGGAAGGTTATTCATGGTAAAATCCGTCGGGGGTAGGCGAGGGTGTAGGTCCATCGGAATCCCATATTCGCTAACAATACCCTCCAATTCCCCCTCGAAAAGGACGGAGGAATAGATGTGCATATCAGACTTGGGAGCAGGATCAGAAGCGGGACATTCAGAACCGGAAGCCATGGGATGTAGACAAGAAGGAAACGCAAACGAAGACGAAATAGGGGAGAAAGAACGCACCTGGAATTGCCGGATGACTTGAAAACAAACAGTGAAAGAGATGAGAGTAAAAAGTAAAACTGACAAATGAAGTAAAAATGATTTATATAGGCAAAGGAAGTGGGGATACGAAACGTCCCGTCATGTCAAGGAAGGACGCAGACGAATCTGAACCGTCAGCAAACGCGTGTCTGCCACGTGGCACAATCCCATAGAACCCGATAAATCTTATTTTAATCTATTTTCACCCAATGGGCTTGGGGTCACTGTTCATAGCATGGCCCATGAAACCGAAACAGATCCAACAACTACGAACGGACTCACTGGATGACTAGACTAAGTATCACGTCACTTGTCAAGAACAAGTAACATGATACTGGGGGTACATGACGACGTATGTGGTCCATCGGCTCAATAACCGGAGGTCCTAATACTCTATCGAATGGCGTACCGAAAGGTCAGTATCCGAATGGATCTTTGACCTGACAGTGCCTTTGGCATTTAGCCGGGATACAATTCGTCTCATTCTCCTGGGTGTCAGAGATGACGCCAGAGACAATGTCAGGGACAGTGTCAGCCCTGACAGCACCAATGGTCCCAGAGAAAATGACAGGCCCAAGGACCAGATAGCGACATTAAGGAGTATAAATACGCATACAGTAATTGGTAAAAAGGTATCATTTCTTACACACACACATTTATACTATACCATTCGGTTTAACCCCTACTAACTCTCACGCCGGAGTCTGGTCCTGGGATAACACCCGGGGCAAGACTAACGCGTTGTTTCATCTTCGTAGGTATCCAGAAGGCTTACTTGACAAGATTGAGGGATGTCTGAAGAACCTTACAAAAAAATAATTCGACATTAACAATCTCACATAAAGTTAAAATCCTCATGGCCGGCTTTAGGGGAGTGCAAGAGGTGCGATTGCACGGGCCACTGCTTGACGAGAGCCACCAAATTTTATGCACTTCTATTATATATTGAATACAATACGAGACTCAAGCTTAATTAATTCATGCACTACTTATACATATGTATATTATGTGTGTGTTTGAGGGCTTCTTTGTGGTAATCACACAGGGCCACTGAAATCCACGAGACGGCCCTGAGAATCCTAAACATTCATATATAAATACAAAAGGTTTGTCATCTTTTTCCCCAATGATTACTCACACAATTATACCCGGATACGAGATAATCACATCTTCCTGCTAGTCTTTACTAATTATTAACGGAAAACCTAACATACATAAACACAACGGTATAATCATGGTTTAGACAACCAATTAAATTGAAACTAAATCAATGTTGTGATTAACGTACTTTCGAGACAAGTAATTAAATAGAACAATTAAGCAATAAATAAAGACACGGTGATTTAACGTGGTTCAACAATCACTTACGTCCACGGGCGGAAGCGAGATTGGAATTTCACTAGCAAATATGAAGTATCTAGGTTACATAGTGTATCGCTCAAAATCTAGACTCCGAGAAATACTCCATAAAGTATTTTGGACACTCACTAGATTTTACACACTCCCCTCAAAAGCTCACTCGTATAGAATTTTATCCAACAATTCTATAGTATTTTATTTTTCTTTACAAAAGCCTTACACTAACTCTTTCATACAAACAAGTGTGTTTGTTGAATATTAGATGGTAAAATGAAGCTCAGGCACTTCTCCATTTATAGTATAAGCAACTTGCATGCATGTGTTAAATGAGTTGAGTTGGTGGCCACCTTTGTTGACAAATATAACAAGTAAACTTGTAATTGAGTCAACACCTAAATAGTTGGGCTATGCCACCGTCCATCCTAATTGTGAGCTATGCACCTCAATGTTTGACTTAACAATTTGCATGGAATATGAGCCACATAATTGTATGCATGAAACATGTATCTATCATAACTACATCGTCCAACAATCAAAGATACGTGTATCTCTGGATCTTATTTCATGAACTAATTCCAAACAATAGAATGTCTATATGTATTAGACAACCAATTAAATTAAAACTACTGGCATATATGTTTACTATTTAGAATGAAACTGTTTATACACGATATTTGGTTTCTATAAATTGCATATATCAAACCTCAATGGTGTGACCGGATTGAGATTCTTTAGTAAAGGTCTCAAATGTTTTGTAGGGCCGAGAAAGGGAGCGCTCTTGGTAAAGTAGGCATGAGCATAAACCATGACTCCCCCAGTTTGCAAGAAAAAGCTAAAAATATTGCTTGGGGCTGGCCCTTGAGGAATCAGTCGACACAAAATTGTGTACGGAGTTGCAGTTTATCCGTCGATTCAAACCTTTCGAAGATAAATGGAATATATCAAATATCACTATGTGACCGTGCTTTAAAACATGTATTATAAGGCCTGACGGAGTGGATTCGGGTATAGGATCGAGTAGTTGAAGTTTTGTAGGCTACACCATTCCTTGTGATTCGGGTAGTTGAAGTTTTGTACTAATTCGAGTTCGGAACCCGCTCAACATCTAGCTTTATCTCTTCTTTTTTTTTTTTGTCTTTTGTTGAAATTTAGTGTTAGGGTAGGATCGGGTACCACTCCGTCCACTTAGGGTAGTGTTAGGGTAGTATTGGGGTAGTTTTGAGTTGGAAGGTTTTTATTGAATAGAGGTGACGTGTCACCCTCAGGGTATTAGGGTATGAAACTTGGACTCCCTCCTCCCTAAGTGTGATCAGAGGCGGACCTAAGCTATTTTTAGGTGGTTCCCGGGAACCATCTTGCACACAAAATTTGTTTAGAAGCGATGTAGAGAATAATTTTAGGACCTACCTTAGAAGTATACCGGGAACCACATTAGATCCAGAAAAAGAAGAAAGAAAGGAAGAAAGTTAATTAAGAAGAAAAAAAATGACTAAGAAATCACCATAGATTGTCGCCGGAGATAGTAACTAGCTAGTCTAAGAAGATGAAGTTTATTGACTTTATTGTATGGTGGAAAAATGCTCACGTGACAATAGTCTTATGACATAAAGGTAGGGTCAAAAGCTTTTATTTATATATATATATATATATATATATATATATATATATATATATATATATATATATATATATATATATATATATATATCTTTTTGATAATGAGTTACTAACTACCTAAAAAACATGAGGTATTTTATATGGAATTGAAAGAAAATACATAAAGTTGAACTAACCATGTAAACATATTGTGTTGGATAACATAAATGTTTAGAAATCAGTCACAGGCGAACTAAATTGGAAGGAAGTGTTACCAGTGATAATTTTTTAGTGTTAAACGACTTAAATCGTAAAAAAAACTTATCATTATCAAAGCTTTATGTTAATGGACTTGTGTTGGATTGGACCCGACCCGACCTGATTCACGACTTTTAACTCGTCGATTTTTTCTTTTTAACTAGGAACCACCTTGTTGGAAACGCTCCTAAACTATATTTACAAGTGTTAGTCATTTATATGTAATAGGTTGCATTTATATGGCTTTTATGTTAGTAATTAAGGCATGGCTTATGTAGAAAGCCCATAAGCCCATGCTAAGGCCCATTAGGCCAAGGAAGGGACTAGATGTGTTGCCCTAGCTCCCTTCCCTATAAATACTTGTTTACTTCTCATTTGAGAAGTGTTGTTCACTCTATAATATTTACGCATAACCTTTCTATATTATCGTGTGTTTTGTGTTCAACCTTCTATCTCAACCTTATTTCTATCATCTACATGCTTGTGTTAACTTATGGTGACCTAACAAAGGTATCATCGCCATCTAGTTGGGTGAAACGGTTTGTTTTTGAAGTTTATAGTCATCGACGCGTAAGGTTTCACGTTTACACTTTTCATTTGCTTAAAAGCTTTGATTTTTTCACTTGTAAACTCAAGATTCTTATGGGTTAAGGTTTATTTAGTGTTAAAGTTTCTGTTTTTTGCAAAAAGTTTCAAACTTTACGTGTTTAGATTAGTTTTTGAACTTGGTTTACGCGTAAGGTAAAATCTCACTTTGGATCATCAAGTTTCAAACTTTCTGTTATTTTGGTGATTTTGAAGCTGTTTTATCATTAAAATCAAGTTTCTAAAACGTTTAGTGCATAAAAATCAAGCTTGGTAAATTCTGTACTTTTTACGCATAACAAAACCCTAGATTTCTACGCCTAAGCCTCTACGCCTAAGTCTCAGTTACGCCTAAGTTACGCGCAGAGGAATTTTCTTCATCGATCTTCAAATCTGTTGGTTAACTCAGTGTTTTCTTGCTTGGATAAGCCTGAAAACACTTCGACTTGTGGATATCTTTTACACTTGGATAAGTGTAAAGGATTTTTGGGTAAAACCCTAAGTTTACGCATAAGCTTAAACTCTTACGAGTAAACACTTTACGCCTAAGCTTGCTTACGCCTAAGGTTCTTACTTCTAAGCATTTAGTTTACGCCTAAGCTTACGTTTAACCTAAAGCTTACGTGTAAGAAGGATTTACGCCTAAGCTCTCTTGTTTACGCGTAAGTGGAAGTTACGCGTAAGATCATCAGTTTACGCCTAAGCTTTGTTTACGCCTAAGTGTACTTCATCAACAACATCAAGTTTCATTCGACTACAAAGATCCATCATCTACACAAGTTTCAAGATGTCTCAACCACCATACTCCAACTACTTTCCTCATGAGTATCCTCAACAACAACAACAACAACAACAACAACTACAACAATATCCTCAACAACAATTTCAACAACCATCATCAGTTTACTTTCCTCAAGGAGCACAACCTCTTCCACCACAAATCCCTCAACCAAACCCTCGTCAACAATATCAACATGCTAACTACTTCCAATATCAGTTTCCAGCTAAGTATGCTATGAATGTCACAACGTAGAAGGAACCTTCTTGGTTTGCAAAGATGTGTGAAGCTTTAAGCGACCAACAATCCATTCATGAAGTCGATCCTTGATAGACCTCCAATGCTCACTCCCGAAAACTATGATCAATGGGTGATATGGTTTTTAGGTTTTGTGATCTCAAGAAACCACATGGTAAGTTTTGAAGAAGGTCATCCTTGAAGGTCCTTTTCAAATGCCTACTACAACAGCCCCGGAGATCCAATCACGATCCACCAAGAGATGATGTTACCACCACTCTCAGAGTAGATCAACTCACTGCTGAACAACTACTTCACTTGGAAGCAGATGAACTTGCAATGCAATATATCCTTTTGGGTTTACCCAATCCGATTCTTCGCAGTGTTGATGCTCAGAAAACTGCAAAAGCTATGTGGGAACACATTCATCTTCTAATGGAAGGCACATAACTCAATCAAGAAGACATGGAATCAAAACTTTACTTATCCTATGAGAATTTCATGATTGAACCAGGGAATCATTAGAGTCATACTATCATCGGTTCTCAGACATCATCAATGACTTGGACAAACACGACATCATCATGCCAAGGATTGCAATCAACACAAAGTTCCTGAGCTGTCTTGGTCCAAAATGGGAAAAGTATGTTACATTCATTCGTCAAGCTAAGAATCTTCATCAAGCAACGTACGGATTATTATATGACTATTTGAAGCACCATCAAAAGGAAGTAGACAAAGATAGAGCTCTTCGTGGAGTCACTGTAACTCAAACTCTACCGGATAATCAAACTCTTGCTTTGTACACTCAAGCTTGTTATCCTCAATTTCCAAATTTGCCAACTGTCTTTACTAATCCACCACAACAATCTGCTCAGATTACACCATATGATCCTTCACAACAATCACAAGAAACTCAACTGGTTCCTTACAACAACAACACTGATTCAGCACTTTACAGTGAGACACCAAATGAGGATGCAGAAGCTTTCGATACGTTGAATCAAGGATTTTCGTTAATTGCTAGAGCCTTCAGGAGATTTGCTAACAAATCCAACAACCGTATTCGTACCTCATCTAACACAAGGAATCAAGCTGTTGTTAACAATGGAAGGGTTGAGGTTCAGAACCGTGGAAATGGTCGTCCGATGGGTAGTGGTCAAGGATTTAATGCTAATGGAAGGAATAACATGGGTGCTCCACAACAACGGGTTCAAATGGTTGATCAGGGAAATGTCCAAACTGGGGTTAATGGTCTTCGATGCTACAACTGCAACGAGAAGGGTCATCTGGAAAATGCTTGCCCAAAGCCGAGAACAAGAGGCAACGCTTATCACAAGGAGGCTTTACTCTTGGATCTCAAGGATGAAGTTGGTGGAACACTTACCAACAAGGAACAGAGCTTCATGGCTAATGCAGAATCTGATGATGACATGGAGGACTTGCAAGCTAACGCATCTGTGATGTTGATGGCCAACATGCAAGAGCTCCACATGAGTGACACAGCCCGGTTTATGACACTTGATGGCTTGTCTCGTGTATCGGATCCTAACATATGTCTTATACATGATCGATATCTCCGCCGCATCGCGCATCCGACGAGGCACAAGTGTTCAACATGAGCCTTCTACATCTCATCACGAAGATAATCAAATGGATCCCGTAGTTACATTGACGATGGATGACCTTATGGTTAACATTGATAATCAAGTTAACTCCGTGATTATACTTAAGGATCTAAATAATGATCGTGTTGAGACTCACGTTGAACAAAATGAGCCTTTGTCTAATCCAGATCCCGGGCTCATGACCTTATTTCAGACCACCCAATCTCAATTAGAGAAGTGCAATGAGATTAATAAGAATCTTAATGCTAAGATTGCACTGTTAACTAAGGATAATGAATGCTATAAGTTACAACTCAAAATTTTTGAAACAAAAGAGAAACGTGAATACAGTTTTGAAGTCGCTTTTTCAAAATCATACCAAAATGAAAAATCTTTGGAAATACAGATACGTGATCTAGTTGAATCCAAGAATGAATTGCTTTCTCAAATAGAACAACAAAAATTTGATCATCAACAACAAATTAACGCTCTTACTTCAAAACTCAAAAAGCCAAGTCTGAGTTGTTAACATGTCAAAAACAGTTTTCGAGTACAAAAACATTCAAGGACGCGAATTGATCAAGATCTTGATGAAATTGTCGATTTACAAAACAAAATCAAAGAGTTTCAAAATGTTGTTTATAAACATGGTGAGTCAATCACAACAATTCAAAAGTTTACTTTTAAGCCAAATCCGATGGATATGGGCCAATTCTTGCGATTACAAACCACGTTTTTCACATAGAGCATTCAAACCAAATCCTCAAGTGTACAAAGTGTAACATAGAATTGATGATTCCATTATGAGTGTTGTTGAATATAATCGTGAAGAGGAATTCGATGCGATGATGAGAGTCGATTGAAAATGGAAAATGTTGAATATAACAAACCATTTGATTATTCAAAATGACTTTTGTCAAACAACAGATAATACAAATACACCATGGGTTATCACACCAATTCCCGAGTCCTCTTCTAATGTTGTTCCCGTCCATCAAGTTGCACAAATAAATGGTCCTTTACCTTCTTTGAGTAAAATCACACCATCACCCGAAAGATGTCAATTACTTAAATATTTTGATACATTCATGTCTGACATTAATCTTTTGGAACAAGAAATTGAACGTAATTCGAAAATAAAAGTTGAAACTTTTCAATCGCCTTATCGCGAAAACAAAGGGATATTTTTCAAAACAACTTTTACCCCATGTTCGAAATCTTCGTATGTGTGCAAAATGTTGGGAACGGGATCTTCAGAAGGAGATTGGGCAATTGAAAACAATTTTCAATGCAAACGAGGCATGGACTTTGAAAACTAAACAGAAAAACAAATCTTTTCGAAACCATGTCGATCGACTCTTGGAAGATGTTATCTGTGCTGATACCATGTCTATTGTTTTGTATCATCTTCTGTTTCTGCATCTGATAATATTGCTGTTAATTATGTTGATTTTGTTGATAATGTTGAGAATGTTGATAATGTGTCTCAAATCGAGTCTTTGAAAGCTGAAAACGAGCGTTTGTTAAATGAAATTTCGATTGTAAAACGTCGTCTTCTATGGTGTCAAAAAGATTGTAATAATCGAGAACTTGCGTTGCAAAACAAACTCAAACAATGAGTGCTCAAACTTTTGAACCAAAACTTGAACGATCGGATGAGGAAAACGTGTCTTTAAAATGTCAAATTTCAAAATATGAACAAGAAATTGCCAAAGTCAAAACTGAATATGGTGTCATATTTGATTTGCTAAAAAAGACTCGTGCTAAAGCATCACAAGAACTTGATAATCATCTTGCATACACTAAAGAGGTCTTAAACGTTAGTGGAAACATTCGCTCTGAAAACCAAGATTTGTTACACACTATCATAGAGTTGAAAGAGGAGTTGGTGAAACTTAAGAAAGATAAGTCTAGTAACACAAATGTCCTTGCACCTGGAATGTTTAAAATTGACACTAGGACGCCTAATGACAAACCACAAGATACTAATGTGCTTCCTTCCACTTCTACAGGAGTAGTTGCCTCTAATCCTAGCGTTAGCACTTCACAGCTTAAGAGCAAAAACAGGAAGAATAGGAAGTTGCAACGTAAGAGAAGATCAGTAAAGACCCCTGAAGTAGAAGAACACACTAGGACTTTGAATAAAACACATGTTGCACCTACTTTAGACATTGCGTTAGACAAATGTAATAGACAAAGTGATGTAACGAATGTTGAACCTTTAAGTACTTTGAATGTTTTGTTTGAAGCATCTTGTATTGGTTGTCGTAAAAGCATGTTTTCTGGTTGTCATGATAAATGTGTTGCTAAATCTATCTTATCTCGTAAGCGAAAACATAGAAATCGAATTACCTCTAGGCCCACTAAGGCTTCTAAGTCAGTGCTAGGTAAACCGCCTTCTAATGTTTCTGCAGTTATCATTGATGTACCCATAGAACCCACTTCACCTCCTAGGAAGAGAATATCACCTAGTGCCTTCACTAAGACCAAAGCACAAATTAGTTGGACTTGGCAGAGATGGTTACAAAATACACCTTGATTTAAATGGATTCCTACAATCATAAACATGTGTGTTTCAATCAGAATCGTAACGGAACCCTCTAACTCTTCGGGTTCCACCTCTACTTCTATTCCACCGTGTCGTCTGTGTGTAATGCAGTGATACAGATCATCCTTTGGATTGTTGATAGCGGATGTTCCCGGCACATGACAGCAATCTCAAACTTCTTACAAACTTTGTTTCAAAGTTCATCGGCACTGTCAGGTTCGGGAATGATCACTTTGCAGCTATCATGGGCTACGGAGACTACATCAATGGGAACATCGAAATTAGCAGGGTTTATTATGTGGAAGGTCTCGGTCACAATCTATTTTCAGTCGGTCAGTTTTGTGATGGTGATTTGGAAGTTGCTTTTAGGGAGAAAACTTGTTTCATCCGTGATCTACAAGGAAACGATCTTATGTCTGGAAACCGCACATCAAGCCTTTACACAATCTCAATGCAAGACATGATTGCTTCATCTCCCATTTGCCTACTTTCTAAGGCAACATCTACAAAATCATGGTTGTGGCATCGCATACTCTCACATTTGAACTTTCAAACCATAACCAATCTTGCACGACACAAACTTGTTGAAGGTCTTCCACGGTTTAGGTATTCAAAAGATCACTTATGCTCAGCTTGTAAACAAGGTAAAAACACTCGTGCTCACTTTCCTTCTAAGAGGGAACACAGCTTTCAGCATGTTCTTCATCTTCTTCACATGGATTTGTGTGGCCCAATGTGTGTGCAGATGATTAATGGCAAATGCTACATTCTAGTAATTGTTGATGACTACTCAAGATGGACTTGGGTTTATTTTCTTCAAGTAAAGATCAAGCTCCACGATGATCATCACCTTTCTCACGAAAATTCAAGTTCACTCGAACACGCTTAGACAAGTCGAGAAGACAAAGGAACCGAATTTGTGAACCAAACTCTTCGAGATTACTATGAGAAAGTGGGAATTGAGCATCGACATCAATTGCACGGACACCGTAACAAAATGGAGTTGTCGAAAGACGAAACCGTGACGTTAGTGGAAGTCGCAAGAACGATGTTGATCAATGCAAAACTTCCAGATTACTTATGGGCAGAAGCCGTGTCAACTGCATGCTACACTCAGAACCGTTCTATGATAACCAAACGCCACAACAAAACACCTTATGAGCTTATCCATAACAGAAAACCGAATCTCAAACACTTTCATGTATTTGGTGCTCTTTGTTACCCGAATAATGATCGTGATGACTTTGGAAAGCTCAAGGCTAAAGCTGACATTAGAGTCTTCGTTGGATACTGTGAAAACTCAAAGGGATACCGAATCTGGAATCGTCGTACAAAGGAAATTATGGAAACCATTCACGCTAATTTTGATGAGCTCACAGAAATGGCTTCTGAGCAAAACAACTTGGAACCCGGACATAACCGTCTCAACTTCCCCCAATCATCAGCTGATCAATCATTTCAACTCACTCGTCGTCAGATGGAAACGTTGTTTGCTCCTTTGTTTAGTGATGATCTTGATCAACGTGCTCCAGATGTATCAAATGTTTCACCGCTCAACCCGATAATATTCCAATCCTCGATACACCGAAACAACAACAATTGTTGTTGATGCACCTCCGATTGAATCTACAACAACAAATCCGAACAAACCGCTTCTAATGACGCCGATCCAATGATGATCTTCTTAATCAAGATGTACCGCACACCAATGGATTATGATGGAAATGCATTCTTTAACCCTTTCGCTCATCGAATCGCAAACTCGGATGTTCTTTGAATCTTCCACCACCATCCGAATCCACCAAATCGCACAATGTATACCAACATCAACCCTCCACACACCGATGGACTAAAGACCATCCTCTTGTTAATATTATTGGCAACCCGAACCAACCAACGTAACTAGACAACGCCTTGATCGACGGAGAACATTGCATTTATGCACTCACCGTTTGTCAATCTAACCCAAAACATTAAAGAAGCAATGACTTATGACAACTGGATTGAATCCATGCAAGAAGAGCTAAACCAGTTTAAACGTTTAGAAGTATGGGAATTGGTTGAAAGACCAACAGGGTCTACGTCATTGGTCTCAAATGGATTTGGAAGAATAAGTTAGATGTTGAAGGTACGGTTATCCGAAACAAGTCACGTCTGGTGGCTAAGGGTTATAGACAGGAAGAGGGTATCGACTTTGAAGAATCATTTGCTCCGGTAGCTAGACTTGAGGCTGTACGGATTTTTCTAGCATTTGCGGCTCACATGAACATCACTGTTTATCAGATGGATGTCAAAACTGCTTTTCTAAATGGTAAACTGAAGGAAACAGTATATGTTAGTCAGCCAGAAGGATTTGTTGATCCAGAGTTCCCTAATCACGTCTACAAACTAAACAAGGCTCTCTACGGTCTCAAACAAGCCCCTCGGGCATGGTATGATAAGTTGTCATCCTTTCTCCTTGAACATAATTTTATCAAAGGATCGGTCGACCCAACACTGTTTATTCAATATCATGGGGCACACATTTTAATTGTTCAGATTTATGTGGATGACATCATTTTTGGTTCTACCCACAAAAGTACTCAAACGCTTTTTCAAAACTAATGAAAACAAATTTTGAAATGTCAATGATGGGTGAACTTACGTTCTTCTTAGGACTACAAGTTCATCAATCACCCCGTGGTATTTTCTTAAGTCAGTCCAAATATGCTCTTGAAATATTGAATAAACATGGAATGCAAAGTTGTGACACCTATGCAACACCAATGGCACATACCAACAAACTGGATGCTGGATTTACATGGAAATTGGTTGACCCTACCAAATACCGAAGTATTATTGGGTCTCTCATGTATCTAACAGCCAGTAGACCCGACATTGTATTTTCTCAGATATCTGCTCTCCGTTATCGGTCAAGACCAATCGAAGACACCTCTCGAGGCTAAAAGAATCCTCCGATACGTAAAGGGAACCATTAACTTGGGGATCCGGTATCCAAAGGATTCGGTTTTGAACTAATAGCTTTTTCGACGCGACCACGCAGGATGCTTAGATTCACGGAAAAGTACTTCGGAGGTTTACAATTCCTTGGTGATAAATTGGTGTCATGGCAATCGAAGAAACAGATTGTACATCGTTGTCCTCAATCAAGCGTAATATGTAGCCATGTCTGCGTGTTGTGCTCAAGTCATTTGGATGAGAACACAACTCAAGGACTATGGTTATGTATTTGACATAATTCCGGTGTACTGTGACAACCGAAGTGCTATTGCGATCTCGTGCAACACCGTTCAACACTCAAAGTCAAAGCACATCGATCTTCGATATCATTTCATCAAAGAGCATGTGGAAAAGGGTACCGTTGAATTATACTTTGTAGGTACAGAACACCAATTGGCGGATCTTCTCACTAAAGCCTTGCCTCCCGCAAGATTTACTGATTTGATTCACCGTATTGGTATGAGGTGTTTGACTCCAGAAGAACTGGACGAACTTTTAACACATTCTTAAAAAGTCAAACACCAAAACCTCTTTTGTAAATATTTTTCAAAAACAAAATACAAAAATATAAAATCTGATAAAATCCAAAAATATTCTTCTATCTAATTTTCTATCTAAAATCAAACATCGCAAGTACAAAACTTCCATCAACACTGTGTTCTATCAAACATTTCACAATTTTCCCGAACAAGTGTTGAGGGGAGAAAGTAAATATTTTTCAGTTTCATAAAACCTTGTACTTGCATGTTACCAAAAATATGTTGTTTCTTCAAAAATGGTGGATATGTATCTTGTCAAATACTCTCCTCGGACTCAAATGTTTACAAATTTCACTATTTCAAAAGTCGAGGGGGAGTATCGTTAAGTTTCTTTCCTTAAATGGTATTTTGTCTAACCAAAATGGATGTTAATGGGTCTTAGTTGAAAATGTTTGAGGTTGAAGGACTAAACTTGTCAACTTTTAAAAATAATTTCTAACAAAATTCCTAACCTAACTCATTCAATGCTACACCTACAAGCATTTATTTCAAAAACCTCCAAGATCCTACGGCTAACATTCATTCTTCAAATCCGTTCTTCAAAATCAAAATCTGTAAGTGGCAAACGTTTTAGATCATGTTTTTAAACATTGGTTTTGAAAATCTTTGAAATCTAACGGTTCAATCTTTCAAAATTTTGATTTTGTGTTTACGCGTATGTAAGAAAAGGATTACGCCTAAGTGTGTTTGTGATGAAATGGATTGTGTCAAAACCTTTCTAAATGCATTATGAAGCTATTTCCATCATTAAATTGACCCGAAACTCGAATTGAACCATTTTGAAAATTAGGGTTTATGTTCTTATTTAGGGGTTTTCGCATATGAATGTTTTGATGCAATTAGATGGTCTCAATAGTTTTAGAACATGTTAAATTACATGAAATAGGCCTTAAATTACACCGAAACATCAAAAGTTGAAAATTTGAATTTTAGGGTTTATAGGTCGTTCCCATGAATCTTTTGATTCTTTGAGTATTTCGTGTTAAAACTTGTTGTAATCTACTCATTAGACATCTAAGAACATGCGAAACAAATCTTGATGATTTTCTATGGCTAAATCTGATATGTAGATTCTAGGGTTTAGGGTTTTAGAATCTTACGCCTAAACTATTTCTTAGCCTATATGATTGGATTTTATGCCTGTTTTGTGTATCCGAGAGTGTTAGGATTGCTTTGTAATCATGTTATTATGTTTATGTGTTTCGTGTTTTTACACGTAAAAATCGTAATTAAGGTGTTCATGATGTTACGCTTATGGAATACCTTTATGCGTAAAGGTTACGCATAAGAGCAATCTTACGCGTAAAACTTACGCATAAAGGGTCTACAGTGGGACTACGCGTATCCTGGAAGGATATGCGTAAACTTGGATGTTTACGCCTAAGGGTTACTCTTACGAGTAAAACTTACGCGTAACTCCTCTTGCCAAAGCTTACGCGTAAGCATATAAGCTAATGGTATAGTTTTACGCGTAAGATTTTCTTACGCCTAAGGCTTGCCTCTTACGCTTAAGCTTACGCCTACGCCTAAAAGTTTCTTGTTTACGCATAAACTTATATGTTTACGCTTGAGCCAACTTTTCACCTTGTTTTGACATGTTACGCGTAGAATACTTGTAATAGTTACTCTTAAGTCACAAAACCAAAATGTTACTCATAAGCTATCAAAAGTTAAATTGTTGTGTGTTTAAGTGATATTTGGACATTAAAACTTCAAAATTAACATACTCACGTAACTTATCACATCAACTTCAAACAATTGGACTTAAAGTGACTTTGGACTCGTAACATTCATAAACATGATAAATTCAATCAAGTAATTGGACAATAAAATCAAACTAAAACTAACACAATGTGTTTCAATATGCTGGTTCTTTTGTCTCAATACCTTTCAGATCACGAAATGGTTGTCAATCAAGAAAATCTTAATGACCCAAATGATCTCACTATGGCTGATATCTTCCCTCCGGATTACCACAAAACCATCGGAAAGAACAATCTTCGAGTCGACTTCAATAACTTCACATGCTCAGAATCCTCATGCAGAGTTGTTGTTGACATCCTCAAAGATCATCCCTTCCATCTCATGCTCACTAACTCGCTTGATGCCGAAATCTACATCCATCGCCGGCACACTATGGACAAAATCGATGGTCAAGATGCAGTGAAAGTGACCATTGGCACCAAGGAAGTCACAGTTACAGTGGCGGATCTTCGTGTCATCCTTCTTCTTCCAGTCATTCGGTCTACTGAATACGTTCCAACTCCAAGTGAAGAGGAAGTATTGAAGTTCATGGTTGACATTGGATATGACGAAGCTTCTGGCATCATCTCCAAGCATTCCAGTGTCGATCTCAAGAACATCCCACAACCCTGGAGGACTCTCTACATCATGATCGCCAAGTCAGTCTCAGGGAGAGATAGTGGACATGAACACCCAAAGCTGATGCATCTTCAAACTTTTTGGGAATGGTTCATAGGAAACACATTGATTATGCAAGCTAAATTTGGGAAGACATGATGCAACATTACAGGAAGCCTGGTTCCAAGATTCCCTTCATCAGATATACAAAGTTGCTGATCCACAATCTTCTCGGGAAGCACCAGGATATCCTAATGAGAATCAATGACCCTGCCACATACTCCATGTTGTATGAGCCTACCTTGAATACTGTTAGGTTCAAAGACTCCTCAACCCGTAAACAAGGTGCGGAATTACTTGATTGCTTGATTACTGATGAAATCAAGGTTCTTCCATCATACCTTCGTTACAAGGAAGCAGTGCATGCGGGAAGAGTTGGGTTCATGGATGAAAAGACAACTCCAGTGGCTACTACAAGGGCAAGGAGAGCAGGAAGCACTGGAAGCATAAACAGGTATAAGAAAATACATCCAAGCCTAAAGAGGAAAGTCCCAGCTAAGATCGTTCATCCTATAGGTGAAACGGAACCAATTCCACAAGATGACGACTCTGAAACTGAGTCGGATGATCCGACTATCTACTCAAGTGCAAAAGATGACACATCTATCTAGAAGTCGAGGACAAACCGCTAGTCCTCATCCGACAAAGGGAAGAAGCCAATGAGGAAGAAGAAGAAGAAGATTCGAATTTGAGTATGATCCTAAGGATGGAGATAAACAATACCAGAAAACTCTGAATCAACTGAGGAAGGAGCAAGCTGCTAAAGAATTCGAAATTCAACAAACTAAAGGCCCTGGAGGTTCCAGCGGTGGTGTTCTTCTACATCTGTTCTTGATCCGGTTAATCAACCCGGTAAAGGAACCGATGCCACCACTAAGGAATCTACAGAGGAACAACGAAGCAAGAGGATGAAGTAATGTTCGACTTTGAAGGTGACGAGCAAGATACCGATGAGAGAATAACAGATAAAGATCTTGAGGAAGCTGAAAAGGAAAGGGCGGAAGAAGAACTTGCTAAGAAGGAAGAACTGAAGAAGAAATTGCTAAGAAGGCCGAAGAGGAACGCATCGAATGGAAACTGATAACTACATTCTGGACAATCCTGAACACAACCCTCAACAATCTTGAAACAACCCCATGACCTTCCAAAGCCGAATCATCATCTCACTCATCACCACCACCATCCAAAGAAACAACAACTAAATCATCATCAAAATCGATCAAGAAAAGGCCGATACTTGGGCATCTCGCACCAAAGCCAAGATCCGTAAAGCATTGAATCAATCTAGAAAATGCAAACAAAGTCTTCGGACCGAAGATTGAACATGTTTGGTGACAAGGTCAATGAGCTTTCTCAAGAGATGGACACGTTCGAAGGAGAAAGAGAACAAATCAAGGCATTTTTCAACAGAGATGTTCAAGGAGAAATGGATGAGCGGATCAAGAACTACACTCATCACTTTCTCCTCAAATATGTTCCCCGCCATCTCTAAAGATATGTTCTCAAATCAATTCTACCCAACACTAAAACACCGGTCGAAAATGATTACCACAACACCGGTGGTCATGCAAACCCGACCATCCCGCCTCCAAATGTCACCGGTCGATTTGATCTCACGCTGATTCTACAGATGTCTCCTCGAGCTCCTACTTTCACACCGATGAATCAAAGCTTTATGAGGTACTTCTTGCATATCAACTAAAGACAACGTGCAAGGAAGTCACCGGTCGTCGATAAGCGACCAAGAGATGATGATGACAAGGATCAAGACCCAAATGCTAAACGTCAAAAGAAAATCAAGGGTCATCATCATCCATGCCACCACCACCCCTAAGACCACCACCACATCCACAAGTCAAGCTTCTCAACAACCTCCCTCATCGGACAAACCTCGGGATGCTGATTCTCCACCACCAATGCAGCAAACCGGTGATTACTTTACATATACCGGTGGTGAAGATGAAGACATTCCTGAGCCCCAACAACAACCATCACCTCAACAACACCGCAACCGGAATCATCCTCCCGACCAAAGAAGAAGAAACAAAGTTCTGTCGTCTCATGGTTAGACGAAGACGACACAGAGGAGTATGATTGGTTCAGTCAGTTGGTTGATGCGACGCCTAGATTACCTGAAGGTCAAGAACCGGTAGACGGTCGTACAATGGAGCAGGTGAAGATTATCCAAGATCAATTCAAAGTGAAAAAGATGACGAAAGGGGAATTGCGCAGGATAAAGAACGACGCGTTCAACTTGTTGAAAGACAGATCAAGCAGCGCAATTGAAGTCGAATATCATCTTGACAACATTGCACGTGCAATGTCTAACAACATTGACTGGCTAAATCCCGAATCGAACATCGATGTCACAAGAAAGGATAACACTCCATACTACACCGATTGGACAAAACCGCTACCAACCATTGGCCGACACGAGCAACCTAAGATTCCATACCGCTTCTTCTTCAACAACGACCTCGAGTTTCTTCAACACGGCAGTAGCGTCAGCAAGAAGTATGCTACATCACTCACCTTCAATATTCCAGCTGCAGTTTTCTCTACCAATATAGCCATTGAAGAAGATGCCACCAAATTGTATGTTGACAAAGTGGTGGACTATGACCTCGATGCAAAATACGGAATTCATCATTGGCCACCAAGGAGAAGATTGTATTACAGAAGCTGTCAAGTTCAAAGGTCAAACAAGGAGGTTAAGAGTGATAAGAAGATCGTTGCTATAATGAAGGTTACATTGGCAACAAAATGGGATTATTCATTCTTGTCAGAGATCAAGGTCAAGCGACAAGATGAAAAAGAATATGACTTCACTGAAGCAGATTTCTCGAGATTGTCACTCAACGACATCGAAGATATGTACCTTGCAAAGGTACAAGGAAGGATGAGACAATTCTCAATAGAAATTCAACTTCAGTTCATCACAGCCCTACTGATCTTCATTCAAAGCAAAGTGATTCAAGAACGTGTTGAAGATCTACAACTTGCGGTCGAATCATACCAAAAGCAGATAAATCTTACACAACCGTTGCTACACTTTCCCAACATTAATCAACTGCCTCAATACACTATCTTGCACAAACCAAAGTTTGGGGTCGTCTACCGCAGTGAGCTTCATCATACTTGCTTCATGGCATACGACGAAATCCACAAATTTTGTGATCATACATTGAAAATGGTTCATGATGGGTTAGCTTATCGGTTAAAGGATATTCAGGAAGGTATTGGTTCGAAGAAGAGGTGGAATTCAGAAGAAAGAAATGAAGCTCGCAGGATCATAAAAAGGCTGGATGAAAGGTTGTTCCACCGGGAGCAGATGCGAAGGTTGGAGAGCTATGTGGGAGGACGACAAAGTTTCTCTATCTCAACGTTTCAACGTGAAGAGAAAGTCCCGGGTCGTGTGTAATCGTTGGGTACTCCTTAAACACTCTCGATTGTATTTTGATTCTTGATTTATTTATTCATAATGGCTTGTACATAAATAGTAGTGTACAACCCGAACTTGTAATGCAAGGCCTGTGGTATGCATCAGTGCCACAATCCTTATAAAAGGAGCGAAAGCTTTTTACTTTTGAGTAAAATTTATCAAATTTTCAACATTTTTAAAAATTTTGCTCAAAAGAACAAGTACTCTCTCTCTCTGTTTTCAAAACCTCAAAAGTTAATATTACTTGTTGAGGGGAGTATTTGCAAAATATCTTTGTTCAAACAATGTTCTTTGTGGAAATCTTCCCACAAAACTTTAAATGGTCATATTCGATATCAAATTTCATCAAAATAACATTAATATGCCATTTTGAGGGGAGAAAATTGTGTGATACAAATATGTTGGATTGTGATTGAATCTAAGTGTGAATAGACTTAACCATTGAATTGACGAGCTCTTAAATGTCAGTAACTCAAAAAGACTTGTCCGGACGGGTAATAATTTCAAACTAGTTCGCTAGTGATGTAAACGTGTCTCGCAAAGGACTAGTCTTAGTAGAATGTACCATCCGAGAAACTCTTGGTAGACATGAACCTTGACGGGTCAAACCTCCTCACCAAGGAGTGTTTACAACTTCAAGCTGACCTAGTCTGTGATGTAACCGTGTCTCACGGGAATTGTCTATCTTGAGTCGATCAATTCAAAAGTGCGCGCTCTACCCTCACCGTGCGCGATTTCGTCAAAACTCCTAAGCACATGTGGAGGGGAGTATTTCGAAAATACAAAACTCTCAAGTGTTACAAACATGTTTTCATTCATAAACACTTTGAGAGATTTTCAAGAAAATGGTTTTATGGCAACATAGGATAGTCATGGAGTTATAAGGTGACTAAGTTTAGGGATAAATGTCCTATGATCCGCCAGAGCCGGAGGGATCTACCCAAGGACACCACCAATAGTTAGTATTTAGAAGTCCTTAGGTATGATTATAAAAAGGAGAAAATGAGAATCGGAGAAAGAAGGAGTTGAAGAATTAAAAAGAAAAGTAAAGAAAAGGGTGAAAATAAATAGCCCTCCAAATTATTCAACAAGAAGTCAAAGTACTGCTAAAGAAGAAAGTCAAAGTACTGCTCGATCATCAAAGTACTGCATGTTTAAAAGGACTGTTATGCAAAACCGTTAAGGATTATATTGTAATTCTAGAATGTTCTAAGTCTATGTTTAGTATTACTTGACGTACAAAGAATAGAATTGTAAACCGACTAGGGTTATCCTTGAGCCTATAAAAGGACCCCTAGATTGGCATTAGAGGTATCAAGTCGTAAGTGCATTATTAGAGTTTATTAAGTTCGATATTAGAGCTGTTAGGGATTGTTAGTGAATCTGTGTATCAAGCAGGTTCAGAGTTTTAATATAATCATTAAAGTTAAAGTTAATTCTTCTTAGCTTTGTTAAGTAAATTCCGCATACTTAATAGAGTTAGTTCAGTGTTTCTTTGTTAGCAACTTAGGATTTATCCGAGGTTACTAAGTCCTTACAAGCTACATAAGTTAGTTTGGTTAGAATACATCGATCCAACAAGTGGTATCGAGCTTGTGTGGAAACTCGATTAAGAAGAAACCCTTAAAACCTAGTTAACAACAAACCCTAAAGATGTCGATCAAGTCGCACCACCACCATCCATCACCTCACTCGTAATACCTATTATCAAGAAGGAGAGTACGATCTATGGAGCATGAAGATGAGGCAACATTGCTATTACGCACCATGCACTATGGAATGTAATTGTCAATGGTAATGAAGTTGTTGCAGATCCTATTGAAGTTCTGGACAACCTAAACCACCTAAGGTCGTCTTGCCGCCAGCTACAATAAGGAATCAAGAAAAGGCTCTCAACATCCTATTGTCTCGCTATACCGATGGTCACCTACTCAAGTTTCATGATGCTAAGGATGCTAAACAGTTATGGGTTGCTCTCAAGACAAGGTTTGGAGGTAATGATGCTTCCAAGAAGATGCACAGAAATCTGTTGAAGCAACAGTTTGAAACTTTCATTGTTGGTGAAAGAGAAGGTCTTGATGCTGCCTATGATAGATTCCAAAATCTCCTCAACGATGCTAGAGTTATACAAGGCGAGGTATCTGTTGAAGATGCCAATCTGAAGTTCTTAAGGAGTTTGCCATCTACATGGCATGTGATTGCTACTATGATCAGAGGACAACCTGGATTGGACACTATGGACTTTGATGATCTCTACAACCATCCGAAGGTGTATGAGCATGAGATGAATGGCCAAACAAGTTCAAAGTCTCACAAGATAGCTTTTGTGTCTTCGAAAGAGAGGCGAGATTTCCACTAAAAGTCTCGCTTACCTACTCAAAGTATCGTTTCTCAAAGTACTGCATATCCTGCTCATTCTATCACAACCATGACCAACCCCACCTCAGCACCTACAAACACCATCCATTCTGATGAAGTCGTATGCTCATTCTTTGCTCACCAAGCCACTTTACCTGTTACTTATGAAGAGGATTTGTCACAAATTGAAGAGGATGCTCTTGAAGAAATTGATATCAGGTGGCAAGTTGCTATGATCACTGCTAGGATCAAGAAGTTCATGAAGAAAACAGGAAGAGGCATCGACTTCAAACCCAAACAGGGTATCACTTTTGACAAGTCCAAGATTGAATGCTTTAATCACAAAAGATGGACACTTTGCAAGGGAATGCAAGTTTGCTAAATATCGTGCAAACAGGATGACCGAGAAACCTAAGCTTGAACTAAAGGAAATTCCTATTCTCGAAACAAAAGCTTTGGTTGCTCAAGAAAATCTATCGAGGTTGACCGAGTCTTGAGTTTGATGATGAACCAAGAACCTATTGTATGGTAGCAATGGAAGAATCAGTGAAGAGTTTGATTGGAGCACAGCCTTTGATGAGGAACCCGGACATGCCGCTTTGGAATCCGAGATGGTCTAGGAAGCTTTGATTGGAGCATGGAGAGTGAAGATGAACACTTACGCTTGCTATGGTAGCTACTTCACCAAGTTCACCCCTATCTCGAGGTATGCTCTAAGTGTCATGATTTTTATCAAAAGTGCTTAATGACTATGTAACCGAAAGAGATAACTATAGAAGGGCTAGGTCGAGGTAGTCGGTTATCAAATTACTTTAGAGTCAATGGAAGCCAAAATAATAACACATGAAAATAATGAGATGGCTTGGGCGTAAAAATATGAGCAACAGGATTACCAATTAAAACTAAGTGAATGGAAGTTAGGATGTAAGATTTACGAGATTGAAAAGTCGACTAAGGAAAGGGATGATTTGTTAGAAAAACTTGCTTCTTGGGGACAATCTGGTCTTTCTCATGTTAGTTATGTTGAAAAATGAGAAGAGCTTACATTAGAACCGGACTAGGATTTGGTATGGACTTTAGTAGCATAGAGGAAAACCCACCTAGTGATGAGAACCAACTTGATTTTGAGGATATAACAACTAGTGATGATGAACTCATTAATTATGTAGATAACACATCTAGTGATGAGGAATCGATTAGTCAAACACCTCCGAATTTAAGAAAGACAATGGTTATCATGCGTCCCTCATCCCATCGGTAGTTTTCAACCACTTAGGCGAGATGTTTCTCGTTTTGGAGTAGACAACTTAGAGTTTAGGAAGAAGCTTACGGTAAATCTAGTTCGAAACCCCAAAAGAAACAGTTGAAAACCTAAGGTTGATGATGTTAAGAGTCAAGCAAGACCTTCAACTCAAAGTATCACGCTGCACGATCAGCAGTACCTTTAAGAAAACCTTTTCAAAATACTGCTAAACCTTTTGGGATAATTTTGGTCAAAACAGTTTTCATCATTCACCAAAAAGACAGGATACTTTTAATCATAGACCTAAAGGAAGAAATTTTGGGAGTATGGGTCAAAAATTGTGTTTTGTTTGTTATAGTCCTGATCATCTGATCAAGGACTGTGACTTTCACTCAGATTACTTAAGCAAATTCCCAAAGACCAGATCTGCCAACCAAAAACCAAGGGAGAATAAACCAGTCTGGAATCATTCACATAGGGTTAACCACAACAATTTCTCACAAGACCATAGGTACCCTCACCAGAGAAGATCTTTTTCAAAATCACCAGTACCTTCTCAAAGTACTGCTAGATTTTCAAACAATCAAGGTACTGCTCACACTTTTTGGAATAAAAACCCTAGGAGATCTAATTACTATCAATCTAGAAGACGTTTCAACTCAAAGAAAGTAGCTAGATCAAGGGACTCTACACCAGAAGTTAAAACCAAATGGGTTAAGAAGGAAAGTACTGATGGGGAACAAACAATACTTTCAGCAAGTGTGAGTGAAACAGAGATTTTTGTTGAAAATAATAAAGAGAACTTGGATGAAAAAGAGATTTTTATTGAAAAACCAACACAAGTTTTTGAACAACCAAAGATAATTGATCATGTGCTTAAAGATAGTGGGAATTACATACTTAAAGAATTTAAGTATGTAACTCCACAAGGGAACACAAGTCAGTAATGGCTTGGGTTCCTAAAATTAACTAACTCTTTTATCTTTGTGCAGGGCAACCCATAAGAGGAGCTTAAAGATCATCTAATTGTGGATAGTGGTTGCTCGGAAGCATGACAGAGACAAAGAGATTCATCGATTTTAGATCTTATTGTGGAGGAAGAGTTGCATTTGGGAATGATGCTAGTGGAGGAAGAATAATCGGAAAAGGAACTATCAAGGCGGGAAGCATAGATTTTGAGAATGTTAGATATGTGAAGGAGCTCAAATTCAACCTTTTGTCGGTCTCTCTCGATCTGTGACAAGAAGCACCTGTGTTATTCATCGACACGTAATGTCTCATTCTTTCCCCTGAATTCAAGCTTGTTGATGATAACTTGGTAGTACTGAGAGTACCAAGAACCAATGATGTGTACAGTCTGAATATGAAGAGTCTTCTCTCTTCGAAAGAGCTACATGTTTAGTAGCAAAGGCATCACTTGAAGAAGCACATCATGTGGCATAGAAGATTAGGACATGTAAATTTCAAAAATATCAACAAGCTGGTTAAAGGAAATTTAGTTAGAGGTTTACCTTCCAAAACATACAAGAATGATCACTCATGTTTGGCGTGCAAGAAAGGTAAACAGCACAAAGCTTCATGCAAGAAGATTGAGGAAAGAACCATTAGAGAACCTTTGGAGTCTGCCGCACATGGATTTGTTTGGACTGTTTCATTGCAAGTCTAAACAAGAAGAAGTATTGTCTGGTTGTGACGATGATTGCGAGATTTAGTTGGGTATTTTCTTGGGTTTTAAAGATGAAACGTTTGATGCTATTCATGATCTTATAATAGCCCTTGAAAATCAATTGAGACTCAAAGTAAGAGGTATTAGATGTGACAATGGGACCGAATTCAAGAACAAGCTTATGGATGAATTTTGTGCCAAGAAAGGGATCAAGAGGAGTTTAGTATTGCTAGAACTCCACAAAGAGAATGGTGTTGCGAGAGAAAGAACAGAACTTTGATTGAAGCGGCCAGACAATGCTTGCGATTCTTTATTACCTATTCAATTTTGGGTGAAGTCGTAAGTGCTTGCTTGTTATGTGTTGAATAGAGTATCAATCACTAAACCTCGATGAAGACACCTTATGAGTTCTTGATGGGAAACAAACCCAACATTCGATTTATGAAGCCTTTTGGATGCCCTCTAACTATTCTCAATACAATTGATAATCTGGGAAAATTTGATGGCAAGTCGGAAGAAGGATATTTATTGGGATACCGCACCAACAACAAAGGATTTAGAGTGTACAATGAGTCACCAAGAAGGTTCAAGATTGTCTTCATGTTGAATTTTTAGAAGATCAAGAAAATCGGAAGGGTAAAGGTCCCGATTGGATGTTTGATCTTGAGGTTTTGACTCCTTCTATGAATTATGTTCTGTTAGAGAAGAAAATCAAGTCGTTTACACGTAAGAAGATTTACAATACATTGTTCATGGAGTCAACATTAGACCCGATGTTGTTCCGATGAAGAACCTATAATCGTCGAGAAGGAGAAAAGTCTTGATGCACCAAAATCTTCATTATCTCTTCAAGATCAAGCTATACAAGATGAGCTTAACAGGATGCTTTTTCAAGATGTAGTAGCACAATCTTATGATGATGATCAAAGAAGAGCTTATGAAGAAACAAAGAAAAGGGTAAGTCTACAGAATACCCTCACAAGACTTTGATTCACAAGATTTTAGATCAAAGCATCTTGCACCTATTGACAATGGATTTTGGATGATCCGACCATGCCTGGTTTAGAAGATACTGATGATGAATTTGAAGATGAAGGTATTTTCTCAGATTCCAATGAAGATGCTGATTTCACAAATTTGGGTGATAATCTTGAAGTTCCACAGACTCCTATCTTAAGAGTTCATAAGAATCATCCTACTGGTCAAATCATTGGACCTTCTAATTCTGGAGTGCTTACAAGGACCAAAGCTAAAGGTTTTTCTAAACCACATAATGCTTTACTTAGCTTTGTCTATAAACAGAACAGGCTGAATCACAAGGATCACCAAACATGCTTATTCACTTGCTTTATCTCTCAAGAAGAACCCAAGAATATAGCTCAAGCATTAACTAAAGAGAGTTGGGTTGAAGCCATGCAAGAAGAACTTCTTCAATTCAAACTTCAAGAAGTCTGGGTACTATGTGATCTACCAGATGGCAAGAAAGTAATTGGTACAAGATGGGTTTTCAGAGTAAAGAGGGATGAAAGAGGGAATGTTATCAAGAACAAAGCAAGGTTAGTTGCTCAAGGATATAGACAAGAAGAAGGAGTAGATTATGATGAAGTGTTTGCTCCTGTAGCAAGGATTGAAGCCATTCGAATATTCCTTGCTTTTGCATCATATATGGGATTTCAGGTTTATCAAATGGATGTCAAGAGTGCCTTTCTTTATGGTACTATTTCAGAGGAGGTCTATGTTAAACAGCCTCCTGGTTTTGAAGATCCTGCACATCCAAACAAAGTCTAAAAAGTTGTTAAGGCTCTTTATGGTCTTCATCAAGCACCTAGAGCTTGGTATGAAAGGCTCTCTACTTTCTTATTGCAACATGGTTACAGGAGGGGAGCTATTGACAAGACTTTGTTTATCAAGAGAGATAAGAAGGATATCATGCTGGTTCAAGTTTATGTAGATGATATCATATTTGGAGCTACAAAACAGTCCATGGTGAAAGAGTTTGAGCAATGATGCAACATGAATTTCAAATGAGTTCAATGGGTGAATTAACTTTCTTTTGGGGCTTCAAGTTAAACAACAAAGGAGGGAATTTTCATAAGTCAAGATAAGTATGTCTCGACATTCTTAAGAAGTTCAATTTTGATGCTATGAAGCCACCACTACACCTATCAAGTCTATCAACTCATTGGGCAAGGATGAAGATGGTCAACCCGTTGAAGTCAAGTTGTACATATCTATGATTGGTTGTCTTATGTACTTAATCGCATCTAGGCCCGATATCATGTTTGTTGTTTGTTTATGTGCAAGATATCAAGTCTCACCTAAGGTCTCCCATATGAATGCGTGAAGAGAATTTTTAGTTATTTGAAACAACAACCTAAGTTGGGGTTGTGGTATCCAAAGGATTCACCTTTTCACTTGGAAGCTTTTTCGATATAGTGATTATGCGGTGATAACTATGATAGAAGATCAACCACCGGAGGATGCCAATATCTTGGAAGAAGATTAGTCTCATGGCAATGTAAGAAGCAAACTATTGCAACAACATCATCCACTCAAGCGAGAATATGTGGCTGCGCAAGTCATTGTGGACAAGTCTTGTGGATGCGTAATCAACTTTTGGATTATGGGTTCAACTTCAAGAATACTCCTATCAACATTGATAATGAGAGTACCATTTGCATTGTGAAGAATCCAGTTTATCACTCCAAGACCAAGCAGATTCAGATTCGGCATCACTTTATCAGAGATTGTTATGAGCATAGGCTCATCAATGTTGTCAAGGTTCACACAGATGATAATGTAGCTGATCTACTCACCAAAGGATTTGATGTTTCAAGATTCAATCACTTGGTGGTGAGTATTGGAATGATTAATTACTAAGCTATCTTTAAGGGGAGGACTGATTAGTTTGTTAGACAGTCCTATGCATTGCTTGAGGGAGGCAATCCAATGCCTATTTGAAGTTTTGCCATTGTAAAGAAGAGAATGGAAAAGTATCGCTTTTGGTTATATGAAAGTCTTGCACTAAAAGTACTTCTTTGGAAAGTATCGCACACGTGGAAAGCAATCGCTTGTCTTATCAACGTATTGTTCCAACGGTCAAAAGAGGGGTAAAATTCAAATAACGGTAACTTTGTTATTATGGGTGTGATTTTTCAAATCTCACCTATAAATAACTACCTCCGATTTTCCTCTCATCTTTATATTTATCAATCTTTTCCATATTTCTCTCTTTCATAATTACTATTCATCGAACCACTTTCTTTGTAAACACCAATCAATGGCGAATCGCAATACGCTTCTAAACACAACATGGTAGCTAATTTGGATAAAATGAAGCTAATGTCGCATTCCATGACATTATTGATTTTCTCACTGGATCTCCAATCAGTTATGCGCTTTTGGTGGAACCAGATGTTATTGAGCCATGGATTCAACAGTTTTGGGCAACTGCTAGAACTCATATGGAGAATGATGAGTCCTATATACAGGCTAAGGTTGCTGGAAGGATTGTGAAAGTTAGTGAAGCTTCAATTCGTGAAGATCTATTATTTGATGATGAAGAAGGGGCTATCCGTTTTGACAAACAGCTTCTTTGGGATACCTTGAGAGATATTGGGTATGAAGGGTCTTTGACAGAAACAACATTCAAGAAACCCTTGTTTAGTCCGCATTGGAAGTACTTGGTACATGTATTACTTCATTGTATTAGTTCTAAGAGTACTTCATGGGAGCAATTTGGTTCTAATATAGCATCTGCTTTAGTGGGATTGGCTACAAATCGTATTTTCAATTTTTCAAGGCTAATTCTAGATGGTATGCTATCTCACATTTCTCATGGATCACGTTGGTTGATGTATCCAAGATTTATTCAAGTCTTCTTGAATAAACAACTTCAAGATGTACCAAAGCCTTCGAGCTTATTACCTGTTGTGGTACAACCTGCCAAGATTTTCACTTTCATGGCTAGGAAGAGTGATTTGTTTTCTGGAAGGCATACTCCTTTGACTACTTCAATGATGGAGATTGTGCAAGCAATTAGAGATGAAGCTGCTACAAGTGAAGAACGAGAAGGTACTGCATCATCTCAAGGTACTGCTTCTCAACATACTGCTTCTTCACAAGGTACTGCTGCACAAGAAGATACTGCAGTTTCACCTACACCATCTCCACAACATTCTGAACATGCTCAGTCAGAACCCGAAATCAATCCACCATCATCTGAAGGAGATGCAGGCGTAATACCTCCTGAGGGATTGGTTCTGGATAATTATGTTTTGACACGGGAGTTAGTGAGACTGAAGAAAACTACTGAAGCTCAAGCTGCACAACTTATGAAGTTGAACACAAAATTTAAACGATTGAAGAAATTTGTCTGGCCTCTGGTTCAACATCACAGGTTGTGGGTAAAGTCTCAAAAGAAGAAAGGAAGGAAGTTTAAACAGTCTTCTACAGGCAAAAAGGTTCAACAACAATCTTCTATCCAATTGGGGAGGAATCTGGAGCAAGATAATTTGAAAGAAGATGCTGAGTTTTATGAAGAAAAAGAAGATGAACCTCAAGGTCTTCAAGCACAAGTAAACATTGAAAGTATTGAGCACGAAAGAACTGGAGTTCAAAGTCTTGGTGTACAAAGTAATCGATGATCAAGGTGTCTTGATCAAGGTACTTCTCTTCAAGGAACACATAGACAAGAGTTGATCACACCAAGGACACTTAATTTTGATGAAGACGCTGGTCCATCAACAATTCTACAAGAGGAAGAAGCTGATACACCCAAAGTAGTTCATACTGCAAGTGAAGATGAGACAATTGCTGAGATATTGCATATTATGACAAGACCAAGAGGTGTTACCATTCCAGGAGTTTCTGAAGAACAACCTTAAGCTTCTCAACCAGTGTTAGATCCTAAGGACAAAGGCAAAGGCAAACGGGTGGAAAAAAAGAAGAAGAAAAAGCTTACTTTGGCATAAATAAGAGCAGTTGAAGTAGCCAAGAATGAAGAAGCTGCTAGGGAGCAACAAGCTAAACTTGATCTTTGAAGTTGTTGTACCAAGAAAGGAACACAAGTCGTTATACCTAGAAGACCAATTAGTAAGGCTAAAGAAAGAAATGCCATGATGGCATATCTAAAGGGTCAAGGATATCTTTGGATTACAAAAGCTGAATTATATAGAGATGAAAGATTTGTATGAAAATGTTAGAAAAGCCTATCAGAAGCAAGTTGAGAGTATTATTTCTTTTAAGGATGATAAGCAAAAGGAGGATGTTAGTAAAAGAAGCTTGAAAAGAAAAAGAACAACTGAAACTGAACAGTCATCAAAGAAGATTGAGTTAAGATCAGATACAGTTGATGAGCTGAGAAATTACATAAGAGTTGTTGACTTTGAGAATCCTAAATCTAAAGATGTTGCAGAAAAGAAATCAAAGATAACTACTTTTGAAGTTGTAGAATCACAACAAGATGGAGATTATCTGATGTTCCATAGAGAGGATGAAAGTTTCAGAACATTTAATTTGCTATGGGACATATTGCACATTATTAGCAGAGAGGATTTGTGGCATTTATATCAACTAGTGCGAGACTATTTTGAACACATTCCATCAGAAGGAATTGGTCTAGTATTGCTTGGAGATCTCACAACTATCTGGGAAACAGAGGAAACAAGTATTGATGCTATATGGAATAATCAAGAAGTATGGGAGATTAATAGCTGGAGATACTTTGATGAATCTGGAGTGCATGTTTTGGAGCTAGAAGATGGAACCATGATCCATATGTTAGTAGAAAGAAGATATCCACTCACATCAGATCTTATGAGAAGAATGCTAGATCATGGAATGGAAGTGGAAGAGGAGAATGAAACAGCACTGATGGTCATTGAATTATTCATCAAATGGACCACTATGGTGATGATGATACATAAATCTTGGTATGATTTTTAATCGTAAATTTTTGATAAATCAAGACTTTATTCAAAGTATCACGATCAAACAAGACTTTAATCAAAGTATCGCTTGCTTGCGACAAAAACCGCTTAATGATTTTGAAAGAAAATTTTGTTAAAAATATTTTGAAACAATGGATAAAAGCAACAAATGGTTTTTGAGATGGTTATAACAAAAGGTTATCAATCCACCATGTTTAACAAAAGGATTGGCTAATCCATGAGCAAACGGCTCTGGTAAAGATATCTCAAATCCGTTATATAGTTGACAACTTGCTAATAAGTTGTATGGTAATCAACTCACCATATCAGCAAATGTAAAGAGTTGGCTAGCCCACAAGAAAAATGGCTTGTGGTAAAGGCTGTGGAAAAACCATTTATATGGTAATTAGTTCACCATGATTGCAAGAACTAACTAGTCCAAAAGGGTACGGCTTTTGGTAAAGACAAAACAAATCCGTTGATAGCTGATGATTTGCTAAAAATCATATGGTTATCAATGTACCATGGTCTTACACACCTAAACATTTGGCTACTCCAGAGTTAATGGCTTTGGTAAAAAGACATCAAAACCATTAAAATTTCAATGATTCACCTCTCACAGGAGTTTACACACCTGGAAGTGATGAGAATAGATTAAAACTTAAATGAACGATGTACAAATTGTCATATGTTGCTTTGAAAAAGATGGAGCTTCTTGATTGTTCTGTAAAGGATTACATATAAAGACTACTTTGATGATGATTATACAAGCACAGAGATTACAAAGACAAAATCTGAAGATAAAGACACAATCCTTGAAGACAAAGATGTTAAAGATACAAATACAAAGGAACTTGAAATCAAACAAGTAGAATTCAAGTTAGGGGAGGATTGTTGGGATATAGAAAGTTAAAGTGCTGAAGAGTCAAAGTGTTGAAGAGTCAAAGTACTGAAGAAGTCAAAGTACTGCTAAAGAAGAAAGTCAAAGTACTGCTCGATCATCAAAGTACTGCATGTTTAAAAGGACTGCTATGCAAAATCGTTAAGGATTATATTGTAATTCTAGAATGTTCTAAGTTTAAGTTTAGTATTACTTGACGTACAAGGAATAGAATTGTAAACCGACTAGGGTTATCCTTAAGCCTATAAAAGGACCCTAGATTGGCATTAGAGAATATCGTCGCATTATTAGAGTTTATTAAGTTCGATATTAGAGTTTTAGGGATTGTTAGTGAATCTGTATCAAGCGTGTTCGTAGTTTTAATATAATCATTAAAGTTAAAGTTAATTCTTCTTAGCTTTGTTAAGTAAATTCCGCATACTTAATAGAGTTAGTTCGGTGTTTCTTTGTTAGCAACTTAGGATTTATCCGAGGTTACTAAGTCCTTACAAGCTACATAAGTTAGTTTGGTTAGAATACATCGATCCAAAACGCCGGTACCTCAAATGACTCACGAATTGTAGAAGTACTTGCACATCGTGTTAGCCTACTTGAGGACCTCCGGCTCAGAACGACCTTTGCTAGAATTAGAGATGTGTTTTCACAATATGATGTTAACACCATCGGGTTAGTACTTGTAAGTCTTTGGAAATCCCGCCAAGGAGATTCCTTTCAAGAATTGAGTCCTCAAGATGTGGGTCATTACTGAACTCGCTCAATGTGATGCCAAATGTCCCTCCATCGGATTCGATTCACGGTGATTCGCCCGACCAAGGTGAATGGAATCAAGACATTCATCAAGAAACAATCGTAGTGGTCAATTCTTTAAGAAAAGTCCACAATGATCGATTGGTGCTTATTACTAACCAAGTTTATGCAGTTGCTTCCCCTAGCTCCCTTCCTTTATAAATAGTTGTTTACTTCTCATTTGAGAAGTGTTGTTCACCCACAATATTTACGCATAACTATTCCTTATTCTATCATGTGTATTATGTTCAACCATCTTCTTCATCTCATTTCTATCATCTACATGCTTGTATTAACTTATGGTGACCTAACAAAGTGATGTGGGAAAACAAACCGAAAATCTCTCCTCCCACAAGGTAACCCTCCTCATCCATTTTGGAAAAGTGTCGAACACAAAAATATCTCTAGCGGCGTTAGTGTCCCGAGTGTATTTAAGAAAGAAAATGAAAGTGAAAAGAAAATTGAATTATTAATTAATGACGTGAAGCTAAAGTAAAATTAAAAATAAATAAATTGAAGAAGCAAAGATTTTATTAAGTCATATAGGCAACAACAAACAACGGGCTTCAAGATGAAACCTTTGGAGAGAAACATCAAAACAAAATACACCAAGATCAAAAATTAGGAAGAGAAGATGAAGCCAATTCATCGGGATTTTTGATCCAATTTTCCCATGACAAGTGTTTCCTCGAAGAACGATGATAGGCCAATAAAGAGACAATCTTTGCACCAAAGAAAAATATCCTTATGATGAATGGCATTTTCCTGTCCAAAGATGCATGAAGAATTTTATTTATCCAATTCCAAACATACCAAATAAATGTCATACAAACCAAGCGTGGAAAATTTTTGTAACCGACTTGTTCTCAATAAACCCAACTTTCCTTTTAGAATTTCCACTAAAGACGAATTGTATAATGGCGAGACCTCCACCAACTCCATAACTTACGCCATATAATTTTAACTATGGGACAAGGAGAGGAAACAATGTTATTGAGATTCTTCAACGATGCCACAAAATAAAAATACAACCGAGGAAATTGACACCTATGATTTAATCAAATTAGGCCTAGTGGGGAGTCGGTTTAAAGCCATAAGCCAAACACATACATTATTGTGACAAGCGGTAATTTTTTCGACTATTTATTTTATTAGAAAATGCAAACTATTTGTTTTTGACATTTATCGATGATTAAAACTCAAAACGACAAGTTATCTCGCTTTTCACGAAAAACAACCCTCGCACGCTGCATTTCAACACTCGCTTAATCGCGGTTTAAGTCCAATAAGTAGCATCCCATTGACCGAATGCTTCCGCTGTACCAATTTTGGGTGTGTTATAGATTGGCATCAGATCCAAGGTTATAGAGAATTAGGCACATACAAGAACTAAACTATAACCGCTTTTTACTTTTTACATTACCATATGACCGCCACATGCATAACTGCCTTACTCGCTACTCTACTTGCTATATTACTTGTCGTAACTATATGTTATGCATGTTGTTTGCTGACTTATACTTTACTTGGCTTATACTATTTACTATAAGTATTTTCCATATACTTACACGCGTGCACTCTTTGTTACAGGCCATGTCTTCTCCGCATTCAACTACCCAACCTACTTCTGACACTGAGAGCACAATACCAGTTGATCGTGCTCCAGCTCCACTTCAGTTCACTCCCGAGTCAGATGACCCGTATATGCTAGTATGACGGGCATACCAGACAGGATTGATCTGACACAGAGCCTTGTGAGGAGTAGGAGACTGCACCTAATCCACCACCACCTATACAGATCATACTAGCTACCCAGAATTCAACTACTACTCATGACCATACTGTACGTATAACAATAAGTCCTCCTACCATGTTATCATCCCACCGTTGAGGGCACTCAGAGCCCAGGTCACTCTCCTTTGTCATTACTAGTACCATCACCATCCCTCCGGAGGTCCCAATGCATCTACATGGGTACCTCTACTACTCCAGTATCACTATTACCTGCCTCATCACCACTCTCATCTCGCCGACCATCACTACCATCTTCACAACTACTCTCACATACTCACCCACCTCCTCGTCAAAGACTCGGGATGACTATTGACACATCACTAGAGGATACCACACCTGCTTTACTAGGCGATCGCCAGCTTGGTTATTCTCGCTGATCATGAAGCTTGAGATGCACCACCAGGTTTGGGAGTTCGTGTTCTAGAGTAGGGTATTGTTGGAATTCCGAATACTCTTAAGGTTGGACGAGTTCTAGAGCATTCAGTGATGGACGTAGATGATGCCGAGTTCAGGACATCGAGGCATATTCGGGACTCGGTTGGCATTCGATTCCCTGCTCCATCATCGCACCAGCACACCAAGAACTCCAATTACCTCATCACCGCTGATTCACCGGTTCTTTGCAAAGAGGATGAGCTCGCTAGGATTTTGGCTTAGATTGAGAGACGGTCTAGTGTGATTGACTTACACAAAGGCGATTGCGAGAGTTGGCACCATCTCGCTTTGACGAGTATGAGCGTGACTATAGTATGTTCTATGCTCGGTCGGATGCTATCATACGAGAGACATTTGAATTGGGTATCGGGGACCACCGACTCGAGCGGACAAATGAAGTGGCTTCGAGAGGCGTCGATGTATCTTCGCAAGATCCTAACATTGAGACTCGGTTTTAGCTTTACTCATAGCCGTATGGGAGGATCGTGCGAGAGATCTTATCATTGAGGAGGCGACTTTTAGAGGTGAGGCATTGCGGAGAGCATGTCTTCATATTTGAGCACTTGGAGAGGTCCGATATCGTGTTTAGACTTAGTTAGTTAGATGATGTATTCATTAAACCAAGGATTAATCGGTTAGTGCTAGTTGTATTCTAAAGCTTGTAAATTGGGAACCCTATAACAACTCTTTATCTATAACAAGCTTGATTTTCTTATTATGATTTCTTGTCATTCCTTCATGGTTGATCTTTACTCTTGTGCTCTATCTGTGATTATTATATCCACGTGTGATACTTTATCTTTACTTGAAATCTTATTTGTCCTCATCTTTCTTTGATGTAGATAAACAGCCCCAAACACAAATCGCCAATACCAAAGACCTCGTGTTTGACCTAGTGTTACCCTAGCGCCTCGTGATTGACTTGTTGATGCTCCGCCCTCCACTAGTCACGCTAACCAAGCCATGTTGGACCAACTGCAGCCCAGTGATGGGCCGAGGTTTTAGTTGAAGAAGCCGGATCAAGCATGAAGGTGGATCATCATGACCTACTAACAACAACTCGCGATCGTACTTACAAGGAGTTCCGCAGCCAGTATGCCGACTAGCTTTGGCGGAGTCAAGGAGTCGTTACATTAACACGCTGATTAGAGAAATTGGAAAGTGTGTTCGTAATCAAACCGTGAAAAAGAATCCAGGGTGAAGTATGCATCATTCACCTTGCAAGTGTTGGCGTCGTGAGCCCAGTAGCAGGGTTAGATATTCAATTCAGCAGAAACAAATACCACTAGGTGGTTAATCGTGTGATCACTTTCCAAAGTAAACTATTCGACCCTAATGCCTGGGTTACACGAATATCTACTTGGGATAAGACCAAATGCAGTTATAGAATTAGGCACAATTCAATAACCCTTGCGCTAATAAGTGTTAATTGTTTTCTGTATGTATCTCATGCATAATCGTATTTCCTATTTATAGGAGATTACCTCACCGCTCAAATGGAATTATGAGGATTAATCGCCCATTAATCACCTCATAACTATCCCCATTATAGTCGTTAGTGGTTACATGACCAATTAAACGTGGTCATTAAGCGGTTGTAATCGCCATTTAGCAAGAATTTAACACTAGTTGTACTTTCATACCTCTAGCAAGATTTCATAGCACTTCGATGGAAACACGCCATCGATGGAAACACAAGCGAGATTTTCCACAAGCAAGATTTTCCACAAGCAAGACTTTCAACTAGTACTACCAATACAAACCACTATAAGAGTCGGGTGTTCATGGACCTTATGGGTGTACACTGCACCCTCCCAACCCATTACAAGGTGTGAACTAATCCCACAAGTGCACTAAATTTTCCAAAATCCTCCCAAATTTAGTTCACTTCCTTTGCATGAAAAATAAACATCAAGCAAAACATGTGCATAAACGAAAATGTCCCGAGGATTGAATTTCCATCTTAGTAAATTACACGCTCAAATATTCGAGAATCGTGGTGTTCTAAGAATTGAACCCTTCAACCCATTTGAATACACAAGATAAAATACACACAAGTTTTCAAACACTTAAAAGCTCCCGACACTATACAAGCCATGTGTCCATATCCAAATTCATAAATGTTGCAAAAGCTAAAAGTCCAAAGCTTCAAGCAAAGAAAACTTCAACATTTACATAGGTGGTTCCTCTTTATTCATGCTCCGCCAAGCACTTTTTCAAAGAACATTAACCATTAAAGTAAAGACTTCATCCTCCTTTCAAGAGTTCTCGAGCACAACCTTGGGATGTAAATAAAACATGTGCTCCAGTCCATCGAATGTTCGCCTTTCCACATTAAACTCGGCTCCTAAGTTTCCTCGGGAGGAGTCAGCGTCCTAGCATTCAGAGACTAAGTTGGACTTTAGCAGGGCGTTATAACTAAGTCTCTAGCTAATCCCTTCGTCAAGTGATCGCCTAAGTTCATTGAGATCTCACAAACTCTATAGATACCACCCCATTCATGATAAGCTCACGAATCATGCTATGTCGACACCCAAGTGTCTAGACTTACCATTGTACATCTAGCTATAAGCCTTAGCCAATGTAGTTGCACTATCACACCGGATAGAAATAGGTGCTATAGGTTTAGGCCACAATGAAATCTCAAGAAGCAAGTTTTCAACCATTCGCCTTCTTTACCAAAGAAATGCTAGAGCCACAAAATCGAGATTCCATTGTTGAACCGGTAATGCAAGTTTGCTTCTTGGATGCCCAAGAAATTGCACCTCCACCAAGTAGGAATACCCAACCATCGGTAGAAGAATTGTCTTCGTTCTCGATCCAACTTGCATCGGTGTAACCTACCAACACCAAGGATAACCAAGATATGAGAGACTATAATCCATAGTTCTCTTCAAATACTTCAAGACTTCAAACATGAGCGACTTGCCGTTGGATGAGCACTAGGATTACTAGTATACCGCTCAATTTTCCCACCGCAAAACCAATATCGTCTTGTACAAGTCATGGCATACATCAAGCGACCAATTACCCTAGAATACTCAAGTTGAGATACGCTTTTGCCATTATTAGGCATCGACTTCTCACAGTATCCATTGGTGTACTCAGAGTACAATCAAAGTAATTGAATTTCCTCAAGACCTTCTCAATATAATGAGACCGAGAGATAGAAATTCTATTACTTTCATGTTTAATCCTTATACCAAGGATAACATCGGCCTCCCCTATGTCTTTCATGGAGAACCTTGATGACAAAAATTCCTTTGTCAGTCAACTCGATTTTGGTCGGTGCAAAGATCAACATGTCATGAACATATAGACAAATGATGACTCCTTTACCGCATTCATCAAATTTGCTATATACACATTTGTCGACCTTGGTTAAGAACATAACCACTAGACAAAACCACTTCATCAAATTTTTGATGACATTGCTTAGGTGCCCGCTTTAGTCCATAAAGAGACTTAATCGCTTACACACCTTGTTTTCATTGCCGTGCAAGATGAAGCCCCGAGGTTGGTTCATATAAACCTCCTCTTCGAATTCACCATTCAAGAAAGTCTTCACATCCATCCGATGAATAACCAGACAGTGAATTGATGCCAAGGCAATCGGCGATCTTATGGTATCGATACGAGCCACGTGGGCATAAGTATCAAAATAATCTATTCCTAACTTTTGTTTAAAGCCACGAATGACTAGTCTAGCCTTGAACTTTTCAATAGTTCCATCTACCTTCATTTTCCTTTGAAAATCCATTTGCACCCCGAGGTTTGCAACCCGATGGTAGATCAACCAACACCCAAGTGTTGTTGCCCATGATGGAATCCATCTCATCATTAAATGCTTTTTCCGAGAAAGCAATATCCCGACTTCATTGCTTCTTCAAATGTCTTGGGATCATCTCAACAATGAAGCAATAGGAGTATTGCTCAGAGACCTCATCCCTAGTTCCTTCAACTAAGTATAGTTGAAACTCGTGTCCAAATGACTTTGGAGTCCCGACCTTTTGCTCTTCCCCGAGCACGAGTTCAAAGTTGTTGAGCCACAACCTCATCAGTACCATCGATGGTTCATCATCGCGACCTCGATACACCGATGTTATGAGTTCCATTTGGAATCCTCCTGACTTGGTCTAGGATGATGAAAATCTATTCTCATCAAAGTCTCGCATCTCTTGATTCAATTATTGAGTTAATCGAAACATATACATTAGGTTCAATAACATAGAACCTAAAAGCCTTGGAATGCTCAAGATATCCAACAAAGATGCGATCAATGCCTCTTTCACCCAAAGTTTTCATCTTTGGATCGTGAGTCTTACAATGACCTACAACCCCAAACCTTGAGATAATTCAAGTTGGGTTTCCTTTTAGTCCGAGTTCATAAGGGGTAACCTTGTTCCTTTTGTTTGGAACCCTATTTAATAAATAGCAAGTCATAACATAGCTTCACCCCGTAACCCTTGACTCGATCTGAATAGGACAACATGGAATTAACCATCTCCTCAAAGACTGCTTTTCCTTTCGTAAATACCATTTGTCGAGGAGTATAAGGAGCGATTGTTTCATGGATTATTCCAACAGACCGAAATCACCGAGTATCCATGTACTCACCTCCCCTATCGCCCTTAATCTTTGATCAAAGACCCAAGTTGTAATTCAACTTCGCTTTAAACACTTTGAATTTATCTAATGCTTCATCCTTGGTATGTAACAAATAGACATAACAAAATCTAGAAGCATCATCAATAAATGTCACAGTACTTCTTATTTCCCAAAGAAGGAGTGGCATGCAAATCACCGAGATCATCGTGAATAAGCTCCAAGATCTTAGTCTCACGACTAACACCTCGAAAGGGTTTCTTGGTTATCTTGGTCAACATGCAAGTTTTACACTTTTCGTTGTCCATGTCAAAATCGTGGATTAAACCATCCCTAAACATATCTTGCATCCTTTTATAGTGAACATGGCCAAGTCTAGCATGCCAAAGGTAGAGTCATCCGTCATATGTGGTCACAAAAGTCGAAATAACACTATCATGGTAACATTAAGCCCCGAACATTTGATTACATAAATAACCAAACCAATAAAACACCATTCTTAGAAAGAACAAATTTATCGATTCAATAACTTGTTTATATCCATGATTATTCAAAACACTACTTGAAACCAAGTTCTTCCTTATATCGTGAACATGAATAACATTAAACAAAGTTACAATCTTTCCAACTAAACCTAAGATCTACACAACCATGACCATGCACCAAGGTCGTTGAATCATTTCCCATGTGAAGAATAGAACCATCATTCGTTGACTCATAAGTCTTGAACCGACTTCTATCTTTGCACACATGAACTGTTGCACCGCAGTCAACCCACCACACAACATCATCATCCTCGCACATAATTAGATTCGAGATACATATGTAACATAATACATCCGAAAAGACTTATTAAACATATTTCGACCTTTCAAAGAGTTGGTCAACCACCACCCCTGAACCATTAGTGCTCGATCCATTGGCTTTACCACAAATTTTAACACTTTTGCAAGTTCCCTTTAATGTGATCGGTCTTGCATTTCCAACAAGTAGGAGTTGCCTTCTTGTTAAGATCGCCTTTGTGTTATCATGATATTTATTTACCTTTGTTATCATTGTACCGGTGGAGTTGTTATGCTCCACCATATTGACAACAGATGCACCAAGAGATTGCTACTCTTTGGCTTGTCATTATCCCGCACCTTGAGAGATTCCTCAATGTGCGCATGATCGCCTAACTCAACAAGAGTTAACTCCTCCTTCATATGTTTCAAGGTATGCTTGAAATCTTTCCATGAAGGAGGAGTTTGTCAATGACACAAGAGACTTTGATAGCCTCATCCATGTTCATATGGTGTTGTGTAAACCTTCCAAGTATTCCAAGAAGTTCATTGTATTGTTCCATAACGGTCTTGAATCACTCATTTTGTAATTTGTGAAATTACTAACAAGGAACTTCTTACTTGATGCATCCTCACCATATATTTGGCATCCAAGGAATCCCACGCTTCTTTGAAGATTCAAAGTTCGATAAATATCAAACAGAGAATCGAGACATACCATTGAGAATAAGACCTCTCGTGATATGTAGTCATCATTCTCCCATTTGCTCCTTCTCCCGATCTGCTCCATAGTAGCATCATCCCCATCATCGTGAATAGGTGTAGTAAGCACATACACCACACTCATGCTTGATGAAGAAGTGCATCTTCTTCGCCACCTCCTAAAAGTCCACCCTTCAAACTTATCAAGTTTGAAGCCATATGTTTCATTGCGAAGAGCCATTGATTATCACAAAATAGTTTACTTTGATTGTTGGCATCGTGAGCCCAAAGAGGTGGTTAGATAATCAATTCAATAGAAACAAATACCACTAGTGGTTACCTGATATCACTTGAATTGTGTGATCACTTTCCAAAGTAAACTATTCGACCCTAATGCCCGGGTTACACGAATATCTACTGGGATAAGACCAAATGCGCTTATAGAATTAGGCACAATTCTATAACCCTTGCGCTAATAAGTGTTAATTGTTTTCAGATGTATCTCATGCATAGCGGATCTCCTATTTATAGGAGATTACTCTCGACTGCTCAAATAGAATTATGAGGATTAATCGCCCATTAATCACCTCATAACTATCCCCATTATAGTCGTTAGTGGTTACATGACCAATTAAACGTGGTCATTAAGCAGCTTGTAATCGCCATTTAGCAAGACTTTAACACTAGCGATACTTTCATACCTCTAGCGGTGATTTCATAGCACTTCGGTGGAAACACCGCCTATCGATGGAAACACAAGCGATTTTCCACAAGCAAGACTTTCAACTAGTACTACCAATACAAACCACTATAAGAGTCGGGTGTTCATGGACCTTATGGGTGTACACTCTGCACCTCCTAACCCATTACAAGGTGTGAACTAATCCCACAAGTGCACTAAATTTTCCAACAAAGAAGATGTTGCATCGACTTGGTGGAATAATTACCTCAAGTCTGTTGGAATTGATGTGACATAGTTATGCCTGGGAGGAGTTTAAGAAATGCTACTCAAGAAGTATTGCCCTTGTAATGAGGTCAAGAAAATAGAGATTGAGTTCGAAACCCAAGGTGAAGGGCACGGACATGGCAACATATACTCACCGATTCCAAGAGTTGGCATTGCTATGCCCAAAGATGGCCTGCATCAAGCCCTACTCGATGGAACGCTACATGTAGAATTACCCCATAAATCAAGAATGATGTGGTTGTTTCAAAGCTAGCCGACCTCCATGAGACCATCACGGTGGCACAAAGCTTGATGGAACTAGTGATTGATGACACCACCAAAAGATGGTAGACACAAGAGGAAGTGGAAAGACCACTCAAAGAACTACATCAAAA